>CM057342.1:196004895-196604895 GCA_030015575.1 Agapanthus africanus
GACCGTCTGAACCGCCTCTAAATCTTAGGGTTTGGGGCAGTACGGCGTGCCACATGTAAGGCGTTGGCTTGACCCTTCTACGGCTGGACCATCGGTACTGTGACACATTCTGGAATTATTTGAACTCCGCTCAAGTGTTGAGCTATTTAGGAAATCTTGGGTATTTGATTATCCGGTCGGAAAGTTTAATACTGTCTATTTATCTGGAATGTGTTACAATATGTGGAATTCATATAGTTAGGCATGAAATGCGAAGTATGTGATATTTCGGATTTACGATGTCTAAAGTGATTGTGGATTCCAAATATTGTAGTTTTACAATTTCTTTTCTGTGACCGTAAGTGTAGTATGTAGTGGTATTGCCGGTTTTCGTTGCTATATGTCAACGACGATCGGTGTATGCATACTTACTTACGTTGATGATATGTGATATTATGTGTTGCTGTGATGTGTTATATTGGATCGTCGTGTTCTGAATAGCCGGGGGTTTTATGTGAGATGAGGGTTTTTATTTTCATTCATGTAAAATTCATTTGTATGTAATATTCTTTTATTGGGGCACTTCCGGGATGAGGTTGATATCACCAGTGTATATTATTTACTTTTCCGCATTAGGTAGACCTAAGGAGGGGAGCACAAGTAACCGGGTTCTAGGGTCCAGTGGGAGGCCATCTCGAGGAGTCGAGACCGGGTCTCCTAACCCTAGAATTGGCAGTGTTACTTGCCGCTCTCGTAGGGGTCTAGGGATGTGGGTTTGGCTATTCATCGCTACCGTGGAATCCGTGTTTTATATACTCTCGTATTAAAAACACGGACATCCTAGTATATCCAATATTTCATATATGTTATTCTACTGCAATGTTCTGTGATGAGATCATATTACTGCCTGAGACGAATGCTTATACTATATATATATATGCTGATATATAAATATTACTGCTTTCGTTTCTTCTGTGATGCTTAGGAAGCATAAGCTGATGGGATTTTATTAATGAGATTAATAAAAAGAAAAGAAATCTAAAGATGTTGTAGAATTAAAACTTTATAAAAAGGGTAGTTACAATTTGCTTTGCATAGCGGTATATATGATATACCATGCATCTTATTCGATGAGGAAAGAGCTGAGATCCTTTCACCGGGAGTGATCTCTTTAGCGAAATTGGCAGATGCTACAAACTCGCGATTTAGTTTTTGACAGCTTCAATAGTTCTTGCTTTGCATAGCGGTATATATGATATATCCTGCACCTTATTCGATGGGGAAAGAGCCGAGATCTCTTTACCGGGAGTGACCTCTTTAGCGAAGCTAGAAAAGCCTCAAAAACACTCCTTTTCAAAAACACTCGATTCTACGACGATATCAAGTTCATTACGCAATAGGTTTTCAGAAAAACCTGACGTAGCCCTCCGTCATTTCAGATAAATCCTACTTAGTATTCGTGCTACGTTTGTTGACCTCCGTCAAGGCGTAGTGTGCGGTAGCTGACTAGTATTTACTGCTTATGCATATGATGCAGATTGGATTAGGGTAGTCGTACGGCCTTGTTGACCTTCGTCAAGGGTCGTGCGGGTGGGTTTAATTCAATCGGGAAATGACGGGTTGAGCTTGACTAGTAGCCTATGGTTTGTTGACCTCCGTCAAGGTCATAGGACGCTAGGGGAAAAATATTATCAGGAATTTCAAGTGTTGAAATTTGCAATGAGATTGCATACCTCCTATGAGATAGTTGGATCCCGATACCCACTGCGAGTAAGAGTTACTCCTGGGAGAGTTTTACACAGGACAATTAGCCGATCAAGTAGGTGTCTAGAAAAGTGTTAACGGGGTTACGCCTCTGAAAAAACGAGGTTTACTTTAATTAGGTCCGTGCGAAAGCACGGGGAACCTCCCTCAAGTACCGACACTGATCTGGCTGAAAGATTGACGAAATTGTAGGGTGTAATTAATCCCGGCTAATCTTACCTTTTAGGGTTTGAAGGAAGATTTGATAAAAACAGTGGGAGACATCCTGATTAGATAAGATAATAACCAATTTAATCTTGCAAGAGCATACACTAAAGTGTTTTCTTCTCTCTCTCCAGGTAGCGACCATGTCAGGCCATAATCAAGATAATACTATGGATGTATTGACTGAACCCGATTATTATACTGAGCAAGGGAACGTTGGTCCCGTTCTTTCTTATAAGAGTTATAAGAATGAACAGGAAACAGGAGAATATCTGGATTCTCACGCCGCCCAAACGGAGAACGTGCATGTTGATGCACCTTCTTCGGGTGTGTTAGTTATTGAGAACTGTTTCTCAGTTCACCCTACGTCCTGGGTATTAGATACCGGATCAGGATCCCACATATGTAAATTGTTACATGGGCTACGGAAAGGTAGAGAACTGGGAAAAGGTGATCATTCCGTTCAAGTAGGGAACGGTGCAAGTATTGTAGCCAAAGCAGTTGGCGAATATCACCTTGTATTACCAAGTCGTAATACACTGATTCTGAATGAGTGCTATTATATACCGAACATGATGTGCAACATTATATCAGTTTCTCTATTAAGTAAAGAAGGATATAATTTTGTAGTAAAGGATAATGTTATGAACATATTCCTAGATCAAAAGTTGATTGCATCATGCTCGTTACATAATGGCATATTCATTCTCAATCAAAATACAGTCCTCAATATACAAAACACACACAAGAGGAAAAGTTCAGAAATGAACGAATCCTTCTTGTGACATTGTAGACTTGGTCATATCAATGCGACACGACTGGCTAAGTTACATAAGGATGGATATCTGAATCCGTTCGAATTATCATCTTATGATACTTGACATTCATGTCTCAAAGGAAAAATGACCAAAACTCCGTTTAGTAGACACGGAGAAAGAGTTACGGAACTCTTAGGACTGGTACATAGTGATGTATGCGGTCCAATGTCTACGCAGGCTAGGAACGGTTCTTCCTACTTCATTACATTCACTGACGATCTCTTAAGATTCGGACATGTGTTCCTGATGAAACACAAGTCTGAAGCTTTTGAGAAATTCAGAGAATATAAGCACGAAGTAGAGAACCAAACGGGCAAAAGTATTAAGATCCTTCAATCTGATCGTGGAGGAGAATACTTGAGCAATGATTTTCTAGATTATTTAAAAGAGAATAGGATTTTCTCTCAGCTTACTCCTCCTTATACACCACAGCACAACGGTGTATCGGAGCGGAGGAATCGCACCCTATTAGATATGGTGCGCTCTATGATGAGTAATACTGAGTTGCCTATTTCCTTCTGGGGGTATGCGCTTGAGACAGCGGCATACATACTGAATAAAGTTCCTACCAAATCTGTGCCTACCACCCCATATGAGATATGGGAAGGGAAGAGACCATATCTTAATTTTGTTAAGATATGGGGTTGCCCGGCCTATGTCAAAAGACAAAACCCGGACAAACTCGAGTCAGGTCTGTTTTATGTAAGTTTATTGGATATCCCAAGCATTCGCGAGGGTATATTTTCTACCAAAGTGAGGAACAAAGGGTGTTTGTTGCTCAACACGCCACCTTTTTAGAAAAGGAATTTCTTGCAAAAGAGATTAGTGGCTCTGAGGTAGAACTGGAAGAAGTTCCAGCAGAACAAACTACAACAGATGATTTAGTGGAACCAGAGGATTCAATAGTACCCGACGAACCCCGGCCTCTTCGCCGATCTAGTAAGGTTTCTCATCCACCTGAAAGATACTACGGTTTTCTCATTGATGATGGAAGCGAGGATTGCATCATGGAAGATGATGACCCGACTAGTTTCGAGCAGGCCATCACGAGTGGTGACTCTGTGAAATGGCTGGATGCAATGCGATTTGAGATGGAATCCATGTACACCAACAAAGTATGGACTTTGGAAAATGCTCCTGAAGGGGTAAAACCCATTGGTAGCAAGTGGATCTTTAAAAAGAAATTTGGTGTAGATAGAAAAGTTGAGACTTTCAAAGCTAGACTTGTTACAAAGGGTTTTCGTCAAAGACCAGGTGTGGATTATGACGAAACCTTTTCTCCAGTGGCTATGCTTAAGTCCATCCGGATCTTACTTGCCATTGCTGCATACCCTGACTACGAAATCTAGCAAATGGATGTTAAGACCGCCTTTCTAAACGGTGATTTAGATGAGTGCGTGTATATGACTCAGCCAGAGGGCTTCGTTGATAGTGGGAGCAGCGGAAAGTTGTGCAAGCTGCTTAAATCCATTTATGGGTTAAAGGAAGCATCGCGGAGTTGGAACATCTGTTTTGATGTTGTAGTCAAAGAGTTTGACTTCATCAAAAATATAGATGAACCTCGTATCTATAAGAAGGTAGCAGAAAGTAAGGTTGTCTTCCTCGTATTGTACGTCGATGACATACTCTTGATAGGAAATGATGTTCCTATACTGCAATCAGTCAAGTTCTTCTTATCACAAAGATTCTTAATGAAAGATCTAGGTGATGCCTCCTGCATACTGGGAATTATGATCTATAGAGATAGATCTAAACGGATATTGGGATTGTCCCAATCCAGGTACATTGACACCATACTAAAGAGGTTTAGTATGGAAGAATCCAAGCGTGGGAACCTACCTACGATCTCTGGACTCACTCTCTCCAAAGAGATGTCTCCCAAGACTGATTTGGAGAGAGCTCGCATGCCAGGGATACCCTATGCTTCGGCAGTAGGCTCTATCATGTATGCGATGCTATGTACGAGACCCGATGTAGCATACTCACTAAGTGTAGTGAGTCGGTATCAAGCAGATCCTGGAGAGAGTCACTGGACAGCTGTAAAGAGCATTCTCAAGTACTTAAGAAGGACTAAAGAGATGTTCTTGGTGTATGGTAACGGAGAACTCCAGGTGGAGTCCTTTACCGATTCAAGCTTCCAAAGTGATAAGGACGACTCTAAGTCGCACTCGGGATTTGTCTTTACCCTCAATGGAGGGGCGGTATGTTGGAAAAGTTCCAAACAGGATACTGTGGCATACTCGACGATGGAGGCTGAATACATCGTTGCCAACGATGCTGCCAAAGAGGCTGTCTGGATAAAGAAGTTCATTAGTGAACTTGGTGTGGTTCCATCTATTGATCATCCAATACCACTGTATTGCGATAACAATGGAGCTGTGGCGTTGGCCAAGGAACCCAGGTCCTATCAAAAGTCCAGACATATTCTGAGGCAGTATCACCTGATCAGGGAGATAGTTGATCGCCGGGAGATCGAGGTCAGGAGAGTAGATATGAAGGACAACACTGCGGATCCACTCACGAAGGCCATTCCCCAGATATAGTTTGAGAGATTATTCGGGATGCTAGGTATGAGATACTACAGCAGCTATCCTTAGTGTAAGTGGGAGATTGTTAGTTATGTATATGCCCTAGAGGCCATTGTTGTACATATGATGTATATTATAATGGATGCTTGGATATATACAGAGAGGAATTTCTTGTTCGTCATGATAGTATGCTATTTGGTTTCCCTTTATCTTAATATGTTGACTTGTATTGGTTCACTGTTTTTCTCTCACATGTTGATAAAGCCCTTAGGATCTGTACTCGACTACTGGGACTATGATGAGATCATACTAGTGGGGCCATGGTAGTCGATGAGTACATCATATAACTGTTCCTAGTCGAGGGTATATCGAGACAGGGCATCGATACACCAGAGTAGACTAGTGCATACGCATCTTGACCCATATGATGGGCGATGGATGATCCCATATCCATCGGTGTTGGACATCAAGGATGGTGTGCGGGTGCTCAGTAGAGACTGGGTACACTGGACGGACTCGCCGAGAACTCCCAGATGGTGATATAACACACGTCAGATGGCAGTTCTCCGGTGACACTGGTACAGGGTAGTATGTAGACCCGAGATCGTCATAGAGTCTTGTGTGATTCTCACTGTGCTTTGATTTCCACCTTACCACATCTAAGAGGGCATGCAAAACGGTGGCTTTTGGGTGCAGTCCCAAATCACATGGAAGCAATGAGCGATAGAAGGGGATTCGTCTCTCCCGGTATAGGGAGTTGATATTGTGCTGTGTTCGATTGACTATAACTGGAAGTCCCTGGCCAGGGCTGATATAGAGATTTACTGGTAAGTGTTACCAGTTGTTTCTCGACCCGTTATAAGCCTCACATCGACACGACTTATCGGTTACTGGCGTCTGACGTATACCATCCCTAGACTTGATATGCGACATATCAAACGAACAGACCGGACTGTACAGGAGTATTACTGATTGGATTCACAGGAGAACGCACAGGCTAGCTTGTTGATCTTCTGATCGCTCAATACCTGGGTGGCTGTTACGTTTAGCTGACCGCTTGCAGCTTGTGGGTGTTTGATATGATCATCACCTGCTACCGGCGTATTGACGATTCTTTAGAGTCCTACACAGAGGTTTCTTGGTTCAGGCAAAACGGAGTACAGGCACATATGTAATATGGGCAGGACCGAGGATAATGTGATATGAGATACCGTATTATATTCTCACGATATTTAGATATGAACCGGGTCATCGGATCAAGTGTTGATTCGATGAATCGGTACTTGATATATTAGTCGGTTATATTCGATATAGCCGGATTGTCGGATCAAGTGTTGATTCGATGATTTAATGTATAATAATATATATGATATATTGTATTACATTATCTAATATTGGCTCGCTTTATTATTTCATTTTCTCACCGGATAATACATTGATATATATGCGATATATGTTAATTGTATTATTTTCTATTGTTACAAATATATAATATATATGAGATATATATTATTGTAACATGATATGATTAATAATGGAACATGTTTAGTGGAGATTAAACAAAATTAGGGTTTGATTAGGGTTGGTTTCTTCATGCACCTTCTAGAAGCTTTCCTTTTGTCATGAGTTAGATATTATGGTTGATATTTATCCATAACTCATTTTTTAACCCAACCAAACCCTAGCCCTAGTTAATTCTCTACAAGGGTTATCCTTGTCATCCTAAACCATGGTTGCATTATTAATTCATATATTCATTTCATTATTCATCACAAAAGGATTAACTCATTTTTCGTCATCTTCTTCTCTCTTGAGCTTTGAGAAAGCTTACTAGTTTTTCCTTTTGTGATGTTTTCATGTGAGAATTTGATATAAAAAGATAGCATAAATACTACTCCATCATCCTCATCTAATCTAGCCCATTAGATTAGGGTGTTCACCTCATTAGAGTGAGAGAGCTTGAGTTATAGCAATTTCGACGTAGATCATCGGAGAAAAGGAACACTACAAACTAGCATGGATCGTTCGAGTCGTGGAGCCTCTCTTGAGTCTGGGAGATCGTGGATCGCGGCGAAGGGACTTCTACTCGGAGCTTATGAAGCGAAGGAGCGGACTACAAAGGTTGTAATGCCTCACACTTAGTAGTAAAGATGTTTACTTGCATGTTAAACCCTAATAATCTATCAAAGACGGCTTTGGGTTGTTCGGCACATCTAAAATTTTATTCGGGCATGTTTGATGCCTTATGAACCCTCACTAGAGTGCCTAGGAACCCTACAGGCTCCGATCGCTCCACGTGTCGATCCTGCGCTCGACCGCATCCCATCAGACGTCGCAGGCCTGCATACGTTGTGTCGGCCAATTGACACTTGACGCGTGGACCGTCGCTTCAGTGGCAGAGTGCACGAACCGGCGCACCTTCCATAAATGCAGAGATCTCGTCCTGATTTGCTAGCAGAAAAGACAACTGACAGCCCGAAGACTCGTCCCTACAAAGCCTTAGGAAGGAGCTCACCTCGGAAGGCCTGGTAGTCTACTCTTGACCCGACCCGCTAGCTGGTCGAGACAAGAGTGAGGGGCTAATGATGATGCTCAATATTAGCGATACGAGATCAGGACACGTGGCGGATGACACGTCCTAAGCCCCGGAAGGAAGGGCCCACAAAGGCCGACCAGGTCGCCCTTGTACCCGACCTGCAAGCACAAGCTGGCCCTCCTCGGGGCCCTCTACAAGTTTGCCTTCTTGGCCCCTCAGCTCGCCCCGGGCTGCCACAGGACCAAGACTCATCAACCCTCTTGCTCGGTTCCGAGCTCCCCAGCCGAGGCCATCTTCCTCGGCCCCTCTGACCGACCAACTCCACCACTCGTAGGCGTAACCGCCGCTCCGCGAATCTCGCCACGCACATATTCTTAGCCAGCAACGTCCTACGTTCTACGCCATCATGACCCCCATTAATGGGCGATCCGCTCTTCGCTCGGGCGTGACATCGGGAGCATAACGGCCGACGAGACTCTCGCGCCTACTGCTGCGTGCTGCCGCCGCTATATAAACCCCCATCACAGAGGGGTCAAGTAAGCCATTTTTTTATTCCACTTTGCCGTTACTCTGCTCGGATCTAGCACTAACTTGATCGTCGGAGGGTCCTCGGTGGTACCAAACCACCCCGGGATTTCTTTGCAGGTACTCGGCGCTAAACTCCTCAAATCACTAATTTCACCAAAATCCATTGAGATCCACGCGCAACAGAAGAGCACCACCAAAAT
Organism: Agapanthus africanus; assembly: GCA_030015575.1. NCBI lineage: Eukaryota > Viridiplantae > Streptophyta > Magnoliopsida > Asparagales > Amaryllidaceae > Agapanthus > Agapanthus africanus. The sequence continues at coordinate 196,013,453 of CM057342.1, forward strand.
CCACCGGGAGATCAACGGAAGACAACATCTGACGGAGACACGAAAAGGACCTCCATCACTCTTGGTTATTAGCATTCTAGAACCAAAACAAAAATGAACCAAGTTCCTAAAGCACTACCAAGATGTCAATAATAAACAAGCAAACAAAAAGTAGAAGGGAAAGAAAAAGGATAGGATGTGGAGGGAGTGGAGACTTACAGGCGGTTAGAACGCAAGGAAACGACAGAAGTTTTCATTGAGCAATTTCATCGAACACCCTGGGCACAATTTGAAATGTCGTCGGAACGAAGAACCGGAGGTGTGGAAACGATCCTGGCACTCATGTGGACTCAACCCCGGCCTTATAGCCTCGTTCCTTATCCTGGAATAGCGGCAAAAGGGTCAGCACGGTCGAGGGTATGATGTGTGATGCGTGGTGTGTGTTGGGTGCGATGAAGATGCTTGGAGGCTCGGAGGTTGCAGAGGGGATCTTAGTCAATGGAGACGATTGTCGGCGACGCAATGGTGGCAATGGGGAGCTCGGTTTGGAAGAAGGAAGCGTGGGGGTCACGGGTTGAGGGAAAGAGGAGGTTCGGGTAAAATTCGATGAGGAGTTAGGGGTCGTGATGATCGTCGGCAGTGATTAAGGGTCGTTAGAGGTGGTCGGTGATGCTTAGGTATTGGATTTTGTGAAAGAGATCTCATCTGTGGGTGAGGTGGGGAAGCAAAAGAGAGGAGAAATTGAGAGTGTGGGAGAGAGAGTGTTGTGTGTGTGTGTGTAGAAAACTTATGAGAATTGAAGAGAGAGAGAGATGATGAGGTTGGTGTTAAAAGTAGAAAGGGGAAGAGGTGAAGGAGGGGAATGAACAGTCGGTGGATGATATGAATGGGTTAATGAATTTGGTTTTAAATGAAAAGTAATGGGAAAATGAATGGTTGGGTTTGGGTTAATATAAGAAAACGATTAAATTAAATGAGTGTGGAGTTATGGGCTTTTGGGTTAGAGAAAATGGAGAAAGTGTATTGGTAAGATTTTATGGATTATTTGATTTGTGTATTCAATAAAATAAAATAGGTTTACAAAGAATGTTTATTTGGTAATGGAAAAAAATATAAAGAGGAGAATGAATAACTAAGTGATTAAATAATAGAAGCGGCTTTTGGGCATAAGGAAATTAATAGGAAAAATAGATAGAGGGATTCAATAAATAAATAATATATTTAATAGAAAACAATATTTACGGGAGATACCAAAAACAAATAATTACAGTATTTTCTTAAAGAAAGGTAATACGAAGGTATAGGGATTTTGGGGTTGTTACACTCCTGTGTTGCGGTCCTACGATAGAAAGTCGGCTCTTCTCCGCTGTCCGAGCTTGATTCCACATGGACAGAGAGGTCCTTCTGCTTATTGGCCTTATCGAGGGGGTTTTTATTATCCTGCGGAGGAGTCTGATCTTGGGAAGTGGCGGCAACAATCAAGCTAGATTGGGCTTGAGATGTGGTGGCCCCGTCCTTGCTCTTGCTGCACGTGCAGGCAATATAGACAGTTGTTTCCTGATTTAAAATCAGGAAAGCTTCTGGGAAAAGCTTCAGAAGAGGGTTACGTGCTTACACGTGACTAGCGGTCACGTGTTGGCACGTGACACCTAAAAGCATCATCAAGTCAGGTTCAGTTTTCCAACTACATCAAAGAAAGGGCTTCAGAAAGGGTCACGTGTCGGCACGTGACATTTAAATGCAAGCGTCAAAGGCACACCGGTTCCCTGATCAAGTCAAAGAAAAGGCTTCAGAAGAGGTCACGTGCTCCCACGTGACCAGGGTCACGTGTTGGCACGAAACAGCAGACTCGTTCTCCAGATGAACCAAGGAAAGAGAGTTCAAACAAGAGTCACGTGCTCACACGTGACCAAGGGTCACGTGGTGGCACGTGACGTTTAAGCAGCAATCAGAAGACAGAGCGCAGAAAGAAAGAAGAAGGCTCATTCCAAAGGGGGTCACGTGCTCACACGTGACCATGGGTCACGTGGTCACACGTGACCGGCTTTCAAAGCCCATTTTGTTAACAAAATTAAATTCTGAAGGAGAATCAAATCTTTCCAAAGGAAAGTGATTATCTGGAGCAGATCGAATTAAAGATTCAGAGGTGATGAAATATCATCTATCTATAGGAAAATCTCGGGTTTGGAAAGATTTCCCCTTTAAATCTAACCGAAATAATAAAAGGGAACCCCTGGATTTGAAATCCAATGGTGAATAAAATTCACCCAATAATCCAAAGGTCCAAAATGAATGATGGATGCAAATTAAATCTTTCATGAAGATTCGTCAAAAACTGATTGATTCGGCTGCTTCTCCTATAAATAGGAGCCAAGAGATACATATATACAGATACGCAGAGAAGAAAAAAGAAAAGGAGGAGAGCTTTGATACTTTGAAAAGACTTGGATCTTCTGCAAGAACCCTAGGTAAGAAAGGGAAAAGCTCCTTGAAAGAGAAAGAGAATTCAATTCTCAACAGAGTTTAACTCTGATATATAAAACAGAAGAATATATTTCTTCTCTCCTTGATAGAGGATCTGCAAAGTGCACATCTCCCCTTAAGGTTGAGAATTTAATTCTCAATGGGTTGAGATCCTGCCATGCAGATCCAAAACATAGAGAGGGAATGCAAGCACGAGAATTTAATTCTCACATAACTATAGGAATTTAATTCCTTTAAAATAAAATTAGGGCTTGACCCTGTATCATGGGAATTTAATTCCTTCAGAACAAAAAGAAACAGGGTTTAACCCTAAACAACGGGAATTTAATTCCTTTAATCATAATTTAACAGAGGATGGAAGTTCAAATTCCCTAAAAAAGCTTTTGTTAGGGTTTAACCCTATTTGGTTCTCCACATGTATGAGGAATTTAATTCCTACGGAAAATCCAGAGTTCAACTCTATTCAGAATATAAACCTTCAAAAGGAAGTAGGAATTTAATTCCTCTGAAATTACTGTCAGGGTTTAACCCTACGAGGAATTTAATTCCTGAGAAAAGGTTAACAGATCCTCTAAATAACATACCTAGAGGTAGGGTCACGTGTCATCACGTGACCCCCCCAAGAGATCTACAGAAAGCCCCTTTGAGGCAGCACCCCACGTGACCCACGTGACCCTCGGCAGAAGCTCTAATACATAGGCATTTGAATGCCCATCACGTGATGGCACGTGATGCTCTGAAAGACACGATAATCTCAGCAGAATAAATGAAGGGAGGGCGCTCTCACGTGCTGCCACGTGACCCCTCTTGTCTTAGTGTTTAACACTAAATTGAAACTCTCGAACCCAGTGTTAAAACACTGTTGGGCCTTAGTGTTCAACACTAATTAAAAAGCTTTATTTGCAGTGTTCAACACTGATCTGTTTTAGTGTTTAACACTAATTTGAAAAGCCTTGTTACTGGTGTTTAACACCAATTATCTCTTAGTGTTAAACACTAACCTGTCAACCTCATTCCCAGTGTTCAACACTGATTGCTCTGTAGTGTTTAACACTAGGCTTTGGCCCAATTGACTAAATGGATGGAGGCAAAGCCTCTCCTGATTGGACCTAGCCCAAGATGGCCGTAAGTCCTCAATTTGTGATTAACTGGGCCAATGGACTCATAACATAATTAATTCGTCTTGATCCCAAATTGGGCCAAGGACTATTTAATCCACTCCGGTTCTAGGGTACATCTCTTCACTCCTTTGATACTTGGCATTGTAATCCCTCAATGTCTTCAAAGAGGTGACGGGTCCCGACGACCACACATTGATACGGACTGTGGGGTCCTTAAACCCATGTTTAATGCAAAATTCCTGGTTACGTGGAACGCGGATAATGTCACTCTTTGACCCCGTGGAAAACGTCCAGAGCGGAGCCTGGTCCTCGCAGAGCACGGCAGTGAACCCGTGTGAAGCATCCAGAGCATATACTGGACTGTGGGGTCCTTAAACCCATGGACTACGACGTCCTTAACCTTGACCGAGATGTCTTAAAACTAACAATGGACCGTGGGGTCCTTAAACCCATGGACTACGACGTCCTTAACCTTGACCGAGATGTCTTAAAACTAACAATGGACCGCAATGTCCTTAAACTACCCATGGACCGCAACGTCCTTAAACTACCCATGGACCGCAATGTCTTTAAACTAGAACAATAGAGCCCCGCATGCTCTTTTGTCGGATCTAAACGGTCCCGTTTAAGTTGATCTTAGCCTCAAAGATGGCTAACGTATCCTTAAACCTTCAAACAGACTGGACTATGAATCCCCCCAATTAACTCTGGCTCGAGAGTACATCTCTGAACTCCTCTGACATCCGTCGTTGTAATCCTTCAACGTCGTCAGAGAGGTGATGGGTCCCGACGGCTATACATACGATGGACCACTATGTCCCTAAACTGGAACAATAGAGCCCAAACGCTCCTTTGTCGGATCTAAACGATCCCGTTAAGTTGATCTTAGTCTCAAAGTGAGACTAACGTATCCTTAACAAACGTTTGAGTTGATCTTAGCCTCAAGTATGGCTGACGTATCCTCAAACTAAACCCCCCCAAACCCAAATCTAAGATAATACGGATTTGGACTAGTCCACGCCCTACGGGCGACGACATAACTCAGTCTCCGTAAACAATCCACGGGCAACAAAATACAAAACAAACACCCACGACACGAAGTGACCATCTGGAGAAGGAGAAAGTTGTTACCGCAATGCGGTAGCGTAATTAACTGCAGGGGCTTGCGCCTGCAGGGAAGAGCGTCCCCACAATCAAAAACCCCTCAAACGAGGGGGAATCTGACGAAGTCTGCTACATCGGACGCATCCGTCTAAACCTTCGATACCTGGTGCCATAAATCAACTTGGTATCTTCGGAGAGGTGGACGGATAGAACCAATTAGCATCTGCCCCGAATCTCAGGCAAGACGTCATGTCGCGCCGTCTTTCGGAGGGGAACAGATTCTTGCACGCCCGGTGGGACCTTTTCCTCTTTCCACTCCACACTTCGTGTGTCGTGACTCGCGAACCAATCGCGGTTCGCTAATGGTTGCCCTTGGGTTTCAAGATACTAAGAATTGGCATCTTGCTTATTGCAGAAAGCAAAGGATCGATGGCTTCTACTTCCGTGAAATTCTCCAACTGCTCAGACTGCAATTGCAACCAACGCTCTGCCTCGCCAGGAGGTATAGCCTACGGACCCTAAGCTGATTCGCTATTCACAATGCCCGTGGAACAGGTCACTCGCGCCACCACAGGATTGTTCTTCGGGACCATGATCCCGCCGACAAACTTCACCGCTCTAGTGCTGACAACGGAAGCTCTCAAGAAGTCGGTCTTTGATCGTCTCACCCCTGTCGCGGCTCCTCTCAACGAGTCGCCCAACGTCAACGCCTCGGTCTTCTCTAGATTGGGCCAGAAATCCTGCGAACTCATCACAGGGCCTACAATCTCAGAGAAGGCTGCTTCTAAGAAAGTGGCCGCTCCTACCCCCGAAATCGTCAAGGCGGCTTCTCCGGCCAAAAGGTCGGTCTTTACAAGATTGACGGCTTCAGCTCCCGCTCCTGCTGCCTAAAGGACATCGGTCTTTGACAGGCTAATACCAACGGCGACCCCCCACCTACACAGGGGGCAAGACGAAACCATTCTTACCGCTGACCCTACGCCGTCCGCTCGACACGCTCGACGCCGCCATTGGCGCCGAGTAAGGAAGGCTGGGGGCAACTCCCCCTCCGGATTGACTCCATCGGCCCCGGTGGCAGAAGTTAATGCTGCTGTTCCAACTGGGAACAGCTTCGAAATGCTAAACAAGGTGCGAAGGAATTCTGCTACTGCAGTGCTGAAGAGGTCTCCTCCCCCATTAAAAAAGGTTGTGGAAATAAAATCAGAACAGCCCCGATCTCCTCAACGGCTGTCTTCCAAAATCTATAAGGTTTGGCGGCAGGCCCGAGACTCGATCATCGATCCAAACTTCTCCCGCCAGCACAAGAAATTGAAAATCCAACCGGAAGCTGGTCACCCGGCTAAACCCCAAAAGGCTGTCTGGACGCCTACCTCAACGGCCCCCTCAACCTCCATGGCTCATAAAAGGAGGAGGCCAGAGAAGACCCCCCGACACGCAACGACGGCTAAAAGCACTGAGCCCAGACGCCCTAAGTCTGGGGGCATGGTGGTGCATACTGTTTACATGGCCTCTGGAAAGGAGGAAAGCCGCACTTCTAAGGGCCACCGACCGCTAACCCGATCCGTGACGAAAGCCCAGGAGCAGCAACAAAAGCTTCAGGAAATGATGAATGCTATGGCCGCACTTACCGGGCCAAAAGAAAACCCAGAAACGTCCACAGATGCGCGCCAGGAGGAAGAAACCGACGCTGAATTCCTTCGCCGGACACTGGAGAAAAAGGACAAAGAGGCTGCTGAACAAGCGGCCAACATACAACGTATGGGCCTTCTCTTCCAAGATATGATAGGAATGATGATCCAGCAGGACTTACCCGCCGAGGATCCCCCAATCGTTCTTGAAGACGACCGAGGAGAAACGTCAAATCCACCACCAGCCCTCTCAACGGCCAAGGAGGAGGCAATCTCTAAGGCTGACTTGGCTGACTACATAGCCCAGCAAATCCGGGTTCATCACGCGACTGAGGCAGCTGGTCAAGTCGTGAAAACGGGGCGGCCGTATCCGAGCTGGTACGACCAAATCAAATACCCGCAAGGCTACACGATACCAAAATTCCACGTGTACAAGGGGACCGGCAACCCCCATCAACATGTCGCCCAGTTCCGGGCCCTCTGCGGTAACACCGGCGGTGATGATAAACTGTTGCTCCGCCAGTTCGTGGGCAGCTTATCAGAAACAGCGTTCGAATGGTATTCGGAACTCCCGAACGATTCTATCAAAACGTTCGCTGAAATGGAGTTGTTGTTCACTCAGCGATTTGCAAGTGCCAGCGAACGCACTCCAATAACTGCACTTATTAACGCCAGGGTAAAACCAGGCGAAACCTGGGTCCAGTATGCTATACGCTGGCGGAACTTGTGGTCGAGATGTGAACAACGCATTGAGGAGGCACCCGCAGTGGGCATGTTCGTGGGAACCCTAGACCCCCACGCAACTATCTCCCAGTTTATGATGTTCTTTAAGCCAACCACATTCCAGGCTTTGATCGACAAGTTGGCTCAGATGGACCAGATGGGTCATAGACCACCTCCCCCGAAGTCAGAACCTCGGAATGACAAGGGTAAAGGAAGAGCAACCTTTGTTGCGAATGCCCAACAGCAACCTAACGCCCCGAAACCGGCAGATCAACTGGAGGAAAGGCGTCGGTATTATAATGAGAAGATGAAGCATCCCTACTCGTTCCCACGGGACAAGACGAAACGGCTATTCGAGCTGGCAATACGTCACAGACTTATAAACCTGCCAAATCCAAGGCGACCGCCGCAACCCACCGAGGTGAATAACCCTAACTATTGCCCTTACCATCAAACGGTAGCCATCCGATTGAAGATTGCTTCGTCTTCAAAGGATGGATTGAAGACCAGTACCTCCAGGGGAAGTTTGTACTGTCCGAAAAGTGGAAGGTAAACCCACCACAGCCGCATGCTCCTAGGAAAGCGGATACACCGGGGGCAACATGTTCTTTTATTGAAGAAGCTCCATGGGAGGTCGTGCTATCAACTAAAACCAAAAGAATGCTGAGAGACCTTCATGCGTGCCCTGCGATCGAATGGAAGGACCCTCTTGAACCTCAAATTATCGAAGGGATGCTAAGGCGCCGCCCGACTACAAAGACTCACGATAAGAGCCCAGATACTCACGCCCAATCATCAAAATCTTCGAAGAAAAAGAAGAAGAAATCCAAGAAGTCCGTGAAGCCTGGAAACGAGCACACGGACTTGCAGAAGCAAATCGACGCACTGGAAGAGTACAATCAAAAGGCGCGAACTCCTGTCACACTGCAAGAGTTCCTCAACCACATATTTCAAGAGGAAGATGATGGAGAAAGCTCGTTGGATGAATCCGAAGGATATGTGGCGAGTTGTAACGTAACCTCCCACTCGTTTACCGATGATGGGAAAACTCCTGGCACTAAGAAGCTGGAGGCAGAGCCTGTACCAGAGCATGCATGGCCAACAGATGAAATGATCGACGCTTTTCTAGACGAGATTCGTCTAAAATGTAAAGCGGACCAGGAGCGTGAGATGGCCACATCGGAAGGAGCCAAATGCGGGCAACTGAACGAAAGAGTTGAACTACCCCTGCCAGAGCGAAAGGCATCCGAAGTAGACAAGAAGATATTCAAGACGAGGAAAAGGTTTGCCAAAGCCATGTCAATGGGAATGAAGCTACCACCCTCGGAAGGAAACGCACACGATGGGGTAGAGACGCACCCTGACTATTGCGCATATCATCGGAAAATATCACATCCCACGGAGGAGTGCGACGCCTTTAAGATATGGTGGCAAGGATATGTTGCTCATCGGCAACATTTTAAGCGCATGAAACGCAAGATCCGCCGAGAGCGAAGAAGTACCGTCGATGGGCAAAACAGAACTACTGGCAACTGTTACATGGTTAACGCCGGGGGGTCACCAGTTCTCACCTTTGGGAGCGACTCTGACGAAGAAATGGCTCTGGGCCCTCTCTTTAAAGAATCCGCTTTAGGGAAAGAGGAGAAATCGGAGATCTGCGAGAACATTCAGCTGCGCAATCGCACACTCCCAGAGAAGAATCTCGGGCCCGGGAATAGAAAGGATAAGGGAAAGGAAAAGGTCACTGAAGATATCACTTTAGATGACCAAGTCATCAGAGAGCTGGCTGCCAAAGACCCTCCTAGGAAGGGTAAGGTGGACTATAACATCCTCGCGTACCTAAGGAAGCTACCTTCTCAGCTTAGCATTCTCGATGCCCTCCTATTATCAAAAGAAGCGCGAGACTCACTAATTAAGGCGTTACAAGAACCTGAGCAATTCCAAGCCTTCCTCGCCACTGAAAAGATGAAGGATGAACTGGAGGAAGTGCATACGGCCGACATCACTTTCGATAATGAAGACCTCCTTCTCGGAACGTGCGATCACAACCGTCCCCTGTATGTCTCCGGATACTGCCATGATATCAAGATAGGAAAGATTCTGGTGGATAATGGATCCTCCGTCAATCTCCTTAATGTTCGGGTATTGAAGGAAATCTGCATGAGCGTGCAACACCTCGCTCGTGACAAAATTACTATCTCCGGTTTCGATTCACAATCGTCACGGACTCTCGGATCTGTGATACTAACATTACGCTTTGGACTTCTCGTCACAGACATCAAATTCCATGTCATTGACGCCAAGACCTGCTACAACGCCTTGCTCGGCCGTCCTTGGCTGCACGAGTACAATATCATCCCTTCTACACAACATCAGTGTATGAAGTACTTTAAGGATGGTTTCGAGTATACCGTAACAGGTGAGTTAAACCCATTTTCCGTGAACGAAGTCCGCAAATACGAAGATGCGAAGTACTTTTTGCCAGATTTCGAGGATACAGAAAGGTGTCGCAATCCGGAGAACAAAACCGCCGCCACCATCCCTATTTTCGGGAGCGATACCGAAGAAGAAGAAGAGATAGTTTATGCAGGGCCATCTCAACGCAACAACCTGAGGACGCCCGCCCCCATGTTAGTCTTCGGAAGTGACTCAGAAGATGAAGTGAATGCTTTGTTCTCCAATCGGCTGTCAATACAAGCACCCCCTGGCGATGACCATAGTTTGCAAATCACCATGGTACCGCGAGAACACTACAAGGATCTCGACACGCTTCAGGCTCACAATGTGCAGGACCTGCAAACATTCTACGTCCCTCCCAGGCGAAGGGGTGAGAAGGTGATCCTATTCTACCGATCCTCATAGTCGAAAATAGAGAAAGAGATCTGGCATGGCGCGGATGCTACACTTGACAGGCTCCAACCCATCCGTCTGCCCAGATACTATACAAATGGGTTAAAGAAGCTATTGAAGCGCCAAGGAGTACCCTTAGAACAGACCGTTCGGCAGGCGCGATTCTTCAACAGGATTTGGGATGTCCCCGGGACTCAACGCAAATTGCCCAACGGGAAGATGGAAACACTCGGGCTTGGATACGCAAGAGCCGAAAAACGGGAACGGGCTCACAGCAGCTACGCTATGTATACCTTTGATGAAGAGGAGGACGCCCTGTCAGGAGATGCCAATCCCCCATCAAAACTAGACCCCGCGATTAAAGCGCCGAGTCCGTCGTTTGAAGAACGAGTGGGCAAGCCTATCAGGAAAATGGGTCAGAAAGCTCGGGAAGACCACAACCGCGAAATGGCCATCTACGAGAAGGCCAGGACGCAACGTCTATCGCAACGTGCTGCAAAAGACAAAGACGCTTATCCTCGTCAATCCGTTGTACGAAAGGCCCGACGCAGAGACGGAAATAAATCAAGAAGCGGCTCGGGTTTGTCCCTCATGAAGAAGATGAGTCGAGCGTACTCCTTCCCCCGAGACAAGACGGAGAGGTTACTCAACCTCGCTATAAAACATCAAATGATCACGCTTCCAGAGTCTATACATCCTGAGCAAGCTAGCAAGGCTTCTCATCCGAGTTATTGCTCTTATCACCAAGCCATAGGACATCCTACCGAAGACTGCTTCACCTTCAAGAACTGGGTCGAGGACCAGTACCGACGGGGCAGATTCGCTTTATCCGACGGCTGGAGGGTAACGCCGCCACAAAAGCATGAACCCAAGGCCGCAAGAGCAGAACCGGGTCCACCTCAGTCCGGGGAGCGGGTTCGCACCTGTTATACTATTACGATATTAAGAGAAGAGCCCGAGAACGTAGATGACCTTCCCCGGTGCTTTGAGAACAGCGATGATGAGGTGATCTCAGAATTTCCGCCCGCTCCGAAAGAACTGGAAGATGGTATACATACCACTGCAGATAACCTCAAGAAGATTGAGTTGGGATCGGCAGACGACCCGCGACCGACATTTGTCAGCGAGCTGTTATCCGAAGAGAGGGTGGCTGCGTTAAAGAACGTGCTTCTACGGCATAAAGACTGCTTCGCGTGGAACTACTCCGAGATGCCAGGATTAGGTCCGGAGATTGCTGTGCATAGATTAGCAATATCCCCAGATATCAAGCCAGTCAAGCAGGCGCCAAGAAGGATGCGACTCGAGCTTGAAATGAGCATCAACGCCGAAGTCAAGAAGCTGATCGATTCTGGATTTATCCAAGAAGTCCAATATCCCGACTGGATCGCCAATATCGTCCCGGTAATGAAGAAGAATGGGACGGTACGCATATGCGTGGATTTCAGGGATCTCAATAAAGCCTGTCCCAAGGATGATTTCCCAGTACCAGTAACCGAACTAATGATAGATAACACGTCCACTCACGAGGTTTTCTCCTTTATGGATGGTTCGTCAGGATACAATCAGATAAAGATGCATCCCGAAGACCAGAAGCATACCGCTTTCCGGACCCCTTTGGGTATATTCTGCTACAGGGTTATGCCCTTTGGTCTAAACAACGCTGGCGCTACCTATCAAAGGGCCATGACAAAGATCTTCGACGATCTCATACATGACATCGTCGAGTGCTATATCGATGACCTTGTAGTAAAGAGCATGTCGTACGAAGAGCATTTAAAACATCTGGAGACTGTATTTCGACGCCTTCGGCAATATAATTTGAAAATGAATCCCCTCAAATGCGCGTTTGGAGTCTCCTCGGGCAAATTTCTGGGATTCATCGTTCGACACCGAGGTATTGAAATAGATCCGTCAAAGATTAAAGCGATCATGGAAATGCCTCCGCCAAGAACCCTCAAACAGTTGCGGTCTCTCCAAGGGAAGCTCGCATACATCCGGCGGTTTATCGCCAATCTTTCAGGCAAATGTCGTCCTTACAGCCACCTGATGAAGAAGGGAACTCCATTCGTTTGGGATCACAAATGCCAAGGTGCACTAGATGAGATCAAGCAGTACCTGCAGAACCCTCCGGTGTTGGCCGCGCCGGTCAAGGGAAAACCCCTCATTCTTTATACGACCGCCCTCGAAGGTTCCTTGGGCGCATTATGGGCACAAGAGAACGATCAGGGGAAAGAAAGAGCACTTTACTACTTAAGTCGAGTGCTGCTGGGGGCAGAAAGCAACTATTCCCCCATTGAAAAGCACTGCCTGGCGTTGATCTTCGCAATAACAAAGCTTAGACATTACGCATTAGCACATGAAGTCCGTCTTATTTCGAAGGTGGACCCTCTCAAATATTTGATGTCGAAAGCCATATTGACGGGACGACTCGCTAAGTGGGCCCTGCTCTTGATGGAGTTCTCGATAACGTATCAACCTCTCAAGGTAGTGAAAGGCCAGGCCATTGCCGACTTCCTCGCCGAGCACCCGATACCGGCCGATTCTCCTCTGAACTGTGATTTGCCGGACGAGCATGCATTTGATGTGATTAGCGGCGGAAGCACCCGATGGGAACTCTATTTCGATGGAGCGTCCTCCATAAAAAAACAGAAACAAGGTATCCCAATGATCAAATCAGGGATAGGCCTCATCTTTACAACTCCACAAGGAGGGATAATGCGCTTCGCCTTCTCCTTAACAGAGCCGAGGACAAACAATGAAGCTGAATACGAAGCTCTGATAGCAGGCCTCGAGATCGCCATCGACATGGGAATTGAAGACCTCCTTATATACGGGGATTCTCAGCTGGTCGTTAGTCAAGTAAATGGTGACTACCAAACGTGCAAGCCGGAGTTGGTGAAGTACGGCGAAAGGGTGCAACAACTATTGACCCAAATTCCCTCCTATACTTTGGAGAACATACCGCGCGCGGAAAACAGCAAAGCAGACGCGTTGGCTAAACTTGCTAAAGAACTGGCTGACGAGAACCTCGATGACGTCAGAATCGTGGTACAAAGCCGTCGAGTGCTCGCCCCGGCAGAAATATCTCCGGAATCATGCGAAGAAAAGGGAACGACTGAGCAGACGACCCTACAAATAAAAGACCATGAGAAGGCCGAAGACTGGAGGGAAGTCTTCATAGACTACTTTAAGTCCCGCCGAATTCCCGAAGAAGCGTCCTCAAGACATCAGCTCATGAAACGAGCTCTATCCTTCGCTTTCGTCAACGATATTCTATACAAGAGATCGTTTGATTCTCTATGGCTGAGATGCTTAGGACCTGACGAAGCAGAAAGAGTCATTCAGGAAGTTCATGACGGACTTTGCGGTTCTCACCAAGCAGGCCCAAAGATGAAGTTAAAAATCAAACGGATGGGTTACTATTGGCCCACGATGACCCAGGACTGCCTCGAGTATACGAAGCAATGCCACTCATGCCAGATTCATGGAGACTTCATCCACCAACATCCGAATCCACTGCACCCAACGGTAGCTAGCTGGCCATTCGAAATGTGGGGGACTGACATAGTCGGCCCCATTGAGCCAGCATCATCCCGGGGACACCGTTTTATCCTGGCGACAACTGATTACTTCTCCAAATGGGCAGAAGCAGTACCACTGAGGGAAGTGAAGACGGAGAATATCCTCCATTTCTTCAAGACGCACGTCATCTACCGGTTTGGGACCCCACGGCGGATTATCTCCGATAATGGGCCGGCCTACCGAAGCCATAAGATTAGCCGCTTCGCACAGCAGCACAATATAGACTGGAGATATTCTTCGGTTTACAATCCACGAGCTAACGGTCTAGCCGAAGCCTTCAATAAGACCTTGACGAAGATCATAAAAAAGGCCGTTTCCAGGAATAAGAGAGACTGGCACGAAAGGCTGCAAGAAGCCCTTTGGGCTTATCGAACTACGTTCAAGACGGCCACGAACACAACGCCGTACGCGTTGGTATTTGGGACGGAAGCAGTGCTCCCCCTCGAGATAGAGTTACCCTCTCTACGAGTAGCAGTCCACCATGAGCTGACGAACGAAGAAAATGCTCACCTTCGGCTTGAGGAGCTTGATGCCCTCGACGAAACCCGGCTCATAGCGCAACAACATCTAGAGGCCTACAAAGCAAAGATGACGCGCTCATACGAAAGATTGACCAGGCCGAGGACATTCCGCCAAGGCGAACTTGTACTAGTGGTCAAAAGACCTATGATCCTCAATCGTGCCAAGCGAGGAAAATTTGAGCCAAACTATGAAGGCCCGTACATCATAGACAAGGTCTACCAGGGTGGAGCCTACCTACTCATGGACATGCACGGTGAAAGGCCTTTCAGGCCAATAAACGGCCGCTTCTTGAAGAAATACTACGCTTAATAAGCCGCAGCCTGGGTCAATGATAGATGACGACGACTATGTCCGCTCGCTATCTTCCTAGGCTCAGACTTTACAAGCAGCAGCCGGCCTTCCCATAACAACGGACCGAAACGTCCTTAAACTATCGACGGACCGAAACGTCCTTAAACTATCGGCGGACCGAAACGTCCTTAAACTATCGGCGGACCGAAACGTCCTTAAACTAACGACGGACCGAAACGTCCCTAAAACTACTACCGCAGCATCTTTAGGCTGACGAGATAAAAAAAAAGAGGAGAGAGAAAGAAAAAAAAAATAATAATAAAAAAAAAAGTGAAAAAGAATAAAAAAAAACGGTATGTCTATAAGCAAAATGGGCACGGATGAAAACCCGAAAGGGCTCCGTGAGTAAAAACAGCAGGACTACCGGCGAGTGTTGTGAAAACCCGAAAGGGCGCAACCTCGTTAAAAGACACTTGTAGGGTCCTCTCGACCTTGTAAGGAGAAACCACCTGCGTGAGATCCTTACGACTCACAAGGGAGCAACACATTTAGGGATCCTCACGATTCCTGAGGAGAAAATGCACTTGCGAGATCCTTACGACTCGTAAGGAGAATTTTCTTATGGGACCCTCACGGCTCATGAGATTTGAAAGTCTTAAGTTACAGAAACCTAAACCTGTTCTTAAGCAAATCCTCCACAACCTTCGATATTTCCCTACAAGAGGCTCAATACTGACCCTTGTATACAATCCACAGGCGCGAATAAACATTTCCCCAGCAAAGTCCAACACTTGTAGGTCCTCTCGACCCATAAGGTGAAAACCCTCTTGTAGGATCCTTACGACTTACAGAGGAACATACACTTAGGAATCCTCACGATCCCTAAGGAGAAAATACACCTGCAAGATCCTCACGACTTGTAAGGAGAAATACCTTTGTGAGACCCTTACGGCTCATGAAGTCAAAAGCCTTAGTCGACAGGACCTTAACCCTGTTTGCTAAGCCACCTTTGTTCAACATCGACAGAAGCAAATGATGATTTGCTCCTAGCAATATTCCAGTTGCAGCGATGCTGATGCCTAAACCGGTATCAAATCCCAAGTTCTTTCATGGCAAATGATGATTCGCTCCTGGCAACATCCCAGTTGCAGCGATGCTGATGCCGAAATCGGTGTCCAAAATCCGAGCTTGCGGCGAAAAAGCTAGCAAGCCACACATGCCTACAAAATAGCCGAAATGATGGGGCAACTTGCAATAAAAAGCAGCAAGTAAGAATGAAGGCATAAAAAAATAGCCAAAATGATGGGGCAACTCCCAATAAAAAGCAGCGAGTAGAAAATAAATAAATAGCCGAAATGATTGGGCACCGCGAAAAATAGCCGAAATGATGGGGCAATCGCGACCTTCGCGATATAAAAGCTGAGACGATAGAGCATCGCGGAAAAAGAAATAAAATAAAAATAAAATGTATGCCTTACAGGCGATGTTCCATCACACCCTGTATACAATCCAATGGCATAAACAAAAGGGAACGCACCTCCCTCCCCCAGGTTTCACCAAAGAACGAAGCTAAATCTCGACGGGCCACAAGCGACCTAGGGATCATCCCAACACTCGTCTCGTAACAACGGACACAACTTCAAGCTAAGCGGAACAGCGGCAACTCCCAGTTCCATGGCTCGGTGGTATACATATCGCCAACAGTCAAACCTTCACCCCGTGAAATGCGGATATATTCAGCAAAATTCCTGGTTACGTGGAACGCGGATAATGTCACTCTTTGACCCCGTGGAAAGCGTCCAGAGCGGATCCTGGTCCTCGCAGAGCATGGCAGTGAACCCGTGCGAAGCATAAAGAGCGGAGCCTAGTCCTCGCCTAACGCGGCAGTGAACCCGTGTGAAGCATCTAGTGCAAAATTCCTGGTCACGTGGAACGCGGATAATGTCACTCAGTGAACCCGTGCGAAACGTCCAGAGCGGAGCCTAGTCCTCGCCAAGCACGGCAGTGAACCCGTGTGAAGCATCTAGTGCAAAATTCCTGGTCACGTGGAACGCGGATAATGTCACTCAGTGAACCCGTGCGAAACGTCCAGAGTGGAGCCTAGTCCTCGCCAAGCACGGCGGTGAACCCGTGTGAAGCATCTAGTGCAAAATTCCTGGTCACGTGGAACGCGGATAATGTCACTCTCTGACCCCGTGGAAAACGTCCAGAGCGGAGCCTAGTCCTCGCCAAGCACGGCAGTGAACCCGTGTGAAGCATCTAGTGCAAAATTCCTGGTCACGTAGAACGCGGATAATGTCACTCTCTGACCCTGTGGAAAACGTCCAGAGCGGAGCCTAGTCCTCGCCAAGCACGACAGTGAACCCGTGTGAAGCATCTAGAGCAAAATTCCTGGTCGCGTGGAACGCGGATAATGTCACTCTCTGACCCCGTGGAAAACGTCCAGAGCGGAGCCTAGTCCTCGCTTAACGCGGCAGTGAACCCGTGTGAAGCATCTAGTGCAAAATTCCTGGTCACGTGGAACGCGGATAATGTCACTCTTTGACCCCGTGGAAAACGTCCAGAGCGGATCCTGGTCCTCGCAGAGCATGGCAGTGAACCCGTGCGAAGCATCCAGAGCGGAGCCTAGTCCTCGCCTAACGCGGCAGTGAACCCGTGTGAAGCATCTAGTGCAAAATTCCTGGTTACGTGGAACGCGGATAATGTCACTCTTTGACCCCGTGGAAAACGTCCAGAGCGGAGCCTGGTCCTCGCCAAGCACGGCAATGAACCCGTGTGAAGCATCCAGAGCAAATACCGGACTGTGGAGTCCTTAAAATCCACGGACTATGACGTCCTTAACCTCGACCGTGATGTCTTAAAACTAACGATCAACCACCCCGATTCCCTACAGACTTTGCCTTGGTTTAAGGGTACATCTCTTCACTCCTTTGATGCCCGGCGTTGTAATTCCTCAACGTCTTCAAAGAGGTGACGGGTCCCTGCAACCAAACACCGGACTGTGGAGTCCCTAAATCCACGGACTATGAGGTCCTTAACCTTGACCGTGATGTCTTAAAACTAACAGCGGACTGTAGAGTCCTTAAATCCACGGACTATGAGGTCTTTAACCTTGACCGTGATGTCTTAAAACTAACAGCGGACTGTGGAGTCCCTAAATCCACGGACTATGAGGTCCTTAACCTTGACCGTGATGTCTTAAAACTAACGGCGGACTGTGGAGTCCTTAAATCCACGGACTATGAGGTCCTTAACCTTGACCGTGACGTCTTTAAACTACGATACCTTGAGAAACCCACGACTCCGTAAAACACGGACAAGGGTGACCGCATCCAACACTTGCAGGCCCTCACGACCTGTAAGGAAGAAAAACTCTCTTGCGAGATCCTTACGACTCTCAAGGAAAAACCCGCTTAAGGATCCTCACGATCTTTAAGAAGAACTCACACCTATGGGATCCTCTCGACCTGTAGGGAGAAAAACTCTTTATGAAACCCTCGTGGCTCGTAAAATGCAAAAGTCTTAGGAAGCAGATCTTAACCCTGAATCCTAAGCCATCGCTGTCCTGCAAGAAGATCGAGGTAGAATATCCGCAGAATACATTCGATGGAAAGGGGGACACATCATTGAGAAGAAAAATGTATCTTTTATTCATAAACCAAAATGGGTACAAAGTACAATTCATGAAAGAAACAAAAAGAAAATACCCTTATCCATGAGTATGTACAAAAAGGAAGGAAAAGATACAAATGTTTCAAGCCGGCGGGCGATTCAGCAGCTTGGTCAGCTCATCCTGCTTTTGCTGAGCCACGGCTTCATGACGCAAGATCTCCAGAAGACGAGCCTCCGCCTGAGCTTGTTGAGCCTGATACGAAGCGAGCCGGGCTTCAAGCTCTTTCTCAGTGGCCTTATGAGCCTCGACCCTCTCACAAGTGAACGTGGCAGCTTTATCGAGAGCCACAACCTTATGTTCACTACGTATCGCTCTATCAGGCCACGTAAGCTCGCTTTCGTAACCACATCAAACGCGCTTACATCGCCTGATGTGAAAGGCAACAAGAAAAGTTTCCGACATATTTCAAGCATACGTTCGCAATCATATGAGTATTCAAAAAGGGAATAATAATAATAATAGCGTTTGCAATCGCATGAACGTTCATAATACCCAAAATGGCCTGATGCGCAGGAAAGCGATGGTAGCATTTGCAATTAAAGAAAGTTCTCATGAGAAGAATACAAAGTTTATTTATGCAAGCGGAAACATACATACTAGCACCAAGCCTACACGGAATCTCGGCATAAAGCGTAAAAAAGGAGGGACTAATTTAAAAATGTTCTACGCTAACGGAAAAGGTCACCAAACATGGGATCAACGGCACAAGGGTTAATGAAACAGAGGACAAAATTCTCCATCTCTCTCTCTGCTTTCTCCAGCACGTCAAAGCGACGGTTCTCACGAGGAGTCGCTCCCCATCGATTGGCGCCGTGTTCGTCCGCGAAAGCAGACATAATAGCTTGCCGGGCCTTGATCTGGCTCAGCAGATGAATTGAGCAATCCTTCAAAGCCTGAGTAATCAGGCACGCTTCATGAAAACCCTCGAGCTTTTCTTCTGCCGCGTCGAGCATCGCCAGGGTCATCTCCGCCGGGTGAGGAGGGATGTCGGCAAGCACGGCCTTAAGAATCATCCGGAGCCAGAGAGAACCCATCGGGAGGGGGGACCCCCTACGGATCGAGAGTTCATGCATGGCTGAGTCGCATTCGTTGTCGGTAAGGAGGGGATCCACCAACCGAGCAGCAAAGCGAGGGACCATTTCCTCAATAGGAACTTCCCATGGCTGTCGACGAGCATGAGGGCGATTGCAGGCCATGGCGCTCGTTTGTTTCTCAAGACAAGTTACTCTAAGATAAAAAAATAATAATAATAATAATAATATAAATCTCTTTGTGAGAGGAAAAGGGAAGCTATAGCCTCATATATAAGGAAATGCATTAAGTGCTGTGCGCGGAAAATCTTGCATGGTGAAACTATTTCCAAGGCCCAAAAAAGGAAAGGCATCGAAAATCAAGGAGATGGAACTATTTCCAAGGCCCCTTTTTCTGCGTCCAATATTGTGCGCTGAAAATAGGGCATGAGAAGATTTTGTGAACAGCCACATCAAGGGACCCCACGTGCAGGCCACGTGAGGACTAAACCTGATGTACAAAAAAAAATGGAGTAGCACCCTGCATATTGAAAGCACCAACAACAACAGTAGCAAAATGATAAAATCCCAGAGAAAAGACATGCAAACATAGAAAGACATAATATCAATTGTCACTCATACTTCAAGAGGTTCATACAAAACACAGAGGACACATTTACAACGGTAAAACTTCAGATGCGGGACATGGGTTGAGAAACTCAAAATTAACTTTATTCAAGATTTTCCAAGCATTTCGAACCTCCCGAGTATGCTTCCTCTCACGATCACAAGCATCGGGGTCCTCACGAATGTCCTCCACCCTCCGATAGGCGGCAAGTATGGCAGACTGCTGGAACATCTGATGCAGGAGATCAATGAGATTATCCCGCCTTCTCTTTGAGATCAAGTGCATCAGATACACCGAGTGTACTTTATCCTCGGCGGCGTCCAATGCCCCAAGGGGCACACCAGCACAGAATAGAGGGAGAGCCTCCCTGATCGCCAGCACGATCAGCCTCAGAAGAGAAGAGCGACGGGGGAGTAGCCGATGGTTGTACTCATCAAAGCGGCTCATAATCTCGGCACATTGAGCATCGGTGAACTCCTGGCTCTGACTCCGGCCCAGTGCACGAATATTCCCATAGGAAATGATCTCGTCAAGACCATACAGATGGGCATCCATGATACCTGAAATAAAGGTCATGAGATTCATTAGAAAACTCCTGTTTCATTAACTGCAGAAGAACAACCTCGGGCCAAGAGACCCCAGGAAGCCTCTGTGTGAAGAAATCGAGTTCTTCGTTGGAATTAAATTCCTTATTGAGAAAAGGGAATTAAATTCCCAGAAACATTTTTGATGGAATTAAATTCCATGGAGTTGAAACGCCATCATCATCTCCCCAAGGATCATCTAAACCCTAAAAGATCTACAGTTTGAAGATTAAGCAGTTTCATGTTCTTATGGAAAAATATGAAGAAAAAAGGGTAAAAACCCTTGTTTTGGATTTAAAATCCAGAGGAATGTGAAGGTCCATCGTTGTCCAAAAACATTACCTGAAGAAAAGGATTCTTTTCGAACAGAGTTAAACTCTGCAGACTGTTTCAAGACAGAGAACTAAGCTCTGGAAGCGAGAATTAAATTCTCAAGGAAGAAGTTCTCAGAAGAAGAAGATGAACAAAGTGAAGGCTCCTATGAAGAGACAGAGGTATTTATAGAAGGCAATGGAAACGTTTCGTCTCCCCAGATCCCTAGAGGAATCCAACGGTCACAAGAGGTGACAGCGTTGCACTCACGTGCAGACACGTGAGAACAACGCTGTGGGGGCATTTGTTTCCTGATTTAAAATCAGGAAAGCTTCTGGGAAAAGCTTCAGAAGAGGGTCACGTGCTTACACGTGACTAGCGGTCACGTGTTGGCACGTGACACCTAAAAGCATCATCAAGTCAGGTTCAGTTTTCCAACTACATCAAAGAAAGGGCTTCAGAAAGGGTCACGTGTCGGCACGTGACATTTAAATGCAAGCGTCAAAGGCACACCGGTTCCCTGATCAAGTCAAAGAAAAGGCTTCAGAAGAGGTCACGTGCTCCCACGTGACCAGGGTCACTTGTTGGCACGTGACGTTCAAAACAGCAGACTCGTTCTCCAGATGAACCAAGGAAAGAGAGTTCAAACAAGGGTCACGTGCTCACACGTGACCAAGGGTCACATGGTGGCACGTGACGTTTAAGCAGCAATCAGAAGACAGAGCGCAGAAAGAAAGAAGAAGGCTCATTCCAAAGGGGGTCACGTGCCCACACGTGACCATGGGTCACGTGGTCACACGTGACCGGCTTTCAAAGCCCATTTTGTTAACAAAATTAAATTCTGAAGGAGAATCAAATCTTTCCAAAGGAAAGTGATTATCTGGAGCAGATCGAATTAAAGATTCAGAGATGATGAAATATCATCTATCTATGGGAAAATCTCGGGTTTGGAAAGATTTCCCCTTTAAATCTAACCGAAATAATAAAAGGGAACCCCTGGATTTGAAATCCAATGGTGAATAAAATTCACCCAATAATCCAAAGGTCCAAAATGAATGATGGATGCAAATCAAATCTTTCATGAAGATTCGTCAAAAACTGATTGATTCGGCTGCTTCTCCTATAAATAGGAGCCAAGAGATACATATATACAGATACGCAGAGAAGAAAAAAGAAAAGGAGGAGAGCTTTGATACTTTGAAAAGACTTGGATCTTCTGCAAGAACCCTAGGTAAGAAAGGGAAAAGCTCCTTGAAAGAGAAAGAGAATTCAATTCTCAACAGAGTTTAACTCTGATATATAAAACAGAAGAATATATTTCTTCTCTCCTTGATAGAGGATCTGCAAAGTGCACATCTCCCCTTAAGGTTGAGAATTTAATTCTCAATGGGTTGAGATCCTGCCATGCAGATCCAAAACATAGAGAGGGAATGCAAGCACGAGAATTTAATTCTCACAGAACTATAGGAATTTAATTCCTTTAAAATAAAATTAGGGCTTGACCCTGTATCATGGGAATTTAATTCCTTCAGAACAAAAAGAAACAGGGTTTAACCCTAAACAGCGGGAATTTAATTCCTTTAATCATAATTTAACAGAGGATGGAAGTTCAAATTCCCTAAAAAAGCTTTTGTTAGGGTTTAACCCTATTTGGTTCTCCACATGTATGAGGAATTTAATTCCTACGGAAAATCCAGAGTTCAACTCTATTCAGAATATAAACCTTCAAAAGGAAGTAGGAATTTAATTCCTCTGAAATTACTGTCAGGGTTTAACCCTACGAGGAATTTAATTCCTGAGAAAAGGTTAACAGATCCTCTAAATAACATACCTAGAGGCAGGGTCACGTGTCATCACGTGACCCCCCCAAGAGATCTACAGAAAGCCCCTTTGAGGCAGCACCCCACGTGACCCACGTGACCCTCGGCAGAAGCTCTAATACATAGGCATTTGAATGCCCATCACGTGATGGCACGTGATGCTCTGAAAGACACGATAATCTCAGCAGAATAAATGAAGGGAGGGCGCTCTCACGTGCTGCCACGTGACCCCTCTTGTCTTAGTGTTTAACACTAAATTGAAACTCTCGAACCCAGTGTTAAAACACTGTTGGGCCTTAGTGTTCAACACTAATTAAAAAGCTTTATTTGCAGTGTTCAACACTGATCTGTTTTAGTGTTTAACACTAATTTGAAAAGCCTTGTTACTGGTGTTTAACACCAATTATCTCTTAGTGTTAAACACTAACCTGTCAACCTCATTCCCAGTGTTCAACACTGATTGCTCTGTAGTGTTTAACACTAGGCTTTGGCCCAATTGACTAAATGGATGGAGGCAAAGCCTCTCCTGATTGGACCTAGCCCAAGATGGCCGTAAGTCCTCAATTTGTGATTAACTGGGCTAATGGACTCATAACATAATTAATTCGTCTTGATCCCAAATTGGGCCAAGGACTATTTAATCCACTCCGGTTCTAGGGTACATCTCTTCACTCCTTTGATACTTGGCATTGTAATCCCTCAATGTCTTCAAAGAGGTGACGGGTCCCGACGACCACACATTGATACGGACTGTGGGGTCCTTAAACCCATGTTTAATGCAAAATTCCTGGTTACGTGGAACGCGGATAATGTCACTCTTTGACCCCGTGGAAAACGTCCAGAGCGGAGCCTGGTCCTCGCAGAGCACGGCAGTGAACCCGTGTGAAGCATCCAGAGCATATACTGGACTGTGGGGTCCTTAAACCCATGGACTACGACGTCCTTAACCTTGACCGAGATGTCTTAAAACTAACAATGGACTGTGGGGTCCTTAAACCCATGGACTACGACGTCCTTAACCTTGACCGAGATGTCTTAAAACTAACAATGGACCGCAATGTCCTTAAACTACCCATGGACCGCAACGTCCTTAAACTACCCATGGACCGCAATGTCTTTAAACTAGAACAATAGAGCCCCGCATGCTCTTTTGTCGGATCTAAACGGTCCCGTTTAAGTTGATCTTAGCCTCAAAGATGGCTAACGTATCCTTAAACCTTCAAACAGACTGGACTATGAATCCCCCCAATTAACTCTGGCTCGAGGGTACATCTCTGAACTGCATTACAGAGTTTATGGGGGTCATGCTATCTGGATAGCGGGCTGAGTGTCAAGGGGGATAGCAGCCCCTTTGCGAGGTGCGGGGTGCGGGGCAGCGTTCCGTTAGAAAATTTTTCTAACGGGAGATGTATTTTTAGTATGGAATGTTTTAAAAAAAGGAGGGGTGAGGAGCGTCCTAAGGACGCATGAGATGGCACGTGGGTGCTTGGCGCCAAGGGCCACACGCCCTGCACGCGGGCGCCGGGCACCAGCGGTTCACATGCCGGGCCTACGGAAGCAAGGCGCCAGCGGTTCACATGCATGGCATGTGGGCGCCAGGCACCAGCGGGTCATGCGCTCTGCATGTGGGCACTGGACACCAGCGAAAAAAGGCTTAACCCCTGAACTGGGAGTTGAACTCCCGAGTGACTTTTGGAGTTTAACTCCTAAAACAAGATATCTTTTTGTGGCGTTAAACTCCTAAAATATTTGGATTTTTGGGGTTCAACTCCTTCGAGAATTTGGATCTTGGAGTTGAGCTTCTCAAATATTGGTTTGGAGTTAAACTCCTAAAGAAGAAATTCTTGTTCTGAGTTAAACTCCTAAGAGATTTTTGGAGATGATGAAAGGGGGTCCTTTCTTCTCCCTTGAGCCTTGGATCTTCTCTTGAGCCTTGGATCTTCCCAGAATCTGATTTTTGGAGATGAGTCTCCTTCTTCCTCCTCTCTGTTGGTTGGATCTTGAAGAAAAAGGGGGCGAGACTTAAAAATCTCCCCTTTTAGAGATTTGATGGGAGATATGAGCTCCTCGAGGGTTTTATGGTGAAAAACTATTCCTTTTTTTGAGAAAAGAAAAGTTAAACTCTTAATTTAATTCAAAAAGACAGAAGGTTTAGAATCTTGAGGAAGGAGAAGGAGACACAGGACCCTAATATTTTTGAGGGGAAAGAAACCACTTTCATTTCATCATCATGCTGCTTTATATAGGCTTACAAATTTACAAATAACCTCTTAGGCTTTACAAAATATCATTTTGCCCATCCCATACCTCATGTGCTTATTTCTTTTTGCACACGAGCCATGAGCTTTACAAAAATTTGGCTTTTTGTCCATTTATTTTACATTCATGCATGAAAATTACAACAATATTATTTATCACATAATTTTCTTCTTGGCATGGGGGAGGCCGACCTCTTCATGTTCAGGCTCGACCTGAGAATGGGCCCATTTGACCTGGACTTGGGCCCGCTTGCTTAGACTTAGGTTCGGGGTTGGACCCAATTGACTTGGATTCAGGCTTGGGCCCGGGTCCACTTTTCGGGCCTTGACTTGTTGACCTCGATCGTGGGGTGTAATTTTTGACCCCAACACCAAGCACCTTAGAACCGAGCAAGCTTGGATTTTGGCTTCAAGTTTTCCGTTGTCCTGTGTTCGTTCGTATTCGTATCCACATTCGTCAAGACCGAGACGAGTTTCTAATTCGCAACATGTAAGTCGATGTCGCGCATCCCGTGGGTTCGTGGGGAGGTGAAATTTACAAAAAACGATTTTTCTTATTTTGCAAAACCGAGGATCTTTACGGAAACTTTAACTAGCTATATCTACTAGAAGGTTCTAACTACTGTGTTAGGGTTTATACCTCCTTGTCTACAAGTCCTTCGGGTTTTCTTCTTTTCCTCCTCTTCATGAGCTCCTCGAAGATCAGATCACGCTTGAAACGTCGTCCTCCTCATGTCGAAGATGATCCCCCCGAAAGTATGCACTTCAAACACCTAACAGTAGCGGATACTCACAGTAGCATCGGGATCCAAATATCATCGTGTGACAACCTTGAAGGAATCCTACCAAAATTATCACACTCCAAATGGTATGCAACACTAGCAAGTTTCATTTTCCCTTGAAACTCCCGATGTGGATTTTTCCCCCAAGCTCTTATGACCTTGACGAAGGCCAATATATCATAAGACGCAAGTTAAGTTCTACCCGTCATTATCCAGGTTAATTTGAACCCATCCGTAAAAACTCTTGACAATGGCCAAAATAGCTGTACGACCATCCTAAATCAACGCATCCATCTATACTACAGATGAATACCCAGCAGCTACCAATCACTATGTCTTGGCGAAGGTCAAAATACATAACTTGAATATTGCTGAATACCTATCTGAAATGACGGAGGGCTACATATGGTTTTGGCGAAACCGTGAACGTAATGAACTTGATATAGTCGAAGGAACCATGATAGCTTTTAAAAGGAGTGGTTTAGGCTCCGCATTTAAAAGTTGCTTTTCTAGAAAACCGAGTGGTTTTGAAATTGTTCCAATGATTTAAACTTTGGTTTATTTTCTTTGCATTAATCAATATTAATGCGGTCCCATCATATAACCCTATCATTGCAGAAAAGAAACGAAAATAGAACGTACGCTTTTGCCATTAACATTCGCCATGCGGCCCCGTCTTGCACCGTTAGGTTTCTTAACTAACGGCAAAGCGGGGGCTGGACTAGCGCAGGTGCAAAACATAAGCAAGGTTTTATATATATATAGCCATTCTTCTCACGCAATAACAGGCATTCCAGATCACAGATCACAAATTAATATATTGGATATACTAGAAATTCCGTATTTCGTTTTAGCCTAGAATGAAAGATGGATTCCATGGTCAAGATGAATAGACAAACCCTACCCTAGACCCCTACGGGTGCGACAAACTACCCGCCAAATTCCCGAAGTGAAGCAATCTCCCTCAATAAAATGAGTAGGCCACTCGGCACTTCAAGAACCCAGTAGTTTGTGCACCCCACCTTGGGTCTATCCTAGGTGTAAGAAAAAGTAAATGAAATAATACAACGGTGACTACAACCTCAACCCGGATGTGCCCCGCAAAAATAATATTACATCAATTTACATAAATGAAAGAAAAGAAAACACTTTTCTCACATCCCCCGGCTATTCATCCACGACGATACAATACTTCATATACACAAAACATCACAATACAGATATATGCAACCCCCACTAATCGACATATAGCGATTAACGGACGTTTAGCAACACATATATAATCACAGAATCACATATTAGCTAAAAACTTAGAATTTCGATCGATAATACTTATCCGTGTTTACCCCATGCACAAACCAGTACATAAACAATCTGGGTAAAAACTAAATATACCAAAAATCATAATTCCAAGAACCAAAACCATAGAAAAAATTGGGAGCAACTCGGCCACAACTCGGCAGTGGTTCCGCCGCCAAATGACTTATTTGGCGGCGGTTCCGTCGCAAAGTTGAGAAGTTAGGTGCTCAGATTATTTTCTAGGTCTTAGAAATCCCTGCATATATTTTTAAGGTCATTGAAATAATTTTTGAACAGTTTTAAAAAATCGACAGAAAGGATATCTCGGAAATTTAAGTTCGGGTATTTTTCCGTTGATCGAACTTCTAATCACTTGCTAACAATCTAGTTAAGGTTTAGTAGACTCTGATACTACTGTAAGTCGATGTCGTGCACCCCACTGGTTCGCGGGGAGATGGAATTTACAAAAAACGATTTTCTTACTTCGCAACACCAACTTTAACTCCAAGATCTTTACGAAAACCTTAACTAGCTATATCTACTAAGAGGTTCTAACTACTATTGTCACGCCCCGCTTCCTAGAGTACGCTAAGGTAGGCACGTGACATAGCCAACCATGCTACCTGTGGATAGGAATTATCCTTCCACAGTCACATTACGGTTGTAGAGATATCAAGAACAATAATAAAACTATCTAGCACATGTCCATAAGTCAAAATAAAACGAGTCAAGAATAAATAATGCGGAAGCAAGAGATCCAATACAAGAATAACTGGAATGTATGTCCCATAATGCGGTCTCACATCAGGAAATAAATACTGAAAAGTAAAAGAACTAACTACTAATGAGTCCTCACTGCTCAGCCTGCTGGCTGAAGTACTGCTTCTCGGACAGCAGCAAAGGTACGGAATCTGGGCCATGCAAAACCCAGACGTCAGCGCGTCATAACATCAATCAATAATATGTAAACAAGATAGCAAGACATGCAAGTATAATCATAAATGATAAAGCAGGTGTAACAGCAATATAAATCAGGGCAGTGAAGGGTAGTGTGCAGTGAGTAAACTAAATTAGTCTATTGGGTTATCTACTCTCAAGTCTTTGAAATCAGTCTGATGAATCATCGATGTAACTCAATGGTATCCCGTGCGTGCCCGGGACCACGGTCAAGATTCTCGGGCTGAATCCGAGATGTGCCGCTAGGCAGTAAAAGGGTAGTATGTAAAGATGAGTGATGTCAGCGTCATCACCCCGGGGCTGGCCTAGCCCGTAAGACTGATCAGAAAAGGTGTCGAACTGTCGAGTTACAAGTCAGGTTTCATCATTGATTTCCCCATACCCCCAAGTTATAAGTGTTCAAGTCAGATATTAAATAATCTAGAACTAATGCCAACACAGGATCAGGCAGGTACATGTTTGTCTGGATAGACAACAGGAACGGTCCGTAAGGACAACAGGTCAGGTTTGTTGGCATTAGACACAAAATCAGGTAACAGGTAATACCATGGTACATCAGGTCAAGCCAGGTAATGTATAAAGGTGTCATGTCATGTCAAGAGGGGCACGGTACCATGTCGGGTCAGGTAGTAGGTGTAACAAGTCATGTTAGGGTATACAAGATATCATGTGGGTGCTCATAATCAACTAGCATAAGCATGGGTATACAGAACAAGCATGTGTACTAATAGAATCAACAAGCTGGAACTTGTAACGTGAAATACAACCAGGTACAGATTAAGGTATGTAGATGCACAGTTATCAGTTTGGGTTTAAGGGATAGTTTCAACATTATATGAATACAGTATAACGAATGTGGATGATAAAATCATGTTAATATGTACTAAGTAATCTAGAGATGCAATGATATATAAAATACGTTCAAACGATGCAACCGGGTATTCGGGGTAGAAACTATTTAAAAGTGCTATGGGTTATGCAGTTAATTAGTAAGTAATTTAACCACGAATGTGGGTACACAATATTGTACTCTAACACGCAACAAGTTATAATTCAAGATCCGAAACTAATATGACATACGGAACATCGAAAAGGAAAAATGGAACAGGCGGTGCTATAAGTAATCTACAGTTTTACTGTGCAGTTTAATAGATATAAAATTATATTATAGATAGCATGTAGCAAATTTTCACTTGCCTCGACGGATCGCGAAGCGGTATACGGAACGTCACGTGTCGGCGAGAAAAGTCGCGACGCGCGCACGGTACACAGAATGAGTCCAAACAACGCACGATGGGATCACACGGATTAGAGATGCTTGCTGGGTCATCGTGATCGTCGCCGACACGGTCGGATTCCGGCAATCAAGAAACACAGTGAAAAACCACCAAGAGAAATGTATGGAAAGAAATGAGAAACATGTAAGGAGAATAGAGAAGTTGAGAAGAGGAGGCTTATCCACTGGATTTTCAGAGGGGCGATGGCGTCGACGGTGGTGGTCGGCGATGCTCCGGCGAGGGTGCAGGGTGCTCGGGGGAATAGGTCGCGGCTGCTATGGGGTATGTAGGGTTAAATAGAAAAAGAGAAAGATGAAGGAGAAGAAGGGAAGGAAGATGAGGAGGAGAGGAGAGTGGGGTGAGATCGGCGGTGAGTTGAGTCGAGGAGTTAGGGTTTAGGTTACTGGGGTTTGGTGAAAGGTTTCTGGGTTTGGAGAGAAGCAGAGGAGAGGAAGGAGATAAGGTCGAGGAAGGAGACGGTGATGATGGATGAGGAGCGAGGTCGAGGGAGGTGGAGGCAGAGGAGTAAGGGTTAGGGTTTACTTTGGTGGGTTCGTGGCGAGGGATGCATGGGGTTTTAACATGAACAAAAGAAGAAGAAGAAATAGAAAGAGGGAGGTGAAGGGATCCACGTGGCGGTGACGCGACTCGAGGAGCGCACAGTAATCGCGAGAGGTGAGAGAGAGAGCGCGAGAGGAGAGAGAAAGAGAAGAGAGAGAGAAAGAGCTGCGGCGGAGGAGAGAGAAGAAGAAAGGGAAAGGAGAGAGGGGGAAATTAGTGGGGCCCAGCGAAAAGGAGGGGGATTTCTGATTGGCTCGCAGAAAAGAAGTTGGATTTGGGGAAATTTTATAAAAGATTTTAATATTTTAAAGAATCATTTCGTTGGCAGGAAAAAGAGAGGAAAAAGATTTCCATCTTAAAAATATTTTCTTCAGTTATCTTAGCTGATAAAATAGGTTAAATGAATTTAAAAAAATATTTAAATAATTAGAATTTGGCGGGATACAAAATAATTTAGAAATGCGTCCGGGTCGGGTCCAAAATTTTGGATTTGAAATACGAAAATTATCAGTAAGTTCCAAAAATTAAAATGAAGGATTTTGTAACAGAAATGCATACCCCCAAGAACGGACGCACGCACGTGCGAATAGCCATCCAAACACGTCCGTTTCACTGAACATGACGAGAACACGATGCAAGGACGCTACCACAGGGTTAGGGGTATCATGCAGGCCATGTCATGTATTTTTAAATTATTTTAAGTGACTCAAATTGTTATATGCAAAGTATGTAAGGTTAGGGTAATCTAAAACTAAGAAACAACAAGCTCAAGTAAACGGGTCGAATAAAAAGTAAACTACCATTTGCAACCAAACAGGGTAAATAAAATAAACACCACAAACAATACATACGGCAACAGAAAATGGTATAATTGAACTCGGTTGTTACAACTATGTTAGGGTTTATACCTCCTTGTTTGCAAGTCTTTCGAGTCTTCTTCTTTTCCTCCTCTTCTTGACCTCCTCGAAGATCGGATCGCGTTTGAAACGTTGGCATCCTCACGTCGAAGACGATCCACCCGAGAGTATGTACTTCAAGCTTTAACCTCTAAACCGAGATAACTAAGCTACCTAGTTTGCTAAGTTAGGTAGCTTAGATGATGTAGAGTGTCTAATAGAGTATTTAATCTCAATAGACCCGATGGTTCACAAATCATGTGAGGGATTAGGGTCTTGAGGAAGAAGGAGAGAAAATGGAAAGAGAAAGTGAAAATGCAAATGAGCTAGTGTTAGTGCAAGTGAAGAATGGCTCCTACACTCATCTCACTCAAGCATGCAATATTTTCTAATTGATAATATCAACCATGCTTAAATAGTGAGTCCAAACCAATAAATAAACCAAATGAGCCATGCTTCACTATGCCACAAATATCTCCATTTTCCATCTCATTAATCTATTTCCAAAAATAAATAAACCAAATAATGAGGTGTCCCCTTCTAGAAGCATCTCTTATGAAATTACAAAAATGCCTTCACCGTATATACATACCCGTATTCGTATTCCGAAAAATACGAATATAATGAGATAATAATAATCCAATAATATAATAGTAGAATCCGGTTTAAACCAAAGCCCACTAGTATTATCTATCCGAATAACATCTGTGCAGCCAGTACACGTATATGATCGGAACCTTGCCGTAAAACCATACGGCCTCTACATCATTTCGCCCGAAGCAGGGAAACCCTCTGTGTGGGACTCTAAAGACTCGACAGTACGCTGGAAGTGGGTTTAACCACAAGTCCATCAGTGGTACTAGCTGCACGTAACGGCTACCCAGGTATCTGTCGATAAGAAGGCCGATGAGCAAACTCATCCGAACTTTTACTGAGCCTATCTGTGACAATCTCCATACAGTCCGGTCTGTTCGTCTAAGATACTCGCATATCGGGCCTAGGGGGATGGTAACCGTCAGAACCCTTATAGCGCAATAAGTCGTGCCGGGGTAGAGCCCAATATACCCTGAGAAACTACTGGAGTATCTACCAGTAAATCTCGCTTGCCCTTGTCAGGGACTTTGTGTAATGGATTTCCGAACATAGCGCGATATCAACCCCCAATACCGGGAGAAACGAATCCTATCTAACTCCTACTACCTCCAAGTGCTTCGGGACCGCACCCAACTACTATCTGTTTGCACAACTCATTTGAGCCGTGGTAGAGTAGTATTCTAAGTATAGTGGGAGCACACTCGAGACGAATAGTGATATCAAGTCAATGGACTAACCTGTACTCATGTCACCCGGGAACTGCTAACCGATGATAGGTATAATACCAACCAGCAGTTCTCATCGAGTCTATCTAGTGTAACTCATAACCTAATGAGCACCTGTATACTATCTTTGGTATTGGATACCAATAGCTGCGGGACATGCCACCTCCCCAGACTAAGGATGAGAAGCATATACACTAGTCTATTCTGGAGTATCGATGCCCTGTCTCGATAATCCTATGACTAGGGACAATCTTAAGGATGTGCTTATAGACTACCCAGCCCCCACCAGTGTGATTGCCATCACAACGCTGGTAGTCAAGCAAAGATCCTAAAGGCTCTACCAATATGTATTAGCGATATACTAAAAGAAACATATACACATATTGAGATAGAATCAAACCAAGTAGCATATTACCATTTTGAGCAAGACTGTTATTATATCTATGAATATCCCAAGCTTCCAAAATGTACTATACAATCTAATAATATACAATAATGGCCTCTAGGGCATATATCACTAACAATCTCCCACTTGCACTGGGGCCATGTATTGGCATATCACAGACCTATCATCTCGATTAGCCTCTCGAACTGTGTCTGAGGGATGGCCTTTGCAAGTAGATCTGCAGTGTTTTTCTCTGTCTCTACTCTCCGCACCTCGATCTCCCGGCGATCAACGATCTCCCTGATCAGGTGGTACCGCCTCAAGATATGTCTAGACTTCTGATGGGACCTTGGTTCCTTCGCTAAAGCTATAGCCCCATTGTTGTAACAATACATAGGTATTGGATCAACAATGGATGGAACCACCTGAAGTTCTGTAATGAACTTCTTCATCCAGACTACTTCCTTCGCGGCGTCACATGCAGCTATATACTCCGCTTCTATCGTCGAGTCAGCAACGGTGTCCTGTTTGGAGCTCTTCCAACAGACTGCCCCTCCATTGAGGGTAAAGACATAACCCGACATGGACCTGAAGTTATCCTTGTCACTCTGGAAGCTGGAGTCGGTGAAGGCCTTGATCTGGAGGTCTTCACTGCCGTACAATAAGAACATCTCCTTAGTCCTTCTTAGATACTTGAGAATGTTCTTAACTGCTGTCCAGTGCTTCTCGCCTGGGTTTGACTGATACCTGCATACAATGCTCAGTGTGTAAGCTACATCTGGTCTGGTACACAACATCGCATACATTATAGAGCCTACCATAGAAGCGTAGGGTATAATAGTCATGTGATCCCTTTCTAAATCAGTCTTGGGAGATATCTCATTGGAGAGGGTGATTCCGTGACAAGCCGGTAGATTACCACGCTTTGAATCTTCCATACTAAATCTTTTCAGTATGATGTCGATGTACCTTGACTGTGAAAGTCTCAATATCCTTTTAGATCTATCACGATAGATCTGGATCCCCAGAATGTAGGAGGCATCACCCAAGTCCTTCATGGAGAACCTTTGTGATAAGAATCCTTTGACTGATTGTAGCATAGAAATGCCATTTCCTATCAGGAGAATGTCATCCACGTACAAGACGAGAAATGCCACAGTTCTCACTACAATTTTACTATAAATGCATGGTTCATTTGGATTTTTGATAAAGTCGAATTCCTTGACCATCTCATCAAAACAGATGTTCCAACTCCGTGATACCTGCTTTAATCCATAAATGGATTTAAGTAACTTGCACACTCTTCCGCTGCTCCCATTCTCTATGAAACCCTCCGGCTGATCCAAATAAACACTTTCTTCCAAATTTCCATTCAGAAAAGCGATCTTTACGTCTATCTGCCAAATTTCATAATTGTGGAAGGCAGCAATGGCAAGAAGGATCCGAATGGATTTGAGCATAGCCACTGGAGAAAAGGTCTCATCATAGTCCAAACCAGGGCTTTGACAAAAACCTTTTTCAACAAGTCCAGCCTTATAGGCTTCAACCTGTCCATCTACACCAATCTTCTTTCTGAAGATCCATTTACAGCCTACGGGTTTTACCCCTTCTTGAGCAATGTCCAAAGTCCATAATTTGTTGGTGTACATGGAATCCATTTCAGTCCGCATTGCATCCAGTCATTTTACCGAGTCTCTGCTCCTATTGACTTGTTGGGAACTATTTGGCTCATCATCATCGATGATGCAATCCTCTCTATCCCCATCTATGAGAAAACCGTAGTATCTCTCGGGCAGATGAGACTGCCTACTATTCCTGTGGAGTGGCGCGGGGATGTCCGGTTCTTTCAAAACTTCTGATTCCACCATGCTTTCAGTAATAGCTTGTGGTTCTGGAATTTCTTCTAGTTCTATTGCGCTCCCATTTATTTCTTTTTCAACAAATTGAGTTTCAAAAAAGTGGGCATGCCGAGAAACAAAGACCTTTTGTTCCTCCGCGTAATAGAAAAGATACCCCCTGGAGTACGGAGCATGCCTCGAGCTTGGTGGAGGCCTTCTTCTTCTTCCCTTGGGCTTTCGCCTTAGATCCAGAAGAGGAAGATTCCCCAATAAACAGAATGGGTGTCTCCCTGGATTTCTGCAGGGTACCCTCAGCGCTTCTCAACATGTTGAGGAGTTCTGGAAGTGAAAATTCCTTCCCTTGAATGTTGAAATTCAAGATAAACTTGGCGTAGGTAGAAGGGAGGGACTGTAGAACCAAGTCAGTATATAACTCGTTCTCCAACGTGGTCCCAAGGTCCGCGAGCTCTTCAATATAGCTAATCATCTTAAGGACATGGTCCCCTACAGATGACCCGACAGCCAACCCTTTCTTCTCTGACTACCGGTGCCAAATACGAAACAATTTTTTTGAGGTCTCATATCTTGCGATACGAGATTTCTCTCCATATAAATCTTTGGTATGGAGGAAGATGAAAGCTAAGTCCATCTTCTCGTGCCACCTTTGGTGTTCATTATCTATTGAGGCCAACACAAGGCACTTGGTTCTCGCACTGTTTATTTCCCATGTCTTACGGATTTCAACATTCGCGACGGTGGAACCTGGATGTAGAATGGCGGGGGCTTTAGTAGTAAGGAGGTAGCTCAGCTTGTCATAGGTAATGGCTATCTGGACATTCCTTAGCCAATCTTTATAGTTTGGCCCAATCAATTTATTATTATCTAGCAGTAACTTAAGTCTGGTCATTTTGGTCGCTGCAATTAGAAGAGAGAGAAGAAACACTCAGCATGATACTCTTGCAAGTTTAGATTGGTTATTAGTTTATCTAAACATGATGGCTCCCACTGTTCCTCGAATCCTCCTTCAAACCATAAAAGAAGAATTAGTCAGGATTAATCTCACCCTACAATTCTTGCTTAATCTTCGGCCAGGCTAGTATTGGTACTTCGAAGGAGGTTTTCCAATATTTTCGCGAAATTCCTTAATTACATAACCTCTTTTCCCTGTAGGTATAGCCCCACTAACACCGTTCTAGGCACCTACTTGGTTTATAGTATTGATTGTTTAGTGAAAAAAATCTCCCGAAGAGTAGCAGATACTCATAATATGATCGGGATCCAAATATCATCGTGTGACAACCTTGAAGGAATCCTACCAAAATCATCACACTCCAAATGGTACGCAATACCAGCAAGTTTTTTTTTCCTTTGAAACTCCCAATGTGGATTTTTGCCCCAAACTCTTATGACCTTGACGAAAGCCAACATATCATAAGATGCAAGTCAAGTTTTACCCGTCATTATCCAGATAAATTTGAACCCATCCGTACAAACCCTTGACGAAGGCTAAAATAGCTGTACGACTGTCCTAAATCAACGCATCTATCTATACTACAGATGAATACCTAGCAGCTACCAATCACTATGCCTTGGCGAAGGTCAAAATATATAGCTTGAATACTGATGAATACCCATTTGAAATGATGGAGGGCTACGGATGGTTTTGGCGAAACCGTGAACGTAATGAACTTGATATAGTTAAGGGAACCATGATAGCTTTTAAAAGGAGTGGTTTAGGCTCCGCATTTAAAAGTTATTTTTCAAGAAAACCGAGTGGTTTTGAAATTGTTCCAACGATTTAAATTTTGGTTTGTTTTCCTTGCATTAATCAATATTAATGCGGTCCGATCATATAACCCTATCATTGCAGAAAAGAAACGAAAATAGAACGTACGCTTATGTCATCCACATTCGCCACGGGGCCTTGTCATGCACCGTTAGGTTACTTAACTAACAGCAGAGCGGGGGATAGACTAGCACGGGTGCAAAACATACGCAACGCTTATTACATATAATATATATATATAGCCATTCGTCTCACGCAATAATAGGCATTCCAGATCACAGATCACCGATGAATATATTGGATATACCAGGAATTCCGTGTTTCATTTTAGCCTAGAACGAAAGACAGATTCCATGGTCGTGATGAATAGCCAAACCCTACCTTAGACCCCTACGGGTGCAGCAAACTACCCGCCAAATTCCCGAAGTGAAGCAACCTCTCTCAATAAAATAAGTAGGCCACTCGGCATTTCAAGAACTCGGTAGTTTGTGCACCCCACCTTGGGTCTATCCTAAGTGCAAGAAAAAGTAAATAAAATAATATAACGGTGGCTACAACCTCAACCCGGATGTGCCCCGCAAAAATAATATTACATCAATTTATATGAATGAAAGAAAAGAAAACACTCTTCTCACATCCCCCGGCTATTCATTCACGACGATCCAATACTTCATATACACAAACCATCACAATACAGATATGTGCAACCCCCACTAATTGACATATAGCGATTAACATACGTTTAGCAACACATATATAATCACAGAATCACATATTAGTTAAAAACTTAGAATTTCGATCGATAATACTTATCCGTGTTTACCCCATGCACAAACCAGTACACAAACAATCTGGGTAAAAACTAAATATACCAAAAATCATAATTCCAAGAACCAAAACCACAGAAAAAATTGGGAGCAACCTGGCCACAACTCGGCGGCGGTTCCGCCGCCAAATGACCTATTTAGCGGCGGTTCCGTCGCAAAGTTGAGGAGTTAGGTGCTCAGGTTATTTTCTAGGTCTTAGAAATCCCTGCATGTATTTTTAAGGTCATTGAAATAATTTTTGAACATTTTTAAAAATCGACAGCAAGCATATCTTGGAAATTTAATTTTGGGTATTTTTCCTTTGATTGATGTTCTAATCACTTACTAACAAGCTAGTTAAGATTTAGTAGGCTTTGATACCACTGTAAGTCGATGTCGCGCACCCCGCGGGTTCACGGAGAGGCGTAATTTATACAAAACGATTTTTCTTACTTCGCAACACCGACTTTAACTCCAGGATCTTTTCGGAAACCTTAACTAGCTATATCTACTAGGAGGTTCTAACTACTATGTTAGGATTTATACCTCCTTGTTTACAAGTCCTTTGGGTCTTCTTCTTCTCCTCCTCTTCTCGAGCTCCTCGAAGATCGGATTGCGCTAAAAACGTCGGCCTCTTCGCATCGAAGATGATCTACCTGAGAGTATGTACTTCAAGATCCAACCTCTAAACCGAGGTAACTAAGGTACCTAGTTTACTAAGCTAGGTAGCTTAGAAGATATAAAGTGTATAATGGAGTATTTAGTCTCAATAGACCCTATGGTTCACAACAATTGTGAGGGATTAGGGTCTTGAGGAAGAAAAAGAGAAAATGGAGAGAGAAAGTGAAAATGCAAATGAGCTAGTGTTAGTGCAAGTGAAAAATGGCTCTTACACTCATCTCACTCAAGCATGCAATATTTTCTAATTGAAAATATCAACCATGCTTAAATAGTGATTCCAAACCAATAAAATAAACCAAATGAGCCGTGCTTCACCATGCCACAAATATCTCCATTTTCCACCTCATTAATCTATTTCCAAAAATAGATAAACCAAATAATGAGGTGTCATCTTCTATAAGCATCTCTTGTGAAATTACAAGAATGCTATCACCGTATATGCATACCCGTATTTGTATTTCGAAAAATACGAATACAATGAGATAATAATCCAATAATATAATACTAGAATCCGGCTTAAAGCAAAACCCACTAGTATTATCCGTCCGAACAACATCCGTGCAGCCAGTACACTTATATGATCGGAACCCTGCCGTAAAACCATACGGCCTCTACATCGTTTCGCCCGAAACAGGGAAGCCCTCTATGTGGGACTAAAAGACTCGACAGTACGCTTGCAGTGGATTTGACCATAAGTCCGTCAGCGGTACTAGCTGCACGTAACGGCTACCCAGGTATTTTTCGATAAAAAGGCCGATGAGCAAACTCATCCGAACTCCTACTGAGCCTATCTGTGATAATCTCCATACAGTCCGGTCTGTTCGTCTAAGATACTCGCATATCGGACCTAGGGGGATGGTAACTGTCAGACCCCTAATAGTGCAATAAGTCGTGCCGATGTAGAGTCCAATACACCCTGAGAAACTACTGAAGTACATACCAGTAAATCTCGCTTGCCCTGGCCAGGGACTTTGTGTAATGGCTTTCCGAACATAGCGCGATATCAACCCCCAATACCGGAAGAGACGAATCCTATCTAACCCTACTGCCTCCAAGTGCTTCGGGACTGCACCCATTTGCACGACTCATTTGAGCCGTGGTTGGGTAGTAATCTAAGTACAGTATGAACACACTCGAGACGAATAGTGATGTCAAGTCAACGGCCTAACCTGTACTCATGTCACCTGGGAACTGCTTACTGACGATAGGTATAATACCAACCAGTAGTTCCCATCGAGTCTGTCCAGTGTAACTCATAACCTAATGAGCATCTGTATACTATCTCTGGTATCGAATACCAATGGTTGCGGGACAGGTCACCTCCCCAGACTGGGGATGAGAAGCATATATATTAGTCTATTCTAGAGTATAGATGCCCTGTCTCGATAATCCTACGACTAGGGACAATGTTAAGGATGTGCTTATTGACTATCCAGCCCTCACTAGTGTGACTGCCATTACAACGCTTAGTCAAGCAAAGATCCTAAGGGCTCTATCAATATGTATTAGCAATATGCTAAAAGAAATATATACACATATTGAGGTAGAATCAAACCAAGTAGTATACTACCAT
The DNA here is from genome assembly GCA_030015575.1 of Agapanthus africanus. Classification (NCBI taxonomy): domain Eukaryota; kingdom Viridiplantae; phylum Streptophyta; class Magnoliopsida; order Asparagales; family Amaryllidaceae; genus Agapanthus; species Agapanthus africanus. Next base: position 196,052,182 of record CM057342.1, read on the forward strand.
TTTGAGCAAGACTGTTATTATATCTGTGAATATCCCAAGCTTCTAAAATGTAATATACAATCCAGTACTATACAATAATGGCCTCTAGGGCATATATCATTAATAATACATGCTATACTTTACGCAATATACCTATATGTTGTCGTATTATACTATTATTATTATTATACTATTATATCTATACAATTTGTATACTTAGTTAATATTTATAAGTTTTACAATATACTGTTTTATGCAATATATCTAAATAACAAGACCTAACAAATTACACTAGTATTGCCAGATCGTTAAATTGAACTGGTAGGAAGTGATATGATTGTTTCTTTACATTGCATTTCGCACCTAAATAATGGTTACATCTGCATTCGTCATGATCTGTTTACACGATGTTCTTATAAAATAAACACTTTATCCAATTTAATACATTATCACTGACATGCTTGTAAGCTGCAGGACTATTACTATTTTTGTTATCATGTCAATACCTGTTGCCTGTAATACTTACATATGCTAAAAATCCTGAGTTGTTATCCTGATGGACGTGACCTATTGTCTTGATAGACATAACATGTACTTGCCTGTTCCTGTGTTGGTATTAGGTTGATATTATATTCATACCTGACTTGGAAACGAAACATAGGGAAATAGGGAAATCAAAAGTATAATTTAAAAGGATATTACATGTTTCTATGGTTCCGGGGGTTAATGGAACAGAATTGTAACACCTGAGGTCAGGTTTAGTAAGTGATTAAGTGTTAATGTGGGATTTTGGCTAAAAGTTTACCAAAAATAGGTTCCTTAAAAACTATTTGGTTCATAGTTATTTTTGTGAAATTTCACCCCAACCACCCACACTTGTGCACGATAGTTAGGGGTAAGAATAAGATATGCCGTATCTTGAGCTTGTGAATCGTTGTGCTAAGTTAACCACGGTGGTCTAAAATTCCTTGTTTTGTTTGGTGTTGATTGAGGGGTTGTAGTTTTATTTGGTTTAAGATTGGGGTTGTCGTAAGGAGAGGTTATGATGAGCCTTGATTGTTTCACACTTCCTTCTTTTCAAAATCCGTTTGCCTCTCAAAACTCATCTTATATAGATACACATACACCAGCAATTTACAGCTGATTTCAGCAGCCAAAATCAGCACCAGCAGCTCCCATCATTATCTCAACACAATCCCCTGCTTAAATTCAGCAATCGGATCTCATAGCATCAGCCCTCCACCCTATACAGCTACTAAACTATCACATCAGCCTCAATTCCTGCTTAAATTCAGCTGAGGATACTCTACGATATCTTCTAAACCATCACATCAGCACCCCACACCTTATCCATCACCTGCACACTTCACATCAGCCAATTTGTGTGCAAATTCAGCCTTGAGGTCAGCTATGGCTGCTACCACAGCCACCTAACACCATGGAAATTCAGCTGAGGATAGCCCATCATTGCATCAGCCCCCCCTACCACTCTACAACTGCACCAAGTCACATCAGCCCCAAGTTTTCAAACTTCATCAGCCATTTTTCAACAGCAACAGCTGTTACATCAGCCCCAAACTCTCTACATAAACCCTCCCCCATAATCACGCAACCTTTCCCACAATCATACTACCATCCCTGCTGCTGCTACTACTTCAAACAGCAACAAAAACAGCAATAACACCATCAGCTAGCAGCCCCAGCAACCCATTTTCTTGCATCAGCCCATTTTCATAACACCAGCCCTTGCATTTTCTTGCATCAGCCCTTGCTGCACCAGCACCAGCCCTTGCTGCACCAGCACCAGCCTCATACCACACCATATCAACATCATACCACACTACACAACACCTCACACCACACAACAACAACAACAACAACAACAATCAGCAACAACAATCAGCAACAGCAACAGCAACACATTTGTTTTTCAGCATCAGCATCAGCATCAGGCAACTCTGAGAACTCCAGCTCCGTTCCAGCCACGTTTGATGCGCCTACCCTCTTCTTCTCCTCCTTCTCCCTTGTTGCAAGGTCCTTAGAGGGTATATCTCCTAAACATTTCGTATATTACGTAGATTAGGTGCTTGATTAGCTAGTTGTTACGATATATAGAATTTTCATGCTAGAATTGTGTAGTGATGCTAGATTTAGCGATTTTAGAGTGTTTGTAGTTTAATGAGCCATCTTTAGTGTTAACTAACCTGTTAAAGCCAAGAAGTATCATTAAAATTGGATGGTTAGCCTAATTTGCTAAAATTGCGATAATCTAGCTTAATCGGTGTCCGTATCTTACGTAAAAGTGATATTGGGTGTTTTATGGAGATTTTGAGAAAAGTAAGAATTGTGTTAGCTAGAATAAACTTCTTAGGTCCTAGTGAGGCCAGCCAACCAGAGAAATTCCCCAGATTTCTTGTAGAAACCCGATTTACCCGACTTGGCGTATTTTGGCAGTTTTAGTGATTTTTAGCCTTTCTGAAATCTGCTGTTGACCCGATCACTACAGAATAATTCTAGAGAATACTGCAGCATGGTGAGAGGAATAGGAACACACCCAGAGTACGGGGACCCACCTCCCCAACTTGGCCGCCGGTTTTCTCTTTCTGGCCGCAAATTGCGGCCAGAGTAGGGGGTAGGGTGTTGTATTTTTTGGTGTAGGGTCATGATGGGTAGGTTAGTCTGTTGGTATCTCTGACTTTTCAAGTTTGGCCCTGAGGCAAAATCTGGAACTAGTTACGTGTTTTCGATGTTTTAAGACTTGTGCGATACGCGCGTGATACGCGTGATTCTGTGGCGCGCTGCGCGACACAGCGTGTCAGTTCTGATTCAGGTAGGTTTGTGCGCGTCGCGTCGCATCGCGTCGTGTGCACACGCGTTTGGTTTCACGCACGCGTATCCCTTTTTGTCGATATATTGCGTTTTGCATGACTTTTCCTTATATGGTGACTCATGTGAATTCTAGGTTCGCCGGCAGGAACTTCAAGCGCAGCTGAAAAGGGAAAACAGGTGGTCGGACACACTTAGCACAGGACCACTGGTGAGTAGATTTAACATCTACGGGGGACAATCGTTTGGATGGCGCAAGTCGCCCGATAGATTTAGTAGACTTGGTAGTACTGGTAACATTGAAATAAAAAAAAAATGATAAAACTTGCATGATAATTGCTGTAGTCAGTACCTATATGATGTTCCATATACGCAGATTCATTATAGGACACATGCACCATTACCAGGTTTTATATGTTGCACGAGCACTATTCATGTGAACACACACACTCTGGTAATTGCCATGTCACGACACTAAATAACTTTAAATCTGAAACATGTTAACTGCTTAGAAATGTGACATTGAAATAAGTACTTAAATTGATACCATAAGCATTTATAATCATCGGCACATGTATTTATGATAATTTCATGAGATTTATGATATTTCTGGATTTTGGGGGAAAGCCGCAAGATTTCAAATGATAATTGTTAAAAATAAAAGCTGCGGTTTTCTAGTGATGTAAAGTGTCGTCCACCATGAGTTTGCTGTGGTTTTTGAGACCCGTTTCGTGGAGGTGGATGAACCGTCTCGGGTACATGGTGGGCCCGGTATGGTACCTCGGGGCAAGAAGATCGCAGATGATGGCGTTGAGCCTGGCAGAGGACGGATTACCTACCGGTGATTTCATTTGGCACGGCGGATATCCAGAGGATACCGACCGTGGCTGCTGGATTGAGATATGGATTTTGATATGGATCAGCCGGATAGCTGAGGCCAGAGATACTGGACATGGATATATGAGATTTGGTCAGTTTTGAGGTGTCGTTGCTGGACACGGATTTTACTGTTTTTCCTGGATACTATTATTGATGTTTAAAAAGGGGAGTTTCAAAAAAACAGAAGAATAATTCTCATACACACTTGATTGTATTTTCATGTGGCATACATACCTGTTATCACCTCCATGTGACATATATACTTGTTAGTACTGTTGATGCATACACACCTGCTGGTACATATAGCTATACCTGTTTTTAGGGATGTCAGGATACTTGTGTGCATGCATACGATAGCCTTAGTAAATGTTATCTATTACTCACGAGCTGGCAACTCACCCCCGTTGTGCCACAGCTTCTCTGCAGGTCCATTCCGTCAGCACTGTAGTGGCGGATACCTTTGCTTCATTTGTACTTCTTGCCTGGACTAGAGGCTTTTGCTCATAGGTGGGTTATTATCAGTTTGTACCACCTTATTTATGTTCATTGTATCTAGAATACTCCATCTACCATATTTACTGCTACTATCATTTCAGTTGTACCTGTTTTATTCGGATGACTGTATATTGACCTAGATGTGAGATTGTGAGACTTGAGGATTTATTTATGATGTATCTGGGTCGAGCTCACTTGAGTCGACATGTTATTCCTCATGCACTGATTTCTTTATATTCTGCTGGAAATTTTGGAATAAGGGCAAATTGATTAGGTAATGAGGTAAAAGCTTAAATTAATTAGTTTTCCTTTCACTCTAAATTCTTAATTGGGTTTTGTATTCTGGGCTTCGGCTTACTTAGTATACGGACGTCTTGAGACGTTTCGTATCTTAAGTGCCGGTCGCGTTCCGTACTTTGCGGGTCGTGACAAAGTTGGTATCAGAGCAATAGGTTTCACCTTTCTGAGTGTAGGATGACCCTTAGTAGATGGAGTAAGTGACTTAAGCAGGGTAGCGTGGCGTATGTATGTCCGCGGCATACTTGCGTTGCGGTACTCCGCCTAGGTGACTTTAGGATATACTTGCTTGAAATTCCTTCTTCAATTCCGTGTATCCTACGATCTTATTCATGTTCCTGTACCAGCTACTATGCCGCCAAAGACTACCAGAGCACAGAGGGCTGCCGCCCGAGACGAGATTCGAGCTGGCTCATCCGAGACTAGGACTGAGCAGGGTAGTATGCCTACACCACAGGAACAAATCGATCTGCCTTCCCCAGGTCGTATGGATAGGCTCGAGACTGGTATGGAGGAGTTGCGACAGATGATGGGGAGTATGCAGGAGCTACGTCAAATGGTAGGATCCTTCGTTGCAGCCAGTCATGCACCGAGGCCGGAGGACGTACCCACTGCATCCCAGACTACTGTGATACCTGCTCCTACTACTACCACCGCGACCATTCCGGTTTCGCTACAGGAGTTCATGAGGCTGAGACCTCCAGTTTTTACGGGTACCGATGTAGCGGAGGACCCACAGACGTTCCTTGACAGCTTGGCTAGGATCTGCCGTTCGCTGAGATGTTCCGATGACCGCTGGGTAGAACTTGCGAGTTTCCGACTAGAGGGTCTCGCACAGATATGGTGGGAGTCCGTTCTGAGAGGTCAAGCTGCAGGTATACCGCCCATGACCTGGACTGAGTTCACAGCAGTTTTTCTTGCCCGATTCCTTCCGGAGAGCGTTCGCGACGTCAGAGCTCGTAGTTTCGAGGCCTTGGTCAAGACACCAGGGATGACGGTGTCTGAGTATGACGTTCAGTTTACACAGTTGTCCCGATACGCTCCGTATCTGGTGGATACCGAAGCAAAGAGAGTGAAGAGGTTTATACAAGGACTGGATGCCCAGTTATATCTTGCCATTGGCGCCCAGCATTTCGATACCTATTCGGCAGCTATGAATACAGCATTGCGGATGGAAGCACGTATTTCAGCAACTTCGGCTGTTACCGGGCCGAAGAGGATTCGCACTGGCATGCCAGATCAGAGGCAGCATACCAGATTCCTTCCAAGAGATAGGACCGGCAGAGGATTTGGACGAGGTCATCTATATGGATCGTATACACAGGGACAGCAGTCGTCGCCAGGATGCTTCGGGTGCGAAAGTCTGCACCATCGTGTTAGAGACTGTCCAGCAAGGCGACAGGGAGCGACGACAGTTCCGCATGTGACTCTACCTCCATCACCGCCCCCTCCTCAGAGAGCCCTACTTCCTGCCACAGGCAATGCTCCACGCCAGTTAAGTATACCCAGAGGCCGTGGACGTGGCGCACCGATCCAGAGAGGACGAGGAGGCAGAGGCCGAGGCCGAGGTCAGCCCGCTATCGGAGGAGGTCAGGCCCGAGTTTTTGCATTAACACCCCAGGATGCGCAGGCATCCAATGCCGTCGTCACAGGTACTCTATCAGTTTGTTCTGTTGATGCACATGTGTTATTTGATCCCGGATCCACGCACTCTTATGTTTCCACACACTTTGTACCGAGTTTGGGTAGAGAGTCCGGTTTGCTTGATCAGCCACTTGTTGTGACCACTCCTATGGGAGAGTCCTTTGTTGCTAGGCACGTTTTCCGATCCTGTACCGTTCGTATTGGCGAACGAGAGCTGCCTGTCGACTTGATCCTTCTGGAGATGTTGGACTTCGACATTCTTTTGGGCATGGATTGGTTAGCCACGTGCTATGTGTCGGTGGACTGCCGTGAGAAGACAGTTAGATTTTGTTTTCCCGGCGAGTCAGTTTTTGTTGTGAAGGGGGACCGTGGTGCCGCCCCTCACATATTGATTTCTTCTCTTCACGCTAACCAGCTATTGAGGAAGGGATGTCAGGGATTCTTAGCTTATGTCAGTGATACTAGAGCTACAGATGTTCCGTTGGACCAGGTCCCGGTTGTTTGTGAGTTCCCTGATGTTTTCCCTGATGAGCTTCCTGGACTACCGCCTGAGCGCGATGTCGAGTTCTGTATTGATTTAATTCCTGGCTCGGGACCTATTTCTATACCGCCTTATCGAATGGCCCCGGCGGAACTTAGTGAATTGAAGGTTCAGCTGCAAGAATTGTTAGATAAGGGACTTATTCGACCTAGCGTTTCACCATGGGGTGCTCCGGTCCTGTTTGTCAAGAAGAAGGACGGAAGTTTGCGCTTATGTATCGACTACCGCCAGCTGAACAAGGTTACCATACGGAACAGATATCCGTTGCCACGCATAGATGATTTATTCGACCAGCTTCAGGGTGCGGGTTAATTTTCAAGGATCGACTTACGATCAGGATATCACCAGCTGCGAGTCCGACAGGAGGATGTACCGAAGACAGCCTTCCGTACACGCTATGGCCACTATGAATTTCTGGTGATGTCGTTCGGACTCACCAACGCCCCCGCAGCATTCATGGATTTGATGAACCGTACATTCAGGCCGTATCTTGACTTGTTCATCATCGTGTTCATCGACGATATTTTGGTGTATTCCCGGAGCCGAGAGGAGCACGAGCAGCATTTGCGGATTACTTTGCAGATCTTGAGGGAGCACCAGCTTTTCGCAAAATTTTCCAAGTGTGCATTCTGGTTGGACAGCGTCGGATTCTTGGGTCACGTGATTACGAGAGACGGCATATGTGTGGACCCGAAGAAGATCGAGGCCGTCCAGCAGTGGCCCAGACCGACATCGGTTACGGAGATCCGTAGTTTTCTAGGCCTTGCAGGCTACTACAGGAGATTTGTACAAGATTTCTCCCGTATTGCTGCACCTTTGACAGGTTTGACCCGGAAGGGAGTTCCTTTCGTTTGGACGGAGGAATGCGAGCGCAGTTTTCAGCAGCTGCGGACGTGTTTGACTACGGCGCCAGTATTATCTTTGCCTTCGGGATCAGGCGGATTTGTTGTCTACTGTGATGCTTCGCGAGTAGGGCTAGGATGTGTATTGATGCAGCATGACAGGGTAATCGCGTATGCTTCGCGACAATTGAAGAAACACGAACAGAACTACCCTACTCATGATCTGGAGATGGCTGCAGTGGTCTTTGCACTTAAGATCTGGCGACATTACCTATACGGTGAGTCGTGCCAGATATTCACAGACCACAAAAGCTTAAAATACATATTTCAGCAGCGAGATCTGAACCTCAGACAGCGTCGTTGGATGGAGTTGGTGAAGGACTATGACTGTGAGATCTTATACCACCCGGGCAAGGAAAATGTAGTAGCGGATGCTCTGAGCAGGAGGCCCGGGGGTAATTTATCTTATATGTGCGCAGTGCAGAGGCAGTCATCAGCAGATTGGCAGATTTTATGCGACAGCCGAGTTGAGTTCGAGTTCCCTCCAACAGGGGGACAGCTCGCGCATGTGCGTGCGCGCCCACAGTTGCTTGACCGTATATATGAAGCACAGCGCAGCGATGACCGTTGTGCAGAGATCATAGCACAGATGGGACAGGGCAGATTTTCCGAGTTCATGGTTGATGAACAGGGAATTTTACGATTTGGATCCAGACTGTGCGTACCAGATGCTGAGGGATTGCGACGCGATATTCTTGAGGAAGCACACCGATCGGCGTATAGTGTCCATCCCGGTTCCACCAAGATGTACCATGATTTGAGAGAGATCTACTGGTGGGACGGAATGAAAAGGGATATCGCAGAGTTCGTATCAAGATGCCTGACTTGTCAGCAAGTCAAAGCCGAGCACCAGAGGCCCGCAGGAGAACTACAGCCGTTACCCATTCCAGAGTGGAAATGGGAGCAGATTTCGATGGATTTCGTTGTGGGTCTACCCAGGACCAGTCGAGGGTACGACTCCATTTGGGTGATCGTAGATCGATTGACGAAAGCGGCTCACTTCCTGCCAGTGAAGACAACTTTTAGCTTCGCTCAATATGCCCAGCTTTACATCGACGAGATCGTACGATTGCATGGTGTACCGACTTGCATCGTGTCAGATCGAGGCACTCAATTCACCAGCCGACTTTGGCAGAAACTTCAGAAGGCATTGGGCACTCGTTTGAGTTTTAGCACAGCATTTCATCCGCAGACCGACGGACAGTCAGAACGGACCATTCAGACCCTCGAGGACATGCTTCGAGCATGTGTTTTAGACTTCGGAGGTAGCTGGGATCGTCATTTACCTCTAGTGGAGTTCTCCTATAACAACAGTTTCCAGGATACTATTCAGATGGCACCTTTCGAGGCGTTGTATGGAAGAAGATGTAAATCGCCCGTTTGTTGGACCGAGTTGAGCGAGAGCAGTATCTTCGGACCACAGATCGTGCAGGAGACGACCGAAAAAGTACAGCTGATCCGAGACCGAATGAGAGCAGCCCAGTACAGGCAGAAATCGTATGCAGACAGGCGCCGTCGCAAATTAGAGTTTGCAGTTGGCGACCATGTTTTTCTGAGAATCTCTCCGATGAAGGGTGTGATGCGTTTTGGGCGAAAGGGGAAGCTTAGCCCTAGATTCGTAGGTCCCTTCGAGATTCTCGAGCGTGTCGGCACCGTTGCGTATCGTTTAGCTCTTCCACCTAGTTTTTCAGATGTTCATCCCGTTTTCCACGTATCGATGCTACGCCGTTATCTTCATGATCCTTCTCACACGATTCAGCATCAGACAGTTCAGCTCGAACCCGATCTTTCGTTCACCGTGCAGCCAGTTGAAATTTTAGATCGGCAAGTGAAGAGACTTCGATCAAAGGTCCTGCCGTCTGTGAAAGTTCTTTGGCGCAGCCCGAGCAGTGAGGAGATCACTTGGGAGGCCGAGGGAGAAATGCGGAAGAAATTCCCTCATCTTTTTGAAGGTATGCGTAGTTGCATATTTTAAAATTCGGGGACGAATTTTCTTAAGGGGGGAAGATTGTAACACCTGAGGTCAGGTTTAGTAAGTGATTAAGTGTTAATGTGGGATTTTGGCTAAAAGTTTACCAAAAATAGGTTCCTTAAAAACTATTTGGTTCATAGTTATTTTTGTGAAATTTCACCCCAACCACCCACACTTGTGCACGATAGTTAGGGGTAAGAATAAGATATGCCGTATCTTGAGCTTGTGAATCGTTGTGCTAAGTTAACCACGGTGGTCTAAAATTCCTTGTTTTGTTTGGTGTTGATTGAGGGGTTGTAGTTTTATTTGGTTTAAGATTGGGGTTGTCGTAAGGAGAGGTTATGATGAGCCTTGATTGTTTCACACTTCCTTCTTTTCAAAATCCGTTTGCCTCTCAAAACTCATCTTATATAGATACACATACACCAGCAATTTACAGCTGATTTCAGCAGCCAAAATCAGCACCAGCAGCTCCCATCATTATCTCAACACAATCCCCTGCTTAAATTCAGCAATCGGATCTCATAGCATCAGCCCTCCACCCTATACAGCTACTAAACTATCACATCAGCCTCAATTCCTGCTTAAATTCAGCTGAGGATACTCTACGATATCTTCTAAACCATCACATCAGCACCCCACACCTTATCCATCACCTGCACACTTCACATCAGCCAATTTGTGTGCAAATTCAGCCTTGAGGTCAGCTATGGCTGCTACCACAGCCACCTAACACCATGGAAATTCAGCTGAGGATAGCCCATCATTGCATCAGCCCCCCCTACCACTCTACAACTGCACCAAGTCACATCAGCCCCAAGTTTTCAAACTTCATCAGCCATTTTTCAACAGCAACAGCTGTTACATCAGCCCCAAACTCTCTACATAAACCCTCCCCCATAATCACGCAACCCTTCCCACAATCATACTACCATCCCTGCTGCTGCTACTACTTCAAACAGCAACAAAAACAGCAATAACACCATCAGCTAGCAGCCCCAGCAACCCATTTTCTTGCATCAGCCCATTTTCATAACACCAGCCCTTGCATTTTCTTGCATCAGCCCTTGCTGCACCAGCACCAGCCCTTGCTGCACCAGCACCAGCCTCATACCACACCATATCAACATCATACCACACTACACAACACCTCACACCACACAACAACAACAACAACAACAACAATCAGCAACAACAATCAGCAACAGCAACAGCAACACATTTGTTTTTCAGCATCAGCATCAGCATCAGGCAACTCTGAGAACTCCAGCTCCGTTCCAGCCACGTTTGATGCGCCTACCCTCTTCTTCTCCTCCTTCTCCCTTGTTGCAAGGTCCTTAGAGGGTATATCTCCTAAACATTTCGTATATTACGTAGATTAGGTGCTTGATTAGCTAGTTGTTACGATATATAGAATTTTCATGCTAGAATTGTGTAGTGATGCTAGATTTAGCGATTTTAGAGTGTTTGTAGTTTAATGAGCCATCTTTAGTGTTAACTAACCTGTTAAAGCCAAGAAGTATCATTAAAATTGGATGGTTAGCCTAATTTGCTAAAATTGCGATAATCTAGCTTAATCGGTGTCCGTATCTTACGTAAAAGTGATATTGGGTGTTTTATGGAGATTTTGAGAAAAGTAAGAATTGTGTTAGCTAGAATAAACTTCTTAGGTCCTAGTGAGGCCAGCCAACCAGAGAAATTCCCCAGATTTCTTGTAGAAACCCGATTTACCCGACTTGGCGTATTTTGGCAGTTTTAGTGATTTTTAGCCTTTCTGAAATCTGCTGTTGACCCGATCACTACAGAATAATTCTAGAGAATACTGCAGCATGGTGAGAGGAATAGGAACACACACCCAGAGTACGGGGACCCACCTCCCCAACTTGGCCGCCGGTTTTCTCTTTCTGGCCGCAAATTGCGGCCAGAGTAGGGGGTAGGGTGTTGTATTTTTTGGTGTAGGGTCATGATGGGTAGGTTAGTCTGTTGGTATCTCTGACTTTTCAAGTTTGGCCCTGAGGCAAAATCTGGAACTAGTTACGTGTTTTCGATGTTTTAAGACTTGTGCGATACGCGCGTGATACGCGTGATTCTGTGGCGCGCTGCGCGACACAGCGTGTCAGTTCTGATTCAGGTAGGTTTGTGCGCGTCGCGTCGTATCGCGTCGTGTGCACACGCGTTTGGTTTCACGCACGCGTATCCCTTTTTGTCGATATATTGCGTTTTGCATGACTTTTCCTTATATGGTGACTCATGTGAATTCTAGGTTCGCCGGCAGGAACTTCAAGCGCAGCTGAAAAGGGAAAACAGGTGGTCGGACACACTTAGCACAGGACCACTGGTGAGTAGATTTAACAACTACGGGAGACAATCGTTTGGATGGCGCAAGTCGCCCGATAGATTTAGTAGACTTGGTAGTACTGGTAACATTGAAATAAAAAAAAATGATAAAACTTGCATGATAATTGCTGTAGTCAGTACCTATATGATGTTCCATATACGCAGATTCATTATAGGACACATGCACCATTACCAGGTTTTATATGTTGCACGAGCACTATTCATGTGAACACACACACTCTGGTAATTGCCATGTCACGACACTAAATAACTTTAAATCTGAAACATGTTAACTGCTTAGAAATGTGACATTGAAATAAGTACTTAAATTGATACCATAAGCATTTATAATCATCGGCACATGTATTTATGATAATTTCATGAGATTTATGATATTTCTGGATTTTAGGGGAAAGCCGCAAGATTTCAAATGATAATTGTTAAAAATAAAAGCTGCGGTTTTCTAGTGATGTAAAGTGTCGTCCACCATGAGTTTGCTGTGGTTTTTGAGACCCGTTTCGTGGAGGTGGATGAACCGTCTCGGGTACATGGTGGGCCCGGTATGGTACCTCGGGGCAAGAAGATCGCAGATGATGGCGTTGAGCCTGGCAGAGGACGGATTACCTACCGGTGATTTCATTTGGCACGGCGGATATCCAGAGGATACCGACCGTGGCTGCTGGATTGAGATATGGATTTTGATATGGATCAGCCGGATAGCTGAGGCCAGAGATACTGGACATGGATATATGAGATTTGGTCAGTTTTGAGGTGTCGTTGCTGGACACGGATTTTACTGTTTTTCCTGGATACTATTATTGATGTTTAAAAAGGGGAGTTTCAAAACAACAGAAGAATAATTCTCATACACACTTGATTGTATTTTCATGTGGCATACATACCTGTTATCACCTCCATGTGACATATATACTTGTTAGTACTGTTGATGCATACACACCTGCTGGTACATATAGCTATACCTGTTTTTAGGGATGTCAGGATACTTGTGTGCATGCATACGATAGCCTTAGTAAATGTTATCTATTACTCACGAGCTGGCAACTCACCCCCGTTGTGCCACAGCTTCTCTGCAGGTCCATTCCGTCAGCACTGTAGTGGCGGATACCTTTGCTTCATTTGTACTTCTTGCCTGGACTAGAGGCTTTTGCTCATAGGTGGGTTATTATCAGTTTGTACCACCTTATTTATGTTCATTGTATCTAGAATACTCCATCTACCATATTTACTGCTACTATCATTTCAGTTGTACCTGTTTTATTCGGATGACTGTATATTGACCTAGATGTGAGATTGTGAGACTTGAGGATTTATTTATGATGTATCTGGGTCGAGCTCACTTGAGTCGACATGTTATTCCTCATGCACTGATTTCTTTATATTCTGCTGGAAATTTTGGAATAAGGGCAAATTGATTAGGTAATGAGGTAAAAGCTTAAATTAATTAGTTTTCCTTTCACTCTAAATTCTTAATTGGGTTTTGTATTCTGGGCTTCGGCTTACTTAGTATACGGACGTCTTGAGACGTTTCGTATCTTAAGTGCCGGTCGCGTTCCGTACTTTGCGGGTCGTGACAAGAATCGTTCTTGATTCATACATCTTGCATCCGTGGTCCCGGGGGTTAACGGGCTATATCTTGCGTCCATGCTCCCGAGGGGTAACGAGATATATCATTTTGAGTTACATGGAGGAGTACATTAATTGATTTCAAATGCTTGTAGGATAGATAATTTAGCGACATGGACCCATAGGATACACGTGATATAACTGCCTCATGATATCTTGATTTTTACCTCACATGGTACTGATATTGATTATTGTTTATACCCATGACATTGAGTTTATTGCATAGGGTATACTATATTTCATACTGGTTATATTATTATTATGATATCTATGACGCACTGACGTATGGGTTTTGTATGGCCCGGATCCTTTGGTTTTAGCATAGAAGGATAGTGGGTACTTCGACAGAATTGCCGATCAGCGAGGAACATTCCATCGGTCTAGTTCTTATTTATGATTTAGGTATTCTTGTTTCTTCTTTGGATCGTTATTGCTTCCGCTATTGTTTCATGTTATTATTTCTTATGGTTATTAGACTTATGATAGATAGAGTTATTAGTATATGGTTCTTGATTACTGATTGACAGCCGTAATATGACTATGAAAGGATTTTTCCTTACCGTAGTTAGCATGGTTGGTTTTGTTAAGTTCCCGTATTTGTGTATTTTGGGAAGCGAGCCGTGACAAGGTTTTGTTGGTATCCGAGCATAGGTTTAAGTTAGCTGGGTGTGGTTACTTTTTTTGGGTATGGTACCCACTACGTTGACCCTAAAACCCGGAATTATAGGAATATGTCAAGCCACACTATTGCCTTACCATTTTGAATCCTTGTCGTTGTTGAATCTTATATCAGTAAAATTCCTTGCTTCTACTAGATCTTGTTTCCATTGTTAATTCTCGTCATTCGTGCTTGACTACGAGAGTTATATCTAAAAAGAATCAACCCGTTCCACCTGCTGGCAATGCTGCATTAGTGGGGTCACACGTGGCATGCTGGAGAATCAACAGCGTCAGATAGAACTTGTAATGACCGTGTACTCTAGATACATTATAAAAAATGTTTTATAATTTTTCCGATATCAAAACAATTATTTTACTGCATATATTGGTAGAAAACACTTTAAAAATATTTTTCCATGATTAAAATGAATTAATATGAGTTTTATGATTTTTTTGGAATTTTAAAGAATTTAAATGGATTTTTTATCGAAGGGAAAAGTTTTCAAAACCGACAAGGGGAGATATTTTGGACCAAATTTGATTGCAAATGATAGAAAACATCAAAATATATTTTCTATAATATTCCCATATTTTTATAATATTTTTAACTATTTTTAAATAATTTTTAGAATCCAAAAACATTTTTAAAAACATTTTTAAATATTAAAAAAGAATTTTAATTATTTTTTTAGAGAAAGAGTGAATTTGGACCGTTGGATTTGGAAGCTAATGGGCCGAATTTGGCCGACAATTTTTATAAAAGAAAAAGGAAAAAAAATATAAATCAGACGTCTTGAACCTCAGCCGTTGAATCAACGATCCAACGACCAAGGATCGCCAACGGCAGCGAGCCGGGGGACACGTCAGCTCACACGCTACGGGATGTGGGTCGTTGGATCATATAAACCGACGGCCCAGATATGGTTGGCTCGTGGGGGCGGCTCCTGTAGCCGGGGGTGGAAAAATAAGGATTATTTAATCCTAAAAATCCCTATAAATAGCCATGAGCTTCTAAAAATCCTTGAAAAATATCTGCTCGACACAAAAATCCCAAATTTTTTTAGAGCTTTCTTTTTGAGTCTTATACACTCTGGACCAAGTTCCAGAGGCAAAAAAAATTCATGGCTTCAAGATATATCTGTTCTTGTACAACCTGACGCTCACCGACTTTTATTTTCTTAGCTCTTTTAGGTAGGATATCTCAACATTTGACCATTTGTTTTCTTTATCATGAAAATATATATCTATGAAAAAAATTTCAAGCCAACACCAATGGATATGGGATCATCCATCGCCCATCTCATAGGTCGAGAAGCGTATACGCTAGTCTACTCTGGTGTATCGATGCCCTGTCTCGATATACCCTCGACTAGGAAAAGTTATAGGATGTACTCATCGACTACCGTGGCCCCACTAGTATGATCTTATCATAGTCCCAGTAGTCGAGTACAGATCCTAAGGGCTTTATCAACATGTGAGAGAAAGACAGTAAACCAATACAAGTCAACATGTTAAGATAAAGTGAAACCAAATAGCATACTATCATGACGAGCAAGAATGTCTTCTCTATATATATCCAAGCATCCATTATAATATACATCATATGTACAACAATGGCCTCTAGGGCATATACATAACTAACAATCTCCCACTTGCACTAAGGCCAGCTGCTGTAGTATCTCATACCTAGCATCCCGAATAATCTCTCAAACTGTATCTGGGGAATGGCCTTCATGAATGGATCCGCAGTGTTGTCCTTCGTATCTACTCTCTTGACCTCGATCTCCCGGCGATCAACTATCTCCCTGATCAGGTGATACCGCCTCAGAATATGTCTGGACTTTTGATGGGACCTGGGTTCCTTGGCCAAAGCCACTGCTCCATTATTATCGCAATACAGAGGTATTGGATGTTCAATGGATGGAACCACACCAAGTTCACTAATGAACTTCTTTATCCAAATAGCCTCTTTGGCTGCATCGTTGGCAGCGATGTATTCAGCGTCCATCGTCGAGTCTGCAATGGTATCCTGTTTGGAACTCTTCCAACATACCGCCTCTCCATTGAGGGTAAAGACAAAACTCGAGTGCGACTTAGAGTCGTCCTTATCACTTTGGAAGCTGGAATCGGTAAAGGACTCTACCCTGAGTTCTCCGTTACTATACACTAAGAACATGTCTCTAGTCCTTCGCAAGTACTTGAGAATGTTCTTCACAGCTGTCCAGTGACTCTCTCCAGGATCTGCTTGATACCGACACACTACACTTAGTGAGTATGCTACATCGAGTCTGGTACATAGCATCGCATACATAATAGAGCCTACTACCGAAGCATAGGGTATCCCTTGCATGCGGGCTCCCTCCAAATCAGTCTTGGGAGACATCTCTTTAGAGAGAGTGAGTCCAGAGATGGCGGGTTGGTTCCCACGCTTGGATTCTTCCATACTAAACCTCTTTAGTATGGTGTCAATGTACCTGGATTGGGACAATCCCAATATCCGTTTAAATCTATCTCTATAGATCATGATTCCCAATATACAGGAGACATTACCTAGATCTTTCATTGAGAATCTTTATGATAAGAAAAGCTTGACTGATTGCAGCATAGGAAACTAGTTGGGTCATCATCTCATGATGCAATCCTCGCTCCTACTGTCATAGAAACCGAAGTATCTCGCAGATGGGTGAGGAACCCTACTCTGATTTGGAGAGAGCTCGCATGCAAGGGATACCCTATGCTTCGGCAGTAGGCTCTATCATGTATGCGATGATATGTACCAGACCCGATGTAGCATACTCACTAAGTGTAGTGAGTCGGTATCAAGCAGATCCTGGGGAGAGTCACTGGACAGCTGTGAAGAACATTCTCAAGTACTTGCGTAGGACTAGAGACATGTTCTTGGTGTATGGTAACGGAGAACTCAGGGTAGAGTCCTTTACCGATTCCAGCTTCCAAAGTGATAAGGACGACTCTAAGTCGCACTCGGGTTTTGACTTTACCCTCAATGGAGGGGCGGTATGTTGGAAGAGTTCCAAACAGGATACCGTTGCAGACTCGACGATGGAGGCTGAATACATCGCTGCCAACAATGCTGCCAAAGAGACTGTCTGGATAAAGAAGTTCATTAGTGAACTTGGTGTGGTTCCATCCATTGAGCATCCCATACCTCTGTATTGCGATAACAATGGAGCTGTGGCTTTGGCCAAGGAACCCAGGTCCCATCAGAAGTCCAGACATATTCTGAGGCGGTATCACCTGATCAGGGAGATAGTTGATCGCCGGGAGATCGAGGTCAGGAGAGTAGATACGAAGGACAACACTGCGGATCCACTCACGAAGGCCATTCCCCGGATACAGTTTGAGAGATTATTCGGGATGCTAGGTATGAGATACTACAGCAGCTGGCCTTAGTGCAAATGGGAGATTGTTAGTTATGTATATGCCCTAGAGGCCATTGTTGTATATATGATGTATATTATAATGGATGCTTGGATATATATAGAGAGGACTTTCTTGCTCGTTATGATAGTATGCTATTTGGTTTCACTTTATCTTAACATGTTGACTTGTATTGGTTTACTGTCTTTCTCTCACATGTTGATAAAGCCCTTAGGATCTGTACTCGACTACTGGGACTATGATGAGATCATACTAGTGGGGCCACGGTAGTCGATGAGTACATCCTATAACTGTTCCTAGTCGAGGGTATATCGAGACAGGGCATCGATACACCAGAGTAGAGTAGCGTATACGCTTCTCGACCCATGAGATGGGCGATGGATGATCCCATATCCATTGGTGTTTGACATCAGAGATGGTGTACGGGTGCTCAGTGGAGACTGGGTACACTGGACGGACTCGGCGAGAACTCCCAGATGGTGATATACCACACGTCAGATGGCAGTTCTCCGGTGACACTGGTACAGGGTGGTCTGTAGACCCGAGATCGTCATAGAGTCTTGTGTGATTCCCACTGTGCTTTAATTTCCACCTTACCACGTCCAAGAGGGCGTGCAAAACGGTGGCTTTTGGGTACAGTCTCGAATCACATGGAGGCAATGAGCGATAGGAGGGGATTCGTCTCTCCCGGTATAGGGAGTTGATGTTGTGCTGTGTTCGATTGGCTATAACTGGAAGTCCCTGGGCAGGGCTGATATAGAGATTTACTGGTAAGAGTTACTAGTATTTTCTCGACCCGTTATGAGCCTCACATCGACACGACTTATCGGTTACTGGGGTCTGACATATACCACCCCTAGACTTGATATGCGACATATCAGACGAATAGACCGGACTGTACAGGAGTGTTACTGATTGGATTCATAGGAGAACGTACAGGCCAGCTTGTTGATCTTCTGATCGCTCAATACCTGGGTGGCTGTTACGTTTAGCTGACCGCTTGCAGCTTGTGGGTGTTTGATATGATCATCACCTGCTACCGGCGTATTGACGATTCTTTAGAGTCCTACACAGAAGTTTCTTGGCTTAGGCAAAACGGAGTAGAGGCACATATGTGATATGCGCAGGACCGAGGATAATGCGATATGAGATACCGTATTATATTCTCGCGATATTTAGATATGAACCGGGACATCGGATCAAGTGTTGATTCGATGAATCGGTACATGATATATTAGTCGGTTATATTCGATATAGCCGGATTGTCGGATCAAGTGTTGATTCGATGATTTAATGTATAATAATGTATATGATATATTGTATTACATTATCTAATATTGGCTCGCTTTATTATTTCATTTTCTCACCGGATAATACATTGATATATATGCGATATATGTTAATTGTATTATTTTCTTTTGTTGCAAATATATAATATATATGTGATATATATTATTGTGACATGATATGATTAATAATGGAATATGTTTAGTGAAGATTAAATAAGGTTAGGGTTTGATTAGGGTTAGCTCCTTCTTGCACATTCTAGAAGGAATTCCTTTTGTCTTGGTTAAAATATTATGGCTGATATTTATCCATGACTCATTCTTTAACCTAATCAAATCCTAGCTCTAGTTTATTCTCTACAAGGGTTATCCTTGTCATACTAAACTATAGTTACATTATTAATTCATATATACTTTTCATTATTCATCACAAAAGGTTTAACTCTTTTTCATCATCTTCTTCTCTCTTTAGCTTTGAGAAAGCTTACTAGTTATTCATTTTGTGATGATTTCTTGTGAGAAAATGACATAAAAAGATAGCATAAATACTACTCCATCATCCTCATCTAATCTAGCCCATTAGATTAGGGTGTTCACCTCATTAGAGTGAGAGAGCTTGAGTTATAGCAATTTCGACGTAGATCATCGGAGAAACGGAACACTACAAGCTAGCATGGATCGTTCGAGTCGTGGAGCCTCTCTTGAGTCCGGGAGATCGTGGATCGCGGCGAAGAGACTTCTACTCGGAGCTTATGAAGCGAAGGAGCGGACTACAAAGGTTGTAATCCCTCACACTTAGTAGTAAAGGTGTTTACTTGCATGTGAAACCCTAATTATCTAGCAAAGATCCCGGGTTTGGGTTGTTCGGCACGTCTAAATTTTTATTCGGGCATGTTTGATGCCTTATGAACCCTTACAAGAGTGCCTAGGAACCCTACAGTGGTATCAGAGCCTAGCTAGAGCATTAGGCGACGTGTATACGAAGTTAAAACTTCGATCGAACACCGATACGCAATTTTAGACCCCTCTCTGGATATTTTTCAAAAACTGTGATTTTTCTGAATTAAAAATACCTAAAAATAACAACAGGAAATTATAAGAATTATGGTGCAAAACGACAGGCTAATATGTACAGATCACCGCGAAACCGCGGCCAATCCTTGCTTGGGCCGCGGATCCGCGGTCGTACAGTGGTGTTTAACTTATCTTTTTGCATAGTAATATCTATTTCTGTTAGTTATAATTTCTGGGTATTTTTAAATTGACTCAAGTGTTGAGTGTTCTTAGGTTTATTTTGTAATCGTTGATTCGAGCGGAAAATTTAAATTCGTTATTATTTCCGGATATTTAGAAACTGTTAAAATGTTCGAACGGATATCATTAACTCACTTTTTCCCGGCACGTAAAACTTTCAAGTGTTGAATTTTTATCGGGTTTAAATCTTTCGGAAAAACGAACAAGTAACGCGGCGGTCCCTCTAGAAGAAAACAAACCTTAACTCGATTATGTGACCGTCTTGAACTGCCTCTAAAGCTTAGGGTTTGGGGCAGTACGGCGTGCCACATGTGAGGCGTTGGCTTGACCCTTCTACGGCTGGATCATCGGTACTGTGACAGTTTCTGGGATTATTTGAACTCCGCTCAAGTGTTGAGCTATTTAGGAAATTTTGGGTATTTGATTATCTGTTCGGAAAGTTTAATACTGTCTATTTATCTGGAATGTGATACAATATCTGGAATTCATATAGTTAGGCATGAAATGCGAAGTATGTGATATTTCGGATTTACGATATCTAAAGTGATTGTGGATTCCAAATGTTGTAGTTTTACAATTTCTTTTCTGTGACCGTAAGTGTAGTATGTAGTTGTATTGCTGGTCTTCGTTGCTATACATCAACGACGATCGGTGTATGCATACTTACTTACGTTGATGATATGTGATATTATGTGTTGCTGTGATATGTTATATTGGATCGTCGTGTTCTGAATAGCCGGGGGTTTTATGTGAGATAAGGGTTTTTATTTTCATTCATGTAAAATTCATTTGTATGTAATATTCTTTTATTGGGGCACTTCCGGGATGAGGTTGATGTCACCTGTGTATATTATTTACTTTTCCGCATTAGGTAGACCCAAGGAGGGGAGCACAAGTAACCGGGTTCTGGGGTCCAGTGGGAGGCCATCTCGAGGAGTCGAGACCGGGTCTCCTAACCCTAGAACTGACAGTGTTACTTGCCGCTCTCGTAGGGGTCTAGGGATGTGGGTTTGGCTATTCATCGCGACCGTGGAATCCGTGTTTTATACCGGCTCGTATCAAAAATACGGACATCCTAGTATATCCAATATTTCATATATGTTCTTCTGCTGCAATGTTCTGTGATTAAATCATATTACTGCCTGAGACGAATGCTTATACTATATATATGCTGATATATAAATATTACTGCTTTCGTTTCTTCTGTGATGCTTAAGAAGCATAAGCTGATGAGATTTTATTAATGAGATTAATAAAAGGAAAAGAAACCTAAAAGATGTTCTAGAATCAAAACTTTATAAAAAGGGTAGCTACAGTTTTTCTTTGCATAGCGGTATATATGATATACCCTGCACCTTATTCGATGAGGAAAGAGCCGAGATCCCTTCACCGGGAGTGACCTCTTTAGCGAAACTAGAAAAGCCTAAAAAACACTCGTTTTCAAAAACACTCGATTCTACAACGATATCAAGTTCATTACGCTCAGGGTTTTCTGAAAAACCTGCGTAGCCCTCCGTCATTTCAGATAAGTAATATTTAGTATTCGTGCTACGGTAGTTTGGCATGCGTCAAGGCGTAGTGTACGGTAGCTGATTATTACTTATCTGTAGCATGAGATGTGATTGGATTAGGGTGTTCGTACGGAGTTGTTTGGCATGCGTCAAGGGTCGTACGGGGGGGTTTAATTCAATCACGAAATGTACGGGTTGAACTTTACTAGCAGACTATGGGTTGTTTGGCATGCGTCAAGGTCATAGCACGCTAGGGGTAAAAATATTATCAGGAATTTCAAGTGTTGAAATTTGCAATAAGATTGCATGCCTCCTATGAGATAGTTGGATCCTGATACCCACTGCGAGTAAGTTTTACTCCTGGGAGAGTTTAACACAGGACAATTAGCCGATCAAATAGGTGTCTAGAAAAGTGTTAACGAGGTTACGCCTCTGGGAAAACGAGGTTTACTTTAATTAGGTCCGTGCGAAAGCACGGGGAACCTCCCTCAAGTACCGACACTGATCTGGCTGAAAGATTGACGAAATTGTAGGGTGTAATTAATCCCGGCTAATCTTACCTTTTAGGGTTTGAAGGAAGATTTGATAAAAACAGTGGGAGACATCCTGATTAGATAAGATAATAACCAATCTAATCTTGCAAAAGCATATGCTAAAGTGTTTTCTTCTCTCTCTCTCCAGGTAGCGACCATGTTAGGCCATAATCAAGATAATAATATGGATGTATTGACTGAACCCGATTATTATACTGAGCAGGGGAACGTTGGACCCGTTCTTTCTTATAAGAGTTATAAGACTGAACAGGAAACAGGAGAATATCTGGATTCTCATGCCGCCCAAAAGAACATGCATGCTGATGCATCTTCTTCGGGTGTGTTAGTTATTGAGAACTGTTTCTCAGTTCACCCTACGTCCGGGGTATTAGATACCGGATCAGGATCCCACATATGTAAATTGTTACATGGGCTACATAAAGGTAGAGATCTGGGAAAAGGTGATCATTCCGTTCAAGTAGAGAATGGGGCAAATATTGCAGCCAAAACAGTTGGCGAATATCACCTAGTATTACCAAGTGGTAATACACTGATTCTGAATGAGTGCTATTATATACCGAACATGATGTGCAACATTATATCAGTTTCTTTATTAAGTAAAGAAGGATATAATTTTGTAGTACAGGATAATGTTATGAACATCTTCCTAAATCAAAAGTTGATGGCATCAGGCTCGTTACATAATGACATATTCATTCTCAATCAAAATACAGTCCTCAATATACAAAACACACACAAGAGGAAAAGTTCAGAAATAAACGAATTCTTCTTGTGGCATTGTAGACTTGGTCATATCAACGCGACACGACTGGCTAAGTAACATAAGGATGGATATCTGAATCCGTTCGAATTATCATCTTATGATACTTGCCATTCATGTCTCAAAGGTAAAATGACCAAAGCTCCATTTAGTGGACACGGAGAAAGAGTTACAGAACTCTTAGGACTGGTACATAGTGATGTATGCGGTCCCATGTCTACACACGCCAGGAACGGTTCTTCCTACTTTATTACATTCACTAACGATCTCTCAAGCTTCGGATATGTGTTCCTGATGAAACACAAGTCTGAAGCATTTGAGAAATTCAGAGAATATAAGCACGAAGTAGAGAACCAAACGGGCAAAAGTATTAAGATTCTTCGATCTGATCGAGGAGGAGAATACTTAAGCAATGAGCTCCTAAATTATCTAAAAGAGAATGGGATTCTCTCTCAGCTTACTCCTCCTTATACACCACAGCATAACGGTGTATCGGAACGGAGGAATCGCACCCTATTAGATTTGGTGTGCTCGATGATGAGTACAGCTGAGTTACCTGTTTCCTTCTGGGGGTATGCGCTTGAGACAGCAGCATACCTATTGAATCAAGTTCCGTCTAAATCTGTACCTACCATACCATATGAGATATGGAGTGGGAAGAGACCGTATCTTAAACGAGTTAAGATATGGGGTTGTCCGGCCTATGTCAAAAGGCAAAATCCGGGCAAACTCGAGGCACGGTCAGTTCTTTGCAAGTTTGTAGGATATCCGAAGAATTCTTATGGATATTTTTTCTACCACAGTGAGAAGCAAAAGGTGTTTATTGCTCAACATACCACCTTTTTAGAAAAGAAATTTCTTGCAAAAGAGATTAGTGGCTCTGAGGTAGAACTGGAAGAATTTCCAGTAACACAAACTGCAACTGAAGATTTAGTGCAACCAGAGGATTCAGTAGTACCCGACGAACCCCAGCCTCTCCGCCGATCTAGTAGGGTTTCTCGTCCACCTGAGAGATACTACGGTTTTCTCATTGATGGTGGAAGCGAGGATTGCATCATGGAAGATGATGACCCGACTAGTTTCGAGCAGGCCATCATGAGTGGTGACTCTGTGAAATGGCTGGATGCAATGCGATCTGAGATGGAATCCATGTACACCAACAAAGTATGGACTTTGGAAAATGCTCCTGAAAGGGTAAAACCCATTAGGAGCAAGTGGATCTTTAAAAAGAAATTTGGTGTAGATGGAAAAGTTGAGACTTTCAAAGCTAGACTTGTTGCAAAGGGTTTTCGTCAACGACCAGGTGTGGATTATGACGAAACCTTTTCTCCAGTGGCTATGCTTAAGTCCATCCGGATCTTACTTGCCATTGCTGCATACCATGACTACGAAATCTGGCAAATGGATGTTAAGACCGCCTTTCTAAACGGTGATTTAGAAGAGTGCGTGTACATGACTCAGGCAGAGGGCTTCGTAGATAGTGGGAGCAGCGGAAAGATGTGCAAGCTGCTTAAATCCATTTATGGGTTGAAGCAAGTATCACGGAGTTGGAACATCTGTTTGGTTGTTGTAGTCAAAGAGTTTGACTTCATCAAAAATATAGATGAACCTTGTATCTATAAGAAGGTAGCAGAGAGTAAGGTTTTCTTCCTCGTATTGTACGTGGATGACATACTCTTGATAGGAAATAATATTCCTATGCTGCAATCAGTCAAGCTCTTCTTATCACAAAGATTCTCAATGAAAGATCTAGGTGATGCCTCCTGCATATTGGGAATCATGATCTATAGAGATAGATCTAAACGGATACTGGGATTGTCCCAATCCAGGTACATTGACACCATACTAAAGAGGTTTAATATGGAAGAATCTAAGCGTGGGAACCAACCCACGATCTCTGGACTCACTCTCTCCAAAGAGATGTCTCCCAACACTGATTTGGAGAGAGCTCGCATGTAAGGGATACGATTCCTCCGTTCTAATAGGGTGCGATTTATGGGTTGTAGGGTGCGATTCCTGCCAAGACTGATTTGGAGAGAGCTCGCATGCAAGGGATACGATTCCTCCGTTCTAATAGGGATACGAATCCCCCAGAAGGAAATAGGTAACTCAGCTGTACTCATCATCGAGCGCACCATATCTAATAGGGTGCGATTCCTCCGTTCCAATACACCGTTGTGCTGTGGTGTATAAGGAGGAGTAAGCTGAGAGAGAATCACATTCTCTTTTAGATAATTTAGGAGCTCATTGCTTAAGTACTCTCCTCCTCGATCAGATCGAAGAATCTTAATACTTTTGCCCGTTTGGTTCTCTACTTCGTGCTTATATTCTCTGAATTTCTCAAAAGCTTCAGACTTGTGTTTCATCAGGAACACATATCCGAATCTTGAGAGATCGTCAGCGAATGTAATAAAGTAGGAAGAACCATTCCTGGCGTGTGTAGACATGGGACCGCATGCATCACTATGTACCAGTCCTAAGAGTTCTGTAACTCTTTCTCCGTGTCCACTAAACGGAGCTTTGGTCATTTTACCTTTGAGACATGAATGGCAAGTATCATAAGATGATAATTCGAACGGATTCAGATATCTATCCTTATGTTACTTAGCCAGTCGTGTCGCATTGATATGACCAAGTCTACAATGCCACAAGAAGAATTCATTTATTTCTGAACTTTTCCTCTTGTGTGTGTTTTGTATATTGAGGACTGTATTTTGATTGAGAATGAATATGTCATTATGTAACGAGCCTGATGCCATCAACTTTTGATTTAGGAAGATGCTCATAACATTATCCTGTACTACAAAATTATATCCTTCTTTACTTAATAAAGAAACTGATATAATATTGCACATCATGTTCGGTATATAATAGCACTCATTCAGAATCAGTGTATTACCACTTGGTAATACTAGGTGATATTCGCCAACTGTTTTGGCTGCAATATTTTCCCCATTCTCTACTTGAACGGAATGATCACCTTTTCCCATATCTCTACCTTTACGTAGCCCATGTAACAATTTACATATGTGGGATCCTGATCCGGTATCTAATACCCAGGACGTAGGGTGAACTGAGAAACAGTTCTCAATAACTAACACACCCGAAGAAGATGCATCGGCATGCATGTTCTTTTGGGCGGCATGAGAATCCAGATATTCTCCTGTTTCCTGTTCAGTCTTATAACTCTTATAAGAAAGAACGGGTCCAACGTTCCCTTGCTCAGTATAATAATCGGGTTCAGTCAATACATCCATATTATTATCTTGATTATGGCCTGACATGGTCGCTACCTGTAGAGAGAGAGAAGAAAACAGTTTAGCGTATGCTCTTGCAAGATTAGATTGGTTATTATCTTATCTAATCAGGATGTCTCCTAGTGTTTTTATCAAATCTTCCTTCAAACCCTAAAAGGTAAGATTAGCCGGGATTAATTACACCCTATAATTTCGTCAATCTTTCAGCCAGATCAGTGTCGGTACTTGAGGGAGGTTCCCCGTGCTTTCGCACGGACCTAATTAAAGTAAACCTCGTTTTCCCAGAGGCGTAACCCCGTTAACACTTTTCTAGACACCTACTTGATCGGCTAATTGTCCTGTGTAAAACTCTCCCAGAAGTAACTCTTACTCGCAGTGGGTATCGGGATCCAACTATCTCATAGGACGTATGCAATCTCATTGCAAATTTCAACACTTGAAATTCCCGATAATATTTTGCCCCTAGCGATCTATGACCTTGACAAGGTCAACAAACCATAAATCGCAAGTCAAGTTCAACCCGTCATTTCCCGATTGAATTAAACCCACCCGCATGACCCTTGACAAGGTCAATAAGGCCGTACGAATACCCTAATCCAATCACATCTCATGTTTTAGCAGATAAACTCTAATTAGCTACCGCACACTGTGCCTTGACAAGGTCAACAAACGCAGCACGAATACTAAGTAGGATTTATCTGAAATGACGGAGGGCTACGTCAGGTTTTTCTGAAAACCTATTGCGTAATGAACTTGATATCATCGTAGAATCGAGTAGTTTTTGAAAAGGAGTGTTTTTGAGGCTTTTCTAATTTTGCTAAAGAGGTCACTCCCGGTGAAGGGATCTCGGCTCTTTCCCCATCGAATAAGGTGCAAGGTATATCATATATACCGCTGTGCAAAGCAAAAACTATATAAGCTATCAAAAACTAAACCGCGAGTTTGTAGTATCTGCAAGTTTCGCTAAAGAGGTCACTCCCGGTGAAGAGATCTCGGCTCTTTCCTCATCGAATAAGGTGCAGGGTATATCATATATACCGCTATGAAAAGCAAATCTGTAGCTACCATTTTTATAAAGTTTTGATTCTACAACATCTTTTAGGTTTCTTTTCTTTTTATTAATCTCATTAATAAAATCCCATCAGCTTATGCTTCCTAAGCATCACAGAAGAAACGAAAGCAGTAATATTTATATATCAGCATATATATATAGTATAAGCATTCGTCTCAGGCAGTAATATGATCTCATCACAGAACATTGCAGCAGAAGAACATATATGAAATATTGGATATACTAGGACGTCCGTGTTTTCAATACGAGCCTGTATAAAACACGGATTCCACGGTCGTGATGAATAGCCAAACCCACATCCCAAGACCCCTACGAGAGCGACAAGTAACACTGCCAATTCTAGGGTTAGGAGACCCGGTCTCGACTCCTCGAGATGGCCAATGCCCCCTATTGGCCGCGGAAACGCGGCCAAGTAGTGGAGTCAAGTGGTCAAATTTGGTGTGCTGCCCTGGTTTGGTGTCCCCTGTTGTCTGGTATACATATTTTCTGAAAATACTTTTACATTTCTTCCAGAATTTCTGTTGAGGAAAGGTGGACTTTTGTGGATGCTTTTGTCATGATTGCCTCGAGCTCCGCGTAGATCTCTTGGATTTTGTGCTACCATTGAGCCTTGTGCATGAGGATGACATTGATTTGACATTTTGTCTTCCTAAACTGGTATCTGGTAGCATACAGATGAAGAGCGGAGACCGTGTTTTATCAGTGGTTGGCAGGAACCCGGATTTTGTCGTGTTTTCTATGAATTTCACCGTTTTAGAACCGAGAACCTGTATCCTGCAAATATGTAATAAACACGGATAAAAAGCACCTACCTATAAACACACGAGCGTATGAATGGGCGGTATAAAATGCAGTATTCTGTTATGAACAGGAGTGGAGCTCACTAATGAAGATTTCGTGGACTTGACGCAAGAGTATTAGGATTAGCTCTTCTATTGCCCACCTATTTAGGGCTTGCTTTCTTTTAATCAATATAATCAAACTATTTAGTTTTCTTTCAGTACTTTGGGATGTAATAATTTTAGTTAATGGAAGTAAATACTTCTGCTTTTATTATCTATTTTTGTACGTTGTCTGCATGATTTATTTATACGCTTAACGTAACTTTATCGAGAAAAGACCACCCTTAACAAAGTTAGGTTGCAGATCTTGGCACGTCACTGTTTCGGTACTTTTGGGAAGCGGGGCGTGACAGAATCGGACCAACGATATGATGAGATTTTCTAGGAGGGCTTGAGGACGGCCCAACAGACTGCAACCGGCGCAGTTGAAATGGTGGCAGTTCTCAGGCAGGTCCAGCGTGAGGGTACGACTGCTGATTTCAGAAGACTTAGCGCAGCAAATTTTACAGGATTAGAGGAATCTTTTCAGGCTGAGCAATGATTCGTGGTTACGGAGAACTTATTGAGCGCTGCTCAGATTTCGGACGAAAAGAAAGTGGATGTGGTGCACATCCAGATGGTTGACTATGCTAGAGACTGGTGGCTTGTCGAGGAGAACCGTTTGACAAAGCTGATCAGCTGAGCTGATTTTACATGAAGTTTCTTGGAGAAATTCTTTCTGCAGTCTGCTGAGGAGGAACTGGAAGAGAAGTTTATTGGCCTAAAACAGAATTGCGGATGTGTGGATACTTATGCGGTTGAGTGGACCCAGACTCAGTCGATTTGCTGGGCCCTTGGTAGCCAATGAGGCTGATATGGTAAGGCATTGTTTCGAAGTATTGATGTAGAGATCCAATGACATTATTTCAATAGGACTGAGTACCTTTACTCAGGTTCTCACGGAAGCTAGAGAACAACATGGGTTATCAAAGAGAGTGAAGGGTACACCTCGGCAGGATATTTCAGAATGGAAGACAGTACGGGAACCAGCCAGACCTTCAGTACGTAGAGTTTACTTATATCATGAGTTCTTCTGAATCTTTTTCTTAAATTCCTTCTTACTTTCCTGAACAATTAAAGTTCTACGCCAACTGTGAATCTTTTATCTTTGTTTGATCTTATCCTGTAATCCCCTTTATTCTTTATTGTTTACTTCAATTTTATTCCATTGACTCTGATGGTAGGATTTAAGTGACTTAGATTGAGCTATGTGATTGTAATCATGTACCGCGGTATGATTACAATGCGGTACTCTGCTTAAATAACTTCAACTCCTGCTCTTGATCCATTCTTTGACTTTATTGTACTACTTTTCCCCCCTTTGTTTAATTGTTTCTAAACCTGTGTCTTACCTTGAAAGTAGAATCCGACTCCTTTCTTCGATTCGCTTTGTCATGCCCCGCTTCCCAGTAGATGGAAGTGATGACATGGCAATTTACATTCAACTTGAAATATATACAGGTACATGAGTTTCAACTGGAAAGTAAATACAATAATGAAAATGCCTAAACATGTGGCATACATAAGCTGAAAGAAAAAAAAGAAGTTAAGCTAATCCTGAGTGGGGATCTGGTCGTAATCCTCCTTGGTAGCCTCCACTTCGTCCGTCTCGACCGTATCCGACGAACATTCTAAGAAAACAAAGGTGGGTGGAATGCCCATCAACGAACTATCACTCGGTAAGTCCCAAAGGTAGAATAAGAGTGAAAAGTGACAAATATATAAAACAAATAATGTAAATGACTAATAAAAAGTGTGTAGATCTGAATATGAGTATTTATATCTATAAATCTCTATATGGTCTTTATGTTAACGTTAAGTTCCAAGTGTGAATGTCAACGCAACCGTAGAAGTATTCATGAGCTCAAGAGTGGGGCTCCAGGAGCAAAGAAACACAGGCCCATTTCATTTGTTAGCATCGGGAATCCAAGCTGTGGAGGAATCGACCCGACTGAGATTCGAGTAAAAGAAAAAATAGGTTAATACGAGACTCCTGAAGCTCCGATGGATTCACACAATAAACTATCCCAACCACCCTGGATATTCATAACCGAATACCACTGTGCAAAGCAAAAGAGAACGTCCTTGTAATAAAAGCTTTTTGAAAATTTGTTCTAACAACATCGAATAGGTTTGTTTTCTTTGCATTGATCTGAATCAACGCAGTCCCATCAATTAATCACACCACAAAAGAACGAAAATATAATGTACGTATATGCCATCCGCATTCGCCACTGGGTCCCGTCATCACCCGTTAGGTTACTTAACTAATGACAGAGCGGGGACTGGACTAGCGTGGGTGTAAAACATATACAACATCTACTAGTATATATATAACAATATACAACAATCGCTCTAGGCATGATAAATGCAACATCACAGAAAAGTAATAAGCATCACAAAACAATACAGATAATCTGGGAGGCTCGACTTTCCTTTGAGCCGCAAGTGAAACCTGACGTTCCCCTGGTCGTGTGGATAGCCTGTGCAATGAAAACCTAGACCCCTATGAGGGCGGCAAGTTACCTGCCAAAACCAGTAGTGAGGCAGCCCCCTTCAGTCAAGTGAATGGACCACCCAACACTTCACGGAATCCGGTTACTTGAGCACCCCTCCTTGGGTCAACCTGTACCCCCTACGAGTGCGGCGAATAGCCTGCCAATTCTAGAGTGAGGCCCCCTCTGTCTCAACGCCATGAGATGCGGACCCGTTTCCCTCCAGAACCCGGCTATCTGTGCACTCCACCGCAGGATAATCCTAGTACAGAAAATAAAATATGTACAATGGTGACATCGACCTCAACCCGGTCGTGCCCCAAAAGAATAATATACAAACAGGCAGTGACGGCAGTCCACATGTCGGACGCTCGCCCCGCAATATCAAATGTACAAATAAAACTAAACTGTACTAACATTGCACGCAAGCTATCCACCACGACGAATCCGCAACAACACAGCACAACAAAGAACATCAATGTGAATGTCACGTTCGCAAATCCGTCTAAAGTAACTATAGCGATTAGACAAGTTGTACCGATCAAATGACATTCACGGCCGCAGATAGAAATGTATGTACTGTTAACTTTAAACAATGTTAGAAAATATCGAGTTCGAAATAACCCCGAACAACCCCCAAACAAGTAGATAAAACCATATCCAAACTAGGCTAAACAAACAATACCACTGAACCAAGATTTCAGAGACAAGACCACAACACAAATACGAAACCCTAACTCTTAAAAGAGGCCGGCCTCCTCGGTTTTTCAAGCAACGTATCCAGTTTTTTCAGGGTGGAATTGGCTCGTATTTGGTCTGTGGTCTAGTGGTAAGGTCAGTAGTCTTCTGCAGTTGTTTAAACAATTTTTGAAGACACTTTAAAATTAACAGAGACCGGAATGCAGTGTGCAGTGAATCGGGTTTTTTTCGGTTTCGATAGTTTAACATTGTCTAAACCAACTAGTATATGGTTAATAGGTTGGCTCTGATACCATGTTGGGTTACGGCAGCGCCTCGGCTATCAATCCGTGGCCAAATGCGGAACAAAAATTTGTAAAACTTGGCGCTACTACAACCAATTACCCGGATCGCGCCATTAACCGTTTACTAGCTAACTATAAAGTGTTCAGAGATTATACCGATCGATCCGTATCCTTCGGTCTTCAATATCTTCCCAAACTCCTCGCCGGCTGCCCCGAACAAGTCCGCTCTCCGGTCTCCCTCGTCGAAGACGATCCACCTCGAGGGTTCTTAATACAGGCTCCCACTTCAAACTGAAGCAACTCGAACAACTAGTTTGCTAACCTAGGTGCTCAAAATGATGTAGAGATAGTGTGTGATTACTTTGTCTCAATACACTCTAGGATTCTCAACATATGAGAGGGATAGAGTGGAGGTTGAAGAAGAAGCCATGTATGTGTGAAGTGTGAGCTCTCAAGACTTGGCTTGCAAAAAGATAAACAACACATGAGATGAATGAGAATGAGCCCTTTTCATTTTGGTTGTGTGGTATTTTTGTGATTAAGCCAAAAAGAAAAAAAATCCATAGCACAAAAAATATCTCACAACCAATAAATGAAGCAAGCATGGTCCATGCCTCATTAATGCCACAAGCCAAAACTTGCCCTCACACATTACACATAATCATTATTAAACATTTAACCAAAATATTTAATCCAAAAAGAAATGGCATCAACTAAAGTTATCTTGTAACGAATTACAAGAATACCCCTCATCCGTATATACATACCCGCATCCGTATTCCGACTGAATACGAATACAACGAGATGAAAGTAATCCAACAATCTAATACTAGGATCTGACTTAAACCAAAGCTCACTAGTATGATCCGTCCGATCATGATCCGTGCACGAGTGTACGTATATGATCGAACCCTGCCATAAAACCATACGGCCTCTACAACGTTTCGCCCGAACTAGGAAAACCCTTTTTGTGGGACTCTAAAGACTCGTCAATACGCTGGCAGTGGGTTTAACCACAAGCACGTCAGTGGCACTAGCTGTACAAAACGGCGATTCAGGTATTGAGCAAAAGGGAGGCCGATGAGCGAACTCATCCAAAAACCCTACTGAGCCTGACAGTGACAATATCCATACAGTCTGATCTGTTCGTCTATGAGTATCGCATATCGGGTCTAGGGGGTCGATAAAGTCACACCCCAAATAATGCGATATTTAGTGTCGGTATGAAGCCCATCACCACCAGAGAAACTACCGATCCTAGATCGGTAATTCTAGACTACCTTGGCCAAGGTTTCTGGTGATGGCCATCCATGCACTCCGTGACCTCTACCCCCAATACCAGGAGAGACGAAACCCCTGATGATCCGCTCACTGCCTCCATGTGGTTCGGGACTGTACCCAACTAAAACCTGTTTGCACGACTCCTGCGAACCGTGGTAGGGTAGTAATCAAAGCACAGAGGGAACTCATACGAGACAAATGACGATCTCAGGTCGACAGACTAACATGTACACATGTCACCAGGGAACTCCTATCTGACAATAGGTATAATACCAACTAGCATATTCCCGGCGAGTCCGTCCGGTGTACTCATAACCCAATGAGCACATGTATACTATCTTAGGTGAACCAACTGACACCAATGGCTTGTGAGACCGGCCACCGCCCCTCATCGGGGTCTCGATCCGTATACACTAGTCTACTATCGGAGTATCGATGCCCGGTCTTGAAACTCCCACGACTAGGGACATTTTAAGGATGTGCTTATAGACTACCCAACTCTCACGTATATGATCGCCATCATACTACTGGTAGTCAAGCAAGAATCCTATGGGAACATGTAATAGTGATCTGTAATGTCACCTGAAACATGAACACGATGATAAAGACAAACCAGATAGCATACAATCATCTCGAGTAAGACTGTTCTACCGGTATAAGTCCTCCCTCAATCATTGCAATCACGTGCCTGTGATCCAATAATTGACTTGAGGTCACTATAGCCAACAGAATTGCTGTCCTAAAGAATTTGGAGTGGTGAAAGGAGTGAAAGATCGGCTACGGGATTGTTCAAATTTGTCAGCAATGGACATGGGTCTTGTAGTCACGGCTTGAGTCTTTGAAAGGGTATCAACGTAAGAAGGTGGGAGAAGTTGAAATGGTTGATATGAAGTAGATTGCGAAGTCCAATTGTTGGTTATAGACGCGTCTATTCGATCTCTCAAAGAAATTTTGGGTATGGATGGATCGTTTGAAGTTCGACCAAAGCATGAACTGTATGAAGAAATGTCTAGTTATGGGTACCAAAATTCGGCAAGAGTTGGTCGTTTTGGGGTACCTATGATAGAAGTGAAAAGTAGGGAGGGTGGAAGGTGGGCGAATTTTTATAATTTTTTTTGTAGTTTTTTGATTTTTTTTGAAATTGTTTGTTTTGGTTTGTGAAAAATAAGGAATTATGGGACTAAACTTTACACAGGCACAATCACAATCATAATATGAATAAACAACACCTAGAGCCAGAGTCTTCAAAGTCCAACTAGACCGCTCCGAGACTTCCAAGCGACAAATTGCAGGATAACGCTCGAATCGCCTTTTCACTGCCAATTGTGGCCCGGTAAGCACAAGTGAGGTAAAGAGGGTTCCGCTCATGAATCACTGTGAGACGGGCTAAAGGGGTGTTTATGCAAAGCACGGAGGCTATTGGTCAAGTTCTGACCGCCGGTAGCAGGTGGATTGGAGATTTGGGCGGTTGGATTTGGTCCAATCGTCTCGAGATTCGTGCTACCTGCTTTAATCAACGTTAACTCTGCATTTATCCCATTTGATTTTTCTGAAACTTTTCTATTCTCCGTGTATTGCACGTGCAACTCTTAGGCTTCCGAAAAGTTAAAAAGAAAAATATTAAAAATAAATGGGACTGATGGGAATCGAACACACAGGCTATGTCTCAGCAATGTAGAGGCTTTACCAGTGAGCTACAAGTTGTTTCTTAATTTTTTTTAACAAAAATACCTTATAATTCCTAATCAGGCTGAAATACCCTTTCTATATATTAAACCAGTAAATTTTGTACAGGGATTTCAGAGTCGTTACACGTTTGAAGTTCACTTCTTGACTTCTTGAATCCTTAAAATTCATATACGATCCTTCTAGTTCTTGGAAGCGTCTAAGGAGTAGACTTCAGACCTTGAAACGAGATAAACTGTATGCCAAGTTATGCCAATGCGAGTTTTTAATCGATGAAGTTAAGTTCTTGGGTGATAACATATGATGAGATGAGATCGTGGTAGATTCAGAAAGATTGTGGCAACTTGAGGTTGGTCGAGTCCGAGAAACTCGAGATAAGAACAAGATGGACCCGCTGGTTATTATCGGGGGTTCGTATAAGATTTCGCATGGATAATGGTGCCGTTGACTAAGTTTATTAGAAAGGATGACCCGTTGGTTGGTCTGAGAAGTGCGTGCAAGTTTCAACTCGTTGAGGTATATGTTAACAACCGCTTCTGTTCTAACTGTGCCAAACAGTTTCATAAGGGCAGTAGATTTATAGTGACGTATCGCAAAAGGTTTGGGCAATGTATTGAGGCATCAAGGACGAGTGAAGGCTTATGCGTCAAAAAGCTGAATACGTTGGAGAATAATTGCAGACGCATTACTCGAAAATTAGTTGCAGTGATATTCGCATTGAAGTTAGGGAGACACTACTTTTAGGCGAGAACGTTGAGATATCTACCGATCGTAAAAGCCTAAAAGTACATGTTTATGTGGAAGGAGCCCCACGTGAGGCATCTAAGATGGTTGGATCTAGTAACTGACTACAACCTGGATCTAGTAGTATCATTCGGACAGAAAGGTGTAGTGCCGGATGTTGTAAGTCGGTTTCTAGCTGGAATGATATTGACATCGCAAGAGGAGCTGATAACGGATTGTCAAAGACTTGAGTTGGAATTAGTCTTACCAGATTCTTCAGGGGGGTTAAAGCAACTACAAGTATAGCCATCATTAATAAATCGCATCAAGACTGCTCGAGCGCAGTATACTCAATTGAAGAGCTTGTGAAGACTTGCCTCAACTTGTCAGAGTGGCGCATTGGAAGCGTGATAGACCCATGATCCACAAGTTTTGGAACATATTTACTAATTCAAAGAGCCAAGTCCTTGTGGTATGAGAATCACTTGCGTGTGCTAAAAGAAGAAATTCGTGAAGAAGGCACATAGCACGGCCTATTTGTTACATTCGAGAGGCGTTAACGGGAGATTGTGAGGTTGTATGACACTTGTTGGCCTAAGTTAGATGACTTGGAATAATTTAATTCACGTTGTTACCATTCGTTTCATTTCATTAATATGGTTTAGATTGATATAGCACATCATGATCAGTTCGGTATTATTTTAGGGCATGAGTATCTCTCCTAACATTCATTTTACTTGTTTGGACATCCTGATATCTGATTTACCTTGAGTCTTGATTCTCTGTCACCTGGTTATCTTGAGACTTTGACACCAGATCCGATTCCTTAGTCGATACAGAGTGATTCGTGATATGACGTGTTACCGAATATCTCTTGTTATTCGATTGTCGTTGATATGGATTGGTTGGACTATCATAACTTTATATTGACATGGCTTTTGTATGTATTAGTCATTATCTGGGATCTGATTAATAGATTATCAATTTAGAATTGTTAGGATTGGAAGGTGGAGATACCTGTACACTCGGGTGACATTCATGCTAGACAAAACTCCATTGTAGTCATGGGACACCTCTTGAGGATGTTCACACTACTGACCTGATTCTTGATATTGTTGCTGTTCCATGCACGAGCGCCCTGCTCACACTACTTCAAGCTAGTCATGGGATACCCTGGGGATACGAGTATGTTCACCAGTCAATTTCATCAATACACAGCTTGTTCGACTTAATTTGACTCTTAAATTGATACTGGCATGACTTGACCTCCAGTTTGACCTTCAGTTTGCTTATATCCTGACTGGATTATTGATTTTCGACTTGACACCACCTTGTTTATTTATGCACTATTACTTTCTGTACGATTACTATTCGGTATTCTTATTCACCTACAGCACGTGTTTTTCACATTAATTTACTTACTCGACTTCTCAAACTTGTTTCCTGTGAATCCGAGTTTCTTTAATCTTGTCCTTTCCTTGTTATTATTTGATTCATGTTTCCCGTGAATATAAGATTGGTTGTTCTTATTCCATCCGTTGTTCTTGTTCTTTTCCTTATTTTGTTCCTTTCGTCCTTAGTGAATTTCGAGCACGGAATTCTTTTGTAGTTGGGTATAATGTAACACCCAAGCACGATAGTACATTATTTAATTATTTTAAATTATCATTATTGTTTGGGTTAGGAGTTTGGATGGGTAGTTTGTACCCAATCCGCTTGTATATAAAACTATTATTAAGTTGGAGTTTAACATTTCTTAGATATAATATATATTAGTTATCTAGTTTCTTAGAAAGATGATATTTGGTATTTAAGTTTTGATTGCTAATCTAGTAATATTTTGTTCTAACATTCATATAATATATGTTATAACAATTAGGTAAGTAACGAAAATATAGATTAGTATGATAGTTTTGGAGAAAGGTTATGACAGAGTTTTAAAAATCTTTTCGTGATCCATATACTGGTACTTTTGGGGGTGGTTGTGAAAGCAAACCTAATAGGGGATTAATTAGACTTTTGCATATATCCTATTGTAACACCCTAGTTCTTTTATACCAGTTCAAGTTCAAGTATTTATTTATTTATGGTAGTTTCTTGGTTTACTTTGTTTTGGGTGCGAATGGTATTTTGATATCTGTATTTGCATCCGACCCGACCCGCTTGCTTGAAACCTGTCTTGATTTATATTTATGATCTACCCTGACTTGATACGTGGACTCGTGCACTTTCATTTGCATACTAGCATTTTACCTGGCATCTGCATTTTAATATAATATTTAAGTCACATAAAATATTTTAAAAATACATTGCATGGTCGGCACGATACCCCTAACCCTGTGGTAGCATCCACGCATCTTGTTCTCATCCCGTTCAGTGAAACGGACTTGTTTGGATGACTACGTGCACGTGCGTACATCCGTTCTTGGGGGTATGCATTTTTCGTTACCCGGATATCCAAATTTAATTTTGGTCGACATGTATATTTTTCGTATTTTAAAACTGAATTTTAGACCCGACCCGGGCGTGTTTTAGACTATGTTTGTATTTACCAGAATATCAAATTTTATTTATATAATATTAATTTTATAAACTGATAAAAATTAAAATTTAGCTAACTAATAAAAGATTTTTTAAATTTAAATCTAAACTAATTTCCTAACAAACTAACAACCCCTTTCTCTCTCTCTCCTCTGCATATATATATTTATATATATTTTATTTTATTTTTTTTCTTTTCTTATTTAATACACAGCCTCTTCTTACTTCTTCTTCTTTCTTCTTTCTTCTTCTTGATCCTGTTTCTTGATTCCGGTGATCACCGCCGGAGCCGTGCTCGTTGCTGACGATCCGAATGATCCAGTGAATGTACCTTGCCTGTGTGATCACCCTCTTGCCTTGCCTGGACCCGTCCCACGTGCCGCGTGTGCGTTGCGACGATTTACCGACGTCGGACGTGCCGTACGTATCCGTCGTGTGATTCGATCGAGGCAAGTTTACCTTGCTATATGCTGTGTTACTATATTTACATCCATTTAAATAAATATAATACATGTATTTAAAATTATGCATCCCACGTTATAGTTTTCCAGTTTTACGATATCCGTTTGCATCCGTACAATTTATTTCGTATCTAGTGCATGCAAATTTATCTTGTTACATACTAGACTACAACATATTGCACCCATTTGAATAATAACATCACATAATGTTTAGTTATGCATCTCATATTACCATTTTACAGTTTTATTGTCTTCGGACATCCGTATGCATCCATATCACTATTTACATATCTAGTCCCATGTTAATTCATCTTGCTACATGCTATGTATCTTATTTTGCATCCATATGAATAAAAATATCACATGTTGATTGCACTGTACATCCATATTAAAGTTTTACCGTTTTCGGATACCTGTTTGCATCCATATCATTTAAAATATATATCGTCGTAATATTTCTTATTATTATCTTTAATTAGTTTATAATCTGTATTTTATAATGTTATACAAAATATAGTTTGAAAATATTATAGTTTACACATGAAACGTCGTTGCAAAGCGGATACGACAAATCTGAAATTTACTGTACACCTTACCTTATAAAATTCATTATAAATCATAGAAAAATTATTAGTATACGTTCTTTAGTTCGTTACGAATCTAACTCAGAATACTATAACTCTATGAAATATTTACTTGCAAAATAAATTGTTTAAATAACGTAAAATGCAAATGAAAATATCTCTAAACTGCTGTCCAAGGAAATTTCAGCAGCAAACTTTCAACTTCGAATGTTCATAACTTTTTTTAGAAACAATCTGAGATACTTCAACTTATAAAAATTAAAACCTTGTTGAATTATCTTTGTTTTGGTATAAGACACTTCCCTTTTGGAGAACGTTTGTTATTTTTAAGCTATTTTACAAATCAGTGTGACGCTGAATTTCTGAACGGAACTTTCTTGTGCATGGTTAATCAATACCACTTTTATAGTTATTAATCGGTTTGAATATATTATCCATGTTAATATTATTATATCAATATCTATTTAATAAATAATAGTGCTTGTGTTTTAATATTCAGCAAATTTTACCGATTTACAGTTTTATAGTATCCGTCTGTATCCTTACGGTTTATTACATATCTAGTTGCACGCCGAGACCATTTTATTTCATGTTACTGTTGTATTAGTGCACCATGCTTGATAATTGTGCATCCTACTTAGTCATGATGTGACCCCTGATCGATATTTGTGCATCCATGCTTTTATTATACATCTGTACTTTCACCTTGATTCAATACTTGCTACAGTTTGATTATGAGCACCCGTTTGACACATGTGCACTACTTGACATGACCTGATACACCACTACTTGACATGACTTGATACATGTACACTACCTGACATGATCTGATATATCATTACTTGACATGTTACCTGATTTTGTTTCTAATGCCGACAATCCTGACATGTTGTCCCGATTGACATATCCTGTTGTCTGCATAGAAAAACATGTTCCTGCTTGATCCTGTG
Organism: Agapanthus africanus; assembly: GCA_030015575.1. Taxonomy (NCBI): domain Eukaryota; kingdom Viridiplantae; phylum Streptophyta; class Magnoliopsida; order Asparagales; family Amaryllidaceae; genus Agapanthus; species Agapanthus africanus. Next base: position 196,092,036 of record CM057342.1, read on the forward strand.
TTGGCATTAGCTTCAGATTTATCAATACCTAGCTTGAACACATAACTTGGGGGTATGGGGAAATCAATGATGAAAGCTGACTTCTAACTCGATAGTTCGCTTGCTTATACTGATCAGTTTTAGGGGCTAAGCCAGCCCTGGGATGCTGCTGCTGACATCATTCATCTGTACATATTTCCTGTTTTAGTACCTAGCGGCATGTCTCGGTTTAAGCCCGAGAATCTGGACGGTGGTCCCGGGCACGTACGGGATACTATTGAGTTATATCGACGATTCATTAAATTGATTTCAAAGACTTGAGAGTAGTTAACCCAGTAGTTTAGTCCAGATTACTCACTGCATGTCACATGTGTTTATACCCTTCACTATTTCTTATTCGTGTTATTGTTATACTTTTATTACTGTTTATACTCATGCCTTCATGACTTGTTACCCCCTGATTATATTATTGTTGATATTATGACGTACTGACGTCTGGGTTTTGCATGGCCCAGATCCTCTATCTTTGTCGCAGGCCGTTCAGGAGTATTTCAGCCGACAAGCCGAGTAGTGAGGATCCTGTTAGTATCCAGTTAGTTTAGTTTATTTCCGTACTTTCCAGATGTTATTGTTACTTGGATTTATTGCTTCCGCATATTATTTCTTGACTCGTTTATTCTGGCTCATGGACATGTACTAGATAGTTTATTTACTTTCATGTTCTTGATATCTTCTAGACAGCCGCATGTGACTGTAGAAGGATGTTTCCTAGCCACGGGTAGTATGGTTGGCTCTGTCACGTACCGATCTTAGCGCACTCTGGAAAGCGGCGCGTGACAGGTTTTGTTTGGTATCAGAGACATAGGATTTAGGTTAACCAGGTTTGATTCTTTTGTAGTTGGGTATTGGACCCAATACACGAATCAGAAAGCCTGTAATTAAGAGCATATCCTGCCACATTGTTATCGTGATTCTTGAATCATATCTTTCTCTTGATCTTTGTCTTGACGATATACAAACGACTTTGCATCTCGGCTTGAATCCTTTTGGTTCCTTATTGTTTCTCTCGTCCTATTCTTTTGATTATGATATTAGGATTTGGGCGACTTGAACGGAGTTATGTGATTGTAACTATGAACTGCAGCATGGTTACAATGCGGTACTCTATTTAAGTAACTTGGAGTCCTAGTCTTGATTCAGTTCCTTGTTTCTTGGTCGTTATATTACCTTGCTTCTCTCGGTTTCATTGCTTACCAGTTCATGTTTTGCAGATTTCTTGGTGATCGATACTGGCAGTTATGATGTTGTCTTGGGAATGGATTTTCTCGGAACATTCCACGCTCACATTGATTGTAGGGCAAAGAAAGTGATTTTCCAGATTCTCGGACATCCGGAGTTTGTTTTTGCTGAAGGTAGCAGTTCTGTCGGGCCAGTCGAGTTTAGGGCTAGGCCGACAAGCACCGGTCTTTCATCGATGGAAGTTGATAAGGAGAACGCGCTAGCTGTAGTTTGAGAGTTCATGGACGTGTTCGAGGACATCTCGGGTTTACCGCCAAAATGAGATGTGGAGTTCGCGATCGATCTTGTTCCTGGTGCAGTGCCAATCTCAAAGGCGTACTATCCAATGGCACCAGTGGAGTTGGAAGAAGTCAAGAATTAGATTACTGAATTACTTGAGAAGGGTTAGATTCGCAGCAGCAATTCACCTTGGGGAGCTCCAGTTCTTCTAATAAAGAAGAAAGATGGCACAAGGAGGATGTGCATCGATTAACGAGAATTAAACTGGATGACTATTAAGAACAAGTACCCGATCCCTCGCATTGGCGAATTGTTCGAGTAACTTAATAACGCGAGGGTATTATCGAAGCTGGATTTGCGATCCGGATATCATCAGGTCCGAGTTAAATCAGAAGATATTTGCAAGACTGCGTTCTGAACTCGATATGGACATTACGAGTATTTAGTGATGCCATTCGGAGTCACGAATGCACCGGCAATATTTATGGACTTGATGAACCGAATATTTTCACCGTTTTTGGACCAGTTTATAGTGGTGTTCATCGATGATATTCTGGTCTACTCGAGGAGCCTAGAGGAGCATGCAGAACACTTGAAGATCGCACTGCAGACATTGAGGCAAGAAAGATTATATGCAAAGATGAGCAAGTGAGAGTTTTGGCTTGAAGAAGTGAAGTTTTTGGGGCATGTCGTATCCGGAGATGGAATCGCCGTTGATCCTGAGAAGATTGCAACAGTTCAAGATTGGCCGATTCCGAAGAACGTAGAAGAGATCAGAAGTTTTCATTGGACTTGCCGGATATTACAGAAGATTCATGGAGAATTTTGCTCGCCTGGCTGAACCTTTGACCAAGCTTACGCGGAAGGTAGTACCATTCGTATGGACGGATAAGTGTGCGTCATCTTTTGAGGCGTTGAAACAAAGATTGATAACCGCTCCTATTTTGACCGTACCAGACGGTTCCGGAGGATTGGTGATTCACAGCGACGCATCTGGAAAAGGTTTGGGATGTGTTTTGATGCAGCATGGGAAAGTTATAGCTTACGCATCATGGCAGTTGAAGACCCATGACAAGAATTACCCAACTCATGATTTGGAGCTTGCAGCAGTGATTTTCGCTTTGAAGATTTGGAGACACTACTTATTGGGCGAAAGGGTCGAAGTATTCACCGATCACAAAAGCCTAAAGTATGTGTTCACGCAGAAAGAGCTTAACATGAGGCAGCGTAGATGGTTGGAGCTGATGGCTGACTATGATCTTGATCTTAAGTACCATCCCGGGAAAGTTAATGTAGTATCGGATGCGCTTAGTCGGTTGCCAGCAATTCGGATGTTGACCGCATAGAATGAGCTTATCGAAGATTTTCGGAGATTCGAGTTGGAGATCGTGTTACCACATTCTTCGGGACAGTTGATGCAGCTGCAAGCACAGTCATCGTTGATCGAGAGTATTAAAGCAGCGCAGTCACAGGACCCAAGATTGCAGAAGTTTCGAGAACTAGTAGAAGTGGGACTTCGAACGGACTTGTTGATTCATGAAGATGGTTCGTTGCGATATGGTAGCCATTTGTGTGTGCCAAAAGGAGACATTTGTGAAGAAGTTATGAAGGAGGCACACAGTTCCGCGTATTCCGTACATCCTGGAGGCACGAAGATGTACCGTGATCTACGACAGCATTTCTGGTGGGAAGGCATGAAAAGGGAGATTGCTCGCTTTGTAGCGAAGTGCTTGGTGTGTCAGCAAGTTAAGGCTGAACATCAAAGGGTAGCTGGTTTATTACAACCACTTCCAATCCCTCAATGGAAGTGGGAACATATAACCATGGATTTCGTGACAGTTTTACCGCGGAGTCCAAAGGGCAACAATGCAGTTTGGGTGATTGTTGATCGATTGACCAATGCAGCTCATTTCATACCATTTTGAGTTGGTCAATCAACGGGAGCGTTGGCAGAACGGTACATGCAGGAGATTGTGAGATTGCATGGAGTACCTGTGAGCATCGTTTCAGACTGTGACACCCGATTCTTATCACACTTCTAGAGTAGTTTATAGGAAAGTTTGGGGACACGATTGAAGTTTAGCCAGCTTATCATTCTCAGACAGATGGCCAGTCGGAGAGAACGATCCAAACTCTTGAAGATATGTTGAGAGCTTGCATGTTGGACTTCAAGGGTTCGTGGGAGGATCATCTACACTTGGTAGAGTTTTCGTACAACAACAGCTTTCAGGCGACTATTCAGAGGGCTCCATTCGAAGCATTGTATGGTCACAAGTGTCATTCACCCGTTTATTGGGACAATGTTGGAGAACGAAGATTGTTGGGACCGGATTTGATCGTGCAAACCGTGGAGAAATTTAATACTATCCGGAATCACATGAAGACAGCACAAGATCGGCAGAAGAGTTGGGCCGACACATCGAGAAGACCTCTAGAGTTCACTGTTGGTGATCTGGTATTCTTGAAGATATCACCGACTAGAGGAATGATTCGTTTTGGGAGTCGAGGCAAGCTTAGTCCTCAATTCGTAGGGCCTTTTCAGATTTTGGAGCGTGTTGGGGAAGTGGCTTATCGATTGGCTTTACCATAATTTTTGGCGAATGTTCATGACGTGTTTCATGTATCTCAACTCCGTAAGTATGTTTGAGATGAAACACACGTGCTGGATCATTCGGAGCTGACTGTAAGAGAGGATTTGACCTTTGAGGAACGACCGATGTCGATTGTTGATTGAAGAGAAAAAGTCCTTAAGAACAAGGTTATCCCTCTCGTACTTATTTCATTGGGGAATCGCTCGCACGGAGAATAAACTTGGGAATGAGAAGACGAGATTCGACTGAAGTTTCCACACCTATTCTTGTAGATTCGTGTTGTTTACCTTTTCCTGTCTTGGGAATTTCGAGGACGAAATTCTTTTTGTAGTTGGGTATAATGTAACACCCAAGTTCTTTTATACCAGTTCAAGTTCAAGTATTTCTTTATTTATTGTAGTTTCTTGATTTACTGTGTTTTGGGTGCGAATAGTATTTTAATATCTGTATTTGCATCTGACCCGACCCGCTTGCTTGAAACCTGTCTTGATTTATGTTTATGATCTACCCTGACTTGATACGTGGACTCGTGCACTTTCATTTGCATACCAGCATTTTACCTGGCATCTGCATTTTAATATAACATTTAAGTCACATAAAATATTTTAAAAATATATTGCATGGCCTGTACGATACCCCTAACCCTGTGGTAGCATCCGCGTATCTTGTTCTCGTCCCGTTCAGTAAAACGGACTTGTTTGGACGACTGCGTGCACATGCGTGTATCCGTTCTTGGGGGTATGCATTTTTTATTATCCGGATATCCAACTTTAATTTTGGTCGACATGTATATTTTTCGTATTTTAAAACTGAAATTTAGACCCGACCCGGGCGTGTTTTGGACTATGTTTGTATTTACCAGAATATCAAATTTTATTTATATAATATTAATTTTATAAACTAATACAAATTAAAATTTAGTTAACTAATAAATGATTTTTTAAATTTAAATCTAAACTAATTTCCTAACAAACTAACAACCCCTTTCTCTCTCTCTCACCTCTGCATATATATATTTATATATATTTTATTTATTTATTATTTATTCTTTTCTTATTTAATACACAGCCTCTTCTTCTTACTTCTTCTTCTTTCTTCTTTCTTTTTCTTGATCCTGTTTCTTGATTCCGGTGATCACCGTCAGAGCCGTGCTCGTCGCTGACGATCCGAATGATCCAGTGAACATACCTTGCCTGTGTGATCACCCTCTTGCTTTGCCTGGACCCGTCACGCGTGCCGCGTGTGCGTTGTGACGATTTACCGACGTCGGACGTGCCGTGCGTATCCGTCGCGTGATTCGATCAAGGCAAGTTTACCTTGCTATATGCTATGTTATTATATTTACATCCATTTGAATAAATATAATACATGTATTTAAAATTATGCATCCCACGTTATAGTTTTACTGTTTTACGATGTCCGTTTGCATCCGTACAATTTATTTTGTATCTAGTGCATGCAAATTTATCTTGTTACATGCTAGACTACAATATATTGCACCCATTTGAATAATAACATCACATAATGTTTAGTTATGCATCCCATATTACAATTTTACAGTTTTACTGTCTTCGGACATCCGTATGCATCCATATCACTATTTACATATCTAGTCGCATGCTAATTCATCTTGCTACATGCTACATCCCATATCACTATAAAAATATCACATGTTGATTGCACTGTACATCCATATTAAGGTTTTACTGTTTTCATATACCTGTTTGCATCCAGATCATTTAAAATATATATCGTCGTAATATTTCTTATTATTATCTTTAATTAGTTTATAATCTGCATTTTATAATGTTATACAAAATATAGTTTGAAAATATTATAGTTTACACATGAAACGTCGTTGCAAAGCGGATACGACAAATCTGAAATTTACTGTACACCTTACCTTATAAAATTCATTATAAATCATAGAAAAATTATTAGTATACGTTATTTAGTTCGTTACGAAGATAACTCAGAATACTATAACTCTATGAAATATTTAATTGCAAAATAAATTGTTTAAATAATGTAAAATGCAAATAAAAATATCTCTAAACTGCTGTCCTGGGAAATTCCAGCAGCAAACTTTCAATTTTGAATGTTCATAGCTTTTGGTAGGAATAACCTGAGATACTTCAAATTATAAAAATGAAAACCTTATTGAATTATCTTTGTTTTGGTATAAGACACGTCCTTTTTGGAGAACGTTTGTTATTTTTAAGCTATTTTACAAATCAGGGTGACGTTAAATTTCTAAACGGAACTTTCTTGTGCATGGTTAATCAATACCACTTTTATAGTTATTAATCGGTTTGAATATATTATCCATGTTAATATTATTATATCAATATCTATTTAATAAATAATAGTGCTTTTGTTTTAATATTCAGCAAATTTTACCGATTTACAGTTTTATAGTATCCGTCTGTATCCGTACGGTTTATTGCATATCTAGTTGCACGCCGAGACCATATTATTTCATGTTACTGTTGTATTAGTGCACCATGCTTGATAATTGTGCATCCTACTTAGTCATGATGTGACCCCTGATCGATATTTGTCCATCCATACTTTTATTGTACATCCGTACTTTCACCTTGATTCAATACTTGCTACAGTTTGATTATGAGCACCCGTTTGACACCTGTGCACTACTTGACATGACCTGATACACCACTACTTGACATGACTTGATACATGTACACTACCTGACATGACCTGATATATCATTACTTGACATGTTACCTGATTTTGTCTCTAATGCCGACAATCCTGACATGTTGTCCCGATGGACATATCCTGTTGTCTGCATAGATAAATATGTTCCTGCTTGATCCTGTGTTGACATTAGCTTCAGATTTATCAATACCTAACTTGAACACATAACTTGGGGGTATGGGGAAATCAATGATGAAACTTGACTTGTAACTCGACAGTTCGCTTGCTTATACTGATCAGTTTTAGGGGCTAGGCCAGCCCTGGGATGCTGCTGCTGACATCATTTATCTGTACATATTTCCTGTTTTAGTGCCTAGCGGCATGTCTCGGTTTCAGCCCGAGAATCTGGATCGTGGTCCCGGGCACGTACGGGATACTATTAAGTTACATCGACGATTCATTAAATTGATTTCAAAGACTTGAGAGTAGTTAACCCAGTAGTTTAGTTCAGATTACTCACCGCACGTCACATGTGCTTATACCCTTTACTGTTTCTTATTCGTGTTACTGTTATACTTTTATTACTGTTTATACTTATGCCTGCATGACTTGTTACCCCCTGATTATATTATTGTTGATATTATGACGTACTGACGTCTGGGTTTTGCTTGGCCCAGATCCTCTATCTTTGTTGCAGGCCGTTCATGAGTATTTCAGCCGACAGGCCGAGCAGTGAGGATCCTATTAGTATCTAGTTAGTTTAGTTTATTTCCGTACTTTCCAGATGTTATTGTTACTTGGATTTATTGCTTCCTCATATTATTTCTTGCCTCGTTTATTCTGGCTCATGGACATGTACTAGATAGTTTATTTACTTTCCTGTTCTTGATATGTTCTAGACAGCCATAATGTGACTGTGGAAGGATGTTTCCTAGCCATGGGTAGCATGGTTAGCTCTGTCACGTGCCGATCTTAGCGCACTCTGGGAAGCGGGGCATGACACCTATATATAAAACGCGCGCGCACACACACACACTCTCTCTCCCTCTCTCTCCGCCATCATCATCTTTATATTTTCTTCTTCCTCAAAAACCCATCACCGACACCACCAACTCCATCATCTCGCCGTCGACTTCAAAGATCCGACCCATCTTCGTACTCGTTGCTATTTCCTTCTCCTTCGAGCTTTGCATCCATCGCCAACGCTCCTAGCCAGAGCCTAACTCTAGCAACCCAAACCAACACCTTCATCTCCTCGTCGTTGATCACTTCCTCCAGCGTTCCGCCGGTGCAGCACCTAACTCCAGCCTAGAAACTCAATCGCCGACCCCCACACAAATCGAAAACACCCACTTCTCCTCATCACCATCGTCATCTTCCTCTTCCTTGAAGCCTTCTCCTTCCCTCATCATCCAATAAAACTCACACCATCCTCCCACAACCCTCGTCCTCCGATCACCGGCAAGACTTGAACCCAATTCCTCTCCCTAAGACACCATCACCGATGATAACTCCCTCAATCGAGACCCACAACTCAACTCCATCTCCTTCGTATTCATCGGCGAACCCATCGACCTATATCTCCATTGCTGCTTCTTCGCCAAGCACCCATTGCCCTCATCATCATCCTTCTTCACTGGGCAACTCATCAACCCCAGCTCCACCAACTTCTTCCCTCGACTCACCATCACCGTCGCCTCCTCCTCATACCGAGCACCCATCTTCTTCATCCCCTAAACTCTCCATCATCACCATCGCCTCACCTCACCGGGAACCCAACCTCGACGACCTATCACCGCAACCATTATCAAACGTGAGATCCTCACCAAGCAACCGCCTACATCTCACCCATTTCCACCCACCATCGTCGCCGACTCCCTGTACTTCGTCTTCATCATCAAGCACCTTGTAGCCAAGCATCCAAGCCAACTCCGGCCATCTCCAGCATCGACATTGTCTTTTTCTTGTTCTCGATCACCACTAACACACCTCTCCTTCACTTGAGTGCAACATGACCAAGACAACACCCTAATCGAGCCAAGCACCTTATAACCGAGCAAGCTTGGATTTTGGCTTCATGTTTTCCGTTGTTCCGTGTTCGTTCGTATTAGTATCCGCATTCGTCGAGACCGGGGCAAGTTTCTAACTTGCTACATGCTATAGTTAACGCAATATACCTATATGTTGTTGTATTATTACTATTATTATTATTATACTATTATATCTATACAATTAGTATACCTAGATAGTTAATATCAATAAGTTTTACAATATACTGTTTTATGCAATATATCTAAATAACAAGACCTAGTAACTATAACATACTACTCTAGTATGGCCAGATCGTTAAATTGAACTGGTAGGAAGTGATATGGTTGTTTCTTTACATTACATTCCGCACCTAGATAACAGTTACAACTACATTCGTCATGATCTGTTTACACAATATTCTTACAAAATAAACACTTTATCTAATTTAATACATTATCACTAACATGACTATTACTATTTTTGTTATCATGTCAATATCTGTTGCCTATAATACTTACCGATGCCAACAATCCTGAGTTGTTGTCCTGATAGACGTGACCTATTGTCTTGATAGACATAACATGTACTTGCCTATTCCTATGTTGGTATTAGGTAGATATTATATTCATACCTGAATTGGAAACGAAATCTGGAGAAATGGGGAAATCAAAAGTGTAACTTAAAAGGATATTACATGTTTCCATGGTTCCGGGGGTTAACGGAACAAAATCATTCTTGATTCATACACCTTGCATCCGTGGTCTCAGGGGATAACGGGATATATCTTGCGTCCGTGGTCCGGGAGGGGGGTAACGAAATATATACTTTTGAGTTATATGGAGGAGTACATTAATTGATTTCAAATGCTTGTAGGATAGATAATTTAGCGACATGGACGCATAGGATACAGTGATATGACCGCCTCATGATATCTTGATTTTTACCTCACATGGTACTGATATTGATTATTGTTTATACCCATGACATCGAGTTTATTGAATAAGGTATACTATATTTCATACTGGTTATATTATTATTATGATATTTATAACGCACTAACGTCTGTGTTTTGCATGGCCCGGATCCTTTGGCTTTAGCACAGAAGGATCGTGAGTACTTCGACAGGATTGCCGATCAACGAGGAGCATTCCATCGGTCTAGTTCTTATTTATGGTTTAGGTATTCTTATTTCTTCCTTGGATCGTTATTGCTTCCACTATTATTTCATGTTATTATTCTTGTGGCTATTGAACATGTGATAAATAGATTTATTAGTATATGGTTCTTGATTACTGATTGACAGCCGTAGTGTGACTATGAAAGGATTTTTTCTTAACATAGGTAGCATGGTTGGCTTTGTTACGTTCTCGTATTTGTGTATTTTGGGAAGCGGGACATGACAAAAGTTATATCCATCTTTATCTAATAAAGAAACGGATATTATATTGCATAGCATAGTCGGTACATAGTAACAGTTTTTCAAAATCAATGTATTGCAATTCGGTAACACCAGGTGATATTCGCCTACGGCATCAGCAGCAACAATTGCTTCGTTCCCTACTTTGAGGAACATATCACTCTTTCTTAATGCTCTACTTCTTCTTAATCATTGTAACATGTTATAAATTTGGGATCTTGATCCGGTATCCAATACTCAGGACGTAAAGCATAATGAGAAACAGTTCTCAATAACCAACACACTCGAAAAAGATGCATCAGAATGCTTCTTCTTCATCAGGTTTTCATGGAAATCCTTGCATTCTTCTATTCCATACCCATACTTATGACAGTTGTCACAAGTTAGAGCGGAAACAACGTTCCCCAGCCTCTATTTACATTTTTGGCTCTGATACTATATTGGTCAGACAACGAACCCCATCCCTTGAGGTCGCCATAGCACCAACTGGTCCTTTAGAACTACTTTTTATGTATATCCCCTCATGATGGACTACAGCCCGTCGGACCCTCCGTACGGGACACCCTGAGGGTAAAAGCCTACCCTTCACCACACTGTCACATAGTGAGAATACCCAATAGGTCGGCATTGCCTAGTAGCTCTGATACCATTGTAATTTTGTTTTAGCTCACTAGTTTTATTAATACGCAAGGCGGAAGCTAATTTTAAAATTTCAAGAGAACTAAAACAACACAAACCATGGATATTAACCTAAATATCAAAACTTGGAACTAAAGAGAGGCCAAACTAGATGTTTGGGACTACAACCTTTGTAGCACCTTCAAAAGCTCCTTGGATGAGCTCTTTCTAAGCTCCTAGTTGAAGGAACAATTTTGATGGTTGATCTCTGAAGTCCTAGATGATCCATTTGAGATTCTTCAAGTTCTAACTCCAACTCCACTTCAAACTAGCAACTTGTGTGAAGTAACTTGTAGTTCTATCTTGCTAGGATGAAACTACAAGAGATGTAGTTAAGATATCTCTCAAAATTCCTCTCTTTTCTTCACTCTTTTCTTTTCTCAAAGCGGTGGAGAGAGAGGGAGGGGGCTAAAGAGATGGAGACATATTTTGCAAATGAAAAGATAAGAAATGAGATGGAGATGGAGACTCTTCTCATAACTCTAATCTTTTCTCTCCACTCCATATTTCCAATAGATTAGGGGGGTGTACCCTAGACAATCAATTCATCACATGGCTACCACTTATGAGAAAGAGAAAGGATAAAAGAACACATTCTTTTATCATTTGCATCAAAATGCAAAAAGAATGAAAAAGAGGGGTGACACACACACACACACACACACACACACACGCACACACACACATTAAATCAACAATTGATTTAATATCCGGCTTTCCAAAAGACCGACTAGTAATTAACAAACGTCCGATTAATTTACGTGTATCAGATACATGCGTTTAATCGAACTCCTGCATGCATCACCATGCGTACTCTTCATCGTTTTGTTGAACCTAGAAAACTTCTGTGTGGGACTCTAAAGACTCGACAATACGCTGACAGTAGGTTAGGATCATATCCGATTGATCCGAAACAGTTTCAGATCAATCCCCTTTCGGGTTAACCCACAAGCACGTCGGCGGTACTAGCTGTACGTAACGGCTATCCAGGTATTGAATGAAAAGAAGATCGATAAGCAAGCTTATCCGAAACCCTACTGAGTCTATCAGTGACAGTCACCGTACAGTCCGGTCTCTTCGTCTTAGACTGTCGCATCCCGGGTCTGGGAGGTGGAAACCATCAGACTCCCCATAACCCGATAAGTCGTGCTGATGTCTGACTCATAACCACCTGAGTTACAAATGATAACACTTATTATTTTATCTTAACCACCCTAACCAGGGACTTATGGTTATAGACAATCTAGCACTGCGCGACATCAACTCCCTATACCGGGAGAAACGAATCCCCTCGACTGCTCACTGCCTCCACGTGCTTCGGGACTGTACCCAACTAAAACCTATATGCACGGCTCTTTAAAGCCATGGTTAGATAGTAATCAAAGTAAAGTGGGAACACACACAAGACACTATGACGATCTCACATCTACAGACTACCATGTACTCATGTCATCTGAGAACTGCTATCCGACGATAGGTATAATACCATCTAGGTGTTCTCAGTGAATCCGTTCGGTGAAACTCATTCTTCAATGAGCACCTGTATACAATCTTTGGTGTCAAACACCAATGGTTATGGGAACAATTATCGCCCCGGTCGGGGTTAAGAAACATATATGCTGGTCTATATTGGAGTATCGATACCCATTCTCGATACTCCGACGACTAGGAACAATTTAAGGATGTGCTTATAGACTACCCAGGCCCCACTAGTATGATTTCTATCATAATTCTGGTAGTCAAGCAAAGATCCTACGGGCTTTATCAACATATATTAGCGATAGCAATAACAAGTAGAAACTATACACATGAATAATAAAGACAAACTAAATAGCATACTATCATATCGAGCAAGACTGTCCTGTACATACATATGTCCAAGCATCCATTATAATATACAATAATAGCCTCTAGGACATACATATCTAACAGTGTCAATGTAAACCTTGTAAACTTGGGAATATAAATATATTAAGTTGGTTTCATCGTCATGTCTATTCTTGTGTCTTTTTTTATTGCTTACATATGTTTAGTGTATTTGTTTCGAGAAAGGATCTTCGCGGAATAAATACGTCGCGGGCCTCGTCACATGCCTACTCCCGTCTTTTGAGAACTGGGGCGTGACAGATTTATTTGTGGCCCATGCAGGTCAGTTCTGCATGAAGCCGTAAGCAATATGATATAGGAAAAATGAAATCCGACAACTTTTGCACTCCTTACCTTTCGATTCCTTTGAATCTATCCTAATCCGTCTTTCTATCCAAGGTGATGGCTTCCTCCGACCCGATCAACATCAACGGCGAAACACCACCACCATTTACTGCTACAACTCCAATCACTGAACAGACAGTGTTTCTCGAGGCTATCAAGAGTTTAGTTGAGGGTCAGCAGTGGCAGACTGCTTTCCTTCATCAAGGACTAGTTCGCCCTGAATTAGAAGGACCGGGAGCGAAACAATTCTAAGCACTACACCCGAATAATTTCTTTTGGAAGGAGAGCCCACTAGAAGCTGAAGAATGAGCTCAAAGTATCGAAGACGATCTGGCAGCAGCTCAAGTTCTAGAAGTGGCTTGGGTTTGAGTTGCGAAACTCCAGCTTACTGATAATGCTAGGGTCTGGTGGAAGGCCGAAGAAAGTCAGATTACCCAGCCTATCGAGTGGAAGATATTTCGTGAACCCTTTAATGCTAAGTACTTCCTGGAGACTGCTCGTTTCGAGATGGAACAACGGTTTGTCCACTTACAACAAGGATCCATGTTGGACAAATTAGTGGATGGGTACGATACCGATTTCACTATGCTCGGCAGGTTTGCTTCCCATATGATTCCTATCACCGAGATCCGCGCCGGACATTTTTAGCTGGGATTAGACCTCGACATCCAGGCTGCCCTAGCAACGGGAGCTTTTCCGACTCATGAAGCGGCATTGAAAGCAGCCCGTCGCTATGAAGCTGCTATCAAGAAGAAGGGAAAACCGCAGTCGGCCGGAGATAAACACCCAGTTAGCCAGACTACTGGAGGAGCCTCCTTGCGGTTTGAATCTATAGCGCCACTCAGAAGGCCAGGAGGATCATTTTACAACTATGGAACAAACGTTTTCAATTACTGCAAGAAGTTGGGGCACCTGACGAAGGACTGTAGGTGAGCTAACGGCCTTTATATAATTTGTTGATCGCCTACACACACTTTAAGAGTATGCCCAAAGTACAGAGCTGACACAACCCGTGCACCAAAATCAACTATACAAGCTCCTGCTCATCGTTTAAATCTTCATACACTACCTCAGCGCGAACAACGCTTACCCTATCAGCGACAATGTACAATCAGGCACAAAGAAACATGCCGAGATGCCAAGCTTTCACTATGTCGGCCATGGAGGTCGAAGCTACGGGTCAGCTTGTCACTAGTAAATTTCTTTCCATCCTTATTCAGCCATAAAGTACTCCTTTCCACTTGCATCTCATAGAACTGTTTCGTATCCTTGAACTATTTTCGTTAACACCGAACCTTCTCCGCTACCCTCGACTGTCGTCAAAGGATGGTAGTGTTTGAGATTCCCCTCGCGATCTAGTGTACCGACAGGTAGAGTGCGACGACGCGACACTGCTAGATTAATCTACCCCTATTTCCTTGATCTGTTACAGCATTCTCCTTGTGTGAATTTCGAGGACGAATTTTTTTTAAGAGGGTAGAATATAACGACCCCAAAATTCATATACCTTTGTATCTAGTTAAGGATGTATTTCTTTTCTAATTTGAAGTTATAAGTAATTCTTATGAAATAAGTGTAAGAAACAACTTGTAGTTTATTGGTTAAGCATGTCCACTGCTATCCCATAACGTACGTGTTCGAATCCCTACATCTCAATTATTTTATTTTGAATTCTTGTATTCGTTTTTGAATTTTGAAATTTTTACGGGTGTTTAATGGAGTTACGAAAAGTCACAAGAGAAAAGATATATGAAAATGGACTACTTGAACTGAACTGAGACCAATTCCCGAACCCCAACAATTTTGGCCGACTTAGGGCCGAGCTTAAGCCGGTTTTCTCAACCCTGTTGCCTCCAAACGGGCCCCGCCCATGGGTGCATGAATCTTAGCCTACCTGCAGTTCAATTCTTCAGTACAAAACCCCCTTACTCACCAGAAAACTGCCTAATATTTCATCTACTCTATTAAACTTTTTTAATTTCATTTTAATTCCTCATTTAATTCACCATACCCTAGTTTCTTCTCCTATATAAACCCAATCAGTCCAATCTCCTCCCACTCTGAAATTATCCTAAAAATTACTCTTAAAATTCTATCTCTCAAGTTCTATCTAAGCTAAGAAGCCAAGCTCTCAAGTCATTGTCAAGCTCGCTTTCTCTTACGTCATCGATCTCGAACCGAGCCTCCTTCCTCTCTATGAAACCCAATTCAACCAAGGATCGCTCGATAGCCAATCGCCCAGCCCTTTTCTCCTCGAACATCGAAGTTCTCTCTTGATCTTTCCTTTGTCCTTATAAAATGGTGAATCGATTGTTAGACCAATTCACACTCTAGTAAGTCCTTTTCTTCTTCTTCTTCTTCTTCGTTTTCTTCTTCTCATCGATTCCGCTACATCCATTTAGTTACACGCAAGCTTGACTTGCCACTTATAATTTTTCATGCTAATAAAAATAAAAATTAAAGAATAACAAGTGAAATTAATAAATAAAATCTTCATTCATGCAATTGTTAGCCATATGCTCCACTTAATCCACGTAACTTCTCTTTTTATTTAAAATGGAACTTTCCATGTTAAACAACATTAGAACACAATATAACGATTAAATACCATGGTTTGTTATTGTTGATACTTGTTTATTTATGACATGTTAATGTAGATATACACGGGATAATGACCCACCCCACTCACTCATACTTTGGAATCATAGCACAATTATGTATTATCGCGTTTAAATAAAAAGAATCAAATTTTATTAAAATACCCTCAAGGCTATAATACGGTTTTTAATCGATTTTCTTACCTTGGCAATTTCTCCCTCACAACCTTCTTTAGGGGAGCCATGTTAAAAGATGGTGCGGATTATCGCACATTTTGGATCCAGTGGGTGAGATCGGAGCTCTTCATGGGACGCGTTCTCGAAGGAAAAGAAAATACATGTTTTTAAAATAAAGTTAAACAATTTAAAAATAACTTCAATATCTAATACTTGTAACTTCAAGAAAACAAAATTTATAAATTAGATTTTAAATAAAATACCCGAAAACGAAAATATTAAGTTTTTATTAAAATACCTCAATTTTTCCAAAAAATAGATTTTTAAATAAAATACTATAAACTTATAAAAACTAGGTTTTATCACTAAAATACAAACAATCAAAAATATATTTTTTAAACCCTTAACATTCTAATCAATATATTTTTTATCATAAATACCCTCGAGGTTATTTTCAATATAAAATATTTCACATAAAACCCCCTCGAGAATTTAAATGTTTACTTTACATAATACCACTAAGTTATCAATAAATACCTTAGAATTCAAAAGACTAATCTATATTACGTATTTGGATTACAGATTGGTTTGAGTGGCGTCTTCTCTCTTCAGTGCCTCGAGACGCCGGAGATAATGATGCACCACTTGCCTCTCTCTAAATGTAGATCATAATTTCAGGGAAATCAAATCACAAAGAACTCGAACTTGACTTGAATTCCAATTTAACTTGAACACAATTTGAACACTTGAACTTGATTTGACTTGACCCGAATAATGAATATGACTTGAACTTGAGCTCGAACTCAAACTCAAACTTGTACCTAAACTCAATATGAATACACGAAATCAACATATATACCTGAACTGACTTAACCCGAACCATGAATACAACATGACATGAATACTTGAACACTTGACATGAATACTTGATCTTGACAGGAACTAGATTTTGCAACTTAATGTATTTATGGATTCGAGCAAGACTTGTAACTTTAACTATAATTTTAGATACGCAGAGTGTTGGGATAGTTTGAGTATGAATCCAATGGAATCTCATGAGTCCCATACTTACATCACGAATTCACTAATGAGGGCCCATGATTTCTTACTCCTGGGGCCTTACTCTTGGATTAGGAATACTTTTAAGATTGATTAACATTCACATTTAAACTTGCATTAATTAGATTACTTTGTAGAGACCTTTTAGAACAATTACATGCACTTCATGTACCCTATACCTACACTCCACAACCATACTATACTTGCTTTCTATACTCATGTCACATTACCATTCTTACATAGTTACCATTAACATTGTCATGTTATACATGTTCATGTTTCATCTATATCATATGTCATCTTGCATTGTGTGTGTACACACACACACATTATACTTCTTTCGGGGTCTTACCGAGCGCAAGTTCGCTGACGGTCATTCCACCCATCTTTATTTTCTTTGGAATGCTCGTCAGATGATCTAGAGACCGAGGAGGAGGAACCGACGACAGAGTATTACGACCAGCTTGTTTCTGAAGCCAATCTTTAACTTTATTTCCAGCTTTCCTTTCAGTATGTCACCTGTTTAGGTATTTTCATTGCACTTTTCTTTTAAGTTATCTTGTATCAGTGTAAAATTTGTAAAGTTGAGAATGTAAATATATTAAATGGTTGGATTTTATTCGCACTTGTCTATTCTTATTATTATTATACTGCTTATTTTACGCTTAGCGTATTTGTTTCGAGAAAGTACCTTCTCGGAATAAATACGTTGCGGGCTTGTCACGCACCTGTTTCTGTTTTTTGGGAAGCGGGATGTGACAAAAATCCTATTATCCATAGCAAAATATTGTGACTATAAAATACGGCAAATGGATGAGAAAATTGTTTTCTTGAATGACATCTTAATGAAGATATTTACACGCAATAATCGAATGGTTTTTCTATGTAAACTTAAGATAACATGGAGTGAATTGAATAGATTAATATATAAACAAACTTTTAAGATTTAGAGTATTCATTTTGATGAAAATGATTAAGAAATCTGGTTTCATCTAAAATCCTAAAAAGTTTTGTGTGCATATAAGCAACAAAATATATGTATTATGTTCCTGATATACTACTTATTTAGAATGATGTAGGTATAATGACATCCTTTAATTTATTTTTTTTAGACAAGTTCTTTATGAAAGATCTTGGCCAAATATTTTATATCTGGATCTTATACTGTACATAAAAATAGAGTAGATATTTGCACGATTGACGAAATCTACTTACATGGATAAGATCTTTAAAAGATTCTACATACAAAATATTATAGAGCATTATAAGTAGATTATAATCCAACCCTAAAGAGAAATGTTGGATTAAAGTGAAAAATATATTTAAATATCTAGCTAAACTATTGTTTAGTTATGATGCATATATTTATGAGTATTAAAGAATACTCTGATTTAGATTTCCAAACCGATTTCGAAAATAGAAAGTCTATTTTGAAATATGTAGAATAAATTAGTGGTGCATTTAATTATAAACATTGAAAATAAAATGTTATAAGTTTTCCACAGTAAAGTAGAATGCGTAGCGGAAGCGAAAATGCCAAGAAGAAAATTTGGACAAATAAGTATGTTAATAAACTTTGCATGATTTCATTAGATTAAATTCTATATTGTATCCCAAATGTAGAAAGTCTATTTATGATATATTTATATAGTGATATAAAATATAGCTACACAAAACAACATAAGCAAATGGTTTACTTATGCATCGTCTTAAATGGTTTTTGATAGGATAAAAAAATAAAAGTTATTATAGTATCTTATTGGATGCGAGGACAAATGGGAGATTGCTAGAGTATTGTATGTGCCCTTACACATTCAATACAATTCTTGTAATATTTATTAAATATAAATATGATTCTATAGTTGCACTAATAGTAATTGGTTAACTGGGTCACATGTAGATATAATTGTTATAATATCCCTAGAAATCATATTATTAGATCATGCACTATGATGTGCCACCTGCATGAAGACATGGTCTAATCTAGTGATTTCTTAAATGGGTACTTAGCCTATAATTGGTATGGGATAGCTAGTTTTATAACAGGCTATCATGCATGACACTGACATATTAGATGTAGTAATATATCTCGGTTATCGAGAATGGAGATTCTCCAGGCGTGTGTCATAAGCACATATTGTGATACATGTAGTATATGACCACATTTGAATTCTCTAGAATGTCACTATGAGATAGAGAATTTAAGCAGTTACATAATTCCTTTGACTTGATAGCATTGTTGTTTTCGATCTGTCATTTAGTAAGCTTTGATATAATGGCACTTTTTGTCTTCTGACAGGAATAACAAACCTGAAATATAAGGTTACTTAAATACATTTAAAAGGACAATAGATATCTAGATAGAATCTGACGTTCTTATGTTGATGAGAATAAGTTTACTGTTCATTCCTATGAAAGCGTAACTGTCGACAGGTGTTTTGAGCAATATTTTTCAAAATTAAATTATTATAATAATATTTATTTTCGAAATGAATTTGTGTTCATGGGGAATGAAACTTTAGGCTTGAGTAATTAGGTGAACATGTCATGCTCATTTAATGGCTTACGTATAAATAACTTGATATCAGAAAAGATTGCATGTAAGTTGATATTTATTGTCATCTCACATATTGGTAGAGTTTTTACGATCGGTTGGTAAGATAGGTGTTTGAATGTTAAATTAAAACTATTAATTAATTAATTATAAATTAATTTAGTTGATAATTGGCTCTTGATGTGAGACCCAATTGGTCCCACCTATAAGCCTTTCGGTAGAAGATTTAGACACGTCCAAATTAAAAAGGAGTATTATTAATAATATAATTGTTATATTATTAATATGTGGGTTTTCAGCCCTACATCGGATATTTGGACTTAAGGTATCGTAACACAATTCTATATAAAAGAGGCAATGGTTTGCCATGAAATTATGAATTTTAAATATGAATTTTTTCTCGTCAAAATATTTGGATGCCTATCAATCTATGGGGGTGTCTCTTCCATAAAAGTTGGTGGACTTCAATTGGAGGCCTTTGCATTTGTGGAGGCTTCTCGAAAATTGTTTTTTGATATGATCAGATTCTTCATCGATGTGATCGAGATGCACAAAAGGTACGCATTTAATTTTAGATAAAAATACGATTTTTAAGAGATTGATGCATGTGTTTTCGTCGTACGCATGCATATGTTTCCATCACATGCATGCCTTAAATCACTTAAAGAAATCAACATTTTCATATGGTATTGCTTCAAGTGAGATACATAGCATTTTAAAGTTCAATGGTGCTTTCTAGAAAACCATGAAAGTTCTTGGTACTTCATAAAATTTGTCCTTTTTTCCTTTGTGCTTATTGGGATTTTTTTTTTGTAGGGGCAGGGGTAGGTCTGGTGATTGTTGTGAAAAATTGAGTTTTAAAGTGTCCTAAATACCAAAATCAATTACAACGTCGCAAATAGTTAGCCGATAGTGAGTACGGGTCGTTCACATGGAGATGGTGAATTACTTATCTTTTTTTAGACGAGTTAATAGAAGAAAGGTTGGATTTTTGTCTTTTTATATTAAAGAGATAAAATTCAATGATAAAAAGGCTTGTAGGGTTTTTCGGATTAAGTAGTTAAAGGATAAAGTTTGAAAAATAATTCTTTTTATCTTTTAATTATTTAATACTGGAAAAATAGTGATAAATGTGGATTATGGTACTTAGAGGTAAGGATTCTTTCTACTGACTCTTATCCTTCCATTTATCCCTATTGATCTCAAGCCCTCAACAAAGTAAGTATCAACGAATCTCAAATCGAGATCGCAACTATCATGAATTGGTAGCACGCCCGGATAAGAGGGTTAAGACTCCCTTTGTTGAAATTTATAAAAATTAAAATATAAGAAGAAGATAAGAGATATTTCCATCCATTATACTACTCTCTCCTACAAATCCTAACAAGCGAGAATTTACTTGCTCATTGGGAAAAATAAAGTAAAAGAAGAAAGGTAGAAGAATAAGAAAACCATAAGAAAAACAAAAAAGAAAAGTGCGGAAAATAATGCGGAAAATAAATGCGGAAAGTAATGCGAAAAGTAAAGAGACAAAATTAAAAGAGAAACTATTTTTTATTAAAAATTAACTCCATTACAAAAACGAAAACTAAAACTCTAAATGATCATCCCACAATTTGTGTTATGAAAGAGATACCTCCACCCTTAGAATTACATCTCATTATATAGGGCTAGGAAGTTTGGAGATCAAGTAATAAAAGATATAAGAGAATACAATTTTTCCAATCAATTTTCAAATCTAATTCTAATATATTTATACTAAATCTTTTGAAATTGATTCTCCAGGTTTTTTCTGCTTTCTTGTCTTGATTTTTGAAGATTTCTTAGATGATAATTTCTTGTAAATATTCTTGTATCTCTGCAGTTGCATAAATCTCCACTTTGTTCCTAAACTTGGCAGCTTGATTTGTTGAATTTGATTTGATTTGATCTCTTGAATCCTATTTGCAGTCTTGAACTGATTTGCTACCATTAAATTTGCACAATATCTCAAATCAAATTATTAGTAGTATTTATTTCATTTGGGAAAATATTCCAATAATTTAATCACAGTCATATGACTTAATGTTTAAGCAACATATAAATAATTGTTAAAAGATATAGTTGCAATTATTTTTCTTAATGATTAAGAATCACATAGATATTTTATTTAAATATGATATGCACATATTATTCCCAATTATATTACTTATAAGTTAAGAAACATATGACAAAATCTTTTTACAAATAAACCCATATATGTTCTTAAATTACAAATAACACTATTTAGTAATTAATAAAAATAGGGAAAATGACTGTAAAAATGTGCAATAAATATGACTGATCAAATACCCCCAAACTTATACTTTGGTCGTCTCGATCAAACTGTTTTTTTTTAAAAGAAAAAGAAAATTCAACACATTTTCATCGACAACACGATTGCACTTAGCTCGTATAACAAGCTTTTAAACCTCTACGAGTCCCTAATAGGAGGAGTGTTGTATATTGAGGGTTTTCAGCGGATTACACCCACAAAATCCCGTCAAGCCAGTTTCGTAAGTTCACTGTCAATTCTAATCCTAAAGTTCAGTATTTAAGTTAGAAACTCTATTATCCTAAGTTAGAAACTCTATTATCATAAATTAGAAACATCCAACTCTTATTCTTCACACCTCACTCTTCATTTAACTTAAACTCCTATGCGTCTTTATGTGCTTGTGCAAATAGTATCGTTTTGTTTCAAAAATTTCGATTAAAAGTCATCTTGTCTTCAATAAAGACCAGGAATAACTTCCAAAAGCATCTTGCGAGTTTGTAAAGTCCTAAGTTTTTCTTGAGTTTTCATTCTACAGCGTAGTCTCAATTCTAGGATTTTTATAGTCCTTAACCAAGAACTTCGTCCTATTCTTCACTCCACCTCTCACCTGTTTTCATTCATACACACCTTCGTGATCGTGCAATAGTCTTTTAATCTTGTAACTTCAATTTTCTAACTTTCATATCTCCGTCAAATGCCTCCCCAGCCAGCGTTGTTTTGTCGTGTATTCGAAACTCACCACGACCAAAATTATTCTCCCACAATGAACCGTGAGGACTTTTAATTCGGAGAGAACACTTGCTTGGCTTGTTTTGGAAACAAGCTTTCTAGACAACTTAGCGATCTTTGGGTCATTGATCCCAAACCAGACGGTTTTAAGGCATTGAGTGTAGAAACACCCCTAAGGACTTAATTACCCAAGTAATCTAGGCCACAAAACAAGGACTTGTTGTGAAATTTTATATAGAAAGAACACCAACGGAGATACTTCAAGTTATGCTTTTCATCCCAAAATTAAAGACGTGTATGTGTATATAAGGTGTATAATTACTTCAATCATGTTCAAGATGTGTTATTTTTCAGACTTAACCTCCATTAAGGATTTTAAAAAATTTCCCTTCATCAAAACTTCACTTATGAACTACACTCAATATTCCTTATTTCCAAACAAACTTTTTTGAACTTCAGAAAATTCATAAAAAATTTTATTAGAAAAATCAAACATGACTTCTAGTTTTCAAAACTTACGACACGTGTAGTGTGCAAAAACGTATATTCACTACAGTTAGACTCAAGGAGGGTTATTTGTCGGGTTTTCAACTTCTAATCCTAAGATTTAGTTACTTCTAACCTATCAATCTAAACTGTCAGACTTTGAGTCTAAGTTTCCCACTAACTAACTTGATGACAAAGTTTTTTATATTTTGAAAAAAAATCAATTTTTATGGGCTTTTTGATATATATGCAGTGCAGAATTTAAACATGATGCAATACGGAAATTAAATATGCAAAAGAAAAGAAAAAATGGAAATAAATGTGCAAATGCATGCGGAAAATAAACATGAATGCAAAGATAGAAAGCTCACCGAACATCCCCCTAAACTTAAACTTGACAGTGTTCTCGCTGTCATGCCACACAAAGAGGTCACAAAAGGTTTAAGTTTTCAAAATTTTCAGAGAGTTTTTTATAACAAGAAGACAAAATATATACACTAAAAAATGCCCCCCAAACTTAATTAAAACAATGTTTCTACTATTTAAGTATTTGAAGTTCAAAGTAAGAGAGGAGAAAATCGCATTAGTATATACAAGGGTTTATAAAACCCAAAAATCAACACCAACCATTCAAATATTTTATCATGATAACACCATGGTTGGTGAAAGATAGTGTAACGGATAGACGTGAAGAAGACTCGAGACTGTATAAGAATGGAGATGGCATCATATCTCAAGTAGAAGAAACGGAAATAAGAGTAACGATAATAGATGATGTGGAAGGAAGATAAGAGGTGTAATCGAAAGTTTTTACTTCTCGGTCGATGGAGATGAAAAAGTGCGTGTGGATGGAAACGAGAATGTGAAAGATAAGGAAGGGATGGAGTAGTCACATTCTCGTACATGATACGAGGAAAGGATGGCGGTTCAACTTCTTCAGCCTTAAAGGGAGGGGCACGAATTTCCGGTGGAGGTTGATTCATCACAGCATCCAATTCTTCAAGGAACGCGAGTTCTTCGGTGAAAATATCTTTGAAACTATCATCGATGTCCCTAATGATGATCTTATCAGAAAGAAAGGAGTCAATATCCATATCAGTGGAATAGTCAGATTCACTAGGAAGGTTGGAAATTTCAAAGTCAATGTGTTGCGCCCCATGATTCAAAAACTCAATCCGTCAGAAATTATGGAGATCGGAGACTCGAAAAGATCGTCTCCCTCATTCTCAAATAAGTCTAAATCAAGTGGTCTATCACGAATCAAAGAACTCGAAATCAAGCCTCGGTAGAATTGAAAGAAGATGAGAAGAGGAAAAAAAGGAAGCGTGTAACAAAATAGGTAAGCAAACTTGTGTAACGAGCATTGTTGATCCAGATGTGGGAGATGAAGGCTGAATATCGTTTCGCATATCGAATAGCTTGGTGGTAAGAATAGGATCGATTAAATGTACAAGAAGATGTTCATATTCAATGGAAAGGACATGATGAGTTGAAGAATCCAACTCATCCAATATAGCGAGTTCATCCTCAAAAATATTCTCAATACTGATCTCACTAGCACCGTCCGTTAAATCAAACGAATAGTTCTTTAAAAATTCATCAATTATATTATTCTCAATCTATGGATCACTGGGTTCACTTGAAGGGATTTAAAGACTGGAAATGTCAAGATTAGTCGGATAAGGATAAGTTTGATTTGGAATGGTATAAGACTCTCTTTCATACTCATTGTAGGGTGTTTTTCGTCACCCCATTGAGATGGGAATACGCGCGCGCTGGTCAGGCGTACTACAGATTCCTCCTGCCTAGGGTAGGCCGGGGTTTAATGATTGTGGGGATCTGAATCTCCGGCAGCCGCGGACTAAGCTGCCGTTAATTACCCCTCGCCTTTGGAGCGAGGGAACCTCCGATTGACGGGTTAAACTGGTCATGCGAACTCAATGTGCAGTGTTGTGTTTTGAAGGGGGGTTTGGATATATCGGAGGCCCCACAGAGTTTTTTTACGGGGGTCCCGCTACCCGGATAGCGGGCTGGGGGTCAAGGGGGCTAGCAGCCCCCTTGCGGGGTGCGGGGCAGCGCCCCGTTAGAAATTTTTTCTAACGGGGGAGGCATAATTAATGTGGAGTGCATAAAAAAAAAGGGGGAAAGCGTCTTAAAGGCGTGTGCACGTAGGCGCGTGGTGCCCGGGGTCACGTGCGCACACGTGACCGTTGGGCGCCTCAGCGCCCCGGGGTCACGTGGGCACACGTGACCTTTTGGGCGCCTCAGCCCCCGGGGTCACGTGGGCGCGCGTGACCGTTGGGCGCCTCAGCGCCCCGGGGTCACGTGGCGCACACGTGATCGTTGGGCGCCTCAGCGCCCTGGGGTCACGTGGGCACACGTGACCTTTTGGGCGCCTCAGCACCCGGGGTCACGTGGGCGCACGTGACCATTGGGCGCTTCAGCGCCCCGGGGTCACGTGGCGCACACGTGACCTTTGGACGCCTCAGCGCCCGGGGTCACATGGGCGCACGTGACCTTTGGGCGCCTCAGCGCCCGGGGTCACGTGGGCGCACGTGACCATTGGGCGCCTCAGCGCCCGGGGTCACGTGGGCGCACGTGACCATTGGGCGCCTCAGCGCCCGAGGTCACGTGGGCGCACGTGACCACGGGAAAACACCCGCTGGAGGGGGGGCTAGCCCTTAGGTTGGGGAGTTGAACTCCCAAGGAATTTTTGGAGTTAAACTCCTGACAGAAAATTAATTTATGGAGTTAAACTCCAACAGATCTAGAAAGGAGTTAAACTCCTAGGAATCTTTGGCCCTTCTTCTGAGCCCTGGATCTGTCCCAAGTTAGATTCTTAGAGATGGGTCTCCTTCTTCTTTTTCTTTTGGCCGGATCTCGGAGACCAAGAGGTGTGAGATTTTAAAGATCTCTCTTTTTCGAGATCTGGTGGGAGATCTAAGTTCCCCTTCGTAGGTTTTATGGTGGAAAACTATTTATTTTGAGAGAAGGAAGAGTTAAACTCTTGATTTAATTCAAAAGAAAGAAGAAGGTTTTTAGAACCTTGAAGAAGGAGAAAGAGGCACAAGCCCTAGATTTTTTTTGAGAGGAATGAAAAAGGTCTTTTTCTATTCATCATCATGTTGCCTTATATAGGCTTACATATTTACATATAGCCCCTTGGGCTTTGCAAAAATGGCATTTTAGCCCATCCCATGGTTCATGTGCCATTTCTTTTTGCACATAAACCATGGGCTTACAAAATATTGGTTTTATGCCCATTTTGCATACATTCATGTATAAAAATTACATAAAAATTATTTATTACATGATTTCATTTTTGGCATGGGGAGGGTCGGCCGCTTCATGTTTCGGACTCGACATGGGCATGGGCCCACTTGACCTGGGCTTGGGCCCACCTGGCTTGGGGTTGACCTTGACTTTGACTTTGACTCGGTCAACCGGGGTGTAAATTTTTACCCCAACACTCATGATTGGGTAAGTCAAACATGTTATACTCGTGCACATCATCAATTAGAATATTAAGCGGTTGATAATCAAATACATTTAGTTGGATTTCAGGATGGAAGGTGTTGAGATCAAAAGAAATGGTTTTGGTTTGACTTGGAGAGATCCCTGGTTCTTTCTCACTACTCAATTCCAACTCTACTTCAAGACTAGATATGCTTTGTGAGAAAATTTTAATGAAGGATTCTTTTTGAACCGTGGAACTTACTAATTGATATTCAGAAGCACTGTCTATATAAGGTGCAAAAGTTGAGTATGGTTGGAATGGGTTTAATTGTTGGATACGGGTGAGTTCAATGTGTTCTACAATAGAAATAGGTTTATGAATTGCCATATTAAGCTCAAGAGAAGTATCAACATGAGAGCGTGTGAAAATTTGGTACTGTTGATAAGAGTTAGATGGTTATATCCAATTTTGATAAATAAAATTAGGATCAACATTTCTATATGAAGAAGATTGAGATTAGTTGAATTGTTAGCGACTGGCTTTTGCAATTTGCTCAGCAATGGTCAAAGGTTTAAAAGTTGCCACATTCGCCTTAAAAAGAGTATCAACATTTTCATATGGAAATGATTGTAATTGTTGTCATAAAGATTTTGGAATAGTGAAAGGTATGAAACTTTGGCTACGAGCTTTCGCAATATGCTCAACAATGGACATGGGATTAAAAGTTGCCTCAC
The DNA here is from genome assembly GCA_030015575.1 of Agapanthus africanus. Lineage (NCBI taxonomy): Eukaryota > Viridiplantae > Streptophyta > Magnoliopsida > Asparagales > Amaryllidaceae > Agapanthus > Agapanthus africanus. The sequence continues at coordinate 196,119,208 of CM057342.1, forward strand.
TAGTCATAAAAGAAGTATCAACATAACAAGGTGTTGAATTTTGACACGGTTGATAGGAATTTGAGTGTCGTGTCTGTTCTCCGCCAAAAAGACGCGACCGGGACATCTGAACGTCGGCCTGAATTTCGAGGACAGATGCTATTTGGTGCTATCCGTCCACCTCTCCGAAGATGCCAAGTTGATGTATGACACCATGTATCAAAGGTTTAAACGGATGCGGCCGATGTAGCAAATTTCGTCAGATTCTCCCTCGTTGAGTGGTTTTTGATTGTAGAGACGCTCTTCCCTGCAGGCGCAAGCCCCTGAAGTTAATTACACTACCGTATCACGGTAACCACTTTCTCCTTCTCTAAATGGTCACTTCGTGTCGTGTGTGTTTGTTTTGTTTTTAGTTGCCCGTGGATTGTATACGGAGACTAATTTATATTGTCGCCCGTAGGGCGTGGATTAGTTCAAATCCGTATTTTCTTAGATTTGGGTTTGGGTTGGGTTTAAGGATCGTTAATCTCATTTAAAACTAAGATCAACTTAAACGTTTGTTAAGGATACGTTAGTTTAATTTTAGACTAAGATCAACTTAACGGGATCGTTTAGATCCAAAAAAAGAGTATTTGGACTTTATTGTTTTAGTTTAGAGACTTTGCGGTCCATAAGTTTAAGGATATCATAGTTCATGGAGTTTAAAGACATCATAGTCTAGTTTAGAGACATCATAGTCAGTAAAGTTTAAGAACATCATAGTCCATGAGTTTAAGGACCCCACAGTCCGTAGAATGTCTGGTTGTCGGGACCCGTCACCTCTTTGAAGACGTTGAAGGATTACAACGATAAATATCAGAGGAGTGAAGAGATGTACCCTTGAACCAATATTGGTTGGGGGATCTGTAGTTGGATTGATTTACGGATCGTTAATCTCGTTTGAGATTAAGATCAACTTAAATGTTTGTTAAGGATACGTTAGTCTAATTTTAGAATAAGATCTACTTAACAGGATAATTTAGATCCAACAAAAGGAGCATTTAGGCTCTATTATTTAGTTTAGGGATATTGCGTTCCATAGTTAGTTTAAGGACATTACGGTCCATGAGTTTAAGGACCCTACAGTCCGTAGTTTAAAGACGTCATAGTCTGTAAAATTTAAGGACATCATAGTCCATGAGTTTAAGGACCCCACAGTCCGTAAAGGTTAAGGACATCATAGTCCATGAGTTTAAGGACCTCCTAGTCTATAGAGTTTAGTTCAAGGACATTACGGTCCAGTTTAAAGATATTGTAGTCTATTTGGTTTTGATTCAACTGTTTGGGGATGCACCAAAAGTTATCGATTGTCGGGACCCTCCATCTCTCTGAAGACGCTGAGGAATTACAACGACATGTATCAGAGATATGAAGAGATGTACCCTTGAACCAATGTTGGTTGAAAGGCTCTGGGTTTTGCTTTGAATGTCATATGAGATGATCAATTTTGGAAGACAAGAGTGTATTTGAGGTTCAGTCAAAAGGGGGTCCTGCCTCTGGGAGACTTAGCTAATTTAGGCTAAAATTGGCTCGAATATAGTATTTAAACACTAGAGTACACTCGGCTATCACGTGCTCCCACGTGATGCGCTTAGAATAGTGTTAAACACTAGGGATGAAGCGCACAAAATAGTGTTAAACACTAACAAAAAAAGGGAAGCGCTCACGTGGGGTCACGTGAGGCACTTGAGTATTGGGCCTTATTTTATTCTCAGAATATGCAGGTAAGTGTTAAACACTTAATCTTTATGGCCATCACTTGTGGGCACGTAATGGGTACCCATGTATTGGATATTAAAAGGATTTGTTAGGGGTCACGTGAGGGCGCCCTTGCATTGGATATTAATCCTTCAGTTTTTTCCATCTTCTCTTTTTTAAAGAGGTGTTTGTCACGGGTCACGTGGGGACACGTGAGACGCCCAAAATCGATTCTGCCCTTTTTATTTTGAGAAGTCTGTTCAAGGGTCATATAGGAGCACGTGACCTAATATTATTTGTTCTCTTTTGGTCATTGGAAGGGAGGGTCATGTGTTGCCACGTGATCATGTTGGGTACTTGATCTTTTTACGTGCATGGAGAGATGAATCCCTTATGAAATAATTAAATTCTCTTATAGGGTTAAACCCTAATTTTATTTAGAGGAATTAAATTCCTAAATGTTCGAAAGAATTAAATTCTTTAAACTCAATCCTCCCTCTAAATTTTGGATGTGCATGGCAGAATCTCCCCGATGAGAATTAAATTCTCAACTTATGAGAAGATCTGCTTCTGTAGATCTATTACCATGAAGAAGAACTAAGTTCTTAAATTAAGGGTTAAACCCTATCTTTGTTGGAGGAATTAAATTCCAATGTGCTTTATGGAAGAATAAAATTCTCTGAACTTAGGTCCTCCCTTAGGTTTTAGATCTACATGGTAGAATCCCCCCGATGAGAATTAAATTCTCAATTTATAGGGAGATCTGCTTCTGTAGATCTTCAACCAAAGGAAGAACTAAGTTCTTATTCAGAAAAGTTAAACTCTTAGTTTGAGAATTAAATTCTCCTTTTGTTTTAAGGGAGATTATAGAATGATCTCTTTTTCTCTCTTACCTAGGGTTTCTTTCTTTTCTGAAGAGACCTTCTTTTCTCTCTGGAGAATTAAATTCTCTTTTTTTGTATTCTCTCTCTGTTGTTGCCTCTCTCCTTTTCCTCTTTTTTTCTTGGCTCCTATTTATAAGAAAAATAAAAGAATCAGTTTGTTTAGTTAATCTTTCATTGAAACATTTTGATTGATTTTGTAACCAACATGATCTTTTAGATCACTCGATGAATTTTATTCACCATTGGATTTTTAATCCAAAAGATATTTTATTTGTTGTTCCTGGCAGATTTTAGGAAAATCTTTCCTTGTATAGAATTTTTCTATAAATTGGTGATTTTTAATCACCATTGGATTTTTAATCCAACGGTGCTCCACTTTACAGAGTGCAATCTTTTTTGTTTGGAAAGATCTGGAGAAATATTTTTCTAATTAGGGTTTTTGATTCCCTCTTAATTAGAATTTAATTCTATTAGTTCAGATGGTTTAGGAGTTTATCACGTGTTGGCACGTGACCCCATTTGATAAAGCATTATATTAGAATTTAATTCTATTGTTTCAAAGGGTTTAAGAGCCTATCACGTGTTGGCACATGACCCTACTGATTAAGCATTCAATTTAGAATTTAATTCAGTATTTACAGGCTTTACCTGTAGATGGTCACGTGTCTGCACGTGAGACCTGGTCACGTGTTGACACGTGACCCCACTGATACAGCATTTCCAATTTGTTTATTTTATTCAGTATCTATAGGCTTTGCCTGTAAATGGTCACGTGTCAACACGTGAGGCCTGGTCACGTGTGGGCACGTGATTCCCGGTCACATGTAGACACGTGATGCCTCGTTTGAGGTTTCCTTTGCTGCTTTATCTGTATTTTATTTAATTCTCATGAGGGAACAAATGCCTCCATAGCGTTGTTCTCACGTGTTTGCACGTTAGTGCAATGCTGTAACTTTTGTGGCCGTTGGATTCGCCTAGGGAACGGGAAAGATGAACCGTTTCCTATCACATTCTATAAATACAGCAGTCTCATCAGAACGCCTCCATTCCTTCATCTTCTTCCTTATTCGCTTTCTTTAAGAATTTAATTCTCTTCCTCAGAGCTCAGTTCTCTGTTCAAAAAATTTCAGAGTTTAACTCTGTCCAAAAAGAATCCCTTTTCAGGTAAGGGTCTTGAACGGTCGAGGAGATTTTTGCAGAAATTTTCTTTGGATTTTAAATCCACACCAAGGATTTTTTCCTTCATTCGCGCAGATTTTTAGTTTTGTTAGGTGTCTTATCAAAGGTCGCTTTTCCAGGAGTTGTTTGAATTTCAATGTCTGTTCAGTCTGTCCGCTAAACTCTCACTGATTTTCATTTTCAGGTGCTATGGCCGCTCATCTATACTGCCTTAACGAAATCATTTCTTATGAGGATATTCGCGTACAGGGTCATCGTCAAAACTAGGAGTTCACAAACGCCCAATGTGCCGAAATTATGAATCGTTTCAGCGCACACATCGGCCAACTACTCTCTCGTCGCTCCGCTCTCTTGAAGATTATAGTGGGAGCAATTCGGGAAGCGCTTCCTAGATTTTATGAAGCCATGCCGCTTAATGCACTGGATAACGCCGAGGATAAGGTGCACTCAGTATATCTGACGGGCCTGATTTCGAAGAAACGGCGAGATCATCTCATTGATATTCTGCATCAAGTTTTCCAGCAGACGACGATAATAGCTGCTTATCAGAGGGTGGAGGATATCAGCGAAGATCCCGATGCTTGTGATCGTGAGAAGATGCATACAAGAATGGTCAGAAAGGCCAGAAACACTTTAGATAGCCTGACTTTTGATTTTCTCAATCCATGTCCTGGATTTAATGTTTTGCCATTGTAAATGCTTTCTTTTGTTTCTGTATGCATTTTCGAAGTATGAGTGTCAAGACTTTCTTTTCCCCTTTTTTGTATTCATGTGCCTTCTTTATGAAATCTTGCCATACTGTTGTTGGTGTTCACGTGTTTTGCTCATGAGGCACTGCTAAGGATTTTGTTCTTGTATTGACGCCCGCTCACGTGTCATGCATGTGTGGGGTCTTTTAAATTTTTCAATGAAGATTGAGGCTGATGCTCACGTGCTATGCACGTGGGACTCTGTTGATGGGGTCGCTTCGTTTCCCTACACTGATTCCAACGAATCATCTCTTTGATTTCCCATGCTCTCCCGTTTTTCTGGGCCTTGGGGAATAGCTCCATCATGCACAATATTTTCTGTGCATAGCATTGAATGTTCCCCTTTATAACCTGAAGCTATGCATTTCTTTCTCTCTTCACAGAGAAACCTATTTATACCTTAGGGTGATCATCTTGAGAAATTAACTAAGTGCCATGGCTTGCAACCACCTGTCACGCCCCGCTTCCCAAAATACGGAAAACGAGGGATGACTAGGCCAGCCATGCTCCTACGGTCAAGGAATCATCCCGCCGTAGTCACACTTCGGCTTCTAGCACTACATGGTAATCAGTAAATAAAGCACGGTATTAAAGGAATCACATCACTAATTTATTACATTAAAATTCCATTGTTCACAAATTGCAGATAATAAGAACAATAACTAACCAAGTTCAATCTCACGATCACTCTATGGAAAGCAGTAAAGGTAGGGAGTACGCCAGACTATATCTCTGTTAACTCGAAGGGTGGATCCGTCTCCTGTGCTGGTCCTCCCGCGGGATCTGAGCATGCATACTCAGGTCGTCAGAGCGACACAATAACAATATTATAATAATAAAATGAAACAGGTAAATGAGGTAACACTGGTATAAGAACAATGCAAGTAATCACTGTGTCACTATATGATGCAGAATATAACATGTGTCCCTATCGGTCTCTAGGTCAATGTTTGAAATCACATAGTGGAAGGAGGATCATGCTTAACAGGAGTCTCGTACATACCCGAGACAACGGCCCACATGCCCGGGACATAACCCTGTCAGCCGGATCGCTAGATCCTATCCTACACGTATCAGTATCACAGTTCGAATGATCATCCTATAAACACGGTCCCGCTAAATACGATACTCTTTCCACTTTGATTTCCCCTTTTTCCCCAGATTTACACTATTTATGATATTGATCTAGTTGTGTACAAGTATACCAATGGCACGGTTTCATCACTGTTTACTGTATCAATCACGGTCACGAATATTCACTTTCCATTGGTGTACCCGTCACTCTTAAACCAACATCTATCACGCACGATAATGCAATGTCCACACGCACTAACTCTGACTATATGGCAAGGATGTGATATATGTATTGTATGCTATCAATAAGCTCTGTAGATTATGAATCAATATGCATGTCACTAACTAAAATAATTTGCATAAATTAATATGTTAAGAATTTAGCAAAATGATACAAGTAAGATAATTAGAACTCTCAGTCAGCAATTCATCAAAATTTATTTCAGTTCAATCGGGATTCCGGTTTTCAAGATATGGCTGTTTCATTTTAAGTGCTCGCGGCTGTAAATTCAGTTTCAGAACTGAACGTCCGTTTCGCGACACGAATTTCACCCAGTTGGGCTCAGAATTTAGAAATGTCACAGTTAAATGAAATTTAGGGTTTCCGATAAAGTATTCAACGCAATAGACGGATCCTCAATCTCATCTATATGTTGAAAGTTATACACAGTTTAACCTCAGGATGTCATTTCAGAATCTGTTCTGGACAGTTATATGTTCTGCCCTTTTAAATATAGTTTAAAATAGTAAAAAACGATCAAACGAAATGGAACCACCTGTTTTATTTATCTAAAAGAATTATCTTTAATCTACTGCAGGGTTCCGCAACATACGTCTTCAGAAAACACAGTGACGCAGGTCTTAGGACAGAACACAATAATCAGAAACGCTCTGGACAGCAGTCCAGAGTCGCATTCCGATCCAATTATCATCGCGGTTACAGAACAGAAATCATTAGAATTTTACATCGGGTTAAAGTTCGTCGAGTCGGCTTCGATTTAAGCCCTTGAACGCATCTTTCCAGCATATATGTAATTTATGGTGATTTTATTCATTTTCAGATACGAGAAAACATTAGTTTTAACGACATGTTTGGGGGTATCGATTTTTGTCACTAACCATCGTATTTTCCAGCGAGATTCATACAAGATATTTATAATTCTATGGGCCAACAGAAAATATCAGTCTCCGTCAAAATAAACAATCATTTCCATTGGGATCTAACATCGAGCACCTAGGTTATGATATACATCGGTAATCGGTAAGTTTAATAACTATGTGATTTATGTTTGTAACACCACTAAATTAGCATGAAGCAAGTAAATACTTGCCTGGAACGTCTCGGGGTTGCACGACAGCAGCGGCGTCACGAACGCGCGGTGTACGTCATGAAACGATTTGCGCGAGCTTGGCTCGCGATACGGAATTTGTGTCGGAGTTGCCCGGAGTCGTTGCACGGTCACTGGAGGTTGAGGGGTGCTCAGTGGTCTTCTGAGAGTGCACTGGGGTCGACGACGGTCGACGGCGTCGCTCCGTCGATGTCAACAGTGGGTGCTCTGGTTTGCAACGAAGTTTGAAAGAGAGAGAGAGAGATGGTGGGGCTCGGGTGTGGGTGTAGGAGGAAGTGATGAAGATGTAGAGGGTGCAAAGGTGTCGACTGGGGCGGTTCAGGGCAGTTGGGGGCTCGCCGGCGTCGAGTGGAAGGGGTGGCCGAATGATGCAGGGGATTGGGTGTGTAGGGGTTCTTGGCGGCGGCTGAAGGTGTAGGGAGCTCGGTGGGGGTGAGTTGTGGAGGGAAGAGAGCGAGGTGGAATGGTGAGATCGACGAAGATATGGGGTGATCGCCGGCGTCGAGGTTGCAGTGGGTTCGTGGAGAAATTTTGAGAGGGATGGGAGTTTTTCTGTGATGGAGTTGGTGAGTAAGAGAGAGATGAGGGCGACGGGTTAGAGAGAGGAGTGCGAGGGGGTAACATCGCACGACGGGTGCGTGGGCCTGGGAGGAGGCGAGGAGCGCGGATCGCGAGCGGGAATTGAGGAAGGAGCCGTTGGAGGAGGAAGGTGAATAGGAGCGGGTCGGGTCGGGTCTGGTGAGGAGGCGGGCTGGAGGAGAACGGGCCGGGCTCGCAAGGGAAAATAAAATCAATTCCCTAAAAAAAACGAAGTGGGCTGAGACTGAAGTTGGGCCGGGGAAAATTCTATAAATATTAAATCCCCAAAAATAAACCCTGGGCTGAAGAGAAGAGTGGGCTTGGGGATTAAATTATGAATTTAAATGGAAAATGTAAATGGGCTAAGGGTTGAAGTTAATAAGGAATTTTATTAAGTAAAATGTGTGGGCTGAGTAGGACTTAGGGTTTTGAATAATGGGTTAGGATTTTTATTGATAAAATTTTGGTTTTAATTTACTCTGGCTTTGATTTAAATCCTGGGTTTAGGCTTTGAGGATTTGGAAAAAAAAAATAAATATTAAGCCTAACCACCAATTCAAAATATGAGGGAAAAAGAAAAAGAAACTACTGGAAATCAGAGAATAGGAAACTTTTATTAGAATGGAAACGGGGATTTACATCATACCCCCCCTTAACAAAAATTTCGTCCTCGAAATTTAACAAGGATACAAGAAAACAAAAGTACTAAACAAAGAGATGTGGATAATGATCGCGGATATCTTCCTCCCGCTCCCAGGTGGATTCTCCTGGGGAACGACCGCCCCAAGACACTCGGACTAACGGAATGACCTTATTCTTCAGCACTTTCTCTCTGCGGTCGATGATAGTAGTAGGCTGTTCCTCGTATGACAGATCGGTACCCAAAACTAGCTCCGAATAGTCCAGGATATGGTTCTCATCCCGAACATAACGTCACAACTGTGACACGTGGAAAGTATTGTGCACACCTGCTAGCGATGGAGGCAAGGCAAGTCGATAGGCCACCTCTCCTACTCGCTCTAGCACCTCAAAAGGTCCGATAAAGCGGGGACTAAGCTTTCCCCGACTTCCGAACCTGATAACTCCACGAGTAGGGGAAATCTTCAAGAGCACATGATCTCCGACTTCGAATTCTAGTGCCCTTCTGCTGGTATCTGCCCAACTCTTCTGTCGATCCTGAGCCGTCTTAATACGCTGTCTAATCTTTTGGACCTTGTCAACTGTCTGAACAATGAGTTCGGGGCCCAGTAATCTTCGTTCTCCCACATCATCCCAACATACTGGGGATCGACACTTCCGCCCGTATAGCGCTTCAAAAGGCGCCATCTGAATACTAGCATGATAACTATTGTTATAAGAGAACTCGACTAGATGCAGATGGTCCTCCTAGGAACCCTGAAAGTCCAACATACAGGCTCTCAACATATCCTCGAGCGTCTGAATCGTACGCTCGGATTGTCCATCCGTTTGTGGGTGATAAGCTGTGCTGAATTTAAGGCGGGTTCCCAAACTCTCCTGTAGACTCTTCCAAAAATGCGACAAGAATCTCGTGTCCCGGTCTGACACAATACTGACTGGAACACCGTGAAGTCGCACAACCTCTTGCATATATCTTTCTGCCAGTGATTCTGTCGACTGTCCCACTCGGAAAGGTAGGAAGTGTGCAGCTTTTGTGAGGCGATCGACGATAACCCAAATAGCGTTATTGCCTCTAGGGCTCCGTGGTAAGGCCGTCACAAAATCCATAGTAATGTGCTCCCTCTTCCATTCAGGTATCGGCAAAGGTTGTAACAGTCCTGTTGTCCTCTGATGTTCCGCCTTCACCTGCTGACATACCAAACATCTGGATACGAACCTCGCAATTTCCCGCTTCATTCCGTTCCACCAAAAGTGCTGCTTTAGGTCCTGATACATTTTTGTACCTCCTGGATGCACAGAATAAGCTGAACTGTGTGCTTCAGCCAAAACTTCTTCTCGAACATCTCCTTTAGGTACGCAGAGTCTGCTACCGAATCTCAGAGAGCCATCATCATGTATAATCAAATCCGTTCTCAATCCGGCTTCCACTTGCTCTCTGAACTTTTACAATCGGGGATCATCCGCTTGTGCAATCTTGATGCGATCCACCAGGGAAGATTGCACCTGTAGTTGCCAAAATTGACTGAGTGCGTTCGGCGTAACGACCTCAAGTTCAAGTCTCTGGAAATCCTCAATAATGCTCCTCTGATCGGTCAACATCATGACCGCTGGCTTGCGACTGAGCGCATCTGGTACAACATTGACCTTCCCCGGGTGATACTGAAGGTCCAAGTCATAATCTGCCATCAGCTCCAGCCATCGGCGCTGCCTCATGTTCAGTTCCTTCTGAGTGAATACATATTTCAAACTCTTATGATCCGTGTATACCTCCACTTTCTCACCCAAAAGATAGTGCCTCCAAATCTTCAATTCAAAAACTACCGCAGCTAACTCCAAGTCGTGCGTAGGGTAGTTCTTCTCGTGGTTTCTCAGTTGTCGAGAGGCGTAAGCAACCACTCGGCCGTGCTGCATTAGGACACAACCTAAACCCTTCCCTGAGGCATCACTGTATATCACTAAACCACCGGAATCATTTGGTACTGTGAGAATAGGCGCCATGGTTAACTTCTGCTTTAGTGTGTCGAATGCCTGAGTGCACTCCTCTGTCCATGTAAACGGCACGTCCTTCCGTGTCATCCTCGTCAATGGTTCCGCGATCCTTGAGAAATCTTGGACGAATCTCCGATAATAACCTGCCAATCCCAGAAAGCTCCTGATCTCGGCTACTGACTTCGGCGTTGGCCAATCTCTGACAGATTCTATCTTCGCCGGGTCCACCGAGATGCCTTCGCCCGAAACAATATGTCCCAAAAACTGAACTTTGTCGAGCCAGAACTCACACTTGCTCAGCTTCGCATATAGATTCTCTTCCCGAAGAATTTGTAGTACCGTGCGCAAATGTTCAGCGTGTTCTTCACGGGTCTTCGAGTAGACAAGTATGTCGTCCATAAACACAACGACAAACGTGTCCAAGTACTTTGCGAACACCCTGTTCATCAAGTCCATGAATATTGCTGGGGCATTGGTAACACCGAACGGCATCACAAGAAACTCGTAATGTCCGTATCGGGTCCTGAAAGACGTCTTGCACACATCTTCGACTGCTACTCTGATTTGATGATATCCAGAACGAAGGTCCAACTTCGAGAATACCTTGGCTCCACTTAGCTGGTCGAATAGGTCGTCAATGCGCGGGATTGGGTATTTGTTCTTTATTGTGACCTTGTTCAGCTCCCGATAATCTATACACATTCGCAGCGATCCATCCTTCTTCTTTACTAGTAGGACTGGTGCACCCCACGGTGAAGCGCTTGGCCGAATAAATCCCTTCTCCAATAGTTCTTCAACCTGCTTCTTCAGTTCCGCCAACTCAACTGGTGCCATTCTGTATGGGGCCCTGGATACTGGGGCTGTACCTAGAATCAAGTCGATTGAGAATTCCAAAATTCGAGGAGGTGGTAGACTTGGTAGATCTTCGGGAAATACATCCAGAAAGTCCCGAACAATTTCTGGAACTGGGCTCTTATCAATCTCCATAGCTGTCAGCTCCTTAGGCTTTGCTCTGTACTTAGCTGGCTCCAAAGATTCGCTTCCGCCCTCGAAAGTAAACTCCGGGTGATTAGGGATGCGGAAGATCACCTTCCTTGCCCGACAGTCGATAACTGCATGGAAAGTGCTCATCCAATCCATCCCAAGAATTGCGTCGTAACTGCCTGTCCTGATCAAAAGGAAGTTCGCATAGAATTCCCTGCCACACACTACAACCGGGCATAATCTACATTCCCGACTAGATATAATAATGCCATTACCCGTATGAATTTCCCATCCCTTGGTTAGTGGTTCATGTGGTATTGAGTGTGTGTTAGTGAAATGCTCAGACAAGAAACAATGCGATGCTCCCGAATCAAATAGTACTCTAGCTGGCAAGGAATGTACGAGTAGAGTACCTGTAACCACATCTACTGACGCTTCTGCCTGCTCGGCGGTCAAGGTGAAAGCCCGTCCTTGACCGCGACCTGTAAATGGTTGTCTCTGCTCCTGCGGCCTCTGCTGTGGCAGTCCAGAACCTCCTTGTATCTCTGCTCGCTCAGGGCAACTGTTAATCCTGTGCTGACTGGAACCGCAAATCAAACACTGTCCCTTGGCACGGCGACAGTCCTTCTGGGTATGTCCTCCTCTACCGCAATAGCCGCAAGTTACGCCCTGTCTCTGGGGGCGATGCTGTGGTACGAACGGGCGCTTCATTTGTGTCGTTCCTGCTCTGTGAACCGGTATGGCTCCTCGAGAAGGCGCGTGGGTACGTGCTGGAACGACTGGGGGTCTTCTGAACTTGTTAATCAATTGCTCCTGAACTCTCGCCGCGTTGAGTACCTGTGTGAAAGTCTACAAATCCAACGATGCAATCAACTGCTGCAACTCGAAATCTAACCCCTGAAGGAAACGCCTGGCCCTGGTGACTTCTGATTTGACCATGTATGGAGCAAAGCGGCTTAGACGGTTGAACTCTGCCGCATAAACGTCCACCGGGCGTCCATTCTGCTTCAAAAGAATAAACATTTCCTCCATTTCTGCCTTGGTTGTGGGAGGAAAATAATGATCTAAGAAGCACTCCTTAAACTTGCTCCGGTCGATCGGCTCTTCAAGTCTGCTTTCTTCCACCGACCACCATGTACGGGCCTCATCTTCTAATTGTATCTTTATCACGTCCACTCTGTCTTCCTCTGGAACCCTGGCGGCTGTCAATAAATTCTCCATGTTCACCAGCCATTGTTCAGCCTCAAGGGGTTCAGCTAGCCCTGTGAATGCAGCTGGGTGTAACCGTCGAAAGTCTGATACAGTACCAACCCTAGCCTGATAAGCTGGTGGAGTAGCGCCCTCGGGAGCGGTAATAAGTGCGGAGGGTCCCCCTGCGGCGGTAATCGCCCTGAGTCCCTCAGTGAGTAAATCTGTCTTTCTCTCCTGAGCTTCCGCGAGAGTGGTCAGTGCACTAAGTATTCTTTCCGTGCGGTCCTGAGAGCTGGAGTCCGAGGAGGGGTCGTTCGGGGACGTCATATCACTGGAAGATTCAAAAGGATAGGATCAGATTCAAGGATGGAAATCAAGAGTAGTGAAACAAGAATAATAATACAGCATAATTAATGTTATCCCTTGATACTAAACACGGCTCTGATACCAACTAAACCATGTCACGCCCCGCTTCCCAAAATACGGAAAACGAGGGATGACTAGGCCAGCCATGCTCCTACGGTCAAGGAATCATCCCGCCGTAGTCACACTTCGGCTTCTAGCACTACATGGTAATCAGTAAATAAAGCGCAGTATTAAAGGAATCTGTTCATACCATAATATTGCATTTCATATTCCCCATTCTTATGCATTTTACAATGAAAACAGGTGCTTTTGACGCATGTCTGCTACATAGTACAGGTTACAGGTTCTTGGAGCAAAAGCAGTGAAAAAGACAAAAGACGATACAAAAAGGGACTTTTTACCAACAAATAAAAGGATCCTAGTCAAGCCTAGACGAAGAACAGTTCACAATCAACAAGGCAGTGCAAGGTCCAAAATGTCAAGGCAAACGGTTAAAAATCCGCTACAAGTTTTCACTGAAAGATCTGGAAAAGAATCAGAAGCCAAACAGAGAAATGAAATGAAGAAATAAAATGCCCAAAGAACCAAGAAGCAGCCCACAAAATCTCACACATTGTTCTCACTAATGGGCCGCGGAACCGCGGCCCAAGCTAGCCATTGCCGCGGTTCCGCGGCCATAATGTGCCCGGGGTTCGTCAAATTTTACCAAAGTGTTGATGCGGCGTTGAAAAGATTTTCTTAGGGCTATTTTTGTAAATGCAGATATGCGAATCAAATGTAACCTAGGGTTTCCTATTCTCTATAAATAGGAACTCTAATCATTGTAATTTTCATGCCTCCCTTTAATGAATAAAATTTAGAAATCTTTTGGAGAGCATCGGTGTTTCTTCTCCATTCAGAAATTCAGATCTGACAACCCTGCATGGATGATTGGAGGGACGCATCTGTAAGTGATTTAATTTCTTGCCTTAGTGTAGATTTAAATTCCTTGCCCTAGGCAGATTTAATTTCATGCCCTAGGAACTTGTTTAGGGTTTAGCTTTTGGGAAGGATTTTGAGAGATGAGATCTCTCATCATTTTCTTACCCACCAAATATTTACAATAGGACTCCATGCATACATGCACATACCACTCCCTACGGCACTCTATCCCTCGAGGTAGCGGTGATACCGTAGTATAAAGGCCCGGGTGTGATGTTTTCCATGGAGGTTAGGGTAAGGATCTCTAAAGGAAGGACAAGAACCTAGAGGAAGGAACACCTTCCCGAACGGATCTAATCCACTTTATTGATAATTACCATAACTCCTCATAGATCTTCATTCGGGTATTGAAAGCGGTGAGATTTAATTACATTTCCAAACCATCCCTAAACCTAGCCCTAGCAAGAGTAGATCTAGATAATTGCCCTAGGTTAATTAGATTTTTAGATTTAATAACAACTCCGAACACCCTACGGAATTAACTCGTAAGAACGAATCGGAGATTCACAACATCCCTGTGGACCGACCCGTACTCACCGGCTAGCTGCAAAGCGACGCCGTTCTTGATTGCGGTTACAAATATTTTTGATCTATCTTTTAGAAAGCGCAAGCACGCTAAATCATTCCAATCAGAATCACATCACTAATTTATTACATTAAAATTCCATTGTTCACAAATTGCAGATAATAAGAACAATAACTAACCAAATTCAATCTCACGATCACTCTATGGAAAGCAGTAAAGGTAGGGAGTACGCCAGACTATATCTCTGTGAACTCGAAGGGTGGATCCGTCTCCTGTGCTGGTCCTCCCGCGGGATCTGAGCATGCATACTCAGGTCGTCAGAGCGACACAATAACAATATTATAATAATAAAATGAAACAGGTAAATGAGGTAACACTGGTATAAGAACAATGCAAGTAATCACTGTGTCACTATATGATGCAGAATATAACATGTGTTCCTATCGGTCTCTAGGTCAATGTTTGAAATCACATAGTGGAAGGAGGATCATGTTTAACAGGAGTCTCGTACATACCCGAGACAACGGCCCACATGCCCGGGACATAACCCTGTCAGCCGGATCGCTAGATCCTATCCTACACGTATCAGTATCACAGTTCGAATGATCATCCTCTAAACACGGTCCCGCTAAATACGATACTCTTTCCACTTTGATTTCCCTTTTTTCCCCAGGTTTACACTATTTATGATATTGATCTAGTTGTGTACAAGTATACCAATGGCACGGTTTCATCACTGTTCACTGTATCAATCACGGTCACGAATATTCACTTTCCATTGGTGTACCCATCACTCTTAAACCAACATCTATCACGCACGATAATGCAATGTCCACACGCACTAACTCTGACTATATGGCAAGGATGTGATATATGTATTGTATGCTATCAATAAGCTCTGTAGATTATGAATCAATATGCATGTCACTAACTAAAATAATTTGCATAAATTAATATGTTAAGAATTTAGCAAAATGATACAAGTAAGATAATTAGAACTCTCAGTCAGCAATTCATCAAAATTTATTTCAGTTCAATCGGGATTCCGGTTTTCAAGATATGGCTATTTCATTTTAAGTGCTCGCGGCTGTAAATTCAGTTTCAGAACTGAACGTCCGTTTCGCGACACGAATTTCACCCAGTTGGGCTCAGAATTTAGCGATGTCACAGTTAAATGAAATTTAGGGTTTCCGATAAAGTATTCAACGCAACAGACGGATCCTCAATCTCATCTATATGTTGAAAGTTATACACAGTTTAACCTCAGGATGTCATTTCAGAATCTGTTCTGGACAGTTATATGTTCTGCCCTTTTAAATATAGTTTAAAATAGTAAAAAGCGATGAAACGAAATGGAACTGCCTGTTTTATTTAGATAAAAGAATTATCTTTAATCTACTGCAGGGTTACGCAACATACGTCTTCAGAAAACACAGTGACGCAGGTCTTAGGACAGAACACAATAATCAGAAACGCTCTGGACAGCAGTCCAGAGTCGCATTCCGATCCAATTATCATCGCGGTTACAGAACAGAAATCATTAGAATTTTACATCGGGTTAAAGTTCGTCGAGTCGGCTTCGATTTAAGCCCTCGAACGCATCTTTCCAGCATATATGTAATTTATGGTGATTTTATTCATTTTCAGATACGAGAAAACATTAGTTTTAACGACATGTTTGGGGGTATCGATTTTTGTCACTAACCATCGTATTTTCCAGCGAGATTCATACACGATATTTATAATTCTATGGGCCAACAGAAAATATCAGTCTCCGTCAAAATAAACAATCATTTCCATTGGGATCTAACATCGAGCACCTAGGTTATGATATACATCGGTAATCGGTAAGTTTAATAACTATGTGATTTATGTTTGTAACACCACTAAATTAGCATGAAGCAAGTAAATACTTGCCTGGAACGTCTCGGGGTTGCACGGCAGCAGCGGCGTCACGAACGCACGGTGTACGTCATGAAACGATTTGCGCGAGCTTGGCTCGCGATACGGAATTTGTGTCGGAGTTGCCCGGAGTCGTTGCACGGTCACTGGAGGTTGAGGGGTGCTCAGTGGTCTTCTGCGAGTGCACTGGGGTCGACGACGGTCGACGGCGTCACTCCGTCGATGTCAACAGTGGGTGCTCTGGTTTGCAACGAAGTTTGAAAGAGAGAGAGATATGGTGGGGCTCGGGTGTGGGTGTAGGAGGAAGTGATGAAGATGTAGAGGGTGCAAAGGTGTCGACTGGGGCGGTTCAGGGCAGTTGGGGGCTTGCCGGCGTCGAGTGGAAGGGGTGGCCGAATGGTGCAGGGGATTGGGTGTGCAGGGGTTCTTGGCGGCGGCTGAAGGTGTAGGGGGCTCGGTGGGGGTGAGTTGTGGAGGGAAGAGAGCGAGGTGGAATGGTGAGATCGACGAAGATATGGGGTGATCGCCGGCGTCGAGGTTGCAGTGGGTTCGTAGAGAAATTTTGAGAGGGATGGGAGTTTTTCTGTGATGGAGTTGGTGAGTAAGAGAGAGATGAGGGCGACGGATTAGAGAGAGGAGTGCGAGGGGGTAACGTCGCACGACGGGTGCGTGGGCGTGGGCGGAGGCGAGGAGCGCGAATCGCGAGCGGGAATTGAGGAAGGAGCCGTTGGAGGAGGAAGGTGAATAGGAGCGGGTCGGGTCGGGTCTGGTGAGGAGGCGGGCTGGAGGAGAACGGGCCGGGCTCGCAAGGGAAAATAAAATCAATTCCCTAAAAAAAACGAAGTGGGCTGAGACTGAAGTTGGGCCGGGGAAAATTCTATAAATATTAAATCCCCAAAAATAAACCCTGGGCTGAAGAGAAAAGTGGGCTTGGGGATTAAATTATGAATTTAAATGGAAAATGTAAATGGGCTGAGGGTTGAAGTTAATAAGGAATTTTATTAAGTAAAATGTGTGGGCTGAGTAGGACTTAGGGTTTTGAATAATGGGTTAGGATTTTTATTGATAAAATTTTGGTTTTAATTTACTCTGGCTTTGATTTAAATCCTAGGTTTAGGCTTTGAGGGTTTGGAAAAAAAAAATATTAAGCCTAACCACCAATTCAAAATATAAGGGAAAAAGAAAAAGAAACTACTGGAAATCAGAGAATAGGAAACTTTTATTAGAATGGAAACGGGGATTTACACCACCCCCATGCTCGTCGACAACTATAGGAGGTGCCCGTCGAGGAGATGATTCCTCGCTTTACTGCGCGGCTGGTGGATCCTCTTCTCACAGATGCCGAATGTGACGTGGTGACGTATGAACTCCTAACTCGCATGGGATCTCCTCTTTTTATGGGTTCCATTTGGCTACGGATGGTCCTTTCATCCGTGCTTGCGGACATCCCTCCTCATCCGACCGAGATGACTTTGGCGATGCTTGATGCGGCGGTGGACAAAATTGAATGTTTCTATGAGGCATGCTTTCTTACCAGGGCCCTGAAGGATCGCTCGATTTATCTTCTGGGTCAGATAAGAGCCCGGCGGGCTGTCATGTCTGCCTTTGCTGATAGGTATGGCGCTAATCGGTAGGGAGCAACCCCTCATGAAAACCATCGCTTCGACGTGTTGGAGAAGGCAGAGAGGGAGCTGGAGAATTTTGTTTTTTGTTTTGTTAACCCTGGTATCACTGATCCCATGGTTGGTGATCTTTTCCCTATAGAGTAGTATGCCTTAACTCGATGTATTCCTCTTATTATTGATTGTTGCATGCTTTTTATTGAATCCTTTCCGCTCATCATATATTCGTACATGCACCCCTCCTATATACACGAGCTTTATACTTTATCCCTAGGAATTTCCATTAAATGTGAGCACTACTGTTGCGTTGTCAACACGTTTTAGATATCATCTTTACATAAGCGGGCATATGTTTGCAAAATGCACGCTTGATAGGGCGCATACAAAGGATCCTCCTTATTGCCTTACATAGTACACGGTTTGTGCATGTTTTGGATCGGATACTGTCATCGGGTGGAGGCTTGCTTACATAGTCTTGAGTGCTCGCGTCTTCCTTCAGAAGTTGTGGCTGCAAAGGCGAGCTTGCGGGGACTGATTGAATGGTGCGCTGCAAATATTCTGTCATGTGAGAAGAGGCTCAACCGAAAATTTTTGGACAGGGAGCTGGCTTCAAATGCGCTGGGGGAACTTCAAGCTGAACTTACGGCCAAGACCACTCGTGCGTATGAACTCTGACGGGTGCTTCAAGAAGCTATCAGGGAGGTGGTAGCTATTGATAAAGCCGTCCTCTTTACTCGCGAGATGGTTGAAGCCCACAAAGTTACCGAACAGGAGCTTGAAAGTCGGCTCGCCTCGTACCAGGCCCAACAGTCTCAAGCGGAGGCCCGTCTCATAGCGATAACAAATTCTGAAGCCGAGGCCCAGCGGAAAAAGGATGAACTGACAAATCTATTAAATCGTCCGCCGGCTTGAAAAAATTGTATATGTTTCTTTTTATTCTTCTTTTGTACATACTCCTGAATGAGAGTATTTTTTGATTCTTTCATAAATTGTACTTTGTATTCATTTTGATTCATGAATAAAAGACATATTTTACTTCATGGTGGTGTGTCCCTTTTAGTAAATGCATTTTGTGGATAATCTATTTTGATCTCTTTATAGGACAGCGATGGCTTAGGAGTCAGTTTCAGATCTGCCTCCTAAGGCTTTCCAACTTTATGAGCCGTGAGGGTCTCATAAAGACTTTTTCTCCCTACGAATCGAGAGGATCTCGTAGGTGTATTTTCTCCTTAGGAATCGTGAGAATTCCTAAGTGTGTTTTCTCTTGAGAGTCGTAAGGATCTCACAAGAGAATTTTCTTCCTTATAAGTCGAAAGGACTCATAAGTGTTCGATGAGTTGACCTATCCCTGAGTCAAAGTATTGCTTCGACGGGGAGGTTGAGGATTGACTTTGGCCATATGGGGTCAGGATTGACTTTAGCTATACGGGGTCATGATTTGCTCTGGCCGTTTCCCACGGGGTCAGGATTGACTTTAATCGTGTTCTACGGGGCCAGGATTTGCTCTGGCCATTTCCCATGGGGTCAGGATTGACTTTAGCCGTGTTCTACGGGGCCAGGATTTGCTCTGGACGTTTCCCATGGGGTCAGGATTGACTTTAGCCGTGTTCTACGGGGCCGTGATTTGCTCTGGCCGTTTCCCATGTGGTCAAGATTGACTTTAGCCGTGTTCGACGGGGCCAAAATTTGCTCTGGCCGTTTCCCACGGGGTCAGGATTGACTTTAGCCGTGTTCTACGGGGCCAGGATTTGCTCTGGCCGTTTCCCACGGGGTCAGGATTGACTTTAGCTGTGTTCTACGGGGCCAGGATTTGCTCTGGGTTGTCTGTGCACCGCCGAGTCATGGAACTGGGAACTTTGCCGTGGCTCCGATTTGCTGACGTCACGTCTATTATAATGAGACAAATGTCGAGGTGATCTCTAGGTCGTCTGTGAACCGTAGAGTCTTGGAACTAGGGACTTTGCCATAGCTCCGAGATTGATTGTTGCGTTTGAATCCTGCTGGAATGAGGAGGAACGCTGTTGTGGGTCTCCAGGCTGTAGATGTGGCCGTCGAGACTTGGCTCTCTTTCTGATGGAGCCTGGTGGGAAGATATGGTTCCCTCTTTGTTCGTGCCCCTGGATTGTATACAGGGATCGATGTGATCTCACCTGTAGGGCAAAAAGTTTCATTTTATATATTTTTCTTTCCGCGATGCTTTATCATTTCAGCTTTTATATCGCGAAAGTCGCGATTGCCTAATCATTTCGGCTATTTTTCGCGGTGCCCAATCATTTCGGCTATTTTTTTTATTTACTCGCTGCTTTTTATTGCGAGTTGCCCAATCATTTCGGCTATTTTTGAATGCATATATTTTACTTGCTGATTTTGTTGCAAGTTGCCCTATCATTTCGGCTATTTTATATGCATTTATGGCTCGCTGATCTTTGTTGCGAGTAAAGGATTTGGGATCTGATACCGATTTAGGCATCAACATCGCTGCAACTGGGATATTGTCAGGAGCGAATCATCATTTGTCTCTGTCGATGTCGAACAAAGGTGGCTTAGCAAACAGGGTTAGGATCCTGTTGATTAAGGCTTTTTGACTTTACGAGCCGTAAGGGTCTCGTAAAGGTATTTCTCCCTACGAGTCGTGAGGATCTCGTAAGTGCGTTTTCTCTTTAAAAATCGTGAGGATTCTTAAGTGTATGTTCTCTTATAAGTCGCAAGGATCTTACAAGAGTGTTTTCTCCTTATAAGTCGAGAGGACTTACAAGTGTCGTTCGCCATATGAAGATATCCCTCGTCAGTAGTGGGACTCTGTTGGGGAAACGTTTATTTGTGCCCATGGATTGTATACAAGGGTCAATATTGAACCGCTTATAGGGCATTTCTGGGGATTGTGATGGATTAAGAACATGTTTAGATCCCTGTAGCTTAAGGCTTTTGAATCTTATGAGGCGTGAGGGTCTCATAAGAGGGTTCTCCTTACGAGTCGTGAGGATCTCGTAAGTGTAATTTCTCCTTAGGAATCGTGAGGATCCCTAAGTGTATTGCTCCCTTGTGAGTCGTAAGGATATCATGCAGGTATTTTCTCCTTACAGGGTCGAGAGGACCTTGCAAGTGTTTTCTAACGAGATTGCACCCTTGTGGGTTTTCACAAAACTCGCCGGTAGTCCTGTTGTTTTTACTCACGGAGCCCTTTTGGGTTTTCATCCGTGCCCATCTCGCTTGTGGACGTACCCTCTTTTTTTACCACGTCAGACTGAGGATGGCGCAGGTCGGTAGTAGTTTAGCGACGTTTTGGTCAAGCGTTAGTTTAGGGACGTTTCGGTCCATTATTAGTTTTAGGAAATCTCGGTCCGTCGTTGCAACGATTTCGTTGGCTACCACTTCTGGAGTTTGGGCCTGGGAAGATAGCAAGCGGACATAGGCATCGTCATCTATCATTACCCTGGGCCGTAACTCGTCAGGCGTAGTATTTCTTTAGGAACCGACCGTTTATCGGCTTGGAGGGTCTTTCACCATGTATATCCATGAGCAAGTAAGCCCCACCCTGGTAGACTTTGTCTATGATGTACGGGCCCTCGTAATTTGGCTTGAACTTCCTCCAATTGGCATGATTGGGGATCATAGGTCTCTTGACCACTAGCACGTGTTCGCCTTGGCGGAATGTTCTCGGCCTAGTCAATCTCTCGTATGAGCGCGTCATTTTTGCTTTGTAAGCTTCTAAATTTTGTTGCGCCATGAGCCGGGTTTCGTCAAGGGCGTCAAGCTCTTCAAGCCGAAGATGAGTATTATCTTCGTCTGTTAGCTCATAGTGAACTGCCACTCGTAGAGAGGGTAACTCTATCTCGAGGGGGAGTACCGCTTCTGTGCCGAATACCAATGCATACAGCGTTGTGTTTGTGGCTGTTTTGAACGTAGTTCGATACGCCCGGAGAGTTTCATACAGTCTCTCGTGCCAGTCCTTCTTATTTTTGGACACCGTCTTTTTCACGATTTTTGTCAAGGTCTTGTTGAAAGGCTCAGCTAGACCGTTAGCTCGGGGATTATAGACCGAAGAGTATCTCCAGTCTATATTATGCTGTTGTGTGAAGCGGCTGATCTTGTGGCTTCTGTAGGCTGGCCCGTTATCGGAGATAATCCGTCGCGGAGTGCCGAACCGATAAATGACGTGTGTCTTGAAAAAATGGAGGATATTCTCCGTCTTCACTTCTCTTAGCGGTATTGCTTCCGCCCACTTAAAGAAATAATCAGTTGTCGTCAATATGAACCAGTGTCCCTTAGATGATGCCGGTTCGATGGGCCCGATTATGTCAGTTCCCCACATTTCGAATGGCCAGCTATCTACCATTGGATATAGCGGATTTGGATGCTGGTGGATAAAATCCCCGTGAATCTGGTACGAATGGCACTGCTTCGCGTATTTGAGGCAGTCTTGGATTATCGTCGGCCAATAGTAGCCCATTCTTTTGATCTTCAGTTTCATCTTCGGCCCGGCTTGGTGAGAACCGCAGAGTCCGTCGTAAGTTTCTTGGACGACTCTCCTTGCTTCTTCCGGTCCCAGGAATCTCAGCCACAGAGAGTCGAATGACCTCTTATATAGAGTGTTATTGACAAAGGCGAAGGATAGAGACGACGCATCATCAGGTGTTCGAAGGGATTTGAAGTAGTCTATAAGGACTTCCCTCCAATCCTTAGCCTTTTCCTGGTCTTTTATTTGTAGGGCCGTTTGCTCAGCAGCTCCCTTTTCTTTGGACGACTCCGGAGATATTTCTGCCGGCGCAAGAACCCGATGGCTTTGCACAACGATCCTTACGTCATCAAGGTTCTCGTCGGCCAATTCTTTAGCGAGCTTGGCAAATGCATCTGCCTTGCTATTTTCCGCGCGCAGTATGCTTTCCAGGGCGTAGGAAGGGATTCGAGTCAGCAGTCGTTGCACTCTCTCACCGTACTTTACCAACTCCGGTTTGCACGTCTGATAGTCGCCGTTTATTTGGCTAACGACCAGTTGGGAGTCTCCGTATATGAGGAGGTCTTCGATTCCCATGTCGACAGCGATCTCAAGACCTGCTATCAAAGCTTCATATTCAGCTCCATTGTTCGTCTTCGGCTCTACTAAGGAAAAGGCAAAGCGCATTATCCCTCCTTGTGGAGTCACGAAGATGAGGCCTACCCAAGATTTGATTATAGGGGAGTTATGCTTTTGCTTCTTCATAGAAGATGCCCCGTCGAAGTAGAGTTCCCATCAGGTACCACTCTTTCCTTTCTCCCCATCGATCGTGTCAAAAGCGTGCTCGTCTGGCAATTCGCAGTTTAAGGGAGAATCGGCAGGTATCGGATGCTCAGCGAGGAAGTCGGCGATAGCCTGACCTTTTACTGCATTGAAGGGACGATAAGTTATCGAGAACTCCATCAAGAGCAGGGCCCATTTAGCGAGTCGTCCTGTTAGTATGGCTTTTGACATCAAATACTTGAGAGGATCCACCTTTGATATGAGATGGACCTCATGTGCCAACGCATAGTGCCTGAGCTTCGTTATCATGAAGATTAACGCCAGGCAGTATTTTTCAATGGGGGAGTAATTGTTTTCTGCCCCCAAGGAGAACTTGACTCAAATAGTAGAGGGCTCTCTCTTTCCCTTGGTCGTTTTCTTGTGCTCATAATGCGCCTAGAGAACCCTCAAGGGTGGTTGTGTACAGGATGAGAGGCTTTCCCTTGACCGGAGCAGTCAGTACAGGCAGATTCTGCAAGTATTGCTTGATTTCGTCTAGTGCGCTTTGGCATCTGCGATCCCAGACGAATGGGGTTCCCTTTTTCATTAAGTGAATATAGGGACGACATTTTCCGGAGAGGTTATCTATGAACCGTCGGATGTATGCGAGCTTTCCTTGGAGAGACCGCAATTGTTTCAGAGTCCTTGGCGGAGGCATATCCATAATCGCCTTGATCTTTGACGGGTCTATCTCGATTCCCCGGTGTCGTACGATGAATCCTAAAAATTTGCCCGAGGAAACTCTGAATGCGCATTTCAGAGGGTTCATCTTCAAGTTATATTTTCGAATACGCTGAAACACTATCTTCAGATGCTCCCAGTGTTCCTCATGCGATTTTCTTTTAATCACGAAGTCGTCGATATAGCATTCAACGATTTCGTGTATGAGGTCATCGAAAATCTTCGTCATGGCCCTCTGATAAGTAGCGCCGACGTTCTTCAGACCGAAAGGTATCACCTTGTAGCAGAATATGCCCAGCGGGGTCCGGAAGGCAGTATACTTCTGGTCTTCAGGGTGAATCTTTATTTAATTGTACCCTGATGAGCCGTCCATGAAGGAGAAAACTTCATGAGTGGACGTGTTGTTTATCATCAGCTTAGTAACTGGTACAGGAAAATCATCCTTTGGGCAAGCTTTGTTGAGGTCCCGAAAGTCCACGCATATGCGCACTGTCCCATTTTTCTTCATCACTGGGACGATATTGGCGATCCAGTCAGGGTACTGAACCTCTTGGATGAAACCGGAATCGATTAGTTTCTTGACCTCGGTCTTGATGCTCATTTCAAGTTCAAGCCGCATTCTTCTCGGCGCTTGTTTGATTGGTTTGACATCCGGAGATATCGCCAACTTATGGACGGCTATTTCTGGATCTAATCCTGGCATCTCGGAATAGTTCCATGCGAAGCAATCTTTATACTGCATAAGCACGTCTTTGAGCGTAGCCACCTTTTCTTCAGACAACAGCTCACTGACGAACGTTGGTCGTGGGTCGTTTGATGTTCCCAAGTCGATTTTCCTGAGATATATGCAGTAGTGTGTATCCCACCTTCCAGCTCTTTTGGCGCTGGTGGAAATTCTGAGGTCACCTCATCTTCGTCCTCTTTTTCGAAGCACGAAGAGAGGTCAGTTGTATCCTCGCATACTCTTTCTCCTGACAGCATTATCGCGTGACAGATACGAGATCGCTTCCAAGACCAGTGTTGATTCGGCTCTACATTCGCTGCATATGTGGCTTTCGGTACATACTTCTGTGGCGGGGTTACCCTCCAACTGTTGAATAAAGCGAACATGCCTTTCTGATACTAGTCTTCTACCCAGTCTTTGAAGGTGAAGCAGTCTTCAAGAGAATGTCCTATTGCTCGGTGATAGGAGCAATAGTCTGGGCAATGAACCTCACTTGGTTGTTCGGGGTGCTTGGACTCTGGGAGAGTCATCATCTGATTTTTTATGACAAGATCGGATATCTTCCTTGTCTTGTCTTGGGTAAAAGAATATGCTCGACCCATTTTCTTTATAAGAGACGAATCCTGGCTGCTCAATTCTCGATCACGTGGCTTCTTGGACCCGCTTTGCCGCTATCGAACGTTTTTTTCCGTTCTTTAGTTTGTTTCTACCTTTGCGTCGAGTCTTTTGTGTGACGGGCTGGCAATGAAGGGCATCGTCATTTTCCGTAGCCTGCTGAAGGAGACGCTGCGTCCTGGATTTCTCATAAATGGCCATTTCGCGGCTGTGGTCATCCCGGACCTTTTGACCCGCTTCCCTTATTAACTTGTCCATCTATTCTTCGAACGACGGACTTGGCATTTTCATGGCGGGACCTCGTTCTGGTTCAGGGTTAGCGTCTTCTAGTAGAGCATCTCTTTCTTCATCGAAATCATGTATAACGTAGCAGCCATGGAATCGCTCCCATTTCTTGGATTGAACATATCCAAGCCCGATCGTTTCTATTCTCTCGTTGGGCAATTTGCGCTGAGTTTCAGGGACGCTCCAGATTCTGTTGTAGAACTGGGCTTGTCACGCGGTCTGCTCTAAGGGTACGCCTTGGCGCCTCAACAGCCTTTTTAATCCTTCTGTGTAGTATCTGGGCAAACGGATGGGCTGGGACCTGTCAAGCGTAGAATTGGCGCCATGCCAGATTTCTTTCTCTACTTTGGTTTCCGCGGATCGATAAAAGAGGATCTCCTTTTCATCTCTTCTCCTGGGAGGGACGTAGAATGTCTGCAGTTCCTGCACACTATAGGTATCAAGTGCGTCGAGCTCTTTGTAATGCTCTTGCGGAACCATGGCAATTTGCAAACTCCGATCATCGCCAACGAAGGCTTGTATTGATAACCGAACAGAAAATACGGCATTGACCTCATCTTCCAAGTCGCTGCCGAAGACCAGAATAAGGGTGGATGGTCCCGACTTGTAGCATTGGGGTGGCCCTGAATAAACTATTTCTTCTTCCTCCTCGGTATCACTGCCGAAGACCGGAATAGTGGTGATAGCTTTGTTCTTCGGTTCGTGGCATATTTCCGTGTCTTTGAAATCTGGTAAAAAGTATTTTGCATCTTCGTACTTTCGGGCTTCATTCACGGAGAATGGGTTCAACTCCCCTGTCACAGTATACTCAAGATCATCCTTGAAATACTTCATACACTAATGTTGTGTAGAAAGGATGATATTGTACTCGTGTAACCAAGGCCGGCCGAGCAAAGCATTGTAACAAGTCTTGGCGTCAATGACGTGAAATTTGATGTCCGTGATGAGCAGCCCAAAGCGTAATGTTAGTATCACAGACCCAAGCGTCCGTGATGACTAGGAGTCAAACCCGGAGATGGTGATTTTATCACGAGCGAGATGCTGAACGCTGATGCAGATTTCCTTCAACACTCTTACATTGAGGAGGTTGACAGAGGACTCATTGTCAACCAGGATTTTGCCTATCTTGATATCATGATAGTATCCAGAGAAATAAAGGGGACGGTTATGCTCGCACGTCTCGAGGAGGAGATCTTCATCTCCGAAGGTGATATCGGCTGTGTGTACTTCTTCCAACTCGTCCTTCATCTTTTCTTCGGCGAGGAAAGCTTGAAACTGGTCAGGTTCTTGTAACGCCCTGATCAGAGAATCTCTCGCCTCTTTGGATAGCAGAAGGGCATCGAGAATGCTTAGCTGTGAGGGTATCTTCCTCAGATGTACCAGAACGTTGTAATCCACTTTATTTTTCTTGGGTGGGTCCTTGGCTGCCAGCTCTTCGACGGCTCGGTCATTGAGGGCGATATCTTCAGGGACTTTTTCTTTCCCCTTATCCTTTTTGTTTGATCCCTTATTTGCGGGTCCGAGATTCTTTTCAGGTAGCGTACGATTGCGCAGCTAAATGTTCTCGCAGCTTTTCGTTTCTTCCTCTTTTCCTGAGGTGGATTCTTTGAAGAGAGGGCCGAGAGCCATTTCTTCTTCAGAATCGCTCCCGAAGGTGAGAACTTGCGATCCCTTGCTATCAACCATGTGACAGTTGCCGACAGCTCTTCCTCGTTTGTCTGTCGCATTTTTCCGCTGTCGACGAGCTTCACGTTTCATCCTCTTGAAGTGTTGCCTGTGAACGACATACCCTTGCCACCAATTTTTAAAGGCGTTTCATTCTTCAGAAGGGTGTGCAATCCTTCGATGATATAAGCAGAAGTTAGGATGTATGTCCTCTTCGTTAAGGTGTATCCCATCTGGAGTGTTTCCTTCACAGGGTGGCAGCTTCATTCCCATCGATATGACTTTGGAGAACCTTTTCCTTATCTTGAACCTGCTTTTGCTGGCGGCCGAAGTGCTCCTATCTGGTTGGGGTGCTTCAATCTTTCCGTTCAGTCGCCGGCGTTTGGCTTTTCCAAATATGACCGTTTCGCGCTCTTGATCAGCCTTGCTTTTCAGAAGAGCTTCGTTCAGGAATGCATCAATCATCTCGTCTGACGGTCCTAGGAGCTCCGATTCGGGATATGCCTCCAGTTTCTCTGCGTATGAGTTTATTCACCGTCTATCGACGAGTGAGAGATTACATGGCAGCTTGCCACATAATCCTCAGGTTCATCCGACGAGTCTTTTCCGTTGTCATCATCTCCGTTCTCAAGGACGTGGCTGAGAAATTCTTAGAGTGTGACTGGGGTCCACGCTTTCTGGTTATATTCCTCCAGCGCGTCAATATGTTTTTGCAGGTCCGTGCATTTGTCATCAGGCTTCACGGGCTTTTTGGTCTTTTTCTTCTTCTTTGAAGACTTTAACGGCTGGGTATGGGCGCTTTGACTATCACCACCAATTTTTGGTGTTAGGCGCGGCTTCAGTATTCCCTTGATGACTTCGGGTTCCAGCGGACTTTTCCATTTGATCGCCGGGCATATTTGGAGATCTTTAAGCATTCTTTTCGTTTTGGCTGAAAGAACGACCTCCCATGGAGCTTCTTCTATAAAAGAGCATGATACCCTCGCTGTGTCCGCCTTTTTGAGAGCGTGCGGCTGAGGCGGGCTTACTTTCCAATTTTTGGATAGTGCGAATTTGCCCTGTTGGTATTGGTTCTCAATCCACCCTTTGAAGACGAAGCAATTTTCGATTGGATGGCCTATCGTTTGGTGATAGGGGCAATAATTTGGATTATTAATCTTACCGGGTTGCAATGGGCGTTTTGGATCTGGCAAGTTGATGAGACTGTTACGCACCGCCAACTCGAACAATCTCATCGTTTTGTCCCGGGGAAACAAATAAGAGCGCTTCATTTTCTCATTAAAGAATCGTCGTCTCTCGTCTTGGCGATCAGTTAGTTTTGGACCATTGGGCTGCTGTTGAGTATTGGCGACAAAGGTTGCTTTTTCTTTCCCCTTTTCATTTCGAGGCTCTAACTTCAAAGAAGATGGTTTATGACCCATCTGATCCATTTGGGCTAGCTTGTCAATCAAGGCCTGTAAAGTAGTTGGCTTGAAGAACATCATGAATTGGGAAATGGTCGTCTGAGGATCGAGAGTACCCACAAACATGCCTACCGTAGGCGCTTCTTCAATGCGCTGCTTGCACTTCGACCATAGATTCCGCCACCGTATCACGTACCGCACCCATGTTTCGTCCGGCTTTACTCTGGCGTTAATTAATGCGGTGATCGGGGTGCGCTCGCCAACGCTTGTGAACCTCTGCGTGAACAGTAACTCCATTTCTGCAAATGTCTTAACGGAGTCGTTCGGGAGCTCGGAGTACCATTCAAACGCTGTCTCTGACAAACTGCCAACAAACTAGCGAAGCAATAGTTTGTCATCCCCTCCAGTGTTGCCACACAAAGCCCTGAATTGAGCAACGTGCTGGTGTGGATTCCCCATCCCCTTATATACGTGAAATTTGGAGATCATGTATCCCGGCGGGTACTTTATTTGGTCATACCAACCCGGATAAGGCCGTCCAGTCTTAACAATTTTCCCAGCCGCTTCATCTGCCTGATGAACTCGTATCTGCTGAGCGATGTAATCATCTAGGGCGGCTTTTGAGATGGTCTCCTCTTTGGCTGCTGAACAAGCCGGAAGATGGTTTGACGTCTCCCCTCGGTCGTCTTCGAGGATAATCGGAGGATCTTCAGCTGGAGGATCCGGCTGTAACATCATCCCGACCATGTCTTGGAATAAGAATGCCATTCGTTTTATGTTGGCAGCTTGTTCCACTGCCTCTTTGTCCTTCTTTTCGAGGATTCTGCCGAGGAACTCAGCATCAGTTTCTTGTTCTTGACGTTGCTCCGACGACATTTCCGGGCTTTCTTTTGGCCCTGTGAGTATGGCCATTTGCGTCAACATTTTCTGGAGCTTCTGTTGTTGCTCCTGGGCCTTTGTTACGGATCTAGTGAGTAGTCGATGGCCCGTAGAAATACGGACATCCTCTTTCCCGGATGCCATATAGACAGTATGTACCACCATGCCCCCAGACTTGGGGCGTTTAGATTTAGTGTTCTTGCGATTCGTCGCAGACACCGGGATTTTCTCCGGCCTTCTCCTCTTGTGAGCGGTCGAAGTTGAGGGGGCCGTTGCAGTGGGCACCCAAGTAGCTGTCGCCTTCTGTGGCTTGACATGGTGGTCCTCTTCTTACCGAACCTTCATCTTTTTCTGTTGGCGGAGATAGTCTTGATCTATCACAGAGTCCTGGACCTGTCGCCAAACTTTATAAATTTTAAAGAACAGCCGCTGAGGGGGCTTCTCTAGCTTCGTCTTTGTAGCATTCTCCATTGGTGGAGGAGATCTTTTTAATACAGCAGTCGGAGAGTTTTTTGCGTACCCTCCTAAGTAGTTCAAAGCTTTCCCAGTTGGAACAGCAGCATCAATTTCCACCGTTAGAGATGGCGGAGTTAATCCAGAAGGGGAATTGCCCCCAGCCTTCCTTACTCGGCGCCAGTGGCGACGTCGAGCGTGTCGAGCCGACGGTACTGGCTCAGCTATAGGGGTGGCTTGATCGTGCCTCCTGTTCTGGTCAGGTGCTGTTATTGGTGTCAGCCTATTGAAAACGGACGTCCGCTGAGCGGGGATAGCCAACTTGTCGAAGGCAGACTTTCGAGCAGGAGGAGCAGTCATGGTGACTTCGTTTGGAGCGGGAGCCGAAACAGTCAGTCTTGCAAAGACCGACTCCTTAGCAAGGGAAGCCGCTTTGGCGACTTCAGGAGCAGGAATGGCTATCCTTTTCGGGATAACCCCTTCCGGTATCACGGGCTTCTTCACAGGCCTATTGGAGCTTCGGCCCAATCTGTTAAAGACTGAGGCGCTTGGTTTGGGCGACACGTTAAGAGGGGCCGCAGTAGTTGTGAGTCGATCAAAGACTAACTTCTTCTTAGCTTCTTATGATGGCAGTGGTGTGTTGAAGCTTATGAGTGGGAGCATGGTCCTAAAGAATAGCTCTATGGTGGCTTGCGTCACCTGGTCCACCGGCATTATAAAAACGGAGGCCGCCTGAGGCCCGTAGGTCACTCCTCCAGCAGGGACGGAGTGAGGGTTATTGCCGTTGTTGCAGCTTGTGCAGTTGAAAGCCATTTGATCTTCTGTTTTTCTGCACGGAGTAAGATACCAAATCTTAGTACTTCAAATTCAAAGGCAACCATGTCAAACCACGACTTGTTCACGAAACACGACACACGAAGTGTGTAGTGGAAAGAGGAAGAGTCCCACCGGGTGTGCCAGAATCTGTTCTCCGCCGAAAAGACGTGACCGGGACGTCGGGACATTCGGCCTGAATTTCGAGGGCAGATGCTATTTGGTGCTATCCGTCCACCTCTCCAAAGATACCAAGTTGATTTATGGCACCATGTATCGAAAGTTTAAACGGATGGCCGATATAGTAGGCTTCGTCAGATTCCCCCTCGTTGAGGGGTTTTTGATTGTGGGGATGCTCTTCCCTGCAGGCGCAAGCCCCTGCAGTTAATTACACCACCGCATCGCGGTAACCACTTTCTTCTTCTCCAAATGGTCACTTCGTGTCGTGTGTGTTTGTTTTGTTTTTAGTTGCTTGTGGATTGTATACGGAGACTAATTTATGTTGTTGCCCGTAGGGCGTAGATTAGTCCAAATCCGTATTTTCTTAGATTTGGGTTTGGGTTGGGTTTAAAGATCGTTAATCTCATTTGAGACTAAGATCAACTTAAACGTTTGTTAAGGATACGTTAGTCTAATTTTAGATTAAGATCAACTTAACGGGATCGTTTAGATCCAACAAAAGAGTATTTGGACTCTATTGTTTTAGTTTAGGGACTTTGCGGTCCATAAGTTTAAGGACATCATAGTCCATGGAGTTTAAAGACATCATAGTCTAGTTTAGAGACATCATAATCTGTAAAGTTTAAGAACATCATAGTCCATGAGTTTAAGGACCTCACAGTCCGTGGAATGTCTGGTTGTCGGGACCCGTCACCTCTTTGAAGACGTTGAAGGATTACAACGACAAATATCAAAGGAGTGAAGAGATGTACCCTTGAACCAATATTGGTTGGGGGATCTATAGTTTGATTGATTTACGGATCGTTAATCTCGTTTGAGATTAAGATCAACTTAAATATTTGTTAAGGATACGTTAGTCTAATTTAGACTAAGATCTACTTAACAGGATCATTTAGATCCAACAAAAGAGCATTTGGCTCTATTATTTAGTTTAGGGACATTGCGGTCCCTAATTAGTTTAAGGACATTACGGTCCATGAGTTTAAGGACCTCACAGTCCATAGTTTAAAGACGTCATAGTCTGTAAAATTTAAGGAAATCATAGTCCATGAGTTTAAGGACCCCACAGTCCGTAAAGGTTAAGGACATCATAGTCCATGAGTCTAAGGACCTCATAGTCCATAGAGTTTAGTTTAGGGACATTATGGTCCAGTTTAAAGACACCGTAGTCTGTTTGGTTTTGATTCAACTGTTTGGGGATGCACCAAAAGTTATCGGTTGTCGGGACCCTCCATCTCTCTGAAGATGATGAAGAATTACAACGACATGTATCAGAGGTATGAAGAGATGTACCCTTGAACCAATGTCGGTTGAAAGGCTCTGGGTTTTGCTTTGAATGTCATATGAGATGATCAATTTTAGAAGACAATAGTTTATTTGAGGTTCAGTCAAAAGGGGGTCCTGCCTCTGGGAGACTTAGCTAATTTAGGCTAAGATTGGCTCGAATATAGTGTTTAAACACTAGAGTACACTCGGCTATCACGTGCTCCCACGTGATGCGCTTAGAATAGTGTTAAACACTAGGGATGAAGCGCACAAAATAGTGTTAAACACTAATAAAAAAAGGAAGCGCTCACGTAGGGTCACGTGAGGCACTTGAGTATTAGGCCTTATTTTATTCTCAGAATATGCAGGTGAGTGTTAAACACTTAATTTTTATGGCCATCACGTGTGGGCATGTGATGGGTACCCATGTATTGGATATTAAAAGGATTTGTTAGGGGTCACGTGGGGGCACGTGAGGGCGCCCATGCATTGGATATTAATCCTTCAGTTTTTTCCATCTTCTCTTTTTTAAAGAGGTGTTTGTCAGGGGTCACGTGGGGACACGTGAGGCGCCCAAAATCGATTCTGCCCTTTTTATTTTGAGAAGTCTGTTCAAGGGTCACGTGGGAGCACGTGACCTAATCTTATTTGTTCTCTTTTGGTCATTGGAAGGGAGGGTCACGTGTTTCCACGTGATCATATTGGGTACTTGATCTTTTTACGTGCATGGAGAGATGAATCCCTTGTGTAAGAATTAAATTCTCTTATAGGGTTAAACCCTAATTTTATTTAGAGGAATTAAATTCCTATATGTTCGAAAGAATTAACTTCTTTAAACTCAATCCTCCCTCTAAGTTTTGGATCTGCATGGCAGAATCTCCACGATGAGAATTAAATTCTCAACTTATGGGGTGATCTGCTTCTGTAGATCTATTACCATGAAGAAGAACTAAGTTCTTATATTAAGGGTTAAACCCTATTTTTGTTGGAGAAATTAAATTCCTATGTGTTTTGTGGGAGAATAAAATTCTCTGAACTTAGGTCCTTCCTTAGGGTTTAGATCTGCATGGTAGAATCCCTCCGATGAGAATTAAATTCTCAACTTATGGGGAGATCAGCTTCTGTAGGTTTTCAACCAAAGGAAAAACTAAGTTCTTATTCAGAAGAGTTAAACTCTTAGTTTGAGAATTAAATTATCTTTTTGTTTTATAGGAGCTTATAGAATGATCTCTTTCCCTCTCTTACCTAGGGTTTCTTTCTTTTCTGAAGAGATCTTCTTTTCTCTCTGAAGAATTAAATTCTCTCTCTGTTGTATTCTCTCTCTGTTGTTGTCTCTCTCCTTTTCCTATTCTCTTCTTGGCTTCCATTTATAGGAGAAAGAAAAGAATCAGTTTATTTAGTCAATCTTTCATTGAAATATTTTGATTGATTTTGTAACCAACATGATCTTTTAGATCACTCGGTGAATTTTATTCACCATTGGATTTTTAATCCAAAAGATATTTTATTTGTTGTTCCTGGCAGATTTTAGGAAAATCTTTCCTTGTATAGAATCTTTCTATAAATTGGTGATTTTTAATCACCATTAGATTTTTAATCCAACAGTGCTCCACTTTACAGAGCGCAATCTTTTTTGTTTGGAAAGATCTAGAGAAATATTTTTCCAATTAGGGTTTTTAATTCCCTCTTAATTAGAATTTAATTCTATTAGTTCAGATGGTTTAAGAGTTTATCACGTGTTGGCACGTCACCCCATTTGATAAAGCATTAAATTAGAATTTAATTCTATTGTTTCATAGGGTTTAAGAGCCTATCACGTGTTGGCACGTGACCCTACTGATTAAGTATTCAATTTAGAATTTAATTCAGTGTCTACAGCCTTTGCCTGTAGACGGTCACGTGTCTGCACGTGAGACCTGGTCACGTGTTGACACGTGACCCCACTGACACAGCATTTTCAATTTGTTTATTTGATTCAGTGTGTACAGGCTTTGCCTGTAAATGGTCACGTGTCTACACGTGAGGCCTGGGCACGTGTGGGCACGTGATGCCCGGTCATGTGTAGATACGTGATGCCTCGTTTGAGGTTTCCCTTGCTGCTTTATCTGTATTTTATTTAATTCCCATGAGGGAACAGTGTCCAACTGTTATTTCTATAGCACTCTCTCCTATCCCTTAAAGAAATGGCGGGGTCGAAAGTTCTACCAAACCAATAACGATATAAAGAAATATTTGGTTGTGTGTAGCAAAACTTTCCAAGAGTTAGTCGGTTTGGGTTATCCATCATAAAATAAGTGAAAAGAATTTGAGATGAAAAGAAAAGAGGGTGAAATGGTATGTTTTTTAAAGTTTTCTTTTTGAAATTGTTTTGCTTAGACATAAAGATGAAAAGAGGGACTCGACTCAACCAATCACAA
Organism: Agapanthus africanus; assembly: GCA_030015575.1. Taxonomy (NCBI): domain Eukaryota; kingdom Viridiplantae; phylum Streptophyta; class Magnoliopsida; order Asparagales; family Amaryllidaceae; genus Agapanthus; species Agapanthus africanus. Next base: position 196,153,576 of record CM057342.1, read on the forward strand.
ACATGCACAAACAACACCTAGAATTAGGGTCACCTAAGTCAAATCACTAGACCGCTCCTAGACTTCCAAAGGACAAGACGTAGGATAAATTCTATCACCTCTTTATCAATCTTGCAGCCAGGTAAGTGGGAGGTATCCGCTATACGAATCACCGAAATAGCAGGCCTAATTAAGTAAATCACTTTCCTTAGTCACACTTATCTTAAACACCACAAGAAAAATGCGGATAAACAATAGATTACCCACGACTCTCTCTTGTCCTAATCTAGCGTGAATGTCCTTAAGACTTTGTCTGGATCTTTCTTAATTAATGTAGGGTGATGCTTATACTTGTTTGTGAATTTTGGAGCTTAGCAGGGATAATGAACTCCCCACCTAATCTTGATTTAGGTTTCTTGCCCCTTAAGTCCGTATTATTTGATGCAAAATAAAAACAATCCAAAAATATAAACACGCAAAATGATTTTTCCTGATGGCGCTGTTTGCAAAGAATTCTGCAAAGAAATACAATTTATTGGAGTTACAGAAGCGGTGTTATGAAGAGAAAAACTTTATCATAAAAATATAGCGCGTGATCTCTCTGTAAGGCCACAGAATCGCGGTCGAACAAGATGGATGACTGCGGATTCGTGATCAAGGATGGGCCGATCTTCCTACAACTTTGGCACTGTTCTCCATCTTCTCTTTCCTTCTGTTTTTAGTGTTCAAGTTCTCTGTTGGCTCACTCTAGATGCTCAAGAATTCTGCATACTCAACAAGCCGTCAAAAGAAATAAGATACGGTTTTTTATTTTATTTTATTTTATTGGTTTTTTTTATAAAAAAAATTGTAAAAAAAATAAAAATAAATCAACCCGAATAACAAGAAAAATAATACTACCGTCTCCTCGGCAACGGAGCTATTTGATTGTTGTGAAAAATTGAGTTTTAAAGTGTCCTAAATACCGCAATCAATAACGGTGTCGCAAAAACCTAGCCGATATTGAGTACGGATCGTCCACAGGAAGATGGTGAATTACTTATCTTGTTTTAGACGGGTTTATAGAAGAAAGATCGGATTTTTGTGTTTTTATATTAAAGAGATAAAATTCAAACATAAAGGGGCTTGTAGGGTTTTTTGAATTAAGTAGTTAAAAGATAGAGTTTTAAAAATAATTCTTTTTATCTTTTAATTATTTAATAGTAGAGAAATAGCGATGAATGTAGATTAGAGTATTTGGAGGTAGGGATTCCCTTTACCGACTCTTGTCCTTCCATTTATCCTTATTGATCTCAAGCTCTCAATAAAGAAAGTGTTAACGAATCTTAAATCGAGGTCGCAACTATCATGAATTGGTAGCACATCCGAATAAGAGAATTAAGACTCGTTTTGTTAAAGTTTATAAAAATTAAAACATAAGAAGAAGATAAGCGATTTTTCCATCCATTATACTACCCTCTCCTCCAAATCACAAAAAGCGAGAATTTGTTTGCTCATTGGTAAAGACGAAGTAAAAGAAGAAAGGAAGAAGAATAAGAAAAACAAAAAGAAAAGTGCGGAAAATAAATACAGAAAGTCATGCAAAAAATAAATGCGGAAAGTATTGCGAAAAGTAAAGAGACAAAATTAAAAGAGAAATTACCTTTTATTAAAAATGAACTCCATTACAAAAAACGAAAACTAAAACCCTAAATGATCATCCTTCAATTTGTGCTATGAGAGAAATATCTCCACCCCCAGAATTACATCTCTTTATATAGAGCTAGGAAGTTTGGAGATCAAGTAATAAAAGATATAAGAGAATACAAATTTTCAATCGGTCTTCAATCCTAATATTAATAGATTTCCACTAAATCTTTTGTAATTGATTCTCCAGGATTTTTCTGCTTTCTTGTCTTAATAAAAATAGTGAAAATAGCTGTAAAAATATGCAATAAATATGACTAATCACCTGGCTAATGAGGCGAACGAACCGTGAGTCGCATCGCCTTGCCTCATCACGAGGCTAGATAAATTCTCCTTGTCGCTGACTTAGACGAGTCAAAGAATTGACTCGTCTCTTCGCGACGATTCAGGCGAGGCGAGTGGGTTCAAAAAATCACCGGATGTAACGACTGTGATTTTAATATTCCAAATAAAAAACTTTTTATAATTTTCCATGTGTCAAAATATATTTTAAGACTTCATTCTAGTAGAAAATTTTTTAAAATAATTTTTTATATTCAAAACTAAGAAATACATTTTAAAATAATTTTTAAGTATTTAAATATAATTATTGGAGTTTTCTAAAGTTTATTTTAAAGTCTTTTACAAATTTTCATAATTATTTTAATGCTTCCGCTGTTAGAAAACACTTTGAAAATGTTTTCCTATATTTAAAAATCATTAATACGATTTTTTATGAATTTTTTAGAATTTAAAATGAATTTTAAAAGGATAAAAGAATATAATATATTTTATATACGAGAAAAATAAATTACTTTGTCCAATATTTTATCCCAATTTGAAGATAATATCAATAGATTTTCTAGATTTTTCCCATATTTTTCCAGTATTTAAAAATATATTTAGTTATTTTTTAAGACAAAAATCGATTTGAAAAACTGTTTTAAGATTTTTTTTTTAAAAAAAGGAAAAATATATATAAAAGGGAAATTGACCAGGGCCGCTGGATCTCAGATCCAACAGCCACGACACGCGACGGGACAAGCCCCGACCTACCCACGTGGCGCAGATCACGCCAACGCGTAATGCGTGAGCGGGAATGCCACGTGGCCCTATCCGGTTCGCTGGCGGCGGCCCGTCAATAATTGGGGCGCGGATTTTGAGGTTTGGCACTAATTTTTTTAGGTTTATGGTGTGATTTTAAATGGGTATTGTGGATCTTATTGTTACAATTAAACCTAGAGCCCTTCTCTTGAGCTTTTCTCCTTCATTCTAACTGCGAAAATTCCATATAAAATATGGGATTCTTCGTCTCGACGATGCCGACGCTGCGGTGTCACCCGACCATCCAAGAAAAATCCGAACGCGGAGTTATTAGTATTTCCGTACAAGGAGACACTTCGGCTTTATCGATCAACATCTCTACTCAAGATAGGATCTCTCATCAATCTCTCTTGCTCTCATCGCCTCTCCTTTTTCTCTACCGATCCTTACTGCTAACATTAGCAAAACATCATAGGTATATAAGATATATATTCTATTCTACTATCATCCTTAAACATATGATTTTCTACTTTTATATTTTAATATTATCCTATGCATGTCGATATATTCATCAGTGTCTTATGTTGTCTATATCAATTATTATACTATCATCTCTACTATCACAACTGTTTTCTATACTGACTAAATGTATATATGTTTAATCTGATTAACTCTAACAACATACTATACTCTACCTTAACTCCAGTTAATAATGATCGCATGTAATCAAATAACCTGTATGCTTTACACATCACCACACAATGATGTAGCCTGTTGCTACTGCAAGATCGATCGGCAACACAGCCGAAAACCTTATAGACGGAAAACAAAAGAAAACCAGATGCATGCCGCAATAAAAAATAACAAAATAGATTTGGAAGGGGGACGGGGAGAACCTTTATTAGAACTTGAGAAAAAGAAAACCTTACAGAGAATTATTACTCTCTCCTTATGACCTCCAACGAGATCTATCTCCTTCTACAAATTCTCCTTCAACTCCGATAGCTTAGATCCCTTATAGAGACGCCGTTTACTCCATTTTACTTTATGATATAAAACCATCCAAAATTCATCTTAATTCGATGATCTTGATACCTTATGGAGCGACAAGTCGCTTTAACCTTATGATAAAAAGCATCCATCCTAAATAATAACCCTAATATCTTATAGTATATACAATTTAAGTTATAATAAGATCTCAGAAATTACAAATCTGCTACCAAAAAACTGAATTTCGAGATAAATCTCGAACTGAAGATTCACGGAAATCGCCGAACAGACGTTTGTCCCTCTGGGGCAAACGTATGTTTGCAATTTTGACAGAAAGTCAAAAGTGCTGCTAGACGTCTGACCTTTTGTGGCGGACATCTGAACCTGTTAACTATGAGTTTTCAGGGCTCAGAACAGCCGTCTGTCTCTCTATGGCAGACATCTGGTGCCTGATCTGGGCTCTGGACCTTAATTAACAGATGTCTGTCCCCTGTGGACCTTAATCGAGGAGTCCTTTGGTCTTATACACGGCTTGCTTAATGTAACGATACTATTTTACTATAATGCTTTTTAAATAAATAAAAATATACTTGTTTTGAAATAACACGTTTTATAAAAAGAAAAGGTTTTGAAAGATTTTTTTTAAAAGATTTAGTTTGATATCTTTAATATAAAGAATTTATTCTATTTTGTGTTAAAAGAAAAGTTTTGGAAAGAGAATTTGTTTTGTTTGAAAGGAAAAAAAAATAGTTAAGAAAATGTTTTATTTTGTTTAACTTTTAAATTATTCTCTTTTGAAACTCTGCATATATTTATTTCTATTTAATTTTATGCAATAATAGCCTTGTAGCCCATTGGTTTAGTCATTGTATTGTTATTCTATAAGCCATATGTTTGAATCTTGGGTCTTGTAATTATTTTTATGTATTTTTTTAAACTCTCTCATAATATACAAATGAGACCTTTCATTTTCATTAACTTCCAAATGAATGAGTACTCTTTCAATTTCTCCTTAACTCCCATTATGAATTTATATCAATTCGAATTAATATGACATAATTCTTTTATATACCCATCTTACCTTTTTATTCTTCTTTTTCTTAAAAATTTTGAAACAAGAACAACTCCTATCCTGTCTTTCTTCCTCACAAAATATTATTCAATTTCCTTCACCCTTTTCATCTAGAGTTCTCGAATAAGAACACGAAGAAGCTTTCAAGAAAGCTTCGCTGGTAATGTGAGGCTATCAGCGGATAAACAAACCCGGTGACAATATCGGCTTGTGTTTATAAGTCCCCCTCTTTCTCTTCTTCTTCTCACTCTCTTTATCTTGTTTCCACCCTTCGTCTAGATTTTCATGATTAACGGCAACCTTTGTTTGATTTTTAGTAAAAAAAATTAGCTATGAAAAATATGAGCTTGAATAATTGTCTATGTATTCTACATGTTATGCTTAAATACTTGTGGTATTTATGCGTAGTGTACAGTAACTGTCTCATGCTAACATCATTCCTTTAAATGAAAGTAATGTTGTAAGTAGTATCTCATTGGAATTTAAAAATGATATATGTAAAAGGATTTTATGGTAGTTTTATGAAAAGTCGTATGTATTTCTTTTATAACCCGATCTCGTGATTGAAATGTCGATGATATCTTACAATTTGTGACATGATTTTTATAGAATAATTGGTTTATTTTCTCATGTATATTCTCAATTATAATGTTAGCAAGTATAAAGAAAACAAAATTGCAGATTAATATCATGGTTTTATCGTTTTTAAATACGATCCCAAATACCTTTATCTTTAAAATAATTTTTAGAAATTAAATTCCATCTCTGGAGATTCTAGGAAAATTAGGGTAAATACTAGATAGAATTTTAGATTTACAGTAAAATTTTTAGACTGGATCGAATAACGGTTTAGGAGTTACGCAGTTTTTATTCGCTGTTTTTTTAAAACCAGAAAACTGCTTTTAAGGGTCTTTTCGAGAATCCATAACACTATCATCGGTGATCCGAATTAAGTGTTTTCAGATGTTTTGGATATTTATATCGAAAGATCTAGAATTTATTAGTTGTAAGTTTTTTTTTCTGATAATCGATATAAAATATAGAAAACCGCGTTACAATATTTAGTGACGAATCTGGACAGAATTTGTCCTGACCCGCCCATTGTTTTTAAATAGGATATAACTCGAACTCCCGATATCCGTTCGTGACAAACTTTAGATACGTAGATGCAAAATTGATATAACTATAATTTTATATATACTAGATTACTTTGAAATGCATGAAACAACCCGATATACGTTTTGCAATACAATATATAGTTGTTGTCCTGAAATTAAAATTTCTTTTGTGAACGCTGATGTTAAAATGATCGTAACTAGAGCTTCAAAAGTCCAAATCGTGCGAACCTTACTTGTTTGGATATATACACCGAAAGACCTACACATTTCTAATAATCTTCATAACCTGAAACCTGATGAAAATTAACTCAAACTGTGTTTTAAAAATATATGACAGTGTTGAATAGATTCTGATTTGTTTTACGCGACGATACGAAAACATGTATATCTCTCAAACCAGTAGTCGTATTTAGGCGTGATTAGAACTCACACATGCATTACACTTTGGGCTATTTTTTTGTTTATATTCTGAATCCAATTGACTTGAGCAATGAATTGTACATAACACTTATTTATAGCATTGTTTCTGGTCGTTACTTGAACAATATATTTGTGTCATCTCATGCAAAGTACCGCTTGCTTAATGTATCTGCATGATTTACATGATTAAATCTATTTCATACTTGACGCGACTTGACCCGAATCATGAATACATAATGACTTGATATGAACACTTGACATTAATACATGAACACTTGACTTAAATACTTGAACTCGACTTGATACTTGAATTGCACTCTCTTATGTATTCATGAATTCGGGCAACACTTGTAACTTTAATCATAGATTAATATACATAGGGTATTGGGGATAGTTTGAGTATGAATCCAACGGAATCCCATGAGTCTCATACTTACATCATGAAATCACGAATTCACAAATTTACGAATGAGGGCTTGTGGTTCCTTGCTCCTGGATTACAGACTGTTGGGTTCGAGAACACTCCTGAGATACGTTGACATTCACACTTGAACTTAGTTAGCTTACCTTTTAGTGATCTCTCTTTAGGACACATTGACAGTACACTTCAGTTCACTATACGTACACTACACGGCCATGCTATACTTATTTGCTATGCTCATGTTACATTACCATGTTTATATAGTTACCTTAACATTGCCATGTTCGCTTCTTTTGTTAGCATCTCTCTCGTAGATTGAGTTAGAGTCGGTGGCGTCTTATTCTTATGAGTTCTTTCTTTGATTGAGTCGCCTTCTTTATTCGACTAGATCCCTTCCCGCCGCCGGCATAGCTTGTTCATATTTCATTTCCATTCATATCATATCACATGTTATCTTGTATTTCATTTATATGCATTTACATCCCACCTTTCTTGGGGATTTACCGAGCGCAAGTTCGCTGACGGGCATTCCATCCATCTTTTGTTTCTTTGGAATGTTCGTCAGATGATCTAAAGACTGAGAAGCTTACTGCTGAGGATTACGACCAGTTTGCATCATAAGCCGATCATTAGTTTATTTCCAGCTTTTACTTTCAGTATGTCATATGTTTAGGCACTTTCATTTTATGTTTCCCTTTCAGACATCATGTATCAGTTTCAATTCTGTAAAGTTTGGAATGTAAATATATAAAGTTGGATTTCATTCTTTTGTTTATTCTTATTACTTTATGTTGCTTATAGACGCTTAGCGTATTTATTGCGAGAAATGACCTCATCGGAATAAATACGTCGTGGGCCTCGTCACGTGCCGTTACCGCTCTTTTGGGAAGCAGGGCGTGACACTTGACGCTGACCTTATGTTGCTTCCCCATCATACAAAATTTGTAGAAATCTAACTTGCACGAAATAACACCTTTCAGCAACTACCTTCTGTGCAACTCACGAAACCCCCTCTCACTCATGTGGCCAAGACGCATATACCATTGCTTTACGATATCCTTCACCTGTCTCTCCGTAGCTACGGTCGCACCACCAGTCACTATGCCGTCCTAACGATACAAGTTCTTCGGCCGTTGTCTCTTCATGACCATTAGGGCACCCTTGATAACCTTTAATGCTCCATTTTGACCAATGAACCTACATCTTGCCGCATCCAATGCTCTAAGAAAAATCAGTTTTTTTAGTTCTGGAATGTGTCCCACATTCACAATCATTCGCAACACCCCATCAAACAAGAAGGCTTTGATGTTCCCTATACCAATGGCCTTGCACGCTATATTGTTCCCCATGAGAACACTGCTATCATTGAACTCTTTTTAGATGTCGAACAATTCCATCTTCGGACACATGTGGTATGAACATCTACAATCAAGAATTCAAGTATTAAAATCTTCCTTCTCGGTGTGTACGGTGAGTACATCATACGGATCTTCTTCTGCTTCGGTTGCATCACTGGTTTGATCCAAACTCTTTGAATTGGCACTTTTATCCTTCTCCAACCACTGATAATACTTTTAGCATTGATCTTTAGATGTCCTGACTGTTTGCAAAAGAAGAACGGTCCGCTCTCTTACCCGGATGATTTGGATTTCCCCTTATGTTCTTGCCTCCATCTCTATTCTTCGATTTTCACCTTTCACTAGCGAACAACCCCAATGACTCCTCCGATAGATTTGATTTCTTCATGATCTCATTATTTAAAAGAGTCGTTGCAATCTCCTCCATCTCGAGAGTCTCCTTCCTATAAAGGATCGTTGTCAACAAGTGTTCATACGAATTTGAAAGTGAAGATAGGAGCAATAGCGCTTGGTCCTCCATCTCTAACTTGACTTCAAGGCATAAAAGATCGCTCACCATCTTATTGAAACTGTTTAGATGGTCGTGAATTGAAGTCCCTTCCTTCATGCGTAAACCATATAGTTGCTTCTTCAAATATAGCTTGTTTGACAATGACTTTGTCATGTACAAGCTTTCCAGCTTCAACCACAAACTTGCCCACATTATCTGACAAATAAAGTTCTATCGTGTATTGCGCCTTCTGATTTAATTCCGCCCACGCAGTATCTGTCATGTCGGTAGGTTTACTACCGCCAAGTACCTTAAACAGCCCTTTCAAATGTCTTCACCCTTCTCTGCCACATCGAGAAGTTTTGTTTCTCATTAAATTTCTCCACCTCAAAATTTGTGCTATTTACCTTATTATCCGTTATTCTTAATTCCAAAGAAAATATTTTTTCCTCGGATCCTTACGAACCACTATCAATATAATTACGATCTAAGAAAATAGGGAGCAGACACAAGCGTTGTCACCTACCGTCTTAAATCACAAAAATGCAGAACATAGCTTTAATACCAATTGTTGCTACCGCAAGATTGATCGGCAACGCAGTGGAAAACCTTATAGACGAATAACAAAAGAAAATAAGATGCAAACCGCAATAAAAATAACAAAAGAGATTTGGAGGGGGGAATGGGGAGAACCTTTATTGGAACTTGAGAAGAAGAAAACTTTACAGAGAATTATTACACTCACTCCTTATGATCTCCAACGAGATCTATTTCCTTCTACAAATTCCCCTTCACCTTCGATAGCTTAGATCCTTTATGGAGACACCGTTTACTCCTTTTTTCTTTATGATCTAAAACTATCTAAGTTCACCTTAATTTGATGATCTTGATCCCTTATGGTGCTACGACTCCATTTAACCTTATGATAAAAAACATCCACCCTGAATAATAACCCTAAGATCTTATATATAACCTATACAATTTAAGTTATAATAAATTACAAATCTGCCACCAAAAAATGATTTTCGAGATAAATCTCGAACTGATGATTCTCGGAAATCGCCGAATAGACGTCTGTCCCTCTAGGGCAGACGTTTGTTTGTAATTTTGATAGAAAGTCAAAAGTGCTGTCAGACGTCTGACCCTCTATGGTGGACGTCTGGATGGATTAACCGTGGGTTTACAGGGCTCAAGCCAGCCGTCTGTCCCTCTGTGGCAGACGTCTGGTGCCTGATCTGGGATTTGGACCTTAATTGACAGACGTCTGTTCTCTGTGGGCAGACGTTCGTCCCTTATTTGGCTTCTCAGTTTTGAGCAAAACACGAGACACCTTCACAACATAGCCTTTATATGAATGCTATTATTATTTACTGATATTATACGCAAGTGGAAGGTATCGACTCTATATATATTTAAAATGCTATCAAATAAATGTCTCACATATTTGTACACAATATAATTTGTATTACTCTAACCTGACTAATGTAGTTATAAATACTAAACTGATATGCTACGTATGCCAAAATAATGCACATTGCAAAAATACTTTACATCATACAAAATATCGTTTAGTCTCCAAAATATCGTATTTTCACATAAATACCATAAAAGTTTACTAAAACCCGTATTACACTTTAATACCCTCAAGTTCTAAATCACGTAATTTCAAATAAATGCCTGGAATTTTTAAATAAATGCCTTATTTTAAATAAATACCCTAAACTAGATATTTTACGTAAAACACCCTGTGATTATTATTAGGCAATCGTCCTTGAAAATGATACAAAAGCTGACCGTCCATATGCAGTGGTTGCCAACACGAAGATGTTTTCTAAAATTATCACTTTAGTAAAATATCATCATTGTTTCTAAAATATTAATTTTCAGTAAAATATCAAGGTCTTTCCTAAAAATAGTGTGCTTCCCAAAATTAGTATTATCATTAAACTAGTCTATTCTAAATAATATTATATTAAAATACGATTTCTTTTTCTTAAAAAAATATTTTCATTAAAATAACATGGACTTTCAGGAATATTATTTATCACTAAAATATCTTGAACTGTTATGAAATCATTTCTACATTAAAATACCCCGAGTTTCCTAAATCCCGTATTTTACAATAAAATATTATATGCCTTCCGTTCCACTAGACCTTGTAGTAGGGTGTTTTTCGTTACCCCATTGAGATGGGAATACGCGCACGCTTGTCAGGCGTACTACAGATTCCTCCTGTCTAGAGTAGGCCGGAGTTTAATGATTGTGGGGATCCGAATCTCCGGCAGCCGCGGACTAAGCTGCCGTTAATTACCCCTCGCCTTTGGGGCGAGAGAATCTCCGATTAGCGGGTTAAACTGGTCAAGCGAACTCAATGTGCAGTGTACGTGTGTTGTGTTTAAAAGGGGGGTTTTGGATATATCGGGAGCCACGCAGAGTTTTTACGGGGGTCCCGCTGCCCGGATAGCGGGCTGGGGGTCAAGGGGGCTAGCAGCCCCCTTACGGGGTGCGGGACAGTGCCCCGTTAGAAATTTTTTTCTAACAGGGACAGTGTCGTGGAGTATGTGTATGTGTACATATGTATACATATGTATATATATACATGTATATATAAATAAAGGGGGAAAAAGACATCCAAAGGATGCGTGGGGCCAGCGCCTAGGCGCTTGAGCGCAAGCGCGCCACGTGTCGGCACGTGGGCGCAGGGCGCTGGAGCACAAGCGCGCCACGTGTCGGCACGTAGGTGCTTTGCGCTCGAGCGCAGGGCGCTGGAGCGCAAGCGCGCCACGTGTCGGCACGTGGGCGCTTTGCGCTCGAGCGCTAGCGCGCCGGCGAGGAAAAGGAGGCTTTTAGTCCCGGAAATACCCTAAAGAGAAAATAGTGTGGAGTTAAACTCGTAAGATGCTTTGGGTTAATGAAGGGGGTTCTTCTTCTTCCTCTTCTGTTGGTTGGATCTTGAAGATCAAGAGATATGAGATTTTTAAAAATCTCTCCTTTTTGAGATCTAAAGACAGATCTAAGTTCCTTTCGTGGGTTTTGTGGTGAAAAACTATTTAGTTTTGGAAAAGGGAGATTAAAACTCTTGATTTAATTCACAAAAAAAAGAGAAGGTTTTGAAACCTTGAAGAAGGAGAAAAGATCTCAGATCTAAAATTTTTTGGAGAGAGAAAAAGTTGTGAGATATTTTCATTATCTTTGCCTTTATAGGCTATACACTTTACACATAGCCCCTTGAGCTTCACAAAATGGCATTTTGCCTATCCCATGGCTCATGTGTCATTTCTTTTTGCACATAAGTCATGGGCTTTACAAAAATTTGGCTTTATACCTATTTTTCTTACATTTATCCATAAAATAAAATAAAAGAAATGTAACAAAATTATATATTACAAAAATTTTATCTTGGCATGGGGGTAGGCCGGCCGCTTCATGTTCGGGCTCGACCCGGGCATGGGCCCACTGGATCTGGGCTTGGGCCCACTTGGCTTGGGGTTGACTTTGATTTTGACTTGGTCAACCGGGGTGTAAATTTTTACCCCAACAAATTGCCCCCCATCAATAAATGCACACCACATATGTGGGTCATGTGCATGAAATTGATGGATCTTCTTTCACGTGGAAGCGACTTGATTTGGTTCCCACCTTTTAGGAAGCTGGCACTGCCCTTTTTACGACATGGACGGTCGATGCGGCCCTTTTTGCGACTTGGACGGTCAGTTCTGCCCTTTTTGCGATTTGGACGGTCGGTGCTGCCCTTTTAGCGACGTGAACGGTCGGTGCTGCCCTTTTAGCGACGTGGACGGTCGGTTCTGCTCTTTTTGCGATTTGGACGGTCGATGCTGCCCTTTCAGCGACGTGGACGGTTGGTTCTGCCTTTTTGCGACTTGGACGGTCGGTGCTGCCCTTTTAGCGACGTGGACGGTCGGTACTGCCCTTTTTGCGACTTGGACGGTCGGTGCTGCCCTTTTAGCGACGTGGACGGTCGGTTCTGCCCTTTTTGTGACTTGGACGGTCGGTGTTGCCCTTTTAGCGACGTGGACGGTCAGTGCTGCCCTTTTAGCGACGTGGACGGTCGGTTCTGCCCTTTTTGCCACTTGGACGGTCGGTGCTGCCCTTTTAGCGATGTGGACGGTCGGTTCTGCCCTTTTTGCGACTTGGACGGTCGGTGCTGCCCTTTTAGCGACGTGGACGGTCGGTACTGCCCTTTTTGCGACTTGGACGGTCGGTGCTGCCCTTTTAGCGACGTGGACGGTCGGTACTGCCCTTTTAGCGACGTGGATGGTCGGTTCTGCCCTTTTTGCGACTTGGACGGTCGGTGCTGCCCTTTTAGCGACGTGGACGGTCGGTTCTGGATTTGACTTGCTCCGCTTCTTGCGGTGTCAGGGATGAAGTTGACTTGTTTCCGAGGTGGAATTTGATTCTGTCAGGGAGGTCATTGGTTGTTTTGCTGACTTGATGTGATTTTGGTTGACATCAGCATCACTACGCTCGAATATGGTACCAGGAGCGAATCATCATTTGTCATGACAAGATTTGGGGATTTTGGTTTTGGTTTGGCATCAGCATCGCTGCACTGGAATATGGTACCAGGAGCAAATCATCATCTGCCATGAGGAGATTTCCCTCGTTCCCAGTTTAACGACTTAAGGGTCATCTGTTCCTAGTTTAACGACTTAGGGGTCATCTGTCCCTAGTTTAAAGACTTAGGGGTCTATTGGATTGGAGTTTGGGATTTCGGGGTTAGGGTAGGCATCAACGTTGCTAACACTGAAGCACACGTGCCAGGAGCAATTCATCATTTGCCTATTCCTATTGGGGGAGCGATGGCTTAGGAGACAGGTTTAGGTCCCTATCACCTAAGGCTTTTCAATTTTATGGGCCGTGAGGGTCCTATAAAAGCATTTTCTCCCTACGAATCGTAAGGATCCCGCAGGTGTATTTTCTCCTTAGGAGTCGTGAGGACTCCTAAGTGTGTTTTTCCTTTATGAGTCATAAGGATCCAATAAAGGTTTGTTCTCCTCATGTATCGTGAGGACACATGAGTAGGTCTTCTCAATGGAGCATAATTCCAAAGGCGGAGACCAGCTGCGTAACTGGTAATTGTGGTGGGGCATGGGTATGACGAGAATTATTTGAGCCGTGGATTGTATACGGTAGTCAACTTGGGGACCAACCGTAGGGCTGGGAGAATTTTGAGAAATTGGATTTTGGTTGGCGTCTGCATCGCTACAATGGAATGTGGTACCAGGAGCGACTCATCATTCGCCGTTTGGGGACTTGGAATTTGGATCTTGTTCGGCATCAGCATTGCTGCACTGGAATAACGCCAGGAGCAACTCATCATTTGCCTTGGGAGGACTTGGGATTTAGGTTTTTGGTCGGCATCAGCACCGCTAACACTGAAGCGAATGCCAGGAGCGACTCATTTGCCGTTGCCCGTTGGGGAACGATGGCTTAGGAGACAGGTTTGGGTCCCTATCACCTAAGGCTTTCAATTTTATGGGCCGTGAGGGTACCATAAAAGCATTTTCTCCCTACGAGTCGTAAGGATCCCGCGGGTGTATTTTCTCCTTAGGAATCGTGAGGATTCCTAAGTGTGTTGCTCCTTTGTGAGTCGTAAGGATCTCACGCAGGGGTTTTCTCCTCACAAGGTCGAGAGGACTTTGCGAGTGTATTTCAGCTCTTTTCATGAGTTTGCGCCCTTTCGGGTTTTCACAGACTCGCCGGTAGTTCTGCTGTTTTTACTCACGGAGCCCTTTCGGGTTTTCATCCGTGCCCATTTTGCTTGTGGACATACCGTTTATTTTTTTATTTCTTTTAATTAATTTTTTTTTCTTTTTCTCTTTTTTTTTTGCCGCTGGTGGGACTTTAAAACTAGTCTCACCGACAGGATTTGGGAGAGATAGGGGTCATTTACGTCCGTAGATTGTATACGGTTTTGCAGGATGTATGATCCAGACCGTAGGTCTGATGTGCTCAATTCGCCTGCGACTTGGAGCATTCACGTGTAGTATTTCTTGAGGTATCGGCCATTGATGGGTGGCATGGGCCTTTCTCCCTCGACACTTATTAGTTGGTAGGATCCTCCGTCGAACACTTTCTCGATGACGTATGGTCCTTCCCAGTTTGGCTCGAATTTTCCCTCGGCATGTCGATTGGGGGTGATCGGTCTTTTGAGGAGCAACACCAATTCACCTTTCTTGAAAGCGCGGAGACGGGTTTGTTCCCCCAATCAGAGCAAGGCTCTGCTTAAATTTCGAAAATTCAAATTTTGAAGCAACGCTTCAGTTCCCGTGCGCTGCGCGCAACGCGCCACGTGTCAGAAGTTGACACGGCAGCACAACGCCCAAGACAGTACGTCCAATCAGAGCAAGGCTCTTTAAAAAACATAAGCAACGTTCAACTTTGCAAGCGCACGGCAGCGCGACACGTGTCTGCGCAGTTGCGCAAGCACAACTGAGCAAGCGCACGGCTGCGTGACACGTGTTTGCGCGCACGGCAGCGCGACACGTGTCTGCGCAGTTGCGCAAGCGCACGGCAGCGCGACACGTGTCTGCGCAGTTGCGCAAGCACAACTGCGCAAGCGCACGGCTGCGCGACACGTGTCTGCGCAGTTGTGCAAGCGCACCGCTGCGCGACACGTGTCTGCGCAGTTGCGCAAGCGCTGTTGCGCAAGCGTACCGCTGCGCGACACGTGTCATTCATTGGGGAGTTGCGCAGAAACAGAATGAAAATTTAATGAAATCTTTTCTGTTCTTTCCAAAACCAGAAGATTTTCTTCTGCCTTTGGATCAAAGATCCAGCGGTGGGAAAATTCCCAAAATCACTCAGAAAAGATCTTGTTAACAAATTCAACAAATTTGTGAGCACTATAAATAGGACCCCAGACCTCATTCGATGGGCATCAATTTGGATAATCGACTTCTAGCAAAAAAAAAGAAAAGAGAACTCTTGGAGATTATTCAAGAACAAAAAAAAAAGAAAGGTAAAAACCCTTTTTTTAAGAGAAAAATCTCTGAAGAAAAAAGGATTTTAAAAAAAAAAAAAGGGAAATAAATAAAAATAATAAAAATAATGCCTTGCACTTGTTATGAACCTCTGGTTCTCAGATAAATAAATAAATAAAAATAATAAATAGTGCCTTGCACTTGCTATGAACCTCTGATTCTCTGAAACAGAAAGAAAGAAAAGATTTCTTTCTTTTCTTTTCTTTGATCTAAATTCAGATCAAGAAATTAAAAAGTGCCCTGCACTTCTTTTCCTGAATCTAAAAGATTCTTGGTGCTTTGCACAAATGCAATGCATTATTTGAAGGGCTAGGCCCAAGTTAAAAAGACCCAGCAGGTCAGAATAAATTGCAAAGCAATAAAAAGGCTGGGCCCAAATAAAATTGATGCTCTGCATCCCTTTTGGGCAAAGCCCAAATAAAAGCAAAAGAAATGCAAGAGCAATGGACTTAGCCCAATCGTGGCCATAAGTCCTTAAATTAAATTGACTGAGCAAAATGGCTCTCCTAAATCAATCTACGACTGGTTCGAGGGTACATCTCCGAACTCCTTTGACATCTATCGTTGTAATTCCTCAACGACGTCAAAGAGGTGACGGGTCCCAACGACCACACACCCATATGGACTGCGGGGTCCTTAAACTCGTGGACCGAAACGTCCTTAAACTAATATTGGACCGAAACGTCCTTAAACTAATATTGGACCGAGACGTCCTTAAAATAATATCGGACCGAGACGTCCTTAAACTAATATCGGACCGAAACGTCCCTAAACTAATATCGGACCGAGACGTCCCTAAACTAACATCGGACCGAGACGTCCCTAAACTAACATCGGACCACCACATCCCTAAACTGGCGCAATAGAGCCCAAATGCTCTTTTATCGGATATAAACGGTCCCGTTAAGTTGATCTTAGTCTTAAACTGGACTAACGTATCCTTAACAAACGTTTAAGTTGATCTTAGCCTCAAACACGGCTAACGTATCCTTAAATATTCAAATGGATTATAAAACTCCCAATCAACTCTGGTTCGAGGGTACATCTCCGAACTCCTTTGATATCCATCGTTGTAATCCTTCAACGACGTCAGAGAGGTGACGAGTCCCGATGGCCATACATTAAATTAATCACTACGTTGAGTTGATCTTAGTCTAAAACAGGACTAACGTATCCTTGACGAAAGTTTAAGTTGATCTTAGCCGCAACGCGACTAATGCATCCTTAAACTGAAAACACCAAATCCAAATCTAAGTAAATACGGATTTGGACTAATCCACGTCCTGCGGACGACGGCATTACTCAGTCTCCGTATACAATCCACGGGCAACCACAAACAAAACAAACACACACGACACGAAGTGAAATTCTGGAGAAGGAGAAAGTTGTTACCGCGATGCGGTAGCATAATTAACTGCAGGGGCTTGCGCCTGCAGGGAAGAGCGTCCCCATAATCAAAAACCCCTCATCCTGAGGGGGAATCTGACGAAGTCTGCTACATCGGCCGCATCCGTCTAAACCTCCGATCCACGGTGCCATAAATCAATTTGGTATCTTCGGAGAGGTAGACGGATAAAACCAAATAGCATCTGCCCCGAACCCCAGGCACGGACGCCCTAAAGTCCAGGCCGCCGTTCGGAGGGGAACAGGGTTATCTTGTCATAGGCCCGTGACATTTGGGCTCGGTATAGCTCCAGATTTTGCTGTACCGCGAGCCTCTTTTCTTCGAGGGTATCGAGCTCTTCAAGTCGAAGGAGCACGTTTTCCTCCTCCGTCAACTCATGCTGAACGACCATTCTTAAGCTTGGAACTTCAACTTCGAGGGGGAGGACCGCCTCCACTCCGAAGAGCAATGAGTATGGAGTGGACTGAATTGGAGTACGGTGCATGGTACGATATGCCCACAACGCCTCGTGAAGTTTGAGATTCCAGTCTCTCTTGTTGGCTGAAGCATTTTTCCTCAGGAGCTTGCATAGAGTCTTATTGAAGGCTTCGGCTAGCCTATTGGCTCTTGGATTATAGATGGAGGAATATCTCCAGTCTATCTTGTGCTGAGTAGCGAACCTTGAGACATTGAAGCTCTTGAAAGAAGGCCTGTTGTCAGAAATGATTCTTCTTGGTGTACCGAAGCGGTATAGAATATTATGCTGGAAGAATGTCAGAATATCTTTTGTCTTGATTTCTTTTAGCGGGACAGCTTCAGCCCATCTGGAGAAGTATTTTGTCGCGGCCAGTATGAACCGGTGGCCTTTAGATGACGGAGGATCAATTGGGCCAACAATGTCGGTGCCCCAGACTTCGAAGGGCCACGACGCCACCGTAGGATGCAACGGATTGGGATGCTTGTGAATGAAATCACCATGGATTTAGCAGATCTGACATTTCTTTGCATGTTCTCCGCAATCCCGTATCATGGTGGGCCAGTAATACCCAAGCCATTTGATTTGAAGTCGCATCTTGGGGCCAGATTGGTGAGCACCGCAAACGCCCGAGTGAACATCTTTCATGACCTTTTGGGCTTCGGCCAATGACAGACACCTGAGCCAGAGTTGGTCATGTGACCTGCGGTATAACGTGTCATTTACAAACACGTATCGGAGAGCTCTTTTCTTCAGCTGAATACTCGCAGATTTTTCTTCGGGCAGCTTGTCGTATCGGAAGTATTCTATGAAGGGTTCCCTCCAATCGGGCTCGTCTTGGATGATCGAAGCTTCTTCGGCAGGACTGCTCTTCTGTTTCGCGCTTTCCTCTTCTCGTAGAGAGATTGGGGGTAGAATTTGCCAGCTCTTGACTGTGATCGGAATTTCGTCCATGTCAGGATCAACCAGCTCCTTGGCTAAGCGAGCGAGTATGTCGTCTTTTCCGTTCAATGCTCTGGGGATTCTCATTAGTTCAATGTGAGTGAACCGTTTCATGAGTTCCACCACCCGGCCTCTGTACCGAGCTAACTCGGGTTTGTATATCTTATAGTCGCCGCTTACTTGGTTGACGACAAGCTGGGAGTCACCGTAAACCCGTAGCCGAAGGATTTCCATTTCTATGGCGAGTTCCAAACCAGCTATCAGAGCTTCATACTCAGCTTTATTGTTTGTCAGAGGCTCGGTGAGAGCAAAAGAACGCCGTAGGGTTCCCATTGATAGCGTGATGAACACCAATCCTATTCCCGCTTTTACCTCCGGGACGCTTGATCTGCCGGAGCTCCTTATTGATGAGGCCCCATCGAAGTAGAGCTCCCAACATGGCTCATCTTCCTCGAGGTGCAGCACTTGTTCGTCGGGTAACTCACAATTTAGCGGCGACTCTTCTGGTATGGGATGAGCAGCGAGAAAGTCTGCAAGAGCTTGCCCTTTTACTGCTTTCTGAGGGGTATAAACTATGTCAAACTCAAGTAGCATGACAGCCCATCTTGCCATTCTGCCGGCTAGGCTTGCTTTGGTCATCAAGTGTTTGAGCGGGTCGACCTTGGAGATCAGCATAACCCGATGAGCGAGCAAATAGTGCCTCAGCTTCTTCACAGCAAATATTAGAGCCATGCATTGCTTTTCGATTGGGGAGTAGTTGTGTTCCGCCCCGACTAGAGTTCGACTGAGGTAATAGAGGGCATTTTCTTTTCCCTCCTCGTTATTCTGGACAAGGAGCGCACAGAGTGACTCATCCAGCGCGGCAGTGTAGAGAATCAGCGGTTTATTTGGAATGGGAGCGGCCAGCACTGGAGGGTGCAACAAGTATTGTTTGATACTTTCGAACGCTGCTTGACATTCGGCATCCCAGATAAAAGGAGCTCCTTTCTTCATGAGCTTTGAGAAGGGCCCACACCTTCCCGATAAATTTGAGATAAACCTCCGTATATAAGCAAGCTTGCCTTGAAAAGATCTTAGCTGCGTCAGACTCTTCGGAGGGTGCATCTCCATGATGGCCTTTATCTTTGATGGTTCAACTTCGATCCCTCGATGTCGGACTATGAAGCCCAGGAATTTTCCCGATGACACGCCAAAAGCGCACTTCAGAGGATTCATCTTCAGATCGTATTCCCTCAGTCTGGTGAGAACGGTCCTAAGATCTTGGATATGATCGGCCTTGGTTTTAGTCTTGACGACCAGATTATCAACATAACATTCGACGACTTTATGGATTAGGTCATCAAAGATATTGGTCATTACCCTTTGATATGTAGCACCTGCGTTCTTCAGTCCGAACGGCATTACCTTGTAGCAATATATTCCGATCGGGGTTCGAAATGCTGTGTGTTTCTCATCCTCAGGCGACATCTTAATCTGATTATATCCAGACGAGCCATCCATAAAGGTGAACAGTTCATAATTTGAGGTGTCATCGACCATCATTTCCATGACCGGTAGCGGGAAGTCGTCTTTAGGACATGCCTTGTTGAGGTCCCTGAAATCGACACAAACTCGGATCTGCCCATTTTTCTTCTTCACTGGGACTATGCATGCGATCCAGTCCGCATATTTCTCTTCCCTGATGAAGCCGGCATCGATGAGTTTCTTGTTTTCCTCGATGACCTTTTCTTCCAACTCCTTTCTCATTCTTCGAGGAGCTTGTTTGACTGGCTTAGCATCAGAAGATATAGCCAGCTTATGTACGGCTACTTCAGGGGAAAGGCCAGGCATTTCTTTGTACGTCCACGCGAAGCAGTCGACGAACTCATGCAGCAGGGCAATTATCCGCTCTTTCATTTCCTCCGACAAGAGTGAGCTGATGTAGGTCGGCCTTGGATTATCGGGCGTTCCTAAGTCAATCTCGGTTAGCTCATCAAAGGTTGCTTGTCCTCCATCTTCGAGCTCTTGAGGAGCTTCTTCTGGCTCGGCTATTTCGTCATCATCATTTGATCTTTCGCTGGCCTCACCAACATAGATCATGTAGCACGCTTTGGAATCAGGTTGAACGTAACCTATGCCCCGTTTATCTGGAATTCGTCCATCGATGAGTGCTCAGACCTGGGGTGGATGCCATAGCCCTTCGTAAAACTTTGCTTCGGACTCCGTTTGATATAACCGGCATCCGCACTTTGTAAAGTATTCCCGCATCTCGGGTGCATAGTATCTGGGATTGAGGAAGGCTCTTATGCCTCTCTCATAGGGAAGGCACGCGATAGAAAGATCGTCCGGGTGCACAACGGGGGTTGACCCGTAAAACAGGATGCCCTTCTGTCCATTTTTCCTCCCGGGGACGTAGAAAGTTCTCAGCTGGTCCACGGTGGAGACTGACAACGCATCGAGCTCTTTGCACATCTGCTCCGGCACCTTTGTGACGGTTAGGGACCCTTCTGCAATTTCGAGGGTCTCTCGTAGTTTCGCTTTTTGCATGGGGGTCTAATCTGTACCGCTGTTGCACGACAGGTCCTCTTCCTCTGACTCTTCAGTGTCGCTGCCAAGATGAGGGCGGACTTTACTGCTAGATGGGGCTTCAGTGACATATTCATCCATATCGCTACTGAAATGAGGATGAGTTTTACGGAAGGATGGACTTCCAGCGTCGGACTCATCAGTGTCGCTACCGAAATACGGGCGCACTTGGGCATTTTTGTTTTTGAAAGTGACAGCCGGCGCAGATTTGCTTTTGAGTCTTGGGGCCGGTCTATCCTCAGTCAGTTGTGGCTTAGCATTTTGGTGGTTCATAAAGTACCGAGAATCTTCATATCGGACTTCATGCACACCGAACGGTTGGATGTCTCCGTCAATGCGTCTTTCTTCGCCATTTTTACTATACTTCATGCATTGATGGAGAGTTGACAGAATGATGCCGTAATCGTGGAGCCACGGCCGCCCCAAGAGAATCTTATAAGACGTGTCAGCGTCGATCACGTATATCTTAGCTTCAGTTTGCAGATCCCCGAATTTGATTGGCAGAGCTATGGACCCGAGATCTTGCTGGCAATTTTGGTTGAAGCCTTGAATGACAATCCTTTCCTTTGACAGGTGTCGGACGTCCATTGACAAACTCTTCAGCGTTCGCAAGTTCATGATGTTCACTGAAGACCCCGGATCAATCAATATGCGATTAATCTGATCTCCGTCGCTGTACCTGGTCACGTAAAGCGGCCGATTATGCTCAACCGTTCCCAGTAGCAAGTCTTCATCCTTAAATGTGACTGCGGCAGCATGGAAAGCGTGCTGGGCTTCTTTCATATTAATTTCCGCAAAGTGAGCCTGATACCGCTCGGGGTTTTGTAGAGCGTGAATGAGAACATCTCTAAGCTCCTTAGATAGGACCAAGGCGTCGTAGATGCTAAGGAGAGACGGAAGCTTTCGGAGGTGTGCCAAGATATTATAGTCCACCGAGGAAGGACTTATGTTTTCATCAGCCGGTTCTCTGCCATCTTCTTTATTAGCGACTTGTTTTTCCTTCCCTTTTGGGGTGTTGCCCTGATTTGGCGGTAGAGCCCTGCCGCTTCTGAGCTGGATTTGATTGGTCGTTGTGGCGAGCTCCTCGTCCTCTTCGGGAAAACAGAGCTCCTCTTCCGAGTCGCTGCCAAGATGGATGGCGTAGCAGGTCACTACTGGGATCTCTTCATTGGAGTCTTCTTCTAACTCCTCCGGAATTTCAGCCGCTTGTACAGGGAAGAACTCCTTCAATTGAATCAATGTTCTTTCCTTTTGTTCATATTCTTCGAGGGAATCGATATATTTTTGAATGGTCGATCTCCCTGCAGACTCTTTTTCACGCCGAGCTGCACTTTTCTTCTTCTTGAGCTTCTTGGATTTTGAGCCTGATGGAGCCGCATTGGCAGCTGGACTGGTAGGCTTCTTCTGACCTTCCCATTCCATCCTGGGCTCTCTCTGAAGCAGCTTTAGCATCTTCTTCGTCTTATTAGATATGTGCGTACTCCACGGAGGCCGCGATGAGTCAGTTTCGTTTGTCAGGGCAGCGGGTTCAGCCGTCTGCTCCCAGAAGGCTTCAACTTCTGTCTGTATAAAGTTGGCGGTTGCAACTTGATTGTTCACCAACACACTTTTGGACAGCTCGATCTCTCCAGCCTTGTACTGTTGGAGATAGTGCCCTCATAGTCAATTATTGGATCACAGGTACGTGATTGCAATGATTGCGGAGGACCTATACCGGTAGAACAGTCTTACTCGAGATGATAGTATGCTATCTGGTTTGCCTTTATCAGTTGTGTGCATGTTCAGGTGACTGATTACATGTTCCACTTTGATAGAGCCCTTAGGATCTTGCTTTACTACCAACTGTATGATGGCGATCATATACGTGAGAGTTGGGTAGTTTATATGCATATCCTTAATTGTGGTCCCTAGTCGTGGGAGTTTCGAGACAGGGCATCGATACTCCGGAGTAGACTAGTGTATACAGTCGAGACCCCGACGAGGGGCGGTGGCCGGTCTCACAAGCCACTGGTGTCAGTTGGATCACCTAAGATGTATACAGGTGCTCATTGGGTTATGAGTACACCGGACAGGACTCGCCGGGAATCTGCTAGTTAGTACTATACCTATCGTCAGATAGCAGTTCCATGGTGACATGTGTACAGGTTAGTTCATCGACCTGAGGTCGTCATTTGTCTCGTGTGAGTTCCCACTGTGCTTTGATTTCTACCCTACCACGGCTCAAAGGAGTCGTGCAAACAGGTAGCTTTTGGGTACAGTCCCAAGCCATATGGAGGCACGTGAGCGGATCAGCAGGGGATTCGTCTCTCCCGGTATTGGGGGCGAGGTCGTGCTGTGTCTAGGAGAGCCATTACACAAAGTCCATGGCCATGGCAGGAGATTTACTGGTAGGTACTCCAGTAGTATCTCAGGGTGTTATTGGGCTACACTCCGACCCGACTTATACTGCTATTGGGGGTCTGACGTTACTAGCCCCCTAGGCGGATATGCGATACTCATTGACGAACGGACCGGACTGTATATACATTGTCACTGTTAGGCTCAGTAGGGTTTCCGGATGAGTTCGCTCATCGGCCTCCCTTGAGGTCAGTCCATGGGCAGCCGTTACGCATAGCTAGTGCCGCTGACGGTTTGTGGTTAAACCCACTGCCAGGGTACTGACGAGTCATTAGAGTCCCCCACAGACAGTTTCCCAAGTTCGGGCGAAACGTTGTAGAGGCCGTATGGTTTTATGGCAGGGTTCGGAAAATGCACGTGCGTTTACGCACGTGACAGTTTTCGGGCAGTAGATACTGGTCGGCTTTGGTTTAAGCCGGATCCGAGTATTATATTGAGTAGGTATAATATCTTTGTCTCAGTTGCATTTGTATTCGGTCGTAATACAAATGCGGGTATATTTATACAGTCTCGG
The DNA here is from genome assembly GCA_030015575.1 of Agapanthus africanus. Classification (NCBI taxonomy): domain Eukaryota; kingdom Viridiplantae; phylum Streptophyta; class Magnoliopsida; order Asparagales; family Amaryllidaceae; genus Agapanthus; species Agapanthus africanus. The sequence continues at coordinate 196,177,414 of CM057342.1, forward strand.
GGTTATCCTGAAAGTCGTTTCAGGATCACTTTTGGAAGTTGCCAGTTTCCAGTTTTCTATCAGCCGTCTTTTAACATTCGGTTAAAGACGGATTTATCTTTTCTTGGATGAGGGTGAGTCATGCTTCTAGAAGGTTCTAGAAGGTTCTAGAAAATGGTGACAAGGATAATGACTCATGCTTTGATTTCTAAACATTCTTGTTTTCCTTAAGATATTCTTTTGTGTTCACATTATGATATTTTGCTTAAGGTTACTCTCCCCTCTCCTACACTCACCCCCTCACTCCTATAAGTGGCCGGCCCCCCTCCTCTCTCTCACACTTGGTGTTTTTCATTTGTGAAAAAGATATGATAGATTTTGGGGTGTATGGAATTTCACAGTTCATTTCATTCCATCACCCAATTCCCACGGCAACTTCATTAACCGATCGTCCACGGATTTGGACGAAGCGAGACAAAGTCATCTACTCATTCTCTACATCATTCTTGGTCGTCTCTTCTAGCAAACTTGACGACCGAGTTGCCTCGAGTCAGAGGCGGGAGCCCGTTTAAAGAATCAGTGATGTGGTGCCACCTGGACGAGCAGATCGGAGATCGACGAGATCAGAGCAGCCGCAACGGAGCGTGGGATGATGGTTAAAGAACGAAGGACTCGGATCGTTCGGTATAACCTTTCTACACTCTTTACAGTTTGTTAGTTTAGCAATAATGGCAGATCCGGGTTAAAGTATACGATAGCGCCAGTTAAAAAGTTTTTGTTCCGCATTTGGCGTCTGTAGACGGCCGGGGCGCTACCGTAGACTTTCAGTGGTATCAGAGCCTCACCATTTTGCTATACTAACGTGTGCTAACGCGTTTAAAATATCGATCGAACCGGAAATAAAAAATCACAATTTTTCAGCTTGACAGTTTCTGTTGATTTTAAATGGTGACCTAAAAATATTTCACACATCTCAGAAAACTGTGCAGGGTTTTATAAGAGCACCGACAAAATTTGGGCACGTGACTCCACCAAACCGCCGCGGAAACGCGGCCAAATCCATGGTTTGGCCGCGCATCCGCGGCCACTTGGTGAGATCATGCTCCCAAATTTGTACAGTGTGTTCCCCTCTGGAAATTTGGGTTTTTGGTATATATCGTTTGGGCCCAGGTTTTGTTTCTGTTCTCCAGATTTGCGTGGGGCCCACTTTGTGATATTTTGTCGATCGAAATTTAAACATGTTAGTTTACAGTGCTTACATTATATCTCCGACCGGGAATGTCATTTGATCGGTAAACCGCGTCTGATTGCTATAGTTCTTTTAGACGGGTTTGCGAACGTGACATTCGCGTTGATGTTCTGTGTTGTGCTGTGATGTTGCGGATTTGTCGTGGTGGATAGCAGTGTGCAATGGTAGTACAGTTTGAGTTTATTTGTACATTTGATATTGCGGGGCGAGCGTCCAACTTGTGGACTGCCGTCACTGCCTGTTGTATAATATTCTTTTGGGGCACGACCAGGTTGCGGTCGATGTACCTGTTGTACTATTTTTCATTACTGTACTAGGTTTTGCCCCAAGCGGAGTGCACGGATAGCCGGGTTCTGGAGGGGCAACGGGTCGGCATCTCATGGCTTTGAGACGCAGAGGGGCCCCACTCTAAAATTGGCAGACTATTCGCCGCACTCGTAGGGGGTACAGGTTGACCCAAGGAGGGGTGCTCAATTTACCGGATTCCGTGAAGTGCCGGGTGTTCCATTCACTATGCTGTGGGGACTACCTCGCTTCAGGTTTTGGCGGGTAACTTGCCGCACCTGTAGGGGTCTAGATTTCATTGCACAGGCTATCCACACGACAGGGGAACGTCGGGTTTCAGCAGCGGCTCTGTGAAACTTGGGGATCCCAGATTATCTGTATTGTTCTGTGATGCTTATTACTTTTCTGTAATGTTGCATATTATCACGCCTGGAGCGATTATGTATATTGGTTTATATACTATTAGATGTTATATATGTTTTACACCCGCGCTAGTCCAGTCCCCGCTCTGTCGTTAGTTAAGTAACCTAACGGGTGATGACGGGACCCAGTGACGAATGCGGATGGCATATACGTACATTTTATTTTCGTTCTTTTCTGGTGTGATTATTGATGGGACTGCGTTGATTCTGATCAATGCAAAAAGTAAAACAAACCTGTTTTCAGTTGTTGGAACAAATTTAAAAAGTGTTATTGCAAAGACGTTTCCTTTTGTTTTGCATAGCGGTATTCAGTGGAATATCCTGCACCTCATTCGACGGGGCAAGGGCCGATATCCCTTCACCGGGACTGACCCCTTGGGCAGAAGTTTGCGTCAGGGTAATAACTTCACTATAGTCGATTACAAGTTGCTTTGCATAGCGGTATTCAGTGGAATATCCTGCACCTCATTCCACGAGGAAAGAGCCGAGATCCCTTCACCGGGAGTGACCTCTTTAGCAAAAGGTTTTCGCCACTATATTTTAAAAAGCTATCAGGTTCCTTCAGCGATATCAAGTTCACTACGTTAAAGGTTTTTCGCCAAAAACCAGCCGTAGCCCTCCGTCACTTCTTTTTGGTATTCAGTAGTATTCAAGCTATGTATTTTGACCTAACGCCAAGGCATAGTGTTTGGTAGCTGCTGGGTATTCAATTGTTGCATAGATAGATGAGTTGGTTTGGGACAGCCGTTCTGCCATTTTGACCTAACGCCAAGGGCATGTGCGGGTGGGTTCAAATTAACAAGATAGTGACGGGTAGAACTTGGCATGTGACTTATGACATTTTGACCTAACGCCAAGGTTATAAGAGCATGGGGCAAAAATCGTATCGGGAGTTTCTAAAGAAACTGAAACTTGCCAAGTATGCGCATACCTTCTGGAGTATGAGTAACGTGGATGCATTCCATCACGTTATCATGCGATGAGAGTTGGATCCCGATTCCCACTGATGAGTTGGTTTACTCTTCGGGTGATCCCGATTGATTCTTCTTTAGGTTTGGAGGAGAATTTGACAGGACAGTGGGAGGTTTCCGGATTAGATAAAGTGATGACCATTCTGATCTAGGTTAGAGTGCACGCAGAGTGTTTCTTTTCTCTCTCTCTTTGGCAGCGACCTTTGACCGACCCTAGACTATGACTCAGTGACCAGGTTGACCGAACCTTCTTAAAATACTGGCTTTTGGATTGTCTATGTTGCATAAGTCATTGCCACTCCTTCTTCTACCCTTTGAATTTCTTAGAACACCCGTATTACTACGGATATCCACTTCCATTGGATAGATCCATCGTATGGTTATATACGAACTCGAAGGAACTTCTTCGAGGATGGATCCAGGTTCAGGAGAAATAGAATTGGTTTATTCAGTTGTCTTTTATTATCACCTTCTCTCAGGTTGCGAGAGCTCCTTTGTTTAGGAGAGTACACCTATTACGCTTATTGGATAGTCTTATTCCAAACCATAGGCAGGTGCCGAAAGGTAAGGAATGAAGAAAACCAATTAGCCTAAGTAGGGTGTGCAGAAGGTAATATGTAAAGACAAAATAAAGGGATTAGAAAGATGGCAAAGTAAATTGCGACTGATATCATTCACGACCAAAACCGCGTACTTCATCGCCACTCCTATTTCACCTTTAAAGGAAAAAGGTATTATTCAGTTGTCTTTTATCATCACCTTCTCTCAAGATAAGATTACTCCTTGGTTTAGGAGGGTACACCTATTATGCTTACTGGATAGTCTTCTTCCAAACCATAGGCTGGTGCCGAACGGTAGGGAAGGAAGAAAACCATTTAGCCTAACGATGGTGTACAGAAGGTAACGACTAAAGACAAATAAAGGGAGTTGGAGAGATGGCAATAAAATATACAGTTGAAGTCATGAATTGGATTATGGAAGAGGCATTACTATGAATACCAGGATACCCCTACGAAACATTTTCATGTTTCAGTGCATTGTTAAAGGAAAACTGTTTTCCCGATTAGACACTTACTCCAAGGGTATGTATTTACCAGGTTTCATTCTCATATCTGTATGGTTTTACAGATGATGAGTGGGAGTAAGTTATTGGGAATTAGGTGATTATCCTCATTATATCGGAATTCGTTGTAATTGGTGATATTTGAGGAAATCACCAGGGTACAGTTTTCAACCTACGACGCACAGGTTTTGAGTTGTTTAACTCAGCGGACTTATACAGAGTATTGTATGTTGTCCAAGTGTCCATCAGGACAAAGGGGTAGGTCCTCGTACTATGTTCTATTTACTTATAACTTCTCTAGTATTTGGACAAGTGTTTCGTAGAAATACAAGGTCTAAGTTTTGAGAAGTTATGGGTATAAGAATAAAGTAGAGAACCAGGTGTCACAAGTATCGGGATTCTTCAAAGAGATCGAAGATGTAGATTCTTGTGATTGGTATTCAAATGATAGTGATGGTTTTGAGAAACGAGTTTCTCTTTCAGGTTACTCATAATTGGATGGATTCCTAAGTTGAGTAATGCTGATTAGCCTCTTTCCATTAAGTTGATATGCACTGGAGATAGCTGCATGGTTTGAATATGGTTCCAATTAAATAAGTGCCAAAGTTTCTATATTGGATATAGAATGGATCGTACCTTAAAAGATATTAAGGAATGGGGAGTTGTCCAGCTTTTGCTTAAAACCAGACTTTGGATAACTCAGGGCACGTTTCTGTAATGGCTGTTTGTGGGTTGACCCTGGCTATGACGAGGGTTGATATTCTACCATTTGGAAGATCAATAGTGATATTGTTCTTGACTCGCCACAGTTTTAGTAAAATGGATCTTTTTCAGAAAACAGTAGTGGGAGTATGGTAGAACTGGAAGTGATTCCAGAACCGCGAACGATTACGGAAAATTTAATAGGACCTATATATTCAATCAGGTTTGACATTCCAATAGCCACTCTGCAGATAAGGTGGGTAACCTCAGACACCCGAGAGGTACTCCGGTAGCCTCAAGGACGGTGACAGGGAGGATCTTGTTTACCCAGACTTGACACTACTGTTGTTCCAGGATATGAGACCCGGTAGGAGGGTTGTCGTAGTCAGTGGGAGCAACGGAAGCATAGTGGGCAAGATGCTTATGTCTATTTATAGACTAAAGCAGTTATAGCGGAGATAGATCATCTAATTTTGATGTGACAGTCATGGGTTTGACTTCAATCAGAATAGGGGATGGATCTGTTAAGAAGGTAGTAGGGTGTGATGTCATGGTATCTGGATGACATACACAGAGTAGGAAGTAAAATTCCTATACTACGATCGGTTGTACTGTGGTCGTCACACAGTTGTTTCTCCAGACAGGATATGGATATAATATTTGACATTCTGGTTTCTGGATCTATGGTTTTAGATCTAGATTTGGGTAGTTTCCCAATGTGGGTACTTTGACAGATATTCTAATGGTTTTTAGAATAGATGACTCCTAGCATGGTGGTGCACCTGCAGGTGATGGAGTCACCCTCTCTAAAGATGTCTTACAGACTAAAGGGGAGAGGGCTGTGCATGATTGACAGATCACTTGCTTAGGCAATTGAGTCAATCATGAGATGTCAAGTACCACACCAGATGTTGTTTTGCACTAGATGCGATAAGTTTGTATTAATCCAATCCTGTAGAGACATAAGGAAGCAGTTTTAGAACATAAGTGGATGTTTTACGGATTTGATGACGGCAGCCTCCTTCGGGAGACGATTATCATTCCAGGCTTCAAAGGTGACGTAGATGACAGAGTGATTGTCAGAGTTATAGTTTTCCCTCTGACGAAGAGGGACAGTATTATGGACAGGTGGTCCAAGAGGATACTGTGGGTGGCATGGTGCCGGATACTGATTAGGTTCAGTGATCGATACAGTCTAAGAAGTTTGGATTTGGAGTTCATTTATGAACTAGGTCCCATCAGATATCCAGACATATTCTAAGACAGGTATTACTCAATTCGGGAGATGGCTTTCTCCGTGAACTTGAGATTAAGAGAGATATAGAAAGAAACTTCTAGGCGGATCCACTCACTGAGGCTATTTCTCGAACACAATAGTTTTACAAACGGGCTTTGTGAAACTGATTAGTAGAGGAGTTGGATGTTCGGTTTCACACGGGCTGTGAGTAGTCGACATCGCAATAATTAGCCTTGAGTGCAAGTGGGAGATTGTTGGAGATAGTGCCCTCATAGTCAATTATTAGATCACAGGTACGTGATTGCAATGATTGCGGAGGACCTATACCGGTAGAACAGTCTTACTCGAGATGATAGTATGCTATCTGGTTTGCCTTTATCAGTTGTGTGCATGTTCAGGTGACTGATTATATGTTCCACTTTGATAGAGCCCTTAGGATCTTGCTTTACTACCAACTGTATAATGGCGATCATATACGTGAGAGTTGGGTAGTTTATATGCATATCCTTAATTGTGGTCCCTAGTCGTGGGAGTTTCGAGACAGGGCATCGATACTCCGGAGTAGACTAGTGTATACAGTCGAGACCCCGACGAGGGGCGGTGGCCGGTCTCACAAGCCACTGGTGTCAGTTGGATCACCTAAGATGTATACAGGTGCTCATTGGGTTATGAGTACACCGGACAGGACTCGCCGGGAATCTGCTAGTTAGTACTATACCTATCGTCAGATAGCAGTTCCCTGGTGACATGTGTACAGGTTAGTTCATCGACCTGAGGTTGTCATTTGTCTAGTGTGAGTTCCCACTGTGCTTTGATTTCTACCCTACCACGGCTCAAAGGAGTCGTGCAAACAGGTAGCTTTTGGGTACAGTCCCGAGCCATATGGAGGCACGTGAGCGGATCGGCAGGGGATTCGTCTCTCCCGGTATTGGGGGCGAGGTCGTGCTGTGTCTAGGAGAGCCATTACACAAAGTCCATGGCCATGGCAGGAGATTTACTGGTAGGTACTCCAGTAGTATCTCAGGGTGTTATTGGGCTACACTCCGACACGACTTATACTGCTATTGGGGGTCTGACGTTACTAGCCCCCTAGGCGGATATGCGATACTCATTGACGAACGGACCGGACTGTATATACATTGTCACTGTTAGGCTCAGTAGGGTTTCCGGATGAGTTCGCTCATCGGCCTCCCTTGAGGTCAGTCCATGGGCAGCCGTTATGCATAGCTAGTGCCGCTGACGGTTTGTGGTTAAACCTACTGCCAGGGTACTGACGAGTCATTAGAGTCCCCCACAGACAGTTTCCCAAGTTCGGGCGAAACGTTGTAGAGGCCGTATGGTTTTATGGCAGGGTTCGGAAAATGCACGTGCGTTTACGCACGTGACAGTTTTCGGGCAGTAGATACTGGTCGGCTTTGGTTTAAACCGGATCCGAGTATTATATTGAGTAGGTATAATATCTTTGTCTCAGTTGCATTTGTATTCGGTCGTAATACAAATGCGGGTATATTTATACAGTTTCGGGGTTATCCTGAAAGTCGTTTCAGGATCACTTTTGGAAGTTGCCAGTTTCCAGTTTTCTATCAGCCGTCTTTTAACATTCGGTTAAAGACGGATTTATCTTTTCTTGGATGAGGGTGAGTCATGCTTCTAGAAGGTTCTAGAAGGTTCTAGAAAATGGTGACAAGGATAATGACTCATGCTTTGATTTCTAAACATTCTTGTTTTCCTTAAGATATTCTTTTGTGTTCACATTATGATATTTTGCTTAAGGTTACTCTCCCCTCTCCTACACTCACCCCCCACTCCTATAAGTGGCCGGCCCCCCCTCTTCTCTCTCACACTTGGTGTTTTTCATTTGTGAAAAAGATATGATAGATTTTGGGGTGTATGGAATTTCACAGTTCATTTCATTCCATCACCCAATTCCCACGGCAACTTCATTAACCGATCGTCCACGGATTTGGACGAAGCGAGACAAAGTCATCTACTCATTCTCTACATCATTCTTGGTCGTCTCTTCTAGCAAACTTGACGACCGAGTTGCCTCGAGTCAGAGGCGGGAGCCCGTTTAAAGAATCAGTGATGTGGTGCCACCTGGACGAGCAGATCGGAGATCGACGAGATCGGAGCAGCCGCAACGGAGCGTGGGATGATGGTTAAAGAACGAAGGACTCGGATCGTTCGGTATAACCTTTCTACACTCTTTACAGTTTGTTAGTTTAGCAATAATGGCAGATCCGGGTTAAAGTATACGATAGCGCCAGTTAAAAAGTTTTTGTTCCGCATTTGGCGTCTGTAGACGGCCGGGGCGCTACCGTAGACTTTCAGTGGTATCAGAGCCTCACCATTTTTCTATACTAACGTGTGCTAACGCGTTTAAAATATCGATCGAACCGGAAATAAAAAATCGCAATTTTTCAGCTTGACAGTTTCTGTTGATTTTAAATGGTGACCTAAAAATATTTCACACATCTCAGAAAACTGTGCAGGGTTTTATAAGAGCACCGACAAAATTTGGGCACGTGACTCCACCAAACCGCCGCGGAAACGCGGCCAAATCCATGGTTTGGCCGCGCATCCGCGGCCACTTGGTGAGATCATGCTCCCAAATTTGTACAGTGTGTTCCCCTCTGGAAATTTGGGTTTTTGGTATATATCGTTTGGGCCCAGGTTTTGTTTCTGTTCTCCAGATTTGCGTGGGGCCCACTTTGTGATATTTTGTCGATCGAAATTTAAACATGTTAGTTTACAGTGCTTACATTATATCTCCGACCGGGAATGTCATTTGATCGGTAAACCGCGTCTGATTGCTATAGTTCTTTTAGACGGGTTTGCGAACGTGACATTCGCGTTGATGTTCTGTGTTGTGCTGTGATGTTGCGGATTTGTCGTGGTGGATAGCAGTGTGCAATGGTAGTACAGTTTGAGTTTATTTGTACATTTGATATTGCGGGGCGAGCGTCCAACTTGTGGACTGCCGTCACTGCCTGTTGTATAATATTCTTTTGGGGCACGACCAGGTTGCGGTCGATGTACCTGTTGTACTATTTTTCATTACTGTACTAGGTTTTGCCCCAAGCGGAGTGCACGGATAGCCGGGTTCTGGAGGGGAAACGGATCGGCATCTCATGGCTTTGAGACGCAGAGGGGCCCCACTCTAAAATTGGCAGACTATTCGCCGCACTCGTAGGGGGTACAGGTTGACCCAAGGAGGGGTGCTCAATTTACCGGATTCCGTGAAGTGCCGGGTGTTCCATTCACTATGCTGTGGGGACTACCTCGCTTCAGGTTTTGGCGGGTAACTTGCCGCACCCGTAGGGGTCTAGGTTTCATTGCACAGGCTATCCACACGACAGGGGAACGTCGGGTTTCAGCAGCGGCTCTGTGAAACTCGGGGATCCCAGATTATCTGTATTGTTCTGTGATGCTTATTACTTTTCTGTAATGTTGCATATTATCACGCCTGGAGCGATTATGTATATTGGTTTATATACTATTAGATGTTATATATGTTTTACACCCGCGCTAGTCCAGTCCCCGCTCTGTCGTTAGTTAAGTAACCTAACGGGTGATGATGGGACCCAGTGACGAATGCGGATGGCATATACGTACATTTTATTTTCGTTCTTTTCTGGTGTGATTATTGATGGGACTGCGTTGATTCTGATCAATGCAAAAAGTAAAACAAACCTGTTTTCAGTTGTTGGAACAAATTTAAAAAGTGTTATTGCAAAGACGTTTCCTTTTGTTTTGCATAGCGGTATTCAGTGGAATATCCTGCACCTCATTCGACGGGGCAAGGGCCGATATCCCTTCACCGGGACTGACCCCTTGGGCAGAAGTTTGCGTCAGGGTAATAACTTCACTATAGTCGATTACAAGTTGCTTTGCATAGCGGTATTCAGTGGAATATCCTGCACCTCATTCCACGAGGAAAGAGCCGAGATCCCTTCACCGGGAGTGACCTCTTTAGCAAAAGGTTTTCGCCACTATATTTTAAAAAACTATCAGGTTCCTTCAGCGATATCAAGTTCACTACGTTAAAGGTTTTTCGCCAAAAACCAGCCGTAGCCCTCCGTCACTTCTTTTGGGTATTCAGTAGTATTCAAGCTATGTATTTTGACCTAACGCCAAGGCATAGTGTTTGGTAGCTGCTGGGTATTCAATTGTTGCATAGATAGATGAGTTGGTTTGGGACAGCCGTTCTGCCATTTTGACCTAACGCCAAGGGCATGTGCGGGTGGGTTCAAATTAACAAGATAGTGACGGGTAGAACTTGGCATGTGACTTATGACATTTTGACCTAACGCCAAGGTTATAAGAGCATGGGGCAAAAATCGTATCGGGAGTTTCTAAAGAAACTGAAACTTGCCAAGTATGCGCATACCTTCTGGAGTATGAGTAACGTGGATGCATTCCATCACGTTATCATGCGATGAGAGTTGGATCCCGATTCCCACTGATGAGTTGGTTTACTCTTCGGGTGATCCCGATTGATTCTTCTTTAGGTTTGGAGGAGAATTTGACAGGACAGTGGGAGGTTTCCGGATTAGATAAAGTGATGACCATTCTGATCTAGGTTAGAGTGCACGCAGAGTGTTTCTTTTCTCTCTCTCTTTGGCAGCGACCTTTGACCGACCCTAGACTATGACTCAGTGACCAGGTTGACCGAACCTTCTTAAAATACTGGCTTTTGGATTGTCTATGTTGCATAAGTCATTGCCACTCCTTCTTCTACCCTTTGAATTTCTTAGAACACCCGTATTACTACGGATATCCACTTCCATTGGATAGATCCATCGTATGGTTATATACGAACTCGAAGGAACTTCTTCGAGGATGGATCCAGGTTCAGGAGAAATAGAATTGGTTTATTCAGTTGTCTTTTATTATCACCTTCTCTCAGGTTGCGAGAGCTCCTTTGTTTAGGAGAGTACACCTATTACGCTTATTGGATAGTCTTATTCCAAACCATAGGCAGGTGCCGAAAGGTAGGGAATGAAGAAAACCAATTAGCCTAAGTAGGGTGTGCAGAAGGTAATATGTAAAGACAAAATAAAGGGATTAGAAAGATGGCAAAGTAAATTGCGACTGATATCATTCACGACCAAAACCGCGTACTTCATCGCCACTCCTATTTCACCTTTAAAGGAAAAAGGTATTATTCAGTTGTCTTTTATCATCACCTTCTCTCAAGATAAGATTACTCCTTGGTTTAGGAGGGTACACCTATTATGCTTACTGGATAGTCTTCTTCCAAACCATAGGCTGGTGCCGAACGGTAGGGAAGGAAGAAAACCATTTAGCCTAACGATGGTGTACAGAAGGTAACGACTAAAGACAAATAAAGGGAGTTGGAGAGATGGCAATAAAATATACAGTTGAAGTCATGAATTGGATTATGGAAGAGGCATTACTATGAATACCAGGATACCCCTACGAAACATTTTCATGTTTCAGTGCATTGTTAAAGGAAAACTGTTTTCCCGATTAGACACTTACTCCAAGGGTATGTATTTACCAGGTTTCATTCTCATATCTGTATGGTTTTACAGATGATGAGTGGGAGTAAGTTATTGGGAATTAGGTGATTATCCTCATTATATCGGAATTCGTTGTAATTGGTGATATTTGAGGAAATCACCAGGGTACAGTTTTCAACCTACGACGCACAGGTTTTGAGTTGTTTAACTCAGCGGACTTATACAGAGTATTGTATGTTGTCCAAGTGTCCATCAGGACAAAGGGGTAGGTCCTCGTACTATGTTCTATTTACTTATAACTTCTCTAGTATTTGGACAAGTGTTTCGTAGAAATACAAGGTCTAAGTTTTGAGAAGTTATGGGTATAAGAATAAAGTAGAGAACCAGGTGTCACAAGTATCGGGATTCTTCAAAGAGATCGAAGATGTAGATTCTTGTGATTGGTATTCAAATGATAGTGATGGTTTTGAGAAACGAGTTTCTCTTTCAGGTTACTCATAATTGGATGGATTCCTAAGTTGAGTAATGCTGATTAGCCTCTTTCCATTAAGTTGATATGCACTGGAGATAGCTGCATGGTTTGAATATGGTTCCAATTAAATAAGTGCCAAAGTTTCTATATTGGATATAGAATGGATCGTACCTTAAAAGATATTAAGGTATGGGGAGTTGTCCAGCTTTTGCTTAAAACCAGACTTTGGATAACTCAGGGCACGTTTCTGTAATGGCTGTTTGTGGGTTGACCCTGGCTATGACGAGGGTTGATATTCTACCATTTGGAAGATCAATAGTGATATTGTTCTTGACTCGCCACAGTTTTAGTAAAATGGATCTTTTTCAGAAAACAGTAGTGGGAGTATGGTAGAACTGGAAGTGATTCCAGAACCGCGAACGATTACGGAAAATTTAATAGGACCTATATATTCAATCAGGTTTGACATTCCAATAGCCACTCTGCAGATAAGGTGGGTAACCTCAGACACCCGAGAGGTACTCCGGTAGCCTCAAGGACGGTGACAGGGAGGATCTTGTTTACCCAGACTTGACACTACTGTTGTTCCAGGATATGAGACCCGGTAGGAGGGTTGTCGTAGTCAGTGGGAGCAACGGAAGCATAGTGGGCAAGATGCTTATGTCTATTTATAGACTAAAGCAGTTATAGCGGAGATAGATCATCTAATTTTGATGTGACAGTCATGGGTTTGACTTCAATCAGAATAGGGGATGGATCTGTTAAGAAGGTAGTAGGGTGTGATGTCATGGTATCTGGATGACATACACAGAGTAGGAAGTAAAATTCCTATACTACGATCGGTTGTACTGTGGTCGTCACACAGTTGTTTCTCCAGACAGGATATGGATATAATATTTGACATTCTGGTTTCTGGATCTATGGTTTTAGATCTAGATTTGGGTAGTTTCCCAATGTGGGTACTTTGACAGATATTCTAATGGTTTTTAGAATAGATGACTCCTAGCATGGTGGTGCACCTGCAGGTGATGGAGTCACCCTCTCTAAAGATGTCTTACAGACTAAAGGGGAGAGGGCTGTGCATGATTGACAGATCACTTGCTTAGGCAATTGAGTCAATCATGAGATGTCAAGTACCACACCAGATGTTGTTTTGCACTAGATGCGATAAGTTTGTATTAATCCAATCCTGTAGAGACATAAGGAAGCAGTTTTAGAACATAAGTGGATGTTTTACGGATTTGATGACGGCAGCCTCCTTCGGGAGACGATTATCATTCCAGGCTTCAAAGGTGACGTAGATGACAGAGTGATTGTCAGAGTTATAGTTTTCCCTCTGACGAAGAGGGACAGTATTATGGACAGGTGGTCCAAGAGGATACTGTGGGTGGCATGGTGCCGGATACTGATTAGGTTCAGTGATCGATACAGTCTAAGAAGTTTGGATTTGGAGTTCATTTATGAACTAGGTCCCATCAGATATCCAGACATATTCTAAGACAGGTATTACTCAATTCGGGAGATGGTTTTCTCCGCGAACTTGAGATTAAGAGAGATATAGAAAGAAACTTCTAGGCGGATCCACTCACTGAGGCTATTTCTCGAACACAATAGTTTTACAAACGGGCTTTGTGAAACTGATTAGTAGAGGAGTTGGATGTTCGGTTTCACACGGGCTGTGAGTAGTCGACATCGCAATAATTAGCCTTGAGTGCAAGTGGGAGATTGTTGGAGATAGTGCCCTCATAGTCAATTATTAGATCACAGGTACGTGATTGCAATGATTGCGGAGGACCTATACCGGTAGAACAGTCTTACTCGAGATGATAGTATGCTATCTGGTTTGCCTTTATCAGTTGTGTGCATGTTCAGGTGACTGATTATATGTTCCACTTTGATAGAGCCCTTAGGATCTTGCTTTACTACCAACTGTATAATGGCGATCATATACGTGAGAGTTGGGTAGTTTATATGCATATCCTTAATTGTGGTCCCTAGTCGTGGGAGTTTCGAGACAGGGCATCGATACTCCGGAGTAGACTAGTGTATACAGTCGAGACCCCGACGAGGGGCGGTGGCCGGTCTCACAAGCCACTGGTGTCAGTTGGATCACCTAAGATGTATACAGGTGCTCATTGGGTTATGAGTACACCGGACAGGACTCGCCGGGAATCTGCTAGTTAGTACTATACCTATCGTCAGATAGCAGTTCCCTGGTGACATGTGTACAGGTTAGTTCATCGACCTGAGGTTGTCATTTGTCTAGTGTGAGTTCCCACTGTGCTTTGATTTCTACCCTACCACGGCTCAAAGGAGTCGTGCAAACAGGTAGCTTTTGGGTACAGTCCCGAGCCATATGGAGGCACGTGAGCGGATCGGCAGGGGATTCGTCTCTCCCGGTATTGGGGGCGAGGTCGTGCTGTGTCTAGGAGAGCCATTACACAAAGTCCATGGCCATGGCAGGAGATTTACTGGTAGGTACTCCAGTAGTATCTCAGGGTGTTATTGGGCTACACTCCGACACGACTTATACTGCTATTGGGGGTCTGACGTTACTAGCCCCCTAGGCGGATATGCGATACTCATTGACGAACGGACCGGACTGTATATACATTGTCACTGTTAGGCTCAGTAGGGTTTCCGGATGAGTTCGCTCATCGGCCTCCCTTGAGGTCAGTCCATGGGCAGCCGTTATGCATAGCTAGTGCCGCTGACGGTTTGTGGTTAAACCTACTGCCAGGGTACTGACGAGTCATTAGAGTCCCCCACAGACAGTTTCCCAAGTTCGGGCGAAACGTTGTAGAGGCCGTATGGTTTTATGGCAGGGTTCGGAAAATGCACGTGCGTTTACGCACGTGACAGTTTTCGGGCAGTAGATACTGGTCGGCTTTGGTTTAAACCGGATCCGAGTATTATATTGAGTAGGTATAATATCTTTGTCTCAGTTGCATTTGTATTCGGTCGTAATACAAATGCGGGTATATTTATACAGTTTCGGGGTTATCCTGAAAGTCGTTTCAGGATCACTTTTGGAAGTTGCCAGTTTCCGGCGGGGACTCTTTCTTCGAGCGTTCCAGCATTTGGACTTTCTTGGTTATCTCTTGAAACGTCTTGAGGCCTGCTGTACACAAGAATGGGACCATCCAATTGCTGAGGTTCCCAATGAGAAGCTGACGGACTGGTCCTACTCCAACGGCGGTTCGCACTTGACTGTGAGATTACGCCATCGGGCAATAAATCGGTGTTACTTTCATTCTTCCCCGGCTTGGTCCTCACAAGGTCGGCAATGGAGATTTTATCACTGACACTCATGAACCTTTGCCGAAACAGAGACTCCATTTGGGCAAAGGTAATGACGGACCCGTCTGGTATACTCGCGTACCAGTCGAAGGCGACACCGGTCAGGCTCTTGATAAACTGATGAAGAAGGAGCGCGTCATTGCCCCCTGTATTTCCGCACGATGCTTTGAAGTGGGCGACATGCTGATTTGCATTCCCCGTTCCATCAAATCTTCCGAACTTAGGAATGACGTAGCCGCTTGGGAACTCAATCAGATCGTACTGCGCGGGATATGGCCGCCTACTACTGCCGATTTCTTTCTGAGCTTCAGCTTTGGCCACCAATGTTTTAACCTTGCTGGTGACCAAATCCATTATCCGATCCTGTGTTAGCGGGATAGTGCTATCTGGGGCCAAGGCGTCCCCAGAAGCGGAGTGTGGCCGGCTTTCATGCGGCTTGACCAGTCTTAGACCCAAAGGAACAGGCATTGGCTGCCTCGAATTGTCATCACCCGGCTGATTAGTAGCGGCTTGTGCTTGATTGGGAGGCGCTCGAGCAATTTAAGCCGTAAGCTGCATCACCACGTTCGTTAAGTCGTCAATCTTCGAATAGAGCTTGGCCATCTCTTTATCTTTGCTCCTGAGCTGTTTTCGAAGCTCTTGAAGCAGCTCTTGCTTCGTAGCCTTGGGGCGGAAAGTCGTCTCTTCCTCGCTGTCCGAGCTTGACTCTGCATGGACCGAGGGGTCTTTCTGCCTATCATCCTCATCGAGAGGGTTTTCTTCATCCAGCGGGGGCGGCTGTTCATGGGCAGCGGCAACCACATTCAGGCTAGATTGGGCTTGGGATGTGGTGGCCCCATCCTTACTTTTACTGCGAAGGTTGTCGCTGGGGCGCTCGCCCGCCATATAGACCGTATGGATAATTGTTCATATCAGATTTTTGCATTTTTAAACCGTCCAATTTTTATCATATTGCTTATCGGTAGGTACTCTTGAGTCGTGTTTGCTAGTCAATTGCAGGATACAGGTTCTCGGCTCTAAACAGTGAAATTCATGGAAAAGCACGACAAATTCTGGATTACTGCCAACCACAGATAAAACATGGGTCTCCGCTCTCTATCCGTATGTTGCCGCACACCAGTCTAAGGGACAAAATGGCAAATCGATGTCATTTTCATGTACAAAACTCAATGTCAACACAAAATCCAACATATCTACGCGGAGCTCAAGAAAAATCATGACAAAAGATCCACATCACATCAACTTTTGATCAGCAGAAATTCTGGAAATATCGTGAAGAAATTCTGAGAAAAAACATACACCAGACTGAAGGATACTGCAAATCAGGGAACATCACCAAATTCGAAGACACAAGTCCCCATAAAGGCCGCGGTTCCGTGGCATAAGCACGCTTAGGCCGCGGAACCGCGGCCATACGGCCTTGTCAACTGATGAATTTTTGATGGTGTTTTGGTCATTCCATGTTTATTCTGAATATTGCCCTAGAATTTCTGTTGCCTGCCTATAAATAGTCCAGAACTTGCCAAAGCCAAGGGTGTGTTTATTCTTGTATTTAGATTTTAGAATACATATTTTTGTTCTTCTTCCTCTTCTCATCTCTTCTCCATTAAAACCTTGTAGTGAGCTTTTGTGAGTGAAGTGATGAATAAAGAGTTCTTTTTGTTACCAAGCTTATCTTATTGTTAATTATAATTGCTTGTAATTTTCATTTTGCTAATCTAGTTGTTGTTATTTGTTGTTTGTTTCTTTCTTCTTCTAGTTTTTCTTTATCCTTAACAACAATGATGCTTAAGCTTGATCCTTGCCAAGGTGAGGTCTCAAATAGTTAGTTGTAATGTTCTAACCTCTTTCTTTCTATCTTCCTCCTTTTGTTTTATTTTCTTTTTCTTATAATGGGTGAGTAGTTTTCATACTTGTTAGGATAGGATAAGGAAAGTTTGAGAGAAGGAAATCTCTCTCACTCTTTTCTTGCCCAACATCTTAATTCGGACTCCTGTTAATTGAACCACAATCCGCTCCTTACGGCACCCTATCCTACATGATAGCGGTGATTCCTTAGTGAGACCGGTTGTGGTTGAATTAACCGGAGGTTAAGGCTAAGAGCCAAGAACGGACGGACAAGCACCAAAAGGAAGAACTTATGCGTTGGAAAGCCTAGCTTATACTCGCAAGTTCCTTCCTAGTCGTGCTAATCCCCGTTGTTGCCGATTACCGTAACACCGATATTAAGAGTGGCAACGAAAGAAGTGAGCGACTCCTAACTCAAACTAACCTAATCCTAACCCTAACAAGCTCTCTTTACATATCATTTTAGCACATAGTTAATCTCAAAACAAATCTGGACATTTGGACTTAACTCGTTAAATCACATAGAAAAAGATTCCCTTCTTCTTGCGGACGACCCGTACTCAACCGGCAAGCTACAAGCGAAACCGTCTTGATTGCGGTAATTAACTAAGCACGCAAAAACTCTACCAATCAATGATATATCCGGCTGTCTTTCTATCATTGGCAGCTGATTTCATGGATCGCTGTCTTGACCCCCTTGTTTCAGTAGCTGGTAGTCGATTGAAGGCGGCTGGCCTAACCAGGTTCTTGAATGGTGCTGGCGCTTCTTTTCTGGGTTTGCTCCGCTGCTTTCGTGCGGCACAGAGTGCTTGATAGACTCTTGAAGAGACAGTGTCATACTTTTTCTGTTGGGGCCGGGACACGTCTCTTTGTGGCACTGTTCGGACCGCTGTCTTCTTGATTCTGGCGGTCATGGCATTTTTCTGAACCCACTTCAGAGGCTCGAAGGAATTGCCGATTCTTACGTCCGACTCAGCCGTCATTGCGGGGCAACCCTGCACTTGGAACTTCACACGATTCCATTTGGCCGAAGCCCTGGCCCTCTTGTTGGCTCGATACCTGAGCCGCTTCTGCCTTAACTTTTCTGTTCTAAGCACCTGGCAGACTTTGGCTCTTTGGGAAGACGCCGCAGACCGGGCGATGGAGGGCCTTGGAGATACGCTCGATTGTGCATTTGTTGGAGTCATCGCCTGAGCTCGTCCGCAACATTTGATGTTGCCCTTTGTACCGAAGTTCTTGCCCCCCGCTGGAGCACCAGAGAATCGTTCAGATACCGTCTTAAGTTTCGGTTGTGGTGCCTTGGCGATCACGACATTCGTCCTCTTACCTCTTGAGACCGGCTTGGCCACCTGTTCCGCCGGGATTTCTGCCAGATGAGCGCTTCCGGCAGGGTAGATGATGACGGAGCCAAACTGGCGGGGTGGTTCCTCCCACTGTCGACTGAGGCTTGCGGGGAGAACCACACGAGCGTTGATCTTGACCACGTGCGGAATCGGGGTCGCTTTGGAAGCTGAATTCGTCTTGGGAGACATTGTCGTTGAAAGTTGATTGCTGGAAAGAAAAAAACATCATTTCAGTATAGACAATCGATATGTATATTGATTGAGTTCGCATTAACGTTTAACCCGAAATATGGGAAGAGAGAAATGTCCCACCGGGCGTGCCAGAATCTGTAGGGTGTTTTTCGTCACCCTATTGAGATGGGAATACGCACACGCTTGTCAGGCGTACTACAGATTCCCCCTGCCTAGGGTAGGCCGGGGTTTAATGATTGTGGGGATCCGAATCTCCGGCAGCCGCGGACTAAGCTGCCGTTAATTACCCCTCGCCTTTGGGGCGAAGGAACCTCCGATTAGCGGGTTAAACTGGTCATGCGAACTCAATGTATAGTGTACGTGTGTTGTGTTTTGAAGGGGTTTTTTGGATATATCGGGAGCCACACAGAGTTTTTACGGGGTCCCGCTACCCGGATAGCGGACTGGGGGTCACGGGGGCTAGCAGCCCCCTTGCGGGGTGCGGGGCATCTCCCCGTTAGAAATTTTTTTCTAACAGGGACAGTGTCGTGGAGTATGTGTATGTGTACATATATATACATATGTATATATATACATGTATATATAAATAAAGGGGGAGAAAGATATCCAAAGGATGCGTGGGGCCAGCGCCTAGGCGCTTGAGCGCAAGCGCGCCACGTGTCGGCACGTGGGCGCTTTGCGCTCGAGCGCAGGGCGCTGGAGCGCAAGCGCGCCGCGTGTCGGCACGTGGGCACTTTGCTCTCAAGCGCTAGCGCGCCGGCGAGGAAAATGGGGCTTTTAGCCCCGGAAATTCCCTAAAGAGAAAATAGGGCGGAGTTAAACTCCTAAGATGCTTTGGGTTAATGAAGGGGGTTCTTCTTCTTCCTCTTATGTTGGCTGGATCTTGAAGATCAAGAGATATGAGATTTTTAAAAATCTCTCCTTTTTGAGATCTAAAGACAGATCTAAGTTCCTTTCATGGGTTTTGTGGTGAAAAACTATTTAGTTTTGGAAAAGGGAGATTAAAACTCTTGATTTAATTCACAAAAAAAAGAGAAGGTTTTGGAGCCTTGAAGAAGGAGAAAAGATCTCAGATCTAAAATTTTTTGGAGAGAGAAAAAGTTATGAGATATTTTCATTATCTTTGCCTTTATAGGCTATACACTTTACACATAGCCCCTTGGGCTTCACAAAATGGCATTTTGCCTATCCCATGGCTCATGTGCCATTTCTTTTTGCACATAAGCCATGGGCTTTACAAAAATTTGTCTTTATACCTATTTTTCTTACATTTATCCATAAAATAAAATAAAATAAATGCAACAAAATTATTTATTACAAATTTTTTATCTTGGCATGGGGGGAGGCCGGCCGCTTCATGTTCGGGCTCGACCCGGGCATGGGCCCACTGGATCTGGGCTTGGGCCCACTTGGCTTGGGGTTGACTTTGATTTTGACTTGGTCAACCGGGGTGTAAATTTTTACCCCAACACTTGTGAAACCTCGATTATACATATCTCCATATTGACTGGTCAATTTAACAGTTTAATGATCGTGTTTAATAACCGTGTGCAATTACCGTGTTTCCGTGATCCCAGACATAGATGAGATGCTAACCGTTTAATGATCGTGTTTCCGTGATTTCAGGCATAAACGATATACTCCCGAAATGCATGTACCGATGTATGTTGTTTCTCGAGAGTTTCTTATCATGTGTAATGATCGTGTTTCCGTGATCCAAAGCATAGACGAGATGCTAATTGTTTAATTATCATGTTTCCTTAATTCCTGGCATATAAGTAATGCTAACTGTTTAATGATAATGATACCTTAAATGACTTGATGCACTTGAATAAATTTGCATGCTATAACCCTACACTGTTTATCATAACTCGTTATACCTTGAGAACTAAAACAAACTAAATTACAAAGAATAGTTACTAAACGACTTTTACCTACATGATTGTGCGACACCACACTTATTGTTTTAAATCTTCTTATACTATATTTTAACTCGTCCTTGTTACCATATTTTTTCCCTTGAGAATCCTACTTGAGTTTAACTCGCTGACGGACGTTTCTTTTGCCTTACTTCCGTCGAAATCTCCGTTAGCCATAGGAGAAGACCGGGACAAGACGACCGAGATTGAAGCTACGAAGGAAGACCATGCTTCAATTACGACGCACTATTAGGATTTTAGTCATTCTTATATATCTTATTCACCCACCTGTTTAGAGCTCGCTTTATTTCTTGTCTTAGCTTTATCAATGTAATAAGATTTTGAGACTCGTTTGTAATAAATGTTGGTTAATGAATAAAATTTCTTCATTTTACTTATTTTTGTGTACTCTTGCATTACACTACGCTTAGCGTAACTATATTGAGGAGAGTCTACTTCTTGGTATAATTACGTTGCGGGCGTCATCACGTCTCCGCTCTAGTATCTTAGGAAACGGGGCATGACACCGGAGTTGCCTCATACGCATTCTCTTCTTCGAAATCGTCGAATCACCTCGCTTCGCCTCGTAAATCGTTCGAAATCGTCGTGAATTGCCGTGTCGAATCGCCTCGTTAGCCGACTCGCCTCGAGATCTGCATCCAATGGTCTACAACGGTTAGGAGCTCGACGATTCGCCTCTCTTCACTACACCTCATCTCGAATTCACCGTCCAATGATCGAAACTCACCTGGTATTCGCTTCACCTCCCCTTGGGAACCAAAGCCAAAGGTAATGAACGGGAAGATCGAGGCGAGGTGAGGCGAATCGCTTCGCCTTGTAACGGTCATAAAAGCCAGATTATTTAAAATTTTTTAAAACCCAATAAATACCGCCCAAACCCCCATTTCTTCTCATTTCAAATCCATTTTTCCCAAATTAAAAAAAATCCCTCTCTTAAAAAAAAAATATCATCTCTAAAAAAAATACTCTCTCCAACTTCCATGCTTTGAAGAATAGAAACTCTGATCCTCCGACAGCCCGATTCTGAGTTTCGAATCTCCGAGCCCCTGACCAACTCATTCTACATATCTACTCTACTGCTATTATGAAATTCTTTTCTCCATCTTATTTCTTGTTTTTATTTTATTAGCATTTTTTTGTGGTTACATTGGTATTGCCGATTTTATTATGCTTCATATTTAATTTTTTTAATTAGTTAAAACATTAATATGGAAGGTTCATTTGATACACATCAAACCCAAGTTTCTCATCCCGAAATAGAAGCATAAGCAGAAGGATCCACACCTACATCTAGAGAAGCTAAAAAATATGCGACTACTAGTAATGTTTGGGAGCGCTATAAGACTGAATTTAGGGATAGTGTTAGATATGCGGTTTGCAAATATTTGTTGGCTATAGTGCCCTCAAGGCAATTATCATAGTCGCAGGCAGGTGATTATGATGATTGAGGGAGGATCTATACCGAACTCGAGATGATAGTATGCTATCTGGTTTGTCTTTATCATCAAGTACAGTATTAAGTGGTATTACAGATCACTATTACATATTGATAGAGCCCATAGGATTCTTGCTTGACTACCAGCATTATGATGGCGATCATATACGTGGGAGCTGGGTGGTCTATAAGCACATCCTTAAATGTCCCTAGTCACGGGAGTATCGAGACTGGGCATCGATACTCCAGAGTAGACCAGTGTATACTGATCGAGACCCCGACGAGGGGCGGTGGCCGATCTCACAAGCCATTGGTGTCAGTTTTTTCACCTAAGATGTATACAGGTGCTTATTGGGTTATGAGTACACCGGACGGACTCGCCGGGAATATTCTAGTTGGTATTATACCTATTGTCAGATAGCAGTTCCCAGGTGACATGTGTACAGGTTAGTTTGTCGACCTGAGATCGTCATTTGTCTAGTGTGAGTTCCCACTGTGCTTTGATTACTACCCTACTATGGCTCAAAGGAGTCGTGCAAACAGGTTTTAGTTGGGTACAGTCCCGAGCCACATAGAGGCAGTGAGCGGATCGTCGGGGATTCGTCTCTCCCGGTATTGGGGGTTGATGTTGCGTTGTGCACGGGTGGCCATCCCCAGAAATCCTTGACTAAGGTAGTCGAGAATTACAGATCTAGGATTGGTAGTTTCTCAGGTGGTGATGGGCTTCATACCGACAATAAATGCCGCGTTATTAGGGGTTTGACTTTATCCACCCCCTAGACTCGATATGCGATAATCATAGACGAATGGACCGGACTGTACGGATATTGTCACTGTCAGGCTCAGTAGGGGTTTCGAGATGAGTTTGCTCGTCGGCCTCCCTTTCGTTCAATACCTTGGTAGTCGTTACGTACAACTAGTGCCGCTGACGTGCTTGTGGTTAAACCCACTGCCAGCGTAATGACGAGTTTTTAGAGTCCCACACAGAGAGTTTCCTTGCTTCGGGCGAAACAATGTAGAGGCCGTATGGTTTTATGGCAGGGTTCGATCATATACGTGCACTTATGCACGGATCATGATTCGGACGGATAATACTAGTGGGCTTTGGTTTAAACTGGATCCTAGTATTATATTGTTCGTCTCATTGTATTCGTATTCTGTAATACGGATGCAGGTATGTATATACGGATGAGGGGTATTCTTGTAATTCTTTACAAGATTGCTTCTAGAAGTTGCCACTTCATTTTGTTTTAAACATTTAGGGTTAAATGTTTAATGAGGTGGAGAGGGTGAGTAATTGTTTTGGCATTGAATCTAGAATGCTCACTTGGTGACTCATGGTAATGAGTCATGTAGTGACTCATGGTGGCATGATTAGATTTTTGTTTGTGGTGTGAAATATTTGTTGTGAGACATGGGGATATTTATTCTTGAGTTGTTTTCTTGAGTTGCTAGTATGCTTGATAAATGCTCACAACAAATAGCTCACAACACTTAGCCATTTTTCTTCACTTGATTTTTCCTTAGCCTTACACTCTCATCCTCTCATGGCTTCTTCTACCTCCACCCTAATTATCTCATGTGTTGAGAAACCTGAGGTGTCTTGAGACAAACTAATCCTACACACTCTCTACTTCATCTTGGCTATCTAGTGTAGCGAACTAGGTAATCGAGTTGCCTCGGATATGAGGTTGGAGCTCGATGCAAAGACTCTCAGGTGGATCATCTTCGATGGGGGAGACCGGAGATCAAACTTGATCAAGGAAGTCTCGTGGAGCTTGGGATAAAGGTTAAAGACCGAAGCCACGGATCATTCATTATAAATTCCTAACTCTTTCATTGCTTGCTAAGTTTAAGGTTTATGGTCGATCCGTATTCGGGGTTGTGGTAGCGCCATGTTTATAAATTTTTGTTCTGCATCTGGCCACGGTTCGATGGTCAGGACGCTGCCGTAACCCAACATGGTATCAGAGCTAACCTATAAACCCTATACTAGCTTGTTCTTACGTGGTTAAAAGATCGATCGAGCAAAATTCCCGAAATCACAGTTTCATTTTGCCCACAGAGTGGTCAAAAAATAATTTCCAGTATCTCAGAAATTCATGCAGGGTTTTCTAGGAAGCCAGAAGAAAGTTGGAGACACAGTTCCCTAATACGGCCGCGGAACCGCGGCAGAACAACCATGTTTGCCGCGGTTGCACGGCGGAATTTGGTTATCTGTGCACAAAATTTCTACTGGTGTTCTATTGTTTGAAATTATGATTTTTGGGATATTTTGTTCTTGGCCCAGATTTGTTTGAGTAATGGATTGCACTTGGGGCCAATACGGAATGGTTTTTGTCGATCGAAATTTTAAATGCGTAAGTTTACAGTACATGCATTACTATCTGCGACCGTGAATGTCATTAGAGCGGTACAACTTGTCTAATTGCTATATGTCTTTTAGACAGGTTTGCGAACATGACATTCACGTTGATGTTCTGTGTTATGCTATGGTTGTGGTTGGATCGTCGTGGTGGATAGCTAGTGGTGCAATGATAGTACAGTCTAGATTCATTTGTACATTTGATATTGCGGGACGAGCGTCCGACTTGTGGACTGTCGTCACTGCCAATTTGTATATTATTTGTTTGGGGCACGACCGGGTTGAGGTCGATATCACCGTTGTACATATATTTTCTTTCCTGTATTAGAATTACCCCATGGTGGAGTGCACGAATAGCCGAGTTCTAGAAGGCAATGGGTCCGCATCTCATGGCGTTGAGATGGAGGGGACCTTACTCTAGAATTGACGGGTTATTCGTTGCACTCATAGGGGATACAGGTTGACCCAAGGAGGCGTTCTCAAGTTACCGGATTTCGTGGAGTGCTGGGTGGCCCATTCACGTTGTTGATTGGGGTTGCCTCGCTTCTGGGATTGGCGGGTAACTTTCCGCACTCGTAGGGGTCTAGGTTTTCATTGCACAAGCTATCCACATGACAGGGAATGTCGGGTCTCATTTGCGGCTCAAGTGAAACCCAAGGCTCCAGGATTATTCACCACTCTGTGTTGCTTGGCTGAGATTCTGTGATGTTTCTTTATATCATACCTGGGATGAATGTTATATATATTTATATATACTAGTAGATATTGTATATGTTTTGCACCCGCGCTAGTCCAGCCCCCGCTCTGCCGTTAGTTAAGTAACCTAACGGGTGATGACGGGGCCCAGTGGCGAATGCGGTTGGCATATACGTACATCGTATTTTTCGTTCTTTTCTGGTGTGATTAATTGATGGGACTGCATTGATTCTGATCAATGCAAGGATAAAACAAACCTATTTGATGTTGTTGGAACCAAGTTTTTTGAAAACAGACATTACAGACGTTTTCTTTTGCTTTGCACTGCGGTATTCGGTTATGAATATCCAGCATCTCATTCCACGAGGCAAGGGTCGAGATCCTTTCATCGGAAGTGACCCCTTGAGCAGAAGTTTGCATCAACGTAATAACTTTACTATAGTCGATTATTTTGCTTTGCATTGTGGTATTCAGTTTGGAATATCCTTTACCTCATTCGACAAGGAAAGAGTCGAGATCCCTTCACAGAGAGTGACCTCTTCAGCAAAAGTTTTCGCCACTATATATTTGTAAAACCACTTGGGTTCCTTTAACGATATCAAACTCATTACGTTAAAGGTTTTTCGCCAAAAACCAGCCATAGCCCTCCTTCATTTCAGATTAGTATTGCTTAGTATTCATGCTACGTTTGACGTTGCTATTCGCCGAGACGCAGTATGCGGTAGCTTTGTAATGCTTTTCTGTCGTATGGACATGTGGATTGGTTAGGACAGTCATACGACTTTGTTGATTATTCTTCAAGGGTCGTGCGGATGGGTTTAACGCAATCAAGATAATGACGGGTTGAACTTGACTAGGACCTTTTGATTTGTTAATTATGCATCAAGATCACTTGGGTCCTAGGGGTAAAAATTACATCGGGGGTTTCAAACATACATAAAACTTGCCAGGCATGCGCATACCTTCTGGAGTGTGGTGACTTGAGTAGATTCCATCAAGTTATCATGCGATGATAGTTGGATCCCGATTCCCACTGATGAGTTGGTTTACTTTTCGGGTGATTTTAGATGATCCCGACTAATACTTCTTTTGGGTTTGGAGGAGAATTCGAGGAAACAGTGAGAGACATCCTGATTAGATAAAATGATTAACCTTCCTGATCTAGGTTAGAGTGCACGCTGAGTGTTTCTTTTCTCTCTCTCTCTGGTAGCGACCATGGCCCGACCCTAGACTATAACTCATGAACCAAGTTAACCGAACCTTCTTAAAACAATTTGGCTTTTGGATTGTCATAGTTGTATATATCATTGCCACTCCTACTTTTACCCTTTGCATTTCTCCAGAACATTCCATATCACTACGAAGATCCACATTTATTGGATATGGCCATTGTATAGTTACATACGAACTCGGAGAAACTTGTTTCAGATTCGAGGATGTTTTCCGGTTCTGGAGAAATTGAATACGACTATTCAGCTGTCTTTTCCATTTACCTTCTCTCAGGTTGCGAGGGCTCCTGGTATAAGGAGAGTACACCTATTACACTTATTGGATAGTTTTCTTCCAAACCATAGGCTGGTGCCGAAGGGTAGGGAAGGAAGAAAACCAATTAGCCTAAGTGTGGTGTACAAAAGATAATAAGTAAAGACAAATAAAGGGATTAGAAAGAAGGCAAAGTAAATTGCGACTGCTATCATTCACGATGAAGCCACGTATATCATCGCCACTCCTACTTCACCTTTGCATTTCTCCGGTTCAGGAGAAATTGAATAGGATTATTCAGGTTGTCTTTTCCTCTTTACCTTCTCTCGAGTGGAGTGAGCTCCTTGTATTAGGAGAGTGCACCTATTACGCTTATTGGATAGTCTTCTTCTAAACCATAGGCTGGTGCCAAAAGGTATGGAAAGAAGAAAACTATTTAGCCTAAGTGTGGTGTACAAAAGGTAATAACTAAAGACAAATAAAGGGATCGGAAAGATGGCAAGAAAATATACGGTTACAGTCATGAATCTGGATAGTGGAAGAGGCATTACTAGGAATACCCGCATACCCCTTCGAAACATTTTCATGTTTCAGTATTCACTGTTTATTGTTAATTGAAAACTGATTTCCTAATTAGATCCTTACTCCAGGATATGTATTTACCAGATTTGATTCTCACATCTGTATAGTATTACAGATGATGAATGAGAGTAAGATATTGGGAATTAGGTGATTATATCTTCATTATATCGGAATTCTTTGTAATTGGTGATATTTGAGGAAATCACCTGGGTTTTTGCCTGACGGCAAATATTTGGTTTTGAATATCCGTAGTTATGCACCAATTTCAAACTGATATATCTGTACGTTTATTTTATAAAGTGAGATATAACTTTTTAAAATTATGTCTATGACATTTATCTATATCGGTTGACGGTTAGGTAAGGAGCATTCAACAGCGGTGTAATTCTTTTTAACCATAGTACAGTTTTTTAACCCACGACGCACAGTATATGAGTTATTAAACTCAAGGGACTTATGCAAAGTATAGTATGTTGTCCAGTGTTCATTAGGACAAAGGGGTTGGTGCTCGTACTATATTCTGTTTACTTGTGACTTCTCCAATTTTAGACAAGTATTTCGTTGAAATACAAGGTCCAAGTTTTGAGAAGTTAGGTACCAAAAAAAAGTAGAGAACCATATGATACAAGTATCAGGATTCTTCAAGGTGATCGAAAATGTAGATACTTGTGCTAGCTATTCCGTTGATAGTAATGGTTTTGAGAACTTGCTTCGCTTTCAGATTACTCATATGTGGATGTACTCCTAGATGAGTAATGGTGATTGGCCTCCTTCCATTTGGTTGATATGTGTTTCCCACCGAAACACGGAGACGCGACCGCGTAGGTCCGTCTTGCCTGAATTCGGGACAGATGCTAATTGGTGCTATTCGTCCACCTCTCCGAAGATGCCAAGTTGAGTTATGACACCGTATATCGAAGGTTTAAACAGATGCGGCCGATATAGCAGATTTCGTCAGATTCCCCCTCATTTGAGGGGTTTTTGATTGTGGGGACGCTCTTCCCTGCAGGCGCAAGCCCCTGCAGTTAATTACGCTACCGCATCGCGGTAACCACTTTCTCCTTCTCCAGATGGTCACTTCGTATCGTGTGTGTTTGTTTTGTTTTTGGTTGCCCGTGGATTGTATACGGAGACTAATTTATGTCGTCGCCCGTAGGGTGTGGATTAGCCCAAATCCGTATTTTCTTAGATTTGGGTTTGGGGTTTGGGTTTAAGGATACGTTAGTCTCATTTGAGACTAAGATCAACTTAAACGTTAGTTAAGGATACGTTAGTCTAATTTTAGACTAAAATCTACTTAACGGGATCATTTAGATCCATCAAGAGAGCATTTGGGCTCTATTGTTTAGTTTAGGGACATTGCGGTCGATAACTAGTTTAAGAACATGGTGGTCCATTGTTAGTTTAAGGAAATCTCGGTCCAAGGTTAAGGACATCATAGTCCATGGGTTTAAAAGGACCCCACAGTCCAAGGTTAAGGACATCATGGTCCATGGGTTTAAAAGGACCCCACAGTCCAGGTTAAGGACATCATAGTCCATAGGTTTAAAAGGACCCCACAATCCGAGGTTAAAGACATCATAGTCCATGGGCTTAAGGACCCCACAGTCCATGTGTCACGACCCGAAAGTACGGAACGTGACTAGCACTTAGATTACGAGACGTCTAAAGGCGTAACGTAACCTAAGTCAGCCAAAGCCCAGAAAAATCAAAACCAAAATCAAAAGAGTGAAGGAAACCTTTCATGAAAATGACTTTGAAATCAATTAAGTTGCATTGAACCCTTTTTAAAAACATCAAAAATTTCCGAAAATTTCGGCAGAGTCTCCTTTGTAAATATTATCCCCCAAAATGGGTACAACAAGATATATAAATCTGTAATAACAAAATGGCATCCCCAAGCGGGAGCTAGCTCTTCGCCCAAGGCGGATCACAACCACACGCAATATATATGTAATATCAAGAAAAAGAGCATAAAGAAATGCAAAATATAAGAAAACACAACGTCGGCTCAAGTGAGCTCGACCCAAAAGAAACCACATATACACAAATCTCTCAGTCTCATCATTAGGTCGCATATACAAATAAGAAGTGGTAGATGGAGAATACTAGATACAATGGTAATACAAAAAAGAAGAAGATAAAAGTGTCCTCGCAACCCACCTACGAGCAATGTCGCGAGTCTGAGCAAAAGAAGCCAACAATAAGATAAGCCCGCCGCTACAAGGCTGACGGGTCCGACCTGCAAGACACTGTGGCACAACGGGGGTGAGTTTCCAGCTCATGAGTAGAAAGTAACATCTAATAAGGCTATCGTAAGAATGCACGCAAATGCGTCACAACATGTATGTCTAGATGTGATGTAATGCCACTAGTATGTATGCACATGTATGCAACATCAATATGAAATCTTTAAGTGTTTTAAAATACCATAAGCTCTGCATTCTTAACTTTAGAAAAAGAATATCTGTGCAATAGCTAAGTATCCTCATGAAATCATCTGAAAACCGTGTCAAGCATCGACACCAAATATGGAAATATATCGGTATCAATGTCTCACTGTATCAATGTCTCGATATATCGGGCTCCGTCAGTCCGGATCGGCCCATATCATCAAATCTCATGACAACGGTCGGTACCCTCCGGATATCCGCCGCACCAGACATCACCGGTAGGTAGTCTTCCCCTGCCAGGCTCATCGTCTACAACTCGATCTTCTTGCCCCGGGGTACCATACCGGGCCCACCATGTACCCGAGACGGTTCATCCACTCCTCGAATCGGATCTCGAAATCCAACAGAAAACATGAAAACTCATGGTGGACGACACACACATCACGAGAAAACCGCAATTTTGTTTTTAAAAAAATGATAATAATAAGCTTTTGTTAAATTCTTGCGGTTTTCCCCAAAATCCAGAAATCGCAGCAATACTGAAATCCTCAAGAAAATCATAATATCCAACATGCTGTATATGATAAATGCTTATGATGTCAAAGGTATGCAATATGATTTATAGCTAGAAACCTATGTAGCATGATGATGAAGTGAGGGGTGTGTGTGTGTGTGTGTGTGTATGCTATGCAATTCGATGCATCATATGCGATGCAAGTGTTGATACTGAATTAAGCGGGTTCTACAGTGCTCGTGGCATGGAAATTACCAAAAACGTGTGTGTCACATGAATAGTGTGCGTGCAATAGGAGCCAATGGTAATGGTGTACGTGTAATATGAGGTGATATCACACATGTGTATATGGATATCCATGCAATTCTAGCAGACGAATAGCAATAAAGGTATGCATATGAATGAGAGGGTTAACTAACTAACAATGCAAATAGTTGCAAGTAGTACAGTAATCCTAACTATGGGGCGCCTCGCGCCATCTAAACGATTCCCCCATAGATGTATATATCTACTCACCTGAATGCCTCGCTAATCTGATCCAACCACCGCTTTGCCTTTGCGCGCTGCGTCCGATGTTTCCGCAACCGATCCTAGAATTGCATAACACACAACATAAGATTACATATTCCTGAAATGACGCAAGTCACAATATGAAAAGATCGACGCTCACAAATTAGGCACAACGTGCACTCGGTGTGCGGGAAACACACGAAAATCGCTAAAACCTTAACTAAAATCGTCGTTTCGGGGCAACCGTTAAAACTAAAACCCGACTAAACCAAACTCCGCATTCGCACACCCTAATAGTCATATGAGATGCTATAAATATCGTCCATATATCGCAATTAGATCACCTCCTAATTTTTATAAAAACCTAGTAAGCATTAGCATACCGATTTCGATGCAAATATCACGAATTAACGATCTAGCGATCGCAACATCGCACACACAACCAATCTAACCCACTAGATGGCCACAATACTAACTTTAACCCATCAACCATGCTACAAACCCTAATTACAATATCAACCCCTTTCTTGAATTTTCAAAAACCAATCATTACAATGAAATTAACACTTTAAAATACCAATTTAGCTTATTTAAACTACAAATTTAACAACTAGATTAAAACTTATACCTCCCAAGTTGTGATTCCCTTGCACTTAGCCTCTAAAGAGGTCTCCTTTCTCCTTGTCTTAGACCAATTTGGGCTTGAGAAGGGATAGCATAAGGGTTAGGTTTGAATTAGTGAAGGAAATGGTGAATTTTTGTGGATTTTTGATGATTTTTGAAGGAATTATGAAGCAAGAAGTGAGGGAGAAAATGGGGCTGCAGCAAGCTGAGTTCGGCCAGAGATGGGGAGGGGTGAGTGTGAGGGAATTGTGTAGAAAATTCTACACAAAAAGCTTCTTCAAAGGTCAATTAATGAAAGTTACATCAACTTTTTACAAAAAAACCCATTTTAATGCATTTTTTAAACCATGAAATAACTAATCTTGGAAAGTTTTGGTAAAATTTTTGTTACATTATATATTAGTTTATAATGGTTCCTAATTATGTAATTTACCCAATTAAATTTGTATTTATCACTAATTTAATGTACTTTTAAAAGCTTAAAATAATATTTAAAATAATTAATTAAGAAAAAAAAAATTTATTAACTAGAAAATTTTAAGTGACAATTAGTGACCAAATTTTAGCAATATCTTAATTAAATTTTGTATAATTAGGCCTATATTGAAAAAATACTTATTTTGACTTTTTACGGAAAAGACTGCTAATTTTGGCGATTATCGAAAAAACTGCCTAAACGATTTTCGAAGCGTTACAATCTTCCCCCTTAAAGAAATTCGGTCCCCGAATTTAGAATTTAACTACACGTACTTTTAAAAAGATGGGGATATCTCTTCCTCATCTCGACCTCGGTCTCCCAGGTGACCTCCTCGCTGTTCGGGCCACGCTAAAGAACCTTGACGGACGGTATAATCTTCGACCTCAATTTCTTCACCTGCCGATCCAAAATGACCACCGGCTGCTCGGTGAATGAAAGATCACGCTCTAGCTGGATCGTCTGGTGCTGAATCGAATGGGAAGGATCATGAAGGTACTTGCGGAGCATCGAAACATGGAACACGGGGTGAACATCGGGGAAGCTGGGAGGAAGATCTAATCGATAAGCGACTGGACCAACACGCTCTAGGATCTCGAAGGGACCAACATATCTAGGACTAAGCTTCCCTTTCCGCCCAAATCTCATCACACCCTTCATCGGAGAGACCCTCAGGAAAACATGATCGCCAACAGCGAACTCGAGTTGGCGACGGCGCCTGTCAGCGTATGATTTCTGCTTACTCTGTGCCGCTCTCATCCTGTCCCGAATCAGCTGTATCTTTTCGGTCGTCTCATGTATGATCTGCGGGCCCAAAATACTGCTCTCCGTGAGCTCTGTCCAACACACAGGCGATCGACATCTCCTCCCATATAAAGCCTCGAAAGGTGCCATCTGAATCGTCTCTTGGAAGCTATTATTGTAGGAGAACTCGATCAAAGGCAAATGACGATCCCAGCTACCACTGAAATCTAAAACACAAGCTCTGAGCATGTCCTCAAGAGTCTGAATAGTACGCTCTGACTGACCGTCAGTCTGCGGATGAAAGGCTGTGCTAAAACTCAATCGGGTGCCCAAAGCTTCTTGAAGTTTCTGCCACAATCGGCTGGTAAACTGGGTGCCCCGGTCGGACACAATGCAAGTCGGAACGCCATGCAGTCGCACGATCTCATTAATATAAACCTGGGCATACTGAGCAAATCCAAAAGTGGTCTTCACTGGTAGGAAGTGAGCCGCTTTCGTCAATCGATCCACAATCACCCAAATAGAGTCATACCCTCGACTGGTCCTGGGTAGACCCACAATGAAGTCTATGGAGACCTATTCCCACTTCCACTCAGTGATGGGTAAAGGCTGTAACTCGCCGGCTGGCCTCTGGTGCTCGGCCTTGACTTGCTGACAAGTCAGGCATCTCGACACAAAGTCTGTAATATCCTTCTTCATCCCGTCCCACCAGTAAACCTCTCTCAAATCACGGTACATCTTGGTGGAACCTGGATGCATACTGTACACTGATCTATGTGCCTCCTCAAGAATATCATGCCTCAGTCCCTCAGAATCTGGTACGCACAGTCGAGTCCCAAATCGAAGTATTCCCTGATCATCAATCACGAACTCAGAAACTCTGCCCTGCCGAATCTGCTCGATAATCTCTAAAATACGGGCATCGCCGGACTGTGCCTCGCGGATACGGTCAAGTAACTGTGGGCGTGCTCTGAAATGGGCCAGCTGTCCCCCTATAGAAATAAACTCGAACTGCACTCTGCTGTCACATAAAACCTGCCAATCCGCCATCGACTGAATCTGCACTGCGCTCAACCAGGATAGACTACCTCCGGGCCTCCTACTCAAGGCATCTGCCACCACATTCGCCTTACCCGGATGGTATAAAATCTCGCAGTCGTAGTATTTCACCAACTCCATCCAACGGCGCTGTCTCAGATTTAGATCTCGCTGCTGAAAGATATACTTCAAACTCTTGTGGTCAGTGAATATCTGGCACGACTCGCCGTATAGGTAATGTCTCCAGATCTTAAGTGCAAATACCACTGCAGCCATCTCTAAATCATGAGTGGGGTAGTTATGTTCGTGTTTCCTCAACTGCCGAGAAGCATACGTGATAACTCTGTCGTAGTGCATCAATACACAGCCCAGCCCCACTTGAGAAGCATCACAATATACCACAAAACCACCTGACCCTGAAGGCAATGCTAACACTGGTGCAGTAGTCAGACGAGTCTTCAACTGTTGGAAACTATCCTCACATGCCTGGGTCCAATCAAAAGGAACCCCTTTCCGGGTCAACCTGGTCAACGGTGCAGCAATACGGGAGAAATCCTGGACAAAACGTCGATAATAGCCGGCCAGACCTAGAAAGCTGCGAACCACTGTAACTGATACCGGTCTGGGCCAACGCTGAACTGCCTCGATCTTCTTCGGGTCCACACAAATACCATCTCTCATCACCACATGACCCAAGAAGTCGACACTGTCTAGCCAGAATGCGCACTTAGAAAATTTGGCGAACAACTGATGCTCCCTCAAAGTTTGCAATGTGATACGCAAGTGCTGCTCATGCTCCTCCCGGCTCTGAGTATAAACCAAGATGTCGTCAATGAACACAATGATGAACTGATCGAGATACGACCTGAATACACGGTTCATCAAGTCCATAAATGCTGCTGGGGCATTGGTGAGCTCGAACGACATCACCAAGAACTCATAATGACCATATCGAGTACGAAAAGCGGTCTTCAGAATATCCTCCTTCCGAACCCGCAACTGGTGATAACCTGACCGTAAATCAACCTTCGAGAAAAACCCTGCACCCTGGAGCTGATCGAATAAATCGTCAATGCGGGGTAGGGGATATCTGTTCCGCACTAACCCGGTTCAGCTGACGATAATCAATGCATAAGCGCATACTGCCGTCCTTCTTCTTAACAAACAGGACGGGAGCACCCCAAGGTGACACACTCGGTCGGATAAGCCCTTTATCCAGCAAGTCCTGTAACTGATCCTTCAGCTCTCTAAGCTCCGCCGGGGCTATCCGATAAGGCGGTATAGAGATAGGCCCCATGCCAGGGACCAAGTCAATACAGAACTCAATCTCGCGCTCTGGTGGCAGACCAAGCAGCTCGTCAGGGAATACATCAGGGAACTCTCTCACAACAGGGACCTGGTCCAACGGAACCTCTGTGGAGCTAGTATCACAAACATAGGCTAAGAATCCCTGACACCCTTTCCTCAAGAGCTGACCAGCGCGAAGGGAAGAAATCAAGCTGGAAAGGGTAGCGCTACAATCTCCCTGAATAACAAGAACCGGCTCACCAGGAAAATTGAATCTGACTGCTTTCTCACGGCAGTCCACGGATGCATAACAGGTGGTTAGCCAGTCCATACTAAGAAGAACGTCGAAGTCTAGCATATCGAGGAGAATCAAATCAACTGAAGAATCTCTCTCCCCGATACGAACGGGACACGATCGGTACACAAAACGGGCAACAAACGACTCGCCTACCGGAGTAATAACGACAAGCGACTGATCTAACGAAGAAGACTCTCGGCCCAACCTCGGTGCAAAGTATGTGGATACATAGGAATGTGTGGAGCCTGGATCAAATAATACCCGTGCATCAAAAGAACATACTGGCAGAGTACCTGTCATGACGGCATTGGACGCCTGTGCATCCTGAGGAGTCAATGCGAACACTCGGGCCTGTCCACTACTAAAAGCTGGCTGTCCTCTACCTCTACCTCTTCCTCTACCTCTGCCTCTGTCGCCTCATCCTCTCTGAACTGGACCGCCACGCCCACGACCTCTAGGAACATCTGGCTGGCGTGGAGCATCATCAGGGGTAGGAAGTAGAGCTCTCTGAGGTCGTGGTGAAGGTAGTAAGGTCACATGCGGGACTGTCGCCGTGCCCTGGCGCCCCATGGTACAGTCTCTGATACGGTGGTACTGACTCCCGCATTGAAACATCCTGGCGACGACTGCTGGGTCTACGGATATGAACCAAATAACTGACCTCGTCTCAATCCTCTGCCGCCACCATCTCCCGGAAATAATCTATCGCGGTGTCTACCCATCTGCCGCTGGGCTGGCATATCAGTACGGAAATAATCTATCGCGGTGTCTACCCATCGGGCCAGAAACGACCGGAGTCTCAGAAATGCGCTCCTCCAAAAGTAAGGATGCATCCATCGCTGCTGCGTATGTGTCAAAGTGCTGGGTGCCGATGGCAAGAAATAGCTGTGTGTCAAGCCCTCGCACAAATCTCTTTATTCTCTTCTCTTCCGTGTCTACTAGGTACGGAGCATATCGAGACAACTGGGTAAACTGTATATCATACTCCGACACTGTCATCCCAGAGGTCTTGCGCAAAGACTCAAAACTACGGGCTCGAGCATCTCGGACACTTTCCGGGAGAAAACGGGCAAGAAATGCAGTTGTAAACTCGTCCCAGGTCATAGAAGGTAGACCTGCAGCTCGGCCTCTCTCTACTGAATCGTACCACGTCTGGGTAAGGCCTTCCAGACGAAAACTCGCGAACTCCACCCATCTATCATCAGAACACCTCAACGAATGGCAAATCCTAGCCATCTTATCAAGAAATGCCTGTGGGTCCTCTGTCGCATCCGTACCGGTAAAAGCTGGAAGTCTCAATCTCATAAACTCCTGTAGTGAAACAGGGATAGTCGCAGTAGTAGCAGGAGTGACCATCTGTTCAGCAGGTACAATCGTGGTCTGTGCGGTGGAAGGAACGTCCTCGGATCTCTGTGCCCGACTGGACTCAACTAAAGATCCCATCATCTGTCGCAACTCCTGCATACCGGCCTCTAATATGACAATACGGTTTGGAGAGGGCGGATCAATATGACCCTGAGGGGTAGGCGTATCATCCCGCTCGATCCTCGCCTCAGACGAGCCCGCTCGAAGCTCATCCCTAGTGGCAGCCTGCTGAGCTCTCGTAGTCTTTGGCGGCATCGAAGCTGGAATAAGAAACAGGAGCGATAAGAACATTGCAATTGAATCAAGAAATGCAAGGAATCAAGAAAGGAAATACAAGCAATTATTTCCTAAGGTCACTTAGGCGGAGTACCGTATCGTAAGTATGCCGCGGAATATACCCACGCTACGCCACTCTGCTTAAGTCACCTACTCCATCTACCAAGGGTCGTCCTACACTCAGAAAGGTAAAGCCTACGCTCTGATACCAACTTTGTCACGATCCGAAAGTACGGAACTTGACTGGCACGTAGATTATGAGACGTCTAAAGGCGTAACGTAACCTAAGTCAGCCAAAGCCCAGAAAAATCAAAACCAAAATCAAAAGAGTGAAGGAAACCTTTCATGAAAACGACTTTGAAATCAATTAAGTTGCATTGAACCCTTTTTTAAAATATCAAAAATTTCCGAAAATTTCGGCAGAGTCTCTTTTGTAAATATTATCCCCCAAAATGGGTACAACAAGATATATAAACCTGTAATAACAAAATGGCATCCCCAAGCGGGAGCTAGCTCTTCGCCCAAGGCGGATCACAACCACACACAATATATATGTAATATCAAGAA
This sequence comes from Agapanthus africanus, assembly GCA_030015575.1. Classification (NCBI taxonomy): domain Eukaryota; kingdom Viridiplantae; phylum Streptophyta; class Magnoliopsida; order Asparagales; family Amaryllidaceae; genus Agapanthus; species Agapanthus africanus. The sequence continues at coordinate 196,214,554 of CM057342.1, forward strand.
AAAGAGTATAAAGAAATGCAAAATATAAGAAAACACAACGTCGGCTCAAGTGAGCTCGACCCAAAAGAAACCACATATACACAAATATCTCAGTCTCATCACTAGGTCGCATATACAAATAAGAAGTGGTAGATGGAGAATACTAGATACAATGGTAATACAAAAAAAAGATAAAAGTGTCCTCGCAACCCACCTACGAGCAATGTCGCGAGTCTGAGCAAAAAAAGCCAATAATAAGATAAGCCCGCCGCTACAAGGCTGACGGGTCCGACCTACAAGACACTGTGGTACAACGGGGGTAAGTTGCCAGCTCGTGAGTAGCAAGTAACATCTAATAAGGCTATCGTAAGAATGCACGCAAATGCGTCACAACATGTATGTCTAGATATGATGTAATTCCACTAGTATGTATGCACATGTATGCAACATCAATATGAAATCTTTAAGTGTTTTAAAATACCATAAGCTCTGCATTCTTAACTTTAGAAAAAGAATATATGTGCAATAGCTGAGTATCCTTATGAAATCATCTGAAAACCGTGTCAAGCATCGACACCAAATATGGAAATATATCTGTCTCAATGTCTTACTGTATCAATGTCTCGATATATCGGGCTCCGTCAGTCCGGATCGGCCCATATCATCAAATCTCATGACAACGGTCGGTACCCTCCAGATATCCGCCACGCGAGACATCACCAGTAGGTAGTCTTCCCCTGCCAGGCTCATCGTCTACAACTCGATCTTCTTACCTCGGGGTACCATACCGGGCCCACCATGTATCCGAGATGGTTCAAAAATTTGGACTATTTCTCCATTTGTCCATGTCATCCTTGCGGAGGGGCTATGCTAATCTTCTCTGTATCGTTCCAATTTTATCGGATGTCACATCTACTCGCCTGAATGCTTCGCTAATCTGATCCAACCATCGCTTTGCCTTTGCGCGCCGTGTCCGATGTTTCCGCAACCGATCCTAGAATTGCATAATACACAACATAAGATTACATATTCCTGAAACGACGCAAGTCACAATATGAAAAGATCGACGCTCACAAATTAGGCACGTGCACTCAGTGTGCGGGAAACACACGAAAATCGCTAAAACCTTAACTAAAATCGTCGTTTCGGGGCAACCGTCAAAACTAAAACCCGACTAAACCAAACACCGCATTCGCACACCCTAATAGTCGTATGAGATGCTATAAATATCGTCCATATATCACAATTAGATCACCTCCTAATTTTTATAAAAACCTAGTAAGCATTAGCATACCGATTTCGATGCAAATATCGCGAATTAACGATCTAGCAATCGCAACATCGTACATACAACCAATCTAACCCACTATATGGCCACAATACTAACTTTAACCCATCTACCATGCTACAAACCCTAATTACAATATCTACCCCTTTCTTGAATTTTCAAAAACCAACCATTACAATGAAATTAACACTTTAAAATACTAATTTAGCTTATTTAAACTATAAATTTAACAACTAGATTAAAACTTATACCTCCCAAGTTGTGATTCTCTTGCACTTAGCCTCTAAAGAGGTCTCCTTTCTCCTTTTCTTAGACCAATTTGGGCTTGGGAAGGGATAGCATAAGGGTTAGGTTTGAATTAGTGAAGGAAATGGTGAATTTTTGTGGATTTTTGATGATTTTTGAAGGAATTATGAAGCAAGAAGTGAGGGGAAAAATGGGGCTGCAGCAAGCTGAGTTCGGCCAGAGATGGGGAGGGGTGAGTGTGAGGGAATTGTGTAGAAAATTCTACACAAAAAGCTTCTTCAAAGGTCAATTAATGAAAGTTACATCAACTTTTTACAAAAAAACCCATTTTAATGCATTTTTTAAACCATGAAACAACTAATCTTGGAAAGTTTTGGTAAATTTTTTGTTACACTATATATTAGTTTATAATGGTTCCTAATTATGTAATTTACCCAATTAAATTTGTATTTATCACTAATTTAATGTATTTTTAAAAGCTTAAAATAATATTAAATATAATTAATTAAGGAATTTTTTTTTATTAACTAGAAAATTTTAAGTGACAATTAGTGACCAAATTTTAGCAATATCTTAACTAAATTTTGTATAATTAGGCCTATATTGAAAAAATACTTATTTTGACTTTTTACGGAAAAGACTGCTAATTTTGGCGATTATCGAAAAAACTGCCTAAACGATTTTCGAAGCGTTACACCATGGAATGATTGGTTATCGGGACCCGTCACCTCTTTGAAGACGTTGAGGGATTACAATGACAAATCTCAAAGGAGCGAAGAGATGTACCCTTGAACCAAAGTTGATTGGGAGATCTGTAGTCCAATTTGGAACTAAGATCAATTAATTAGATTATGAGCACATTGGCTTTGTTAAATCTGAATTAAGGACTTATGGCCAATTTGGGCTAATTCCAATTAAGTTTGAAATGTTAGCCCTTTGTTTGGGCTGTTGAACATTTGTCTGGGTTCAGCCTCCCATTATTTAGCAATGCTAAACAAGGTTTTGAGGATCTGACAACATTTTGTCTTTTATTGGGCATTGACCATTCATCATGGCTCTGGAGTTTTCTTTGAATGTCATATGAAATGATCAAGTTTGAAAGAATGTAGTCGGGGTTTAATCAAAGGGGAGTCTTGACTCAGAAAGACTTAGCCAATTTGGGCTAAAACCGGTTTGAGAATAGTGTTAAACACTAACATATATTTGGCGATCACGTGTTCCCACGTGATGCGCTTTAAAACAGTGTTAAATACTGGGGACAAAATGCTCAAAATAGTGTTAAACACTAAAAGTGGGGTGGTCACGTGGGATCACGTGAGGCACCTGAGAATTGGGCCAAACCTCCTTTATTTTATCCTCAAATCTGCAAATAAGTGTTAAACGCTTAGCCTTCAGGCCATCACGTGTGAGCATGTGAGACATGTGAAGATGGGGCCAAACTTCCTTTATTTTGTTCTCAGAATATTCAAATAAGTGTTAAACACTTTTGGTCTTCAGGCCATCACGTGTTGGCACGTGATGGGTATCCATATATTGATTATTAAAGTGTTTATTAGGGGTCATGTGGGGACACGTGAGGGCGCCCAAAATTGATTCTGCCTTTGGCTTTGTTCCCTTTATTTTGAAGGTCACATGGGAGCATGTGAGGCATTTCCTCTGGGCTAATTCCTTCTTATTCTGAGGAGTCCATTTAAAGGGTCACGTGGGGCACGTGATCTAGTATTATTAGTTCTTTATCATTCGTTGGGATGAAGGGTCAAGTGTTACCACGTGATCACGTTAGATACTTTGATTTTTATGTGCATGGAGAGTTTTAAGTCTCTTGTTTTTAAGAATTAAATTCTTTTATAGGGTTAAACCCTAGTTCTGTTTAGAGGAATTAAATTCCTATGTATTTGGAAGAATTAAATTCTGATATAGGGTTAAACCCTAGTTTCATTTGGGGGAATTGAATTCTTATGAATTTGGGAGAATTAAATTCTCATATAGGGTTAAACCCTGGTTTCATTTAGAGGAATTAAATTCCTATGAATTTGGGGGAATTAAATTCCTTGAACTCAAATTCTCCCTTCTAAGTTTTGAATCTGCATGGCAGAATCTCCCCAATGAGAATTAAATTCTCAACTTGTGGGGAGATCTGCTTCTGCAGATCTTCAACCAAAGGAAGAATTAAGTTCTTATTCAGAAGAGTTAAACTCTTAAATTGAGAATTAGATTCTCTTTTGTTTTATGGATCTTAGATCTCTTTCCCCTTTCTGACCTAGGGTTTCTTTTTTTCTGAAAAGAACTTCTTTTCTCTCTTGAGAATCAAATTCTCCTCTTTTTTTTCTCTTTATTGTTGTTTTTTCTCTCCAAAAAATCAAAATTCCAAAGATCTCTTCTCTTCTCTTCTTAGCTCCTATTTATAGGAGAAAGAAAAGAATCAATTTGTTTAATCAATCTTTCATTGAAAGATCTTGGTTGTTTCTGTAACTAACATGATCTTTTAGATCACTTAGTGAATTTTATTCACCATTGGATTTTTAATCCAAAAGATATTCTGTCTGTTATTCTTGGTGAATTTCAGGGAAATATTTCCTTGTATGAAATCTTTCCATAAATTGGTGATTTTTAATCACTCTTAGATTTTTAATCCAATGGTGCTCCACTTTACAGAGCACCATCTTTTTGTTTGGAAAGATTTAGAGAGATCTTTTTCCAGTTAAGGTTCTGGATTCCTATTTAATTAGAAATTAATTTTACTATTTCAAAAGGATTAAAAGCTCATCATGTGTTGGCACGTGATCCCACTGTTTGATCATTGGAATAGAATTTAATTCTATCAATTAAAGAGTTTAGGAACCCGTCACGTGTTGGCACGTGACCCCCTTGATTAAACATTTTATTCAGAATTTAATTCTGCCGTTTAACAGAACTTAAGGAATCATTACGTGTCAGCACGTGACCCTTGGTCGCGTGTGAACACGTGTTGCTACATTGGGGTTTTCCTTAGTGTCTTATTATATCTTTTAATCCCTTTTGGTGGGTTTTAAATGCCCATAACGTAGGGGCACGTGACTCCACTAATTGCCTGCTTGATTAGAATTTAATTCTATTATAACAGAGTCCCAGAAAACCATCACGTGTCATCACGTGACCCTTGCTCACGTGATACCCCATTAGAGAATTTCCTAATATTTTATCAGGGAACAAATGCCCCCACAGCGTTGTTCTCACGTGTTTGCACGTGAGTGCAACGCTATCACCTTTGTGACCGTTGGATTTGTCTAGGGAATAGGGGAGATGAACCGTCCCCCATCATATTCTATAAATGCAGGAGTCCCTTCAGAAGCGCCTCCACTTTTTCCATCTTCTTCCTTGCTCGTTTTTCCTCTAAGAATTTAATTCTCTTTCCCTGAGCTTAGTTCTCTGATTCGAAATTTTTCAGAGTTTAACTCTGTCAACAAAGATTTCCTTTTTTCAAGTAAGAATCTTGAACGACTGAGGAACTCCTTGTAGAAATTTGGATTTTAAATCCACACCAAGGATTTTTTCCCTTTAACAAGAACCCATTTTTTCCAAGTTCTTTAAAAAGAAAACTGCTCGATCTTTAAATAATAAATCCTTTTTGTTAGGGCTCTTTTGATCTCAGAGATCGATGGCAATACTTGACCTTTCATTGGAATTTAATTCCATTCCAAAGGGTCTTTTAACTCTAAAAATGTTTTCTTGGAATTTAATTCTCCTGTTCAAAAGGAATTTAATTCCTCTAAAGAACTTAATTCTTTGAAAGAAAATTGTTCCCCTCCGAAAGACGGCGCACAGGACTGCTAAGTCATGACACTGAGATTCGGGGCAGATGCTAATTGGTTTTATCCGTCTACCTCTCCGAAGATGCCAAGTTGATTTATGACACCGTGTATCGGAGGTTTAGACGGATGCGGCCGATATAGCAGACTTCGTCAGATTCCCCCTCGCTTGAGGGGTTTTTGATTGTGGGGACGCTCTTCTCTGCAGGCGCAAGCCCCTGCGGTTAATTACGCTACCGCATCGCTGTAACAACTTTCTCTTTCTCCAGAATTTCACTTCGTGTCATGTGTGTTTGTTTTGTTTGTGGATGCCCGTGGATTGTATATGGAGACTAAGTTATGCCGTCGCCCGTAGGACGTGGATTAGTCTAAATCCGTATTTACTTAGATTTGGGTTTGGTGTTTTAGTTTAAGGATACGTTAGCCATATTGAGGCTAAGATCGACTTAAACTTTTGTTAAGGATACGTTAGCCTAATCTCCAGACTAAGATCAACTTAATGGGATCGTTTAGATCCAACAAAAAAGCAATTGGCTCTATTGTTTAGTTTAATGACGTTGCGGTCGATTTCCAGTTTAAGGACATGGTGGTCCATATTCCAGTTTAGGGACGTGGTGGTCCATGTTCCAGTTTAGGGACGTGGTGGTCCGTTTTATTTGTGGCCGTCGGGACCCGTCACCTCTCTGACGTCGTTGAAGGATTACAACGATAGGTGTCAGAGGAGCTCGGGGATGTACCCTTGAACCGGATGTAAATTGATTTAGGAGAGCAGTCTTGCTCAGTCAATTTAATTTGAGGACTTACGCCCATAATTGGGCTAAGTCCAGTTGAGAATATTCAACGTTTTTATTTATCTTTGGCCTATTAGGCCTGTGCTAGGGCTTTGCCCCTGTTTGCACTGCATTTCATTCTGGCCTGCTAGGCCCTTTTGATTTGGGCTCAGTCCCTTTGTAAATGATGCAGAGCATCTGTTTTGGGCTCTGCCCCTTTTTAAAATAATGCATTGCATTTAATTTGGTCTGTTAGGCCTTTTTTTAATTAGGCTTGGCCCTTCTGTAAATAATGCAGTGCATTAATTACTTGACAGTGGTTTGTCAGGCGCTTTGCGCCAATTATTGAGTGCAAGCGCATGTGGAGGTGACACGTGTCATGCAAGCGCAGTGCGCTGCGCTTGCGCTGCTAATACGTGTCGCGCTCTGATGAGCGCAAGCGCAGCAGCGCGGTGCGCTGTGTCAGTGCGCTGCGCTGTTGCGCTGCTGACACGTGGCGCTCTCTGGTGGCTTGCGCCAACGCAGGAGCGCAACAGTACAGTTTTTACAAGTGCAGGGTACTGTTTAATTTCTTGATCCAATTTAGATCAGAGAAAACAAGTTTTTCTTGTTTTTTCTTATTTTCAGAGAACCAGTGGTTCATAAAAAGTGCAAGGCACTTATTATTATTTGAAGATCATTGATCTTGTTCTTAGATCAATGATCTATTTGAAGAAATTCTTCTATTTTATGAAGGTTTTTACCTTTTTCTTGAACTTTCTTCAGAGTTCTCTCTGTTTTGAGGTTCTTAATCTCTCACAATGTTGATCCTTTGAGTTGGGGTCTAGGGGTCTTTATATAGTGCTCATAAATTTGTTAAGTTTGTTTAAGAGATCCTTCTCTGAGTGATTTGGGGAATTTCCCCACCGTTGGATCTTTGATCCAAGGGCTTCTGTTTTACAGAAGACAATCTTCTTGTTTTAACAAGAATAGAAAGATCTTACTAGAATTTTAATTCTGTTTGGCGCAAACGCCCCAGCGCTTGACACGTGTCATGCAGCGCAGCGCAACTGCGCTTGTGCAACTGCGCTGACACGTGTCGCGCAGCGCTGCTGACACGTGTCGCGCAGCGCTTGCGCTGTCACGTGCCGCGCAGTGCAGCGCTTGCGCAACTGAAGCGTTGCTTCCTTTAATTTTTGGTTTTAAATAGAGCCTTACTCTTATTGGGCGACTGCCTTGGGCGCTGCGCTGACGTACCAGCTTTTGACACGTGGCGCGTTGCGCGCAGCGCACGGGATTTGAAGCGTTGCTTCAAAATTTGAATTTTCAAAATTCAAACAGAGCCTTGCTCTGATTGGGGGAAACAAATGCCCCCCACCGTTGCGCTCACGTGGCACGCACGTGAGTGCAGCGGTGGCAAGATCTTGGCCGTTGGATCAATCAGGTGAGTTGAAGAGGCGCAGGCGCCTATAAATAGGACCCTTGGTCCTTAGAAAATTCTTTACAACTTTCTAGAATCTTGATTTTCAGAGCCTTGCTTTTGCTTAAGAATTTTAGAGCCTTGCTCTTGTTTCTTTCTAAGAACTTCAAAGTTCAGAACCTAGAATCATCTTAGGTAAAAAAAAATTTAAAATTGAATTTAATTAACAGAGCCTTGCTCTCATAGATCTTTGATCTAAAGGAAACCCCTTTGGGGTTTTATCAACAGAGCCTTGCTCTCAAAAGCTTATAGATCTACAGAGATCTCATTCATAGGTTTTAACCCATGAGTAGAGTTTTGCTCTTGGATCAAATGCAGATCCTTTAGATCTGAAAATAAAGAACTTTTTTATAAGTTTTCATGGATTTTTCAAGATCCCAAAATTTTAGTTCTTTCAAGTGTTAAAATTTTTTGATGGATCTTTCCATTATTACCACAAAGCTAGGCTCTTTTTAAGAAATTTTATTCCCTAAAGACCAGAGTTTGAAAAATGTTACTCTGTGACAGAGCTTTGCTCTGAAAGAGGAGATTTTCTCTTTGTCTCTAGGGATTTCCCATTAATGAGAACATTCTCTTGGGAATCTTTTCATTAATTGACAGCCTCACCCAATGATGGGGTTGTCTTATTAAATGATGCACTGTCATCCAGATTTTGTGGGGTCCCCTTTTGGTCCCCTACCCATTGTATTGCAATGTGGTGAAAAAGATTTTTTTTTAAAACGCCAAGCGTTGGAAGTACAACATTGACGGTTAATTTTTGTCCCTTTGCAGGAAACATGTCTGCCAATTTGTCTTTTCCGTTTGTTCGCTCGGAGGGAGGGTTTCCTCAGGCACCGGTGGACCGAGTGGTGCTCGCTCTCATCAAGGATCATGACCCCGAGCACAAAAGCCTTCACTTTTGGGGTAGGTGGTACAATGAGATCATTCAGGGTCGCCGAAGTTTCAGTTCCGCCACGTCGTCCGAGCCAATATCTTCACTCCCCTACACAGATGAACCCCCGGTGAAGTATGCCGTGGAGGTCAAAAATTGGAATTTGGATGACATCCTCCAGCCTGCGATTGGTGCTATCCCCGTGCAGCCGCCGCCAGCAATAGATATTTTAGGGAGGCGAATCTGTCAGGGTGAAGCACGCCCTTGGGGATAAGCCTATAACATTGGATTGATCCCACGACCGCCTGCCGGATATTTGCAATGGGCCTGGTACATCCTATCAGTGAAGAGGACTCATCTGATGAGGATTGGTTTGTACTCGGCCATTTACGTCTCGCTCTTTGAGTATCCTTCTCCTCCAACGTGGTGGATTAAGGCTTTTATCGAGCAATGGAACATCCCCACCCACACCTTCCTGATGACGGACAGGGAGGTCTCTATCTCCTTGGAGGAGTTTGCTGAAATATCGGGTCTGCCGATGAGGGGGGAGCCTTACGAGGAGCTGCTTCCTCCTGATGAATACGTCTTTGCCACCAAGCCGCTGGTGTTTGACCTGACGCCGGAGAACACTATTCAACACCGGTTCCCGGGCTTGGTGAAGGTGTTGGAGATCTATGAAGGACTCTATCTGGAATCGGGCGTCCGGGACGTCAGTTTCGTAGATTTTATTGCTCGCTTCATTCGACCGGAGTTCCTATCGGAGCGGAGCGAGAAGTTCGCCCAGCTCGATGACCCTTTTGGATTCGGTTTGGATCGTTGACCCACATCGAAGGATGATCACAAAGACTTTTACCTCCCCGGTGCCGCCGTCGTCCCTTTTTCAGAAATTGCCGTCCCAGGCATAGATGAGGAGACCTTTTTTGTAGGGTTCCTGGGCTTGTGGCTGTGCAGCTTTGCGCTGCCCATGCACCCGCGCCATATGCAACCATCTGTTTTCTACCCAGCGCATCGGATGGTGGCTGGTTTGCAGTTGTCAGTAGGAATCGCCGGGCTGGCTTATCTTTATAATGGACTTAGCGTAGCGGCGGACGCTAGTGAGCCTGGGGTGCAACCCGCTAACTTCCCGATGCACTACTTCACCTCTTGGATGGAAATGCACGTGCACGGGGTGTTTGGCGTCCATAAGATTCCTCCATTTTTTGAGAAATGCAGACTCCCGAGGGTCATACGGTTGGTCGGGGCTTCGATCGTAGTTGCACCTCCGCGGGAGGCTAGGGGGCTACTCCTTCGTCCACACCTGGTCGGAGCGAAGGTTTCTTTCTTGGATAAGGTCATAACAATAGGCTCAGAGACCACCAAGTCGGTAGTGTCGCTACGCGATGATTTTAAAGACGGGGCATCCATATTGAAGGCTCGGGAAATCCTCCATCTCTACTCCATTCGGCCGGGCTACCTGGTATTCAGGCAGAATGAGACAGCACTCTTTATGAGGTATAACCCTCACCGGTTTGCTCAGCAATCGAGCTACAACCAAAGGATCCCGATGGAAGCTTTCTTGGAAAAGCCCGTGGTCAGCCGAGAGGGGATAAAGAACGCAATGCACCATTTCATGCGGCTTAACACGGGTTCCTATTTCTTCATTAGCGAGCCGAGCTGCGTCCCCAAGGTCCTCAATGCGTACGTGGCTTGGTACGCGCATGCTGTGGGTCCAGTCATCCAAATGGAAAAGCGCATGCTGGTCGACCGTAAGGGTGCACCTCCCGGCGGCGATCGCAAGGCTCCCCTGAAGCCGAGGACCCCGGTCATTCTTCCATTGAAAGGTGTTGGAGTTGGACCTCCGCGAGTGTTGCCTCTTCGCGATACTGTGGATGCGCCACCAGCCCCCCGTGCTCCAGCGGAGGCGGTAAATATGGTATCGCCGAAGTCCGGCGCAGGCGCGGATATCGGGACCCGCCGCCCCAAGGTGCCTGCCAAGCGCAAATCAGCCCCGGGTGCATCCAGAGCTGGTGGGCAAAAGAAGAAGAAGTCGCTCCTCTCCCTCGACGCGATCCTCAGTTTAGAGCCTGAGGCCCCTCTTACCGAAGGAATAAGCGAATATGGCAGCAATAAGGGCTTCTCGGTAGACCCCGCAGACACCGATTTGGCGGCCGCTATTGCAGCTTCTGAGCGATCGGCGAGGCTCGAAGCGATATTGAATAAACTCGCTGAGTCAGGTAACAATTAGCTGCTTTCTTCATCATTTTATCGCATTTTCTTATCATTATTTTTGACTAATACTCTCCCCCATTTTTCAACAGGTGTCATTACCGAAGAAGCCATTGCTGCCTCTTTAAAAACCTTCCAGGAAGAGGAGGAGAAGCGCGCTTTAATGGGCGCTGGTACATCTCACCTTTAAAATTTTTTTTTATCTTTTCTGATGGTCAACCTAATCTTCTTCCTTTGTTTCTTTGCAAGGGATATGCCAGTTGATGCGGGGACTCTCCCCGGGCCTGTTACTGAAGTCCCAGTCTCGTCGGGACTGCTGCGAGAGCCTCGACTCGACAAGTCGACGAGGGATGCCTTGAAGAATTTGGAGGCATCCCTGTTCACAGAAGAGGACGCTTCAATGAAAGAGGCTCTGGTGAGGTCTGTCTCAACTGCCCGGGAGGAGAGGAAGCGGCTGAGGCGCGAGGCGAAAGCGCGCAGGGCTGCTTTGGCCACGGGAGCGAGCCCAAGCACCATTATTCTCTCTGCTTCTCCTTCTGAAGAGCTCCCGGTCGGTCTATCTACCGCACACAGACAGGTGGCGCGTGCAGTTCGGGAAGCTAATGATAAGTCCATTTCAGGTAATGTACCTTTCAAGATTTCGTTGTAAGAATTGTCAACCTATCGGTTCTTATATATCCTGTCTTGCAGGGCCAAGTCCAACCGAAGGGGAGGCAGAAACCGTCGAACCTAAGGGGACGGAGGGAGAGGCACCGGCCGAAGCCGAGCCGACGGTGGGCGACGTTGCCGAAGTTGCCGAACCCGAAGTAGGGGCCGAGGAAACTATACCGGAAAGGGTCGTTGATGCCGAGCCCGAGGTGGCGGCAAATGAGACGACCGCCATGATTGAGCCCGAGGCAGCGGCGAACGAGGCGCCTGAGACCGCCGACCCTATGGTGACGGCAGATGAGACAATAGCGACCGCCGAGCCCGAAGAAGTAGCGGGTGAGATGGGTACGACTCTTGGGGAAAAGCCAGCCGCTCTTTCTCAAGAGTCCGGCAATGCTCCCATCATTGCTCTCCCTGTCTACGGTCTTCCGCCGTCTCCTGGCCGGGCGAGTACAACGACAGCTCCTGTCGAGTCTGGTGATGAGGCCACAGGAGGTGGACTCGTATCGATGGAGGAGGGAGACGCCTCCGTTTCGGCCGGCGGCTCATCAGGTAAATTTCGGATTACTGTCATTTTTTTTATTTTGCAATCTTTCCTGACAGGTTTATCCTTGTTTTAACGCAGGTGCGGCCAGTGCCGATGCTCCATTGCTCGAGGGAGCGCCGTCAAATACTGCCTTGGCGGTGGTCACCTCTCAGCCCTCCTTTATACCATCGAAGATGTTGGAAGGTATGGGTTTGCAACTTATTAGTCTTATCCTTCAGACGCATAATTTATGTACTAAAGTCGTACTGTTGTGTCTTTTCAGGAGTGCTTTTTGACCATCTTTATCAGGTGTTGCTCCCACACTTCTCCTTCCCATCTGAACTCGCTTCTCCCTCTAGTGGCGCTGGTGAGTATAGTTTCCGACTGATATCTTTCTTTTTCAGTGGAATTATTTCTAACTTTTTCTCGTCCTGACTGCAGTGCTACAAATCGAAGGGGGAGACGAAAGATCGGTCGCGCCACCGGCCCTTCCGGCCTTGCCACCTGCTTCAACTGGTATAGTAGACTATCTCATCAATGACTTTTTCATATTTCTTGAACCGTCATCTAATCGCATTTTGCCTTTTCAGCTGTCGTTCCGGTCTCGGCGCCTTTTGAGTCTCACATTATAATGCCAGCAGGCCCCTTCCTGAGACGTCCGTCTTCAAAGGGTGCGTGAATAGTCCACGCATGGTGAGTGACTACATTGAGGAGCTCGACGTCGAGACTCCCACGTTTGCCGCAGATTTTGCCACGACGGTTAACCCAATGCTGGTGATACTGGTAAATTTCCATGACGAGGGCATCGTTGTGTCTTGGGTTAATCACTGCAGGGAGATTGAGGCTCGCCTGCATCAGCTGGAGTCGATGCGTCCTGCCCCTGAGGTTTTGTCCGTGAGTACTCAACGGGCAGCATGGATCGAGCAAAACACTTCTCATTTCCGCCATTTGGAACAAGAAGCAGCTTTAAGACTGAAGGAGTGTCAGGAGTCTTCAAGCGTAACTGCTCGCCTACGTGCTGAAGTTGAGGTGAACGCTGCCGAGGTGAAGGCTGTTTTCGAGGGCCTTCTGGAGAGTATCTCAAATGGGCTGAACTTGAAGCAGAAACTTGACGCTGCCGAGCGTAATGCCCAAGGCCGCGAAGCAGCTCAGCAAGTCGTTGGGGAGCAGCTTGCATCTCTCTTGCAACAAAGGGCTCAGGTGGAGGCAGAACTGGCGGTGGTGGCCGTTCAGGAAAAGGCATGGAAGGCAGTGTGCGAACAACTGATAGAGCTATGCAAGACGCTTCCTACCCAGTAGTTCTCCTTGTATCCATATACTTGTAAAAAAAATTCCTTTTTCGAATAACATGTATCCATTCTTTATTCTTTTGTACGATTCACCTTGTACTTGATTGAATTAATAAATAAAGATACCCATTTTTCTCTGCAATGTCTTGTATGCCCTTCTGCTTTCTCCCTTCTCTTATTATCAGCATGCTGTCTTGATAAATATAATTGACAGATAATAGAGTAAGCATCTAGATTTCTCTAAAAGATAGCGATGGCTTAGGCCGCAGGTTCAGATCTGCCGCCTAACACTTTTCAACTCTATGAGCCGTGAGGGTCTCATAGAGATTTTTCTCCCTTCGGATCGAGAGGATCTCATAGGTGTATTTTCTCCTTAGGAATCGTGAGGATTCCTAAGTGTGTTTTCTCTTATAAGTCGTAAGGATCTTATAAGAGAATTTTCTCCCTTACAAGTCGAGAGGACTCGTAAGTGGTTGGTGAGTTGACTTGTTTCCGGGTCGAAGTATTGCTCTGACGGGGAGGTCATTGGCCGACTTGTTTCCGGGTCGGAGCGTTGTTCCGACGAGGAGGTCATTGACTGACTTGTTTCTGAGACGGAGGTCGTTGGCTAACTTGTTTCTGCGACGGAGGTCATTTGCTGACTTGTTTCCGAGATGGAGGACGTTGGTCGACTTGTTTCCGCGATGGAGGTCATTTGCTGACTTGTTTCCGAGACGGAGGTCGTTGGTTGACTTGTTTCCGTGACGGAGGTCGTTTGCTGACTTGTTTCCGAGACGGAGGTTATTGGCTGACTTGTTTCCGCAACGGAGGTCGTTGGTTGACTTGTTTCCGCGACGGAGGTCGTTGGCTGACTTGTTTCCGCGACGGAGGTCATTTGCTGACTTGTTTCCGCGACGGAGGTCATTTGCTGACTTGTTTCCGAGACGGAGGTCATTGGCTGACTTGTTTCCGAGACGGAGGTCGTTGGCTGATTTGTTTCTGCGACGGAGGTCGTTGGCTGACTTGTTTCCGCGACGGAGGTCGTTGGATGACTTGTTTCCGCGACGGAGGTCATTGGTTGACTTGTTTCCGCGACGGAGGTCATTTGCTGACTTGTTTCCGCGACGGAGGTCATTTGCTGACTTGTTTCCGCGACGGAGGTCATTTGCTGACTTGTTTCCGCGATGGAGGTCATTTGCTGACTTGTTTTCTGACTTGTTTCCGAGACGGAGGTCGTTGGCCGACTTGTTTCCGCGACGGAGGACGTTGGCTGACTTGTTTCCGTGACGGAGGTCATTGGTTGACTTGTTTCCGTGACGGAGGTCGGTGGCTGACTTGTTTCCGCGACGGAGGTCATTGGTTGACTTGTTTCCGCGACGGAGGTCATTTGCTGACTTGTTTCCGAGACGGAGGTCATTTGCTGACTTGTTTCCGAGACGGAGGTCGTTGGCTAACTTGTTTCCGCGATGGAGGTCGTTGGCTGACTTGTTTCCGCGACGGAGGTCGTTGGCTGACTTGTTTCCGAGACGGAGGTCGTTGGTTGACTTGTTTCCGAGACGGAGCTCATTGGCCGACTTGTTTCAGAGACGGAGGTCATTTGCTGACTTGTTTCCGAGACGGAGGTCATTTGCTGACTTGTTTCCGAGACGAAGGTCGTTGGTTGACTTGTTTCCGAGACGGAGGTCATTGGCCGACTTGTTTCCGAGACGGACGTCATTTGCTGACTTGTTTCCGAGACGGAGGTCGTTGGCTGACTTGTTTCCGCGACGGAGGTCATTGGTTGACTCTAGGTTGTCTGTGAACCGTAGAGTCTTAGAACTGGGGACTTTACCGTAGCTCCGATTGGTGATGTCACGTCCATGTCCTGCTGGAATGAGGAGGAACGCCGCTGTTGGTCTCCAGGCTGTAGATGTGGTCGTCGTGATCTGACTTCCCTTTGACGCAGCCTGGTGGGGAAATGTAGTCCCCTTTCCCCTTTTTTGTTTATGCCCATAGATTGTATACAGGGGTCACTATGGACTTACCTGCAGGGTAAAAGTTTCATTCATTTTTATTATTTTATTTCCGCGATGCTCTATCATTTCAGCTTTTTACATCACGAAAGTCGCGATTGCCCAATCATTTCGGCTATTTTTCGCGGTGCCCAATCATTTCAACTATTTATTTTATTTTTACTCGCTGCTTTTTATTGCGAGTTGCCCAATCATTTCGGCTGTTTTGTATGCATACGTTCTTACTTGCTGCTTTTTATTGCAAGTTGCCCCATCATTTCGGCTACTTCGTATGCATGTGCGGCCTACCGGCTTTTCACCGTAAACCTGAAATTAGACACCGATTTCGGCATCAGCACCGCTACAACTGGGATATTGCCAGGAGCGAATCATCATTTGCCTCCGTCGATATCGAACAAAGGTGGCTTAGCGAACAGGGTTAAGGTCCTGTCGGCTGAGGCTTTTGACTTCATGAGCCGTAAGGGTCTCACAAAGGTATTTCTCCCTACAAGTCGTGAGGATCTTGTAGGTGTATTTTCTCCTTAGGAATCGTGAGGATTCCTAAGTGTATGTTCCTCTGTAAGTCGTAAAGATCCTACAAGAGGGTTTTCTCCTTGTAAATCGAGAGGATTTACAAGGGTTCATCATACGTACATATCCCCAGTCACGGATGGGACTTGGTTAGGGAAATGTTTATTCGCGCCCATGGATTGTATACAAGGGTCAGTATTGAACCACTTGTAGGGCAATATCGAAGGTTGTGGGAGTTGCTTAAGCACAGGTTTAGGTCTCTGTAACTTAAGAATTTCAAATCTTATGAGCCGTGAGGGTCCCATAAGAGAGTTCTCCTTACGAGTCGTGAGGATCTCGCAAGTGTATTTTCTCCTTAGGAATCGTAGGGATCCCTAAGTGTGTTGCTCCCTTGTGAGTCGTAAGGATCTCACGCGGGTGGTTTCTCCTTACAAGGTCGAGAGGACCCTGTAAGTGTCCCTTAACGAGGTTGCGAACTTTCAGGTTTTCACAAACACTCGCCGGTAGTCCTGCTGTTTTTACTCACGGAGCCCTTTCGGGTTTTCATCCGTGCCCATTTTGCTCATGGACATACCGTTTTTTATTCTTTTTATTTTATATATTTTTAACGAGGCCGCGCCCTTTCGGATTTTCACGAACACTCGCCGGTAGCCCTGCTGTTTTTACTTACGGAGCCCTTTCGGGTTTTCATCCATGCCCATTTTGCTTATGGACATACCGTTTATTATTAATTTTTTTTATTTTTTTTTATATTCCCTTTTTTTTTTATTCATCTCGTCAGCCTAAGGATGCTGCGGTAATAGTTTAAAGACATTTCGGTCCTTCGTTAGTTTAAGGACGTTTCGGTCCGTCATTAGTTTAAGGACGTTTCGGTCCGTTCAGGAGAAGGCCGTCTACTACTTACAGAGTTTGAGCTTAGGAAGATAGCGAGCGGACATAGTCGTCGTCGTCTATCATTGACCTAGGCAGTGGCTCATCAAGCGTAGTATTTCTTTAGGAATCGACCGTTTATTGGCCTGTAAGGCCTTTCACCGTGCATATCCATGAGTAGATAGGCTCCACCCTGGTAGACCTTGTCTATGATGTATGGGCCTTCATAGTTCGGCTCGAATTTTCCCCTCTTGGCGCGATTGGGGATCATAGGCCTTTTGACCACTAGCACGAGTTCGCCTTGGCGGAATGTCCTTGGCCGGGCCAATCTTTCATACGAGCGCGTCATCTTTGCTTTATAGGCTTCCAGGTTTTGTTGCGCTATGAGCCGGCTCTCATCAAGGGCATCAAGCTCCTCAAGCCGAAGGTGAGCATTTTCTTCGTCCGTCAGCTCGTAGTGGACTGCCACTCGTAGAGAAGGTAACTCTATCTCGAGGGGGAGTACTGCTTCTGTACCGAATACCGGCGCATATGGCGTTGTATTCGTGGCTGTCTTGAACGTAGTTCGATACGCCCAAAGAGCTTCTTGCAGCCTCTCATGCCAGTCCTTCTTATTTCGGGACACCGTTTTCTTCATGATCTTTGTCAAGGTCTTATTGAAGGCCTCAGCTAGACCGTTAGCTCACGGATTATAAAATGAGGAATATCTCCAGTCCATATTATGTTGTTACGCGAAGCGACTGATTTTGTGGCTTCTGTAGGCTGGCCCGTTATCGGAGATAATCCGTCTCGGAGTTCCAAACTGATAGATGACGTGCGTCTTGAAGAAATGGAGGATATTCTCCGTCTTTACTTCCCTCAGCGGTACTGCTTCTGCCCATTTGGAGAAATAATCAGTCGTCGCCAAGATGAATCGATGTCCCCTGAACGATGCTGGTTCAATGGGGCTTTCCCTATGAATGAGCATGATGCCCCCGGCATATCCATCTTTCTTCGAGTATGTGGTTGTGGCGGGCTCACATTCCAGTTTTCGGACGACGTGAACTCGCCCTGTTGGTATTGGTCTTCAACCCAGGTTTTGAAAACGTAGCAGTTTTCGATCGGATGGCCCAATACTTGGTGGTAAGGGCAGTAATCAGGATTGTTGACATCATTCAGTTGTAGCTGGTGTTTCAGCTCCGGTAGAGTGATAAGCCTGTTGTGCACTGCTAGTTTGAACAGCCTCTTTGTTTCATCCCGGGGAAATGAGTAAGATCGTTTCAACTTCTCATAGAGAGGTTGCCGCTTGTTGCTTTGGCGAAAAACCGGTCTAGGGTCACTTGATTGTTGTTGAGCGCTGACGACGAAGGCCGTTTTTCCTTTTCCTTTATCCTTTTTGTTCGCTCCGTTGTTTGTGGGCCCGAGATTCTCTCCGAGTATCGTGCAATTGCACAGCTGAATGTTCTCGCAACTCCTCAATCCTTCAGAGATGGACTCCTTGAAGAGAGGGCCGAGGGCTGCTTTATCGTCGGAATCACTCCCGAAGGTGAGAACTCGTGATCCCCCGGGGTCATCCCTATGATAATTGCCGGCAACTCTTTTATGCTCATCTGTCGTATTTTTCGCTGTCTACGAGCTTCACGCTTTGTCCTGTTGAAGTGTTTCCTGTGAGCGACATACCCTTGCTACCAACACTTAAAGGAGTCGCAGTCTTTAGTGGGATGTGCGATCTTCTGATGATATAGGCAGTAATTAGGATGCATCTCTACTCCACCGAGAGTGTTTTCTTCAGAGGGTGGCAGCTTCATTTCCATTGATATGGCTTTAGCAAACCTTTTTCTCGTCTTGAATTTGTTTTATGTTGGCAGCTTGTTCCGCTACCTCTTTGTCCTTCTTTTTGAGGATTCTCTGAAAAAAACTCGGCATCAGTTTCTTGCTCACGGCGCTGCTCCGAGGATGTCTCCGGGCTTGCTTTCGGTCCCGTAAGTGTGGCCATGGCTGTCAGCATTTCTTGGAGCTTTTGTTGTTGTTGCCCCTGAGCCTTAGTCACTGATCGCGTAAGCGGTCTATGACCTGTGAAGACATGGCTATCTTCTTTTCCGGATGCCATATAGACGGTATGTACCATCATGCCCCCAGACTTGGGGTGTTTGGGTTCAGTGGTCTTGCAGTTCATCGCAGACCCAGGGATTTTCTCCAGCCTTCTCCTCTTTCGTGGGCGGTCGAGGTTGAGGGAGCCGTTGCAGCGGGCACCCAAGTAGCTCTCGCCTTTTGTGGCTTGATAGGATGGTCCTCTTCCCGCTGAACTTTCACCTTTTTCTGTCGGCGGGGATAATCTTGATCAATTACCGAGTCTTGGACTTGATGCCAGACCTTGTAGATTTTAGAGGACAGCCGTTGAGGGGGCTTTTCCGGCTTCACCTTTGTAGCGCTCTCCATAGGTGGAGGAGATCTTTTCAGCACAGCGGTCGGAGAGTTCTTGTGGACCTTCCTAAGTGGTTCAAAGCTGTTTCCAGTTGGAACAGCAGCATCAATTTCCGTCGTTGGAGTCGGCGGAGTCAGTCCAGAAGGAGAGTTGCCCCCGGTCTTCCTTACTCGACGCCAGTGGTATATCCCTAGTAGGAGGGGTGTTGTCTCCAGAGGGTTTTCAGCGGATTACACCCACAAAATCGTATAATAAAAGAGAGATAGTGAAAGTTATATAAAGATAAGAACTATAAAAGAAAGAACTTGAAAATAAGAGTTTTCAACTCTACCAGCTTTTCAGTTGCTATGAGCCCTATCTTAATAGTCATGAAAAGATGTTAGAAATCACATCATCCCTCAATAAAACATCGCCTTTAGTTTTCATTCCTACCTTTCTTCCAAACATTGATCATATACCCCTACGTGTGTGAACTAGACATCCCTACACTCAGAGAATTCAATTCAAGCAATCATACTCTTGTCCATCTAGCTCAGTACTTTTTAATAGATATTTAGATGGAATTTGCTCACACATTCTTCATGCGACCGTTAATACTTCTTGAGGTACTAACCGATCGATTACTCATGTGCTTGCTAATTAGGTGTTTTTCCTCATCTTGCAACACCTAAGGCTTAGCAGTGGCTCCCAAACCAGTTGGTCTAAGGCACTAGGTGATAAAACACCCTCGCTATATTTTTTTATTGCTGCCTCGGTGATAACAAAACCAGTGTTCATTTTTCTTTTCACCATTTTATCTTTTATTCTCCACTTTTATTTTCTTCATACTTTGGCTTCTAGACAAGAGCATTTCAAGGTATCCTCTACTATCCCGAGTTTCAAGATGTGTGTAAGTGTGTATAGTAGGGTATCAACGTTCAAATGTTTGGCTTCCAGAATTGGAACTATTTTTCAGGCTTATTTTTACCCTCATATTAATAATTTCCTTCATCTTACTAACCCTTGGGACAACAGCTCATAACTACTTATTACTAGTTTCATTTAAGAAAACATCTAACTTTCTTGTTTTCCTTAAACTATTCCTATCTTTTAAATATAATTTTTCACTTTCTACTCTTTTATTATCACAATTTTTTGTGTGTGCTTATATACAGTATAATGCAAAGTAAGGCATAAATAAGCACAGGAGCGCTGAAAAAGACTTCTTGGGAGCTTCTTGCGATGGTACAGGAGCTCTGAAGCTCGTTGGCGGGAGCATGGTCCCGAAGAAGAGCCCAGTGGTGGCTTGAGTTACCTGCTCCACTGGCATAGTGAAAAGGGAGGCCGCTTGGGGCCCGTAGGTTACTCCTACAGATGTGACAGAGCGAGAGTTGCTGTTGCAGTTAGTGCAGTTTGAAGCTATTGATTTCTTGAAGAGCTTGAATATTCTGCCCTCTGCGTCGACCTTGTTCTTTGGCATGTGCCAGTTGTTTGAGGACCGATTTCGTCGGCAAGGCTGCTGCTTGGGGAGCCTGCCTGTGGACGACAGACATCCTCTGGGTTTCCTCCATCGGCGTTGAGGCACCGAGGGTGGGAGGTGGGAGCATCAACCCAAAAAGAAGCCCGTTGATTTCTTGAAGAGCCGGATTGCAGAGATTTGAGGCTGCAAGTGACCCATAGTTGACTCCGCCGGATATGACAGAGCCTGAGTTGCTAGGGTGGGAGCAAATTCCATTCTTCATAGAGACGAAATGCTGACTTCAATATCCACTCCGCTAAGGGCAACCAAAAACATACACACCGCGATTATTTGATTGCGGGAAAAACACGACACACGAAGTGTGGAGTGGAAAGAGGAAAAGGTCCCACCGGGCGTGCCAGAATCTGTTCCCCTCCGAAAGACGGCGCACAGGACTGCGAAGTCCTGACACTGAGATTCGGGGCAGATGCTAATTGGTTTTATCCGTCTACCTCTCCGAAGATGCCAAGTTGATTTATGACACCGTGTATCGGAGGTTTATACGGATGCGGCCGATGTAGCAGACTTCGTCAGATTCCCCCTCGCTTGAGGGGTTTTTGATTGTGGGGACGCTCTTCCCTGCAGGCGCAAGCCCCTGCAGTTAATTACACTACCGCATCGCGGTAACAACTTTCTCCTTCTCCAGAATTTCACTTCGTGTCATGTGTGTTTTTTTTGTTTGTGGATGCCCGTGGATTGTATACGGAGATTAAGTTATGCCGTCACCCGTAGGACGAGGATTAGTCCAAATCCGTATTTACTTAGATTTGGGTTTGGTGTTTTAGTTTAAGGATACGTTAACCATATTGAGGCTAAGATCGACTTAAACTTTTGTTAAGGATACGTTAGCCTAATCTCCAGACTAAGATCAACTTAACGGGATCGTTTAGATCCAACAAAAGAGCAATTGGCTCTATTGTTTAGTTTAATGACGTTGCGGTCGATTTCCAGTTTAAGGACATGGTGGTCCATATTCCAGTTTAGGGACGTGGTGATCCATGTTCCAGTTTAGGGACGTGGTGGTCTGTTTTATTTGTGGCCGTCGGGACCCGTCACCTCTCTGACGTCGTTGAAGGATTACAACGATAGGTGTCAGAGGAGCTCAGAGATGTACCTTTGAACCGGATGTAAATTGATTTAGGATAGCAGTCTTGCTCAGTCAATTTAATTTGAGAATTTATGGCCATGATTGGGCTAAGTCCAGTTGAGAATATTCAACGTTTTTATTTATCTTTGGCCTATTAGGCCTGTGCTAGGGCTTTGCCCCTGTTTGCACTCATTTCATTCTGGCCTGCTAGGCCCTTTTGATTTGGGCTCAGTCCCTTTGTAAATGATGCAGAGCATCTGTTTTGGGCTCTGCCCCTTTTTAAAATAATGCACTGCATTTAATTTGGTCTGTTAGGCCTTTTTTAATTAGGCTTGGCCCTTCTATAAATAATGCAGTGCATTAATTACTTGACAGTGGTTTGTCAGGCGCTTTGCGCCAATTATTGAGCGCAAGCGCATGTGGAGGTGACACGTGTCATGCAAGCGCAGTGCGCTGCGCCAGTGCGCTGCGCTTGCGCTGTTGACACGTGTCACGCTCTGATGAGCGCAAGCGCAGCAGCGCAGTGCGCTGTGTCAGTGCGCTGCGCTGTTGCGCTGCTGACACGTGGCGCTCTCTGGTGGCTTGCACCAACGCAGGAGCGCAACAGTGCAGTTTTTGCAAGTGCAGGGCACTGTTTAATTTCTTGATCCAATTTAGATCAGAGAAAACAAGTTTTTCTTGTTTTTTCTTATTTTCAGAGAACCAGTGGTTCATAAAAAGTGCAAGGCACTTATTATTATTTGAAGATCATTGATCTTGTTCTTAGATCAATGATCTATTAGAAGAAATTCTTCTATTTTATGAAGGTTTTTACCTTTTTCTTGAACTTTCTTCAGAGTTCTCTCTGTTTTGAGGTTCTTAATCTCTCACAATGTTGATCCTTTGAGTTAGGGTCTAGGGGTCTTTATATAGTACCTATAGATTTGTTAAGTTTGTTAAAGAGATCCTTCTGAGTGATTTGGGGAATTTTCCCCACCGTTGGATCTTTGATCCAAGGGCTTCTGTTTTACAGAAGACAATTTTCTTGTTTTAAAAAGAACAGAAAGATCTTACTAGAATTTTAATTCTATTTGGCGCAAACGCCCCAGAGCTTGACACGTGTCGCGCAGCGCAGAGCGCAGCGCAACTGCGCTGACACGTGTCGCGCAGCGCAACTGCGATTGCGCTGACATATGTCGCGCAGCGCTTGCGCCACTGCGCTTGCGCTGACACATGTCGCGCAGCGCAGCGCTTGCGCAACTGAAGCGTTGCTTCCTTTAATTTTTGGTTTTAAATAGAGCCTTGCTCTGATTGGGCGCGCTGCCTTGGGCGCTGCGCTGGCGTACCAGCTTTTGACACGTAGTGCGTTGCGTGCAGCGCACGGGATTTGAAGCGTTGCTTCAAAATTTGAATTTTCGAAATTCAAACAGAGCCTTGCTCTGATTGGGAGAAACAAAAACTTCTTGGGATTTTTCCTCCTGAGTTGTTCTTACAGAAAAAATTGCAGTAGAGATTCTACTTGATTTTCGTAGAGTCCAAGATAGGTTTCCCTTTGGGGGAATGTGTAGAGTCATTTGAATTCATTGAGAATCTTCCCTTTATTCTCATGATGATTGCTTGGCCTCATTATTAGTGAGCCGCCATCTTGATTTTGTGAGGCCCTTGTGTTTTGTAACCAATGGTCCCATAAAATAAGTTCTTTGTCTCTTTCTTCCACTGTCTTTTATATATATACATTTATAAACACACATATATATATACACGTATTGGTTTCGCTTAACAGTTTCCCCTTCTTTTATTTCAGGAATAATGGCTTCTTTTCCGTACTTCCCTTTTACCCGCTCGGAGGCTGCCTTTCCTCAGTCACCGTCTGATGAAGAGGTGATGGCGATGATCAGGGCTCATGACCTGAATTGCACTAATCTACTTTTATAGGGGACCTGCTACGGTCATATCATCTGCAGTCGCTGCAGCTTTCTTTGCGAGATACCGATAGAGCCTACCTATCCCTTTTTGCCGATGGATCATCATTGGACCGCCTTTGCTGTGGAGATGCTGAATTGGACCCCTACGGGACGGCTTGAGCCGTCAACAACTGGGATTCCAAACCATTCTGTGCCGGCTATAGACATCTTAGAGCGCCGCATTTGCCAAGGCGAAGTCCAGCCATGGGAACAGATTTACAAAATAGTGTTTACCCCTCGACATCCCACGGGCTACCTTCTCTAGGCCCGTTATATCCTGTCCGCCCATCTTGCACGATTGCAGAGGGGCGGACTCTATCAGGCGGTATATGCGTCTCTCTTCCACTATTAGTCCCCCATGTCTGGTGGGTTAAGGCCTTCTTAAACCAATGGAATCTTCCCACCAACACCTTCTTTCTAGGGGACTGTGAAGTTTCAATTTCTCTGGAAGAGTTTCACGAAATCTCAGGGTTGCCGGTCAGGGGGACGCTCTATGAAGAACTACTGCCTCCCGATGAGTATGTCTTCGAAACTGAGCCTGCCATGCTTGACGGCCTATCGACCGAGAATGCCGTCCGCTACAAGCGCCCAAGTTTGATCAAGACTCTGAGCATTTTTGAGAAGCTATTCACAGAGTCAGAGGAGCAGGGCGTCACTTTTAAAAGCTTTATCGCCTGCTTCCTTCGCGATGATGTCCTATCAAAGATGGCTCCGAAGTTCGTGAATATCAACGACCCCTTTGGGTTCGGTTTAAATAAGCGGCCGACTAAAGAAGAGGACTTGCCGCAGTTCTACATTCCCATCATGTCGGCCGTATCTTTCGAGTCGATCGCAGCTCCTGGCATGGACAAGGAGACTTTCTTTGTGGGCTTCATCAGTGTTTGGCTCAGTTGGTTTGCCATTCCCATGCACCGTCGTTTCATGATAGCCTCGGTTATTTACCCTGCTCATCGCATTGCCGAGGGGACGTGACTAGCTGTGGGCATTGTGGGGCTAGCGTATCTGTATCATGGGTTAAGCGCCGCGGCCAATACCTCAACTCCAGGCGTAGATGTGGTAAATTTCTCTCTTCATTACTTTACGTCCTGGATTGAGATGCACGTGCTGGGGACATTTTCTGCGCACCAAAGACCCAGTTTTTATGACACTTACACTTTTCCGCGACTCATGCGGCAGGTGGACGCTTCTGCTCCTGACCCGACTCAATCTAGGGCTATTCACGTGCTGATTAATCCCTATGCCAATATGGGGAGGATGGTATTCAACGATCGAGTTCTCTCTGCTCCTTCAGGACCGATTCAACAGCTTTGTGACTCGTCGAAAGAGGGAGTACCTTCTCTGAAGCCCAGGGAAGTCATGCACCTATATTCGATCAGACCGGGTTATCTGGTATTTCGTCAGAACGGTGCGGCTCTTTTTATGCGGTACAACCCACACCGCTTTACTCGGCAACTCGGATATGACCAGGGCGTCTCCTTTGAGGCATTTATATTGGAGTCTAGCCCATCGTCAGAAGTTGTTCGTGACGCCGCTCATCACTTCATGAGGCTGAACACTGGCTCTCGCTTTGTAATTCCTGAAGCTGATCATATTCCTTGATGTGTGGGGTCTTTCATGGGCTAGTACCTCCACCGAGTCAGTCCAATTATTGCCGAGGAGAGGAGGGTGCTCCTCGGATATAGGGCTCCCACTCCGATCCAAGCCACGGGAGTTCCACCGCGACCGCGTGCAGCGGTTCGCCCTCCCTTGAGAGATACTAGCGTCGTGCTTATTCCGGAGGTGGCGGAAGTGGATTTAACTCCCACAGCTGGTATGCCACTGCGTACTAGAGCTCAATCAAGGGCCAATAGGGTGCCAGTAGCAGTGTCATCAGCTGCGGCGTCAGCAATGGCCGTGTCGTCATCGGTAGCACCGCCGAGCAAGGACATTGAAGGCGAAGTGGGTCAACGCCGTACCAAAGAACCGAGGGGATGGAAGCGATCGTCTTCGGCGGTTAGTTCTGGGCCCAAGAGGCGGAGGAAGACGGTCACCAATCTGCTCGACTCTTTAATGGAATCCCAGCCTATTCTTCAAGATGAACCACTAGCCATGCAAGAATCGGATGGTGGTCTAATTTTCCCGGGTTCATCTGCCGAGGAAGCCGCACAATTGGCTGAGGCTATAATACGCTCACAGGATGAATCCGAGAATGTAAGGATCCCGAAGAGGCCTTATCCTGCCGTCATCTTTTACGAAGACCCTCCATCGATACGGCGGATATTCATAGGTCCTTTGGAAGAAGGGAGCGAGAGAGCCCTTAAGCAGGCCGTCTCAGCCGACGCCGAAGATGCACTTTCGTTGTGGACCGGTGGCCATGAGTCTACCCTCAAACCTCGGCGAGCATACCTCCTCAGGAAAGAGCGGCGGCTCGAAAAAGCCATAGTAGAGGCTCCTTTGCGCATCGGTATGCTCATATATCTCTTTGTAATATTTTGTACTGCTCATATACATATATATATCCTTATCTTCGTGAAAACTTTGCAGGGACTTCGGCAATGGCGGAGGATCTGAGTTCGAGTCGCGCTTTGACTGTGGACTCCGCAAATATCCCCAATGAGACACTAATTAGTGTAGAGGGGGTCGATGCAACTGTTGCTCCTGCGATGGAGCTTTCCTCGGTGATTCCCGCTCCCCAAGTGCTTGCTTCCCCGGAAGAGGCCTCTTCGCTGGTCGCCGATTCAATGGATCTTTCTGGGGATGGCCTGGAGACTAGGGAACAGGTAGTCGAGGCTACCGTCCTTCCGCTGGAGCCTGTAGTGGCGGCCACTGGTCCTTGATCGGAAGTTATTATACCGACCCACGTCCCTGATGATGTGCCTGGAGGCATGGAGGAGGCCGCCGAAGCTGCTATCCCTCCAGTCCAGAATAGGAGAAGCATCGAAGGTAGCCTTCTATATTTCATATTAATAATCTCTCCGTTATCTGAACCTTTCTGTTTTTTCAAAATTGCGCGGATTGGCGGCGTCTATTGCTGATTTGTCTCCCATGAAATCTTTTCAGCGCCTGTTGGAGACGGCCGCTTCGCAGGCGATCTCTCCTCAACGCATCGTCCTCTCTTCCGGGCAAGCTTAGTGTCGTTTGCCCTCTCCTCACGGCATTATTGTTATTCTATATAATGACATTGATGTCTTCTACAGTTCTGGAAGCCGAGGACAAGATTGAGATTCTTGACGGGCCTGAGGAGCCTTCAGACCCCTCTTGCATGACTATGGGTAAGTAAAGTCTCAACGTTGTTCCATCTACTCTTTGCTTACAAGTCTCGCTGATTGTTTATAAATCTTAACAGTTTTGCCAGTTCTTACCACGCTAGAATTTCGCATCGTCATGCCACCCGGCCCCTATGCTCTACGTGCCCCAGAACGGATGGCAAAACTAAGCCTTCACTTTCTATCAGCCCTGATTGAAGACCTTCGTGCCGGCAGTCTGATCACGGCCGAAGCGTTTGCCGCTGAAGCCAATGGTTCTCTTCCCTTTCTTGCCACCTACCATAGTGAAACATTGGTGCAAGTTTGGGTTGAGTTTTGTCAGCAGGTGGAGGCTTGCTTGCATATTCTTGAATGTACACGCCTTCCTTCAGAGGTTGTGGCCGCGAAGGCAAGCTTACGGGGGCTGATTGAGCGGTGCACTGCGAACATGATATCATGTGAGAAGAGGCTCAGTCAAAAGTTTTCGGAGAGGGAGCTGGCTTCCAAAGAGCTGAGGGAGCTTCAAGCCAATCTTACGGCCAAGACCACTAGGGCATATGAACTTTGGCGGGTGCTTCAAGAGGCTATCAAAGAGGTGGAAGCCATTGATAAGGCCGTCATTTTTACTCGTGAAATGGTCGAAGCCCATAAGGTTACTGAAAAAGAGCTTGAAAGCCGGCTTGCCTCATACCAGGCCCAACAGGCTCAAGCGGAGGCCCGTCTTTTGACGATAATGAATCATGAAGCCGAGGTCCAGCAGAAAAGGGATGAATTGGCAAATCTATTGAATCTTCCGCCGGCTTGAAGAATTGTATATATATTTTTTATTCTTCTTTTGTACATACTCCTGAATGAGAGTATATTTTTTATTCTTTCATAAATTGTACTTTGTATTCATTTTTATTCATTAATAAAAGACATATTTTGCTTCATGATGGTGTGTCCCTTTTAGTAAGTGCATTCTGTGGATAATTTATTTTGATTTCTTTGTAGGTCAGCGATGGCTTAGGATTCAGGGTTAAGATCTGCCTCCTAAGACTTTTCAACTTTATGAGCCGTGAGGGTCTCATAAAGAACTTTCTCCCTACAAGTCGAGAGGATCCCGTAGGTGTAATTTCACCTTAGGAATCGTGAGGATTCCTATGTGCGTTTTCTTCTGAGAGTCGTAAGGATCTCACAAAAGAGTTTTCTCCCTTACGAGTCGAGAGGACCCGTAAGTGATGGACGAGGTTGACATTATCCGCACTTCACGGAGTCAGGGGTTGCTCTGGCCATTTCCCACGGGGTCAAGATTGACTTTAGCCATGTTCTATGGGACCAGGATTTGCTCTGGATGCTCCTCATAGAGTCAAGATTGACATAGCCGTGTTCTGCGAGGACCAGGATCCGCTCTGGACGTTTCCCACGGGGTCAGGATTAACATAAGCCATGTTCCATGAAACCAGGATTTGCTCTAGATGCTTCCCACGGGGTCAAGATTGACATAGCCGTGTTTTGTGAGGACCAGGATCCAATCTGGACGTTTCCTACGGGGTCAGAATTGATATAGGCCGTGTTCCATGAAACCAGAATTTGCTCTGGATGCTTCCCACGGGGTCTGATTGACATAGTCATGTTCTGCGAGGACCAGGCTCCGCTCTGGACGTTTCCCACGGGGTCAGGATTGACATAGGACGTGTTCCACGAAACCAGAATTTGCTCTGGATGCTTCCCACGGGGTCTGATTGATATAGCCGTATTCTGCGAGGACCAGGATCCGCTCTGGACGTTTCCCATGGGGTCAGGATTGACATAGGCCGTGTTCCACGAAACCAGTATTTGCTTTGGATGCTTCCTACGGGGTCTGATTGACATAGCCGTGTTCTGCAAGGACCAGGCTCCGCTCTGGACGTTTCCCACGGGGTCTGGATAGACATAGGCTGTGTTCCACGAAACCAGGATTTGCTCTGGATGCTTCCCACGGGGTATGATTGACATAGCCGTGTTCTGCGAGGACCAGGATCCGCTCTGGACGTTTCCCACGGGGTCAGGATTGACATAGGCCGTGTTCCACGAAACCAGGATTTGCTCTGGATGCTTCCCACGGGTTCTGATTAACATAGTCGTGTTCTGCGAGGACCAGGCTCTGCTCTGGACGTTTCCCATGGGGTCAGAATTGACATAGGCCGTGTTCCACGAAACTAGGATTTGCTTTAGATGCTTCCCACGGGGTCTGATTGACATAGCCGTGTTCTGCGAGGACCAGGATCCGCTCTGGACGTTTCCCACGGGGTCAGGATTGACATAGGCCATGTTCCACGAAACCAGGATTTGCTCTGGATGCTTTCCATGGGGTCTGATTGACATAGCCATATTCTGCGAGGACCAGGATCCGCTCTGGACGTTTTCCATGGGGTCAGGATTGACATAGGCCGCGTTCCATAAAACCAGGATTTGCTCTGGATGCTTCCCACGGGGTCAGATTGACATAGCCATGTTCTGCGAGGACCAGGCTCCGCTCTGGACGTTTTCCACGGGGTCAGGATTGACATAAACCGTGTTCCACAAAACCAGGATTTGCTCTGGATGGTTCCCACGGGGTCTGATTGACATAGCCGTGTTCTGCGAGGACCAGGATCCACTCTGGATGTTTCCCACGGGGTCAGGATTGACATAGGCCGTGTTCCACGAAACCAGGATTTTCTCTGGATGCTTCCTACGGGCTCTGATTGACATAGCTGTGTTCTGCGAGGACCAGGATCCGCTCTGGACGTTTCCCACGGGGTCAGGATTGACATAGGCCGCGTTCCACGAAACTAGGATTTGCTCTGGATGCTTCCTACGGGGTCTGATTGACATAGCCGTGTTCTGCGAGGACCAGGCTCTGCTCTGGACGTTTCCCACGGAGTCAGAATTGACATAGGCCGTGTTCCACGAAACCAGGATTTGCTCTGGATGCTTCCCACGGGGTCTAATTGACATAGCCGCGTTCTGCGAGGACCAGGATCCGCTCTGGACGTTTCCCACGGGGTCAGGATTGACATAGGTCGTGTTTCACGAAACCAGGATTTGCTCTGGATGCTTCCCACGGGGTTTGATTGACATAGCCATGTTCTGCGAGGACCAGGCTCCGCTCTGGACGTTTCCCACGGGGTCAGGATTGACATAGGCCGTGTTCCACGAAATCAGTAATTGCTCTCGATGCTTCCTACGGGGTCTGATTGACATAGCCGTGTTCTGCGAGGACCAGGCTCCGCTCTGGACGTTTCCCACGGGGTCAGGATTGATATAGGCCATATTCCACGAAACCAGGAAGGGTTGACTTTATCCGCATTTCACGGAGTCGGGGTTTGACTCTCGGTCATCTGTGCACCGCCGAGTCATGGAACTGGGAATTGCCGCGGTTCCGCTTTGCTTGATAGTGCGTCTGTTGTAATGAGATAAATGTTGAGATGATCTTCAGGTTGTCTGTGAACCGTTGAGATTTGGCTTCTTCTTCTGATGGAGCCAGGGGAGGGAAGGTGTGATTCCTTCTTTGTTTGCGCCCCTGGATTGTATACAGGGATTGATATGATATCACCTGTAGGGAAAAAGGTTTCATTTTATATATTTTTCTTTCCGCGATGCTCTATCATTTCAGCTTTTATATCGCGAAGGTCGCGATTGCCCAATCATTTCGGCTATTTTTCGCGGTGCCCAATCATTTCGGCTGTTTGTTTTATTTACTCGCTGATTTTTATTGCGAGTTGCCCAATCATTTCGGCTATTTTGCATGCATACATTTTTACTTGTTGATTTTGTTTGCAAGTTGCCCCATCATTTTGGCTATTTCATATGCATTTTTGGCTCGCTGGTTTTTTGCTGCGAATTTTGGGATTTGACACCGATTTCGGCATCGGTATCGCTACAACTAGGATATTGCCAGGAGCGAATCATCATTTTCCTTCGTCGATGTCAAACAAAGGTGGCTTAGTAGACAAGGTTAGGATCCTGTCGACTAAGGCTTTTGACTTCATGAGCCATAAGGGTCTCATAAAGGTATTTCTCCCTACAAGTCGTGAGGATCTCATAGGTGTGTTTTCTCCTTAGGGATCATGAGGATTCCTAAGTGCGTGATCTCTTATAAGTCGTAAGGATCTTACAAGAGTGTTTTCTCCTTGCAAGTCGAGAGGACCTACAAGTGTTTGTTCACCGTGTGAGAATATCCCTAGTCACGGATGGGACTTTGTTAGGGAAATGTTTATTCGCGCCCGTAGATTGTATACAAGGGTCAATACTGAACCACTTGTAGGGCAAAATTGGAAGTTGTGATGGCTTAAGAACAGGTTCAGATCCCTATAACTTAAGACTTTTGAATCTTATGAGCCGTGAGGGTCTCATAGAAAGGTTCTCCTTACGAGTCGTGAGGATCTCGCAAGTGTAATTTCTCATTAGAAATCATGGGGATCCCTAAGTGTGTTGCTCCCTTGTAAGTCGTAAAGGTCTCACGTAGGTGGTTTCCCCTCACAAGGTCGAGAAGACTTTGCAAGTGTCTTTTAACGAGGTTGCGCCCTTTCGGGTTTTCACAAAAACTCGCCGGTAGCCCTGCTGTTTTTACTCACGGAGCCCTTTCAGGTTTTCATCCATACCCATTTTGCTTATGGACATACCGTTTTCTTTTTTTTATTTTATCTTTTTTGTGTCAGTCTTGGGATGCTGCAGTCCACAGTAGTTTATCGACGTCTCGGTCAACAATCAGTTTTAGGACATAGTGGTCCATCGTTAGTTTAAGGACGTTTCGGTCCATCGCCAATTTTAGGATATAGTGGTCCATCGTTAGTTTAAGGACGTTTCGTTCCATAAGCCGGTTACTACTTATAGAGTTTAGGCTTAGGAAGATAGTGAGCGGACATAGGCGTCGTCATCTATCATTGACCTAGGCCATGACCCATCAGGCGTAGTATATTTTTAGGAAGCGACCATTTATTGGCCTGAAAGGTCTTTCACCATGCATGTCCATGAGTAGGTAGGCTCCACCCTGGTAAACTTTGTCTATGATATACGGGCCTTCATAGTTCGGCTCGAATTTCCCCCGTTTAGCATGATTAGGGATCATAGGTCTTTTGACCACTAGCACGAGTTCGCCTTGGCGGAATGTTCTTGGCCTAATCAATCTCTCATATGAGCGCGTCTTCTTTGCTTTATAAGCCTCTAGATTTTGTTGCGTTATA
Organism: Agapanthus africanus; assembly: GCA_030015575.1. NCBI lineage: Eukaryota > Viridiplantae > Streptophyta > Magnoliopsida > Asparagales > Amaryllidaceae > Agapanthus > Agapanthus africanus. The sequence continues at coordinate 196,246,339 of CM057342.1, forward strand.
AGCCGGGTTTCATCAAGGGCATCGAGCTCCTCAAGCTGAAGATGAGCATTTTCTTCGTCTGTTAGCTCGTAGTGAACTGCCACTCATAGAGAGGGTAGCTCTATCCCGAGGGGGAGTACCGCTTCCGTACCTAATACCAATGCGTACAGCGTTGTGTTCGTGGCCGTTTTGAACGTAGTTCAATACGCTCAGAGAGCTTCATGTAGTCTCTCATGCCAGTCCTTCTTATTTCGAGACACCGTCTTTTTCACGATCTTCGTCAAGGTCTTGTTGAAAGCCTCAGCTAGACCGTTAGCTCGAGGATTATAGACTGAAGAGTATCTCTAGTCTATGTTATGCTGTTGTGCGAAGCGGCTAATCTTGTGGCTTCTGTAGGCCGGTCCGTTATCGGAGATGATCCGTCGCGGAATTCCAAACCGATAAATGACGTGCGTCTTGAAGAAATGGAGGATATTCTCCGTCTTCACTTCCATCAACGGTACTGCTTCTGCCCACTTGAAGAAGTAATCAGTTGTCCCCAAAATGAATCGATGTCCTCTGGACGATGCTGGTTCGATAGGGCCGATTATGTCAGTTCCCCACATTTCAAACGGCCAGCTAGCCACCGTTGGATGCAGTGGATTTGGATGCTGATGGATAAAGTCCCCGTGAATCTGGCACGAGTGGCACTGCCTCGCGTATTCAAGGCAGTCCTGGACCATCGTGGGCCAATAGTAGCCCATCCTTTTGATCTTCAGCTTCATCTTCGGCCCGGCTTGGTGAGAACCGCAGAGTCCATCGTGAGTTTGTTGGATGACTCTCTTTGCCTCTTCGGGCCCCAGGCATCTTAGCCATAGAGAATCAAACGATCTCTTATACAGAGTATCATTAACAAAGGCGAAGGATAGAGCTCATTTCATGAGCTGATGCCTTGAGGATGCATCTTCAGGTGTTCGACGGGATTTGAAGTAGCCTATAAAGACTTCTCTCCAATCCATAGCCTTTTCCTGGTCTTTTATTTGTATAGTCGTTTGCTCGGTCGCTCCCTTCTCCTCGGACGACTCTGGAGATATTTCTGCCGGTGCAAGAACCCGACGGCTTTGTACCACGATTCTTACGTCATCGAGGTTCTCGTCGGCCAATTCTTTAGCAAGCTTGGCTAACGCATCCGCCTTGCTATTTTCCGCACACGGTATGCTTTCCAAGGTGTAGGAAGGAATTTGAGTCAGCAGTTGCTGTACTCTCTTGCCGTACTTCACCAACTCTGGCTTGCACATTTGACAGTCGCCGTTTACTTGACTAACGACTAGTTGGGAGTCTCCGTATATGAGGAGGTTTTCAATTCCCATGTCGATAGCGATATCGAGACCTGCAATCAAAGCTTCATATTTGGCTTCATTGTTCTTTCTCGGCTCTGTTAAGGAGAAGACAAAGCGCATTATCCCTCCTTGTGGAGTCACGAAGATGAGGCCTACCCCTGATTTGATTATAGGGGTGCTTTGTTTGCGCTTCTTCATGGAAGATGCTCCATCAAAATAGAGTTCCTACCGGGTATCATTCTCTCTTCTCTCCCCGTCGATCGTGTCAAACGCTTGTTCGTCTGGCAATTCGCAGTTCAAGGGAGAGTCGGCAGGTATCGGATGCTCAACGAGGAAGTCGGTGATAGCCTGGCCTTTCACTACCTTGAGAGGCCGATAAGTTATCGAGAACTCCATCAAGAGCAGGGCCCATTTAGCAAGCCGTCTGTTAATATGGCTTTCGACATTAAATACTTGAGAGGATCTACCTTTGATACGAGATGGACCTCATGTGCTAATGCATAGTGTCTAAGCTTCGTTATCACGAAGATCAACGCCAGGCAGTGTTTTTCAATAGGAGAGTAATTGCTTTCTGCCCCCAGGAGAACTCGACTCAGATAATAAAGGGCTCTCTCTTTCCCTTGGTCGTTCTCTTGTGCCCACAGCGTGCTTAAGGAACCTTTGAGGGCGGTCGTATACAAGACGAGAGGTTTTCCTTTAACGGGAGCAGCCAATACAGGTGGATTCTGCAGATATTGCTTGATTTCGTCCAGTGCGCTTTGGCATTTGCGATCCCAGACGAATGGGGTTCCCTTCTTTATTAGGTGACTGTAAGGACGGCACTTGCCTGAGAGATTGGCTATAAATCGCCGGATATACGCGAGCTTCCCTTGGAGAGACCACAGTTGTTTGAGAGTCCTTAGCGGAGACATTTCCGTGATCGCCTTGATCTTCAACGGGTCTATCTCGATGCCTCGGTGTCGGACGACGAATCCTAGGAACTTACCCGAGGAAATTCCGAACGCGCATTTGAGAGGGTTCATCTTCAAGTTGTATTACCGAAGGTGTTGAAATACGATCTTCAGATGCTCTAGATGTTCCTCGTATGATTTGCTTTTAACTACGAGGTCGTCGATATAACATTCGACGATTTCATGTATGAGGTCATCGAAGATCTTTTTCATGGCCCTCTGATAGGTGGCACCTGCGTTCTTTAGACCGAAGGGCATCACCTTATAGCAGAATATGCCCAAAGGGGTCCGGAAAGCGGTGTGCTTCTGGTCATCGGGATGCATCTTTATCTGATTATATCCTGATGATCCATCCATGAAGGAGAAAACTTCGTGAGTGGATGTGTTATCTATCATCAACTCAGTGACTGGTACTAGAAAGTCGTCCGTTGGGCAAGCTTTGTTGAGATCTCGAAAGTCCACACATATGCGTACCGTCCCATTTTTCTTCATCACCGGGAAGATATTGGCGATCCAATCAGGATATTGAACCTCTTGGATAAAACCGGAGTCAATTAGTTTCTTGACCTCGGCATTGATGCTCATTTCAAGCTCAAGCCGCATTCTTCTCGGTGCTTGTTTGATCGGCTTGATGTCCGGAGATATCGCCAATTTGTGCACAGCAATCTCTGGATCTAGTCCCGGCATCTTGGAATAGTTCCATGCGAAGCAGTCTCTATGCAGCATGAGCACATCCATTAGCGTAGCCACCCTCTCTTCAGACAACAGCTCACTGACGAATGTCGGCCGCGGGTCACTTACCGTTCCCAAATCAAATTTCTTGAGATTATCTGCAGTAGTATGTATTCCATCTTCCAGCTCTTTTGGCGCCGGTGGAAACTCTGAGATCACCCTGCCATCATCATTTCCGAAGCACCAGGGGAGGTCATCCATATTCTCAGGCTCTTCTTCTGACAGCGTTATCACGTGGCAGGTACGGGATCGTTTCCAAGACCGATATTGATCTGGTTCTACTCTTGCTATACACGTCGCTTTTGGTTCATGCTTCTATAGCGGGCTTACCCTCCAACTGCTGGATAGAGTGAACCTGCCTTGTTGATATTGGTCTTCAACCCAGTTCTTGAAGGTGAAGCAGTCTTCGAGAGGATGCCCTATTGCTTGGTGGTAAGAGCAATAGTCTTGGTGAGAGACCTCGTCTGCTTGCTCATGATGCTTGGACTCCGGGAGTGTCATCATCCGATATTTCATGAAAAGATCGAATATCTTCTTTGTCTTGTCTTAGGGAAAAGAATATTCTCGACCCATCTTCTTTATAAGGGACGGATCCCGGCTGCTCGACTCTTGCTCGTGTGGCTTCTTAGACCCGCTTGGCTGCCGTAGAACGTTTTTTCCGTTCTTTGGTTTATTTTTGCCTCTGCGCCGGGTCTTTTGTATGACGGGCTGGCGACGAGGAGCATTGTCATTCTCCACGGCCTGCTGAAGGAGGCGTTGCGTCCTGGCTTTCTCGTAAATGGTCATTTCACGGTTATGGTCATTTCGGACCTTTTGACCCGCTTCTCGTATTAGCTTGTCTATCTGTTCTTCAAACGACAGACTCGGCATTTTGATAGCAGGATCTTGTTTTGGTTCAGGATCAGCGTCTTTTAACAGGGTGTCACCTTCTTCATCGAAGTCATGTATGACGTAGCTACCATGGACTCGCTCCCGTTTTTTGGATTGAACATATCCAAGCCCGATCGTTTCCATTCTCCCGTTGGGCAACTTTCGCTGAGTTCCGGGGACGTCCCAGATCCTATTGTAGAACCGAGCTTGTCGAGCAGTCTGTCTGAAGGGTACCCCTTGGCGCTTCAATAGCCTTTTCAAGCCTTCTGTGTAATATCTAGGCAGACGGATGGGCTGGAGCCTGTCAAGTGTAGAATCCGCACCATACCAAATTTCTTTCTCCACTTTGGTTTCCGTGGATTGATAAAAGAGGATCGCCTTTTCATCTCTTCGTCTGGGAGGGACGTAGAATGTTTGCAGTTCCTGCACACTATAGGTACCAAGCGCGTCGAGCTCTTTGTAATGCTCTTGTGGAACCATGTCAATTTGCAAACTCCGATCATCGCTAGCGAGGGCTTGCATTGATGGCCGAGCGGGAAATACAGCGTTGACCTCATTTTCCGAATCACTGCCGAAGATCAACATAGGGATGGACGGTCCCGGCTTATTGCATTGGAGCGGCCCTGAATAAACTATTTCTTCTTCCTCCTCGGTATCACTCCCGAAGACCGGAATAGTGGTGATAACTTTGTTCTTCAGTTTGTGACATCTTTCCGTGTCCTCAAAATCTGGTAAGAAGTATTTTGTATCTTCGTACTTTCGGACTTCATTCATGGAGAATGGGTTCAACTCTCCCATCACAGTGTACTCGAGACCATCTTTGAAGTACTTCATACACTGATGTTGTGTAGAAGGGATGATATTGTACTCGTGTAACCAAGGCCTGCCAAGCAAAGCATTGTAGCATGTCTTGGCATCAATGACATGAAACTTGATGTCTGTGACAAGCAGCCCAAAGCGTAGTGTCAATATTACAGACCCAAGCGTCCGTGATGACTGGGAGTCAAACCCAAAGATGTGTAATATCAATGTTATGTAGAAGGGACCTTTTCTTTCCCCTTATCTTTTCTATTTGACCCACTGTTCGAGGGCCCAAGATTCTTTTCGGGCAGCTTACGATTGCGCAGCTGAATATTTTCACAGGTTTTCGGTTCTTCCTCTTTTCCTGAGGTGGATTCTTTAAAGAGAGGGCCAAGAGTTATTTCTTCGTCAGAGTCGCTCCCGAAGGTGAGAACTTGCGATCCCCCAGCATCGACCATATGACAGTTGCCGGCAGTTCTTTTGCTCTCCTCGGTCGTATTTCTTTGTTCCTGACGAGTTTTGCGTTTCATCCGTTTGAAATGTTGTCGGTGAGCAACATATCCCTGCCACCATCTTTTAAAGGCTATGCACACTTCAGTAGGGTGCGCAATCCTTCGATGATATAGACAATAGTTAAGATGTATATCCGCTTCACCAAGAGTGTTTCCTTCGGAGGGTGGCAGCTTCATTCCCATCGATATGGCTTTGGCGAACCTCTTCCTCGTCTTGAACCTGCTTTTATTTGCGACGGATGTATTTTGATCCGGCTGGAGTGTTTCAACCCTTTCGTCCAGTCACCGACGTTTGGCTTTTTCGAATATGGCCATCTCACGCTCTCGAGCAGCTTTGCTTTTAAGAAGAGCTTCGTCCAGGAATGCATCAATCATTTCGTCTGACGGCCCTAGAAGTTCCAGCTCAGGATCTGCCCCCAGTTTCTTTGTGTAAGGAGCTTCTTCATTGTCTATCGACGAGTGAGAGATCACATGGCAACTTGCCACATAATCTTCAGATTCATCCGACGAGTCTTCTCCATTGTCATCATCTCCGTCCTTAAGGACGTGGCTGAGAAATTCTTGGAGTGTGACTGTAGCCCGCGCTTTTTGATTATATTCTTCCAACGCGTCAATCTGTTATTGCAGGTCCGTACGCTTGTCACCAGGCTTCACGGGCTTTTTGGTCTTCTTCTTCTTCTTCGAAGACTTTGACGGCCGGGTGTGAGCGCTTTGGCTATCACCACCAATATTTAGAGTTGGGCGCGGTTTCAGCATTCCCTCGATGATCTCGGGTTCCAGTGCATTTTTCCACCTAATCGCCGGACATGTTTGGAGATCCTTCAGCATTTTTTTAGTCTTGGCTGAAAGAACGACCTCCCATGGAGTTTCTTCAACAAAAGAGCACTATGCCCCCAGTGTGTCCCCCCTTTTAAGAGCATGCGGTTGAGGCGGGCTTACTTTCCACTTCTCAGACAGTGCGAATTTGCCCTGTTGATACTGGTCTTCAATCCAGCCCTTAAAGACGAAGCAATCTTCAATTGGATGGCCTATCGCTTGGTGATAGGGGCAATAATTGGGATTATTAGTCTCGCCGGGTTGCAACGGTCGTTTTGGATTCGGCAGATTGATGAGCCTGTTATGCACCGCTGGCTCGAACAATCTCTTCGTTTTTTCCCGGGGAAACGAATAAGGGCGCTTCATCTTCTCATTATAGAATTGCCGTCTCTCGTCTAGGCGATCAGTTAGTTTTGGGCCACTGGGCTGCTGTTAAGTATTCACGACGAAGGTCTCCTTCCCTTTACCCTTTTCGTTCCGCGGCTCCGGCTTTGAAGGAGACGGTTTATGTCGATCAAGGCCTGGAACGTGGTCGGCTTGAAGAACATCATGAATTGGGAAATGGTTGCTTGAGGGTCAAGAGTGCCTACAAACATGCCCACTGCCGGCGCTTCCTCGATGCGCTGCTCACATTTTGACCATAAATTTCGCCATCGTATTGCGTATTGCACCCACGTTTCACCTGGCTTCACCCTGGCATTGATCAATACCGTTATTGTGGTGTGTTCACTAGCACTCGTGAAACGCTGGATGAATAGTAGCTCCATCTCCGCAAATGTCTTAATAGAGTCATTTGGAAGTTCAGAATACCACTCGAACGCCGTTTCCGACAAGCTACCAACAAACTGGCGGAGCAGAAGTTTATCATCACCTCCAGTGTTGCCATATAGAGCCCTGAACTGGGTGACATGCTGATGCGGATTTCCCGTCCCCTTATATACATGGAATTTAGGGATCGTATATCCCGGCGGGTACCTTATTTGATCATACCATCCTGGATAAGGTCGTCCAGTCTTAACGATCTGTCCAACCGCTTCGTTTGCCTGTTGAGCTCGTATTTGCTGAGCAATGTAATCATCTAGAGCGGCCTTGGAGATGGTCTCTTCTTTGGCTGCTGAAAGAGCCTGAGGAGGGTTCGATGTCTCCCCTCTGTCATCTTCAACGATGATCAGGGGGTTTTCAGCTGGAGGTTCCGGCTGTAACATCATCCCAGCCATGTCTTGGAACAAAAGAGCCATTCGTTTTATATTGGCCGCCTGCTCCGCAGCCTCTTTTTCTTTCCTCTCGAGCATTCTTCGAAGGAACTCGGTATCAGTTTCTTGTTCCCGACGCTGCTCCGAGATCTCTGGATTTTCTTTTGGCCCAGTGAGTGCGGCCATTGCAGTCAGCATCTTCTGAAGTTTCTGCTGCTGTTGTTCTTGAGCCTTCGTTATCGATCGGGTAAGCGGTCGATGACTCGTAGAAGCACGGCTTTCTTCTTTTCCGGAAGCCATATAAACGGTATGTATTACCATGCCCCCAGACTTGGGGCGTTTAGATTCAGCGCTTTTGCGGTTCGCCGCGGTCACAGGGGGTTTCTCCGGCCTCCTTCTCTTTTGAGCGGTTGACGTAGAAGGAGCTGTTGCAGCGGGCACCCGGACGGCTGTTGCCTTTGGTGGCTTGACAGGATGGTTTTCTCCTTGTCGAGCTTTAAGCTTCTTTGGCCGGCGAGAGTAGTCCTGGTCAATCACCGATTCCTGAACCTGTCGCCAGACTTTATAAATTTTGGAGGACAGCCGCTGAGGGGGCTGATCCGGCTTCTTTTCTGTAGTAATCTCCATAGGTGAAGGAGATCTCTTCAGCACGGCAGTCGGAGAGTTCTTGCGAACCCTCCTAAGCGGTTCAAAGCTGTTCCCAGTTGGAACAACAGCATTGATTTCTACCATGGGAGATGGTGGAGTCAGTCCGGAAGGGGAATTGCCCCCAGCCTTCCTTACTCGGAGCCAGTGGCGACGTCGAGCGTGTCGTGCGGTTGGGATTGTCTCAGATGTAGGGGCGACTTCCTCATGCCCCCTGTTTTGGCGAAGGGTTGTCGCCGGCGTCGGCCTCTTAAAGACCGGTGTCCGTTAAGAAGTAATATCCAACCTGTCAAAGACAGACCTCTGGGCAGGGGAAGCAGCTTTGAGTATTTCGTCTGGAGCAGGAGCTGGAACATTCAGCTTGTGAAGACCGACCCTTTGGCAGGAGAAGCCGCCTTGACGACTTCATGAGCAGGAATGGCTATCCGCTTAGGGATAACTCTTTCCGGTATCGCGGGCTTCTTCATGGGCCCAACTAAGCTTTGGCCCAGTCTGTTAAAGACTGAGGCGTTGGAGCTGGACGACCCATTGAGAGGGGCCGCAGTAGTTGTAAGTCGATCAAAGACCGACTTCTTCTGAGCTTCTTATGATGGTATAGGAGCGCTGAAGCTCGTTGGCGGGAGCATGGTCCCGAAGAACAATCCAGTGGTGGCCTGAGTGACATGTTCCACCGGCATAGCGAAGATGGAGGCCGCTTAGGGCCCGTAAGTCACTCCTCCGGACGGGACGGAGTGAGAGTTGCAGTTGCAGTTAGTGCAAATTGAAGCCATTGATCTTCTTTTTTCTGCACGGATCAAGACACCAAATCTTAGTATCTCGAACCCAAGGGCAACCATATCAAACTGCAATTCGTTCACAAACACGATACACGAAGTGTGGAGTAGAAAGAGGAAAAGGTCCCACCGGGCGTGCCAGAATCTGTTCCCCGCCAAAACACGGAGACACGACCGCGTAGGTCCATCTTGCCTGAATTCAGGGCAGATACTAATTGGTGCTATCCGTACACCTCTCCGAAAATGCCAAGTTGAGTTATGACACCGTATATCGAAGGTTTAAACGGATGCGGCCGATATAGCAGACTTCGTCAGATTCCCCCTCATTTGAGGGGTTTTTGATTGTGGGGACGCTCTTCCCTGCAGGCGCAAGCCCCTGCAGTTAATTACGCTACCGCATCGCGGTAACCACTTTCTCCTTATCCAGATGGTCACTTCGTATCATGTGTGTTTGTTTTGTTTTTGGTTGCCCGTGGATTGTATACGGAGACTAATTTATGTCGTCGCCCGTAGGGTGTGGATTAGTCCAAATCCGTATTTTCTTAGATTTGGGTTTGGGGTTTGGGTTTAAGGATACGTTAGTCTCATTTGAGACTAAGATCAACTTAAACGTTAGTTAAGGACACGTTAGTCTAATTTTAGACTAAGATCTACTTAACGGGATCGTTTAGATTCATCAAGAGAGCATTTGGGCTCTATTGTTTAGTTTAGGGACATTGCGGTCGATTACCAGTTTAAGGACATGGTGGTCCATTGTTAGTTTAAGGACATCTCGGTCCAAGGTTAAGGACATCATAGTCCATTGGTTTAAAAGGACCCCACAGTCCGAGGTTAAGGACATCATAGTCCATGGGTTTAAAAGGACCCCACAGTCCAGGTTAAGGACATCATAGTCTATGGGTTTAAAAGGACCCCACAGTCCGAGGTTAAAGACATCATAGTCCATGGGCTTAAGGACCCCACAGTGTATGGAATGATTGGTTATTGGGACCCGTCACCTCTTTGAAGACGTTGAGGGATTACAACGACAAATTTCAAAGGAGTGAAGAGATGTACCCTTGAACCAAAGTTGATTGGGAGATCTGTAGCCCAATTTGGAACTAAGATCAATTAATTAGATTATGAGCATATTGGCTCGGTTAAATCTGAATTAAGGACTTATGGCCAATTTGGGCTAAGTCCAATTAAGTTTGAAATATTGGCCCTTTGTTTAGGCTGTTGAATATTTGTCTGAATTCAGCCTCCCATTATTTAGCAATGCTAAACAAGATTTTGAGGATCTGACAACATTTTGTCTTTTATTAGGCATTGACCATTCATCATGGCTCTGGAGTTTTCTTTGAATGTCATATGAAATGATCAAGTTTGAAAGAATGTATTCGGGGTTTAAACAAAGGGGAGTCTTGAATCAGAAAGACTTAGCCAATTTGGGCTAAGACCGGTTTGAGAATAGTGTTAAACACTAACATATATTTGGCGATCACGTGTTCCCACATGATGCGCTTTAAAACAGTGTTAAACACTGGGGACAAAATGCTCAAAATAGTGTTAAACACTAAAAGTGGGGTGGTCACGTGGGATCACGTGAGGCGCCTGAGAATTGGGCCAAATCTCCTTTATTTTAGCCTCAAATCTGCAAATAAGTGTCAAACACTTAGCCTTTAGGCCATCACGTGTGAGCATGTGAGGCATCTGAAGATGGGGCCAAACTTCCTTTATTTTGTTCTCAGAATATTCAAATAAGTGTTAAACACTTTTGGTCTTCAGGCCATCACGTGTTGGCACGTGATGGGTATCCATGTATTGATTATTAAAGTGTTTATTAGGGGTCACGTGGGGACACGTGAGGGTGCCCAAAATTGATTCTGCCTTTGGCTTTGTTCCCTTTATTTTGAAGGTCACGTGGGAGCACGTGAGGCATTGCTTCTGGGCTAATTCCTTTTTATTCTGAGGAGTCCATTTAAAGGGTCATGTGGGGGCACGTGATCTAGTCTTATTAGTTCTTTTTCATTCGTTAGGATGAAGGGTCACGTGTTACCATGTGATCATGTTGGATACTTTGATCTTTATGTGCATGGAAAGTTTTAAGTCTCTTGTTTTTAAGAATTAAATTCTTTTATAGGGTTAAACGCTAGTTCTGTTTAGAGGAATTAAATTCCTATGTATTTGGAAGAATTAAATTCTGATATAGGGTTAAACCGTAGTTTCATTTAGGGGAATTGAATTCCTATGAATTTGGGAGAATTAAATTCTCATATAGGGTTAAACCCTGGTTTCATCTGGAGGAATTAAATTCCTATGAATTTGGGGGAATTAAATTCCTTGAACTCAAATTCTCCCTTCTAAGTTTTGGATCTGCATGGCAGAATCTCCCCGATGAGAATTTAATTCTCAACTTGTGGGGAGATCTGCTTCTGCAGATCTTCAACCAAACGAAGAACTAAGTTCTTATTCAGAAGAGTTAAACTCTTAAATTGAGATTTAAATTCTCTTTTGTTTTATAGAGCTTAGATCTCTTTCCCCTTTCTTACCCAGGGTTCCTTTTTTCTGAAAAGAACTTCTTTTCTCTCTTGAGAATTAAATTCTCCTCTCTTTTTTTCTCTCTATTGTTGCTTTTTTCTCCAGGAAATCAAAATTCCAAAGATCCCTTCTCTTCTCTTCTTGTCTCCTATTTATAGGAGAAAGAAAAGAATTAATTTGTTTAATCAATCTTTCATTGAAAGATCTTGGTTGTTTTTGTAACTAACATGATCTTTTAGATCACTCAGTGAATTTTATTCACCACTGGATTTTTAATCTAAAAGATATTCTGTCTGTTATTCTTGGTGAATTTCAGGGAAATCTTTCCTTGTATAAAATCTTTCCATAAATTGGTGATTTTTAATCACCTTTGGATTTTTAATCCAACGGTGCTCTACTTTACAGAGCACCATCTTTTTGTTTTGAAAGATTTAGAGAGATATTTTTCCAGTTAAGGTTCTGGTTTCCCATTTAATTAGAATTTAATTTTACTATTTCAAAAGGATTAAAAGCTCATCACGTGTTGGCACGTGATCCCACTGTTTGATCATTGAAATAGAATTTAATTCTATCAATTAAAGAGTTTAGGAACCAGTCACGTGTTGGCACGTAACCCCCTTGATTAAATATTTTATTCAGAATTTAATTCTGCCGTTTAACAGAACTTAAGGAATCATCACATGTCAGCACGTGACCCTTGGTCACGTGTGAACACGTGATGCCCCATTGGAGTTTTCCTTAGTGTCTTATTATATCTTTTAATCCCTTTTGGTGGGTTTTAAAGGCCCATCACGTGGGGGCACGTGACTCCACTAATTGCATGCTTGATTAGAATTTAATTATATTATAATAGAGTCCCAGGAAACCATCACGTGTCAGCACGTGACCCTTGGTCACGTGTGAGCACGTGATACCCCATTGGAGAATTTCCTGATATTTTATCAGGGAACAATATGCACTGGAAACAGCTGCATGATTTTGAATCTGGTTCCAATTAAATCAGTGCCTATGTTTCTATAGTGTATATAGAATGGATCGTATCTTGACGATGTTGAGGTATATGGAGTTGTCTGGCTTATACTTGAAACCAGAATCCGGATAAACTCAAGGCACGTTTCAGTAATGGCTGTTTGTGGGTTATTCCTGGTTATGACGATGGTTAACTTTCTACCATCTGGAAGATCAATAGTTATATTTTTTTTGACTCGCCACCAGTTTTAGTAAAATGGATTCTTTTCAGAAAACATTAGTGGGTGTATGGTAGAACTGGAAGTGATTCCAGAACCACAAACGATTACTGAAAATTTAATAGAACCTAAAAATTCAATTGGATTCGACATTCTATTGGCCACCCCGCAGATATGGTGGGTAACCTCAGGCACCCGAGAGGCACTTCGGTATCCTCAAAGACGGTGACAGGGAGGGTCTTGTTTAGCCAGACTTGCCATTACTGCTGTTTTAGACTATGAGACCCGGCAGAAGGATGAGTATAGCATCGTTCTAAACTAGTTTTAGAAGTGCACGTGTATGACTCTGCCAAAGGGTTGTTGTAGTCATGGGAGCAGCGGAAGCATAGTGGACAAGTAGCTTGTGTCTATTTATAGACTAAAGCAAGTATAGCGGAGAAAGATCATCTATTTTTGATGTGACGGTCATAAACTTTGACTTCATCATAATAGGAGATGAATCTGGTAAGAAAGTAGTAGGGTGTGATGTCCTGGTATTTGGATGACATGCACTTTATAGGAAGTGAAATTCCTATACTACGATCGGTTATACTGTGGTTGTCACACAATTTTTTCTCTACATAGGATATGGATATAATATCAGGCATTCTGGTTACTAGATCTATGGTTTTAGATCTAGATTTGGGAAGTTTCCCAATTTGGGTACTTTGACACTATTCTAAAGGTGTTTTAGAATGGATGGCTCCTGGCATGGTGGTGTACCTGCAAGTGATGGAGTCATCCTCTCTAAAGAGATGTATTCTAGACTGATGAGGAAAGAGATTTGCATGATTGGCATATCACTTACTTAAGCAGTTGAGTCAATCATGAGATGTCAAGTACTACACCAGATGTTGTTTTTGCACTAACTGCGATAAGTTTATATATTGATCCAATCCTGGAGAAACGTTGGGAAACAGTTTATGAACATAAGTGGATATTCTAGAGATATGGTAACGACAGCCTCTTTCGGGAGACGGTTATCATTCTAGGCTTCCAAGGTGACCTGGTTGACAGAGCGACTGTCAGAGCTATAGTTTTCCCTCTTTTAAGGGGCAGTAGTTTGGACAGATGGTCCAAGCGGATACTGGGGAAGGCATAACGCAGGATACTGATTAAATTCAGTAGACGATACAGTCTAAGAAGTTTGCTGGATTTGGAGTTCATTTATGAACTAGGTCCCATCAGATATCCAGATAAATTCTAAGACAGGTATTGCTCATTTCAGGAGATAGTCTTTCTCCGCGAAGTTGACATATAGAGAGATATAGAAAGAAACATTGGAGCGGATCCGCCCACTGAGGCTATTTCTCGAACGCAATAGTTTCACAAACAGGCTTTGTGAAACTGATTAGTAGAGAAGTTGGGTGTTCGGTATCACACGGGCTGTGAGTATGCGACACCGCAATAATTAGCCTTAAGTGTAAGTGGGAGATTGTTGGCTATAGTGCCCTCAAGGAAATTATCATAGTCGCGGGCAGATGATTATGATGATTGAGGGAGGACCTATACCGGTAGAACAGTCTTATTTAAGATGATAGTATGCTATATGGTTTGTCTTTATTATCATGTACAGAATTAGGTGGCATTACAGATCACTATTACATATTGATAGAGCCCATATGATTCTTGCTTGACTACCAGCATTATGATGGTGATCATATACGTGGGAGCTGGGTAGTTTAGAAGCACATCCTTAAATGTCCCTAGTCGCGGGAGTATCGAGACTGGGCATCGATACACCAGAGTAGACTAGTTTATACTGATCGAGACCCCGATGAGGGGCAGTGGTCGGTCTCACAAGCCATTGGTGCCAGTTTGTTCACCTAAGATGTATACAGGAGCTCATTGGGTTATGAGCACCGAACGGACTCGCCGGGAACATGCTAGTTGGTATTATACCTCTTGTCAGATAGCAGTTCCCAGGTGACATATGTACAGGTTAGTCTGTCGACCTGAGATCGTCATTTGTATCGCGTGAGTTCCCACTGTTCTTTGATTACTACCCGACCACGGCTCAAAGGAGTTGTGCAAACAGGTTTTAGTTGGGTACAGTCCCGAGCCACATGAAGGCAGTGAGCGGATCGTCGAGGATTCGTCTCTCCCGGTATTGAGGGTTGATGTCGTGTTGTGCACGGGTGACCATCATCAGAAATCCTTAGCCAAGCTAGTCGAGAATTACTGATCTAGGATCGGTAGTTTCTCAGGCGGTGATGGGCTTCATACCGACATTAAATGTTGCGTTATTAAGGGTCTGACTTTATCCACCCCCTAGACTCGATATACGATACTCATAAACAAACAGACCGGACTGTACGGATATTGTCACTGTCAGGCTTAGTTGGGGTTTCAGGATGAGTTTGTTCGTCGGCCTCCCTTTCGCTCAATACTTGGGCAGTCGTTACGTACAGCTAGTGTCGCTGACGTGCTTGTGGTTAAACCCACTGCCAGCGTATTAACGAGTCTTTAGAGTCCCACACAGTGGGTTTCCCTGTTTCGGACGAAACGATATAGAGTCCGTATGGTTTTACGGCAGGGTTCGATCATATACGTGCACTTGTGCATGGATCATGATTCGAACGGATAATACTAGTGAGCTTCGGTTTAAGCTGGATCCTAGTATTATATTGTTGGATTATTTTTGTCTCATTGTATTCATATTCTGTTGGAATACGGATGCAGGTATGTATATACGAATGATGGGTATTCTTGTAATTCTTTACAAGATTTCTTCTAGAAGTTGCCACTTCATTTTGTTTTAAACATTTAGGGTTAAATGTTTAATGAGGTGGAGAGGGTGAGTAATTGTTTTGGTATTGAATCTGGTCACTTGGTGACTCATGGTGATGAGTCATGCAGTGACTCATGGTGGCATGATTAGATTTTTTTTTGTGGTATAAGATATTTGTTGTGAGACATGGAGATATTTGTTATTGAGTTGTTTACTTGAGTTGCTAGCATGCTTGATAAATGCTCACAACAAATAGCTCACAACACTTAGCCATTTTTCTTCATTTGATTTTTCCTTAGCCTCACACTCTCATCCTCTCATGGATTCTTCTACCACCATCCTAATTGTCTCATGTGTTGAGAAACCTAGGGTGTCTTGAGACAAACTAATTCTACACATTCTCTACTTCATCTTGGGTATCTAGTGTAGCGAGCTAGGTACTCGAGTTGCCTCGGATATGAGGTTGGAGCTCGATGCAAAGACTCTCAGGTAGATCATCTTCAATGGGGGAGACCGGAGATCAAACTTGATCAAAGAAGTCTCGAGGAGCTTGGGATAAAGGTTAAAGACCGAAAGACACGAATCATTTGGTATAAATTCCTAACTCTTTCATTGCTTGCAAGGTTTAGGGTTTATGGTCGATCCGTATTCGGGGTTGTGGTAGCGCCATGTTTATAAATTTTTGTTCCGCATCCGGCCACGGTTCGATGGTCAGGGCACTGCCGTAACCCAACAATATTGTGGTAATGCATATAAACATAAAGACGGTACCGTCACCGGTACGTTGCATAAACATGCAAAAAAAAACACTTAGAAGTCCTGGCTGGTTCCTCCTCTACACAATCACAAATTGGTTTCGCTGGTCAAGGTCTTTTTCAATATAATCACTATTTAAATGTTTCAGAATTGACAAGATTTGTTATGGCAGATGAACATGTTCTCGGATTTAGAAAAACCCAAGCTTTTGAGCGGTACATTCAAACGACATTGCAACTGGCATACAAAAGGGTTCCGAGGACTACGCTTAATAGTCATTGTTTTAGTCTCTACAACGACGGTAAACAAATATTAATTGCTACTCTTGCTTGTTTAAATACCAGTATTTCATTAACTTTTGATATTTAGACTGATAGAAGTGAACCTTTCTGGATTTGTGTTATTGCACATTGGATAGATTCTGACTGATATTTGCAAAAAAGAATTATTACTTTTAGAAAATTTCAATTCCCACACAGTGCTTTTAATATAATTTCTGAAATTAGATTTATTTTAGAAGAATGTCATTATGTAAATATTTTTTTTTAATTTATTTCGATAGTGCTAGCAACAATAATGCTATTGTTGTTGAATTTAATAGGATATGCAAACCAATTTACAGTGGTCGCTTTTTCATATTCATTGTGTTTGTCATATACTTAATTTTGCTGTGCAAGATGCATATACTGAATTTAGTTCAAATATTCAAACAATTAAAAATGCATGTAGGTTTATTAAAAATTCTGGAAAAATGAAATCTGAATATAAAGCTAGATGCCAGGCTCAAGGAATAAGGCCGTCTCTTAGAAAAGATATGGCTATTAGGTGGAATAGTACATATAACATGTTTCGTCATGTATCAAAAACCGCCAAAATTATTAGAAACATGTTGAATTAACAAATGCCTGTAGAAAACCACTTAACAGAGGATTCTTAGGCGGTTGCAAAACTTTTTAAAGATTTGTGATGAATTTTAAAATAGCAACCAAACGACTTTCTGCTACTTATACCATCACTTCTCATATTCTTATCTCTGAACTGTATAATATAGCTCAATATTTTGCTAGTCATTCTGATAATCCATTATTTCAGCTAGTTATATTTGCTATGCTAACTAAGATTTCTAAAATTCCAACTATTTTCTGTTTATGTTCGGTAATGGATCTTAGAATTAAATTAGAAGGTTGAGAGGCTCTTTTAAACAGGTTCCATGAATGCATTAGACATAATGTAGATATTGATACTTATGTTAGTACCGTTAGAAATTAATTAGATGAAGTATTTAATTTGTATGTTGCAAGATCTTCATCTGGTAGAGCTAGTAGACCATCGGTCGCAACCAATTCACGTGTTTCGACTCTAGGCTGAGCACTTCTTCAACAGAAAATAGACACGAGGCCCCGTGGCCTCATCATCATCATCATCTTTAAATGTATTAACAATATATTTACAAACCGAGTCAGACGTAGATTATACTATAGATGAGTTCGATATTTTAGCATGGTGGAAAAGCCAAGGACATTTGTATCAAGTGCTTTCTACTATAGCCCGTGATTTACTAACCATTTCAGTGTCCACAGTAGAGTCGGAAAGTGCTTTTATTACATGTGGCAGGATATTAAGTAAGAAGAGATGCAATTTGGTATACGACACAATGGAGTGCATGATTTGCTCGCAAGATTAGGAAGCAGCAACTGTCAGGAAACAAAATGCAATCACTTTGAATTTGGATTATCTACCTGAGAAGTTTACAGGATCGGACAAGACCAATACCGAAGGAGGAACCACAACCGGTGCCGACGAATGGTGAGTAGGATCTGTAATTATAGAAAAAGAACTATGTAGACATGATTCTCCCTCATTGAGCTCAATATTTGGGAGGGATGCGTAGGCAGACCAAGTGGGTTAAGTTTCTAATGTAAAAAAATAACAAATTGTATTATGAAATTGTAATTTGATTTATTTTAATAAAAATTTCGGTTCAATTTTCATTTCTTGCTTAAATTTAAAGGTCTGGTGAATTTTTAAAAAAAAAATTCACCAGAGCCAAACTTGTTGACTTGCCTGACTCGTGTGAATCGCCTCACGATCCTCCTAGGCAATGCGGCGAGGCGAGTAGGTTCCGGCGTCGGCACTGTTGGCCTCGCCTCGATTCATTTCTCCTAGTCGGCGAGGCGAGCCAACTCGCATCGTGTCTCTTCATGAATTGGGCGAGTCACGAGACGAACTATCTCGATTCGGTTCATTAGCCACGTCTAGACCGGACCCGGGGAGGGAGGGCACAAGAGTGTGGTGGGGTATTGCAAAAGAAACAAACTATTAAGGAGCAAAAGAAACAAGTAATATTCTCATTTTAATGTGAATCAATTTTTTATTGGATGTTTGAAAATAAAAGACTCCTTCCACAAAATTATGATGACCTGTGAGAGAGAGTAGAAAAACCATACTGTTGCATATTTTTTTATTACAGATTGAGATTGACACTTATTTATTTATGAACCTGGGCAATTGAACAAATGTCAAAAAAATAAGCATGGCTAAAATTAGAATTTAAAGGCTGATGAATGGTAATATACTAAAAAATAATTTAAGAAATAAGTGTATCGGTAATGGGTTAGAGGTGGCTACAATAAAGAATAAGATGAGAAAAACATATTTAGATGGTTTGATCATGTGCAATAGAGACTAATTAATGTCTCTGTTAGAAAAAATGACAATATTTTTGTTAATGACACAAAAGGATACATGGTAGAATAAACGGGCATGGATAGAGACATTGCAGAATAATATGTTAATTGTTAATTTAAACGAACGTGAAATAAGTGTATCTTGGCCTCCACTGACCCTATCAAACTTTCCCCCACCATTGATTAATTCCAATAACTTGTTGCTAATTGTCTCCTTGCATTTATCTTTTTCCTTTCCCCCGAACTCTAATCAAGCCTCTCAACCAATCCATTAAACGTTCTTCATTTCCACCATGAGCCAACATACAAATCCTACAACATCAAACATCACATTTTATCAAAAAATTAAAAATTAATACATCACATTTTGACCTGCCTGTTTCTCTCCACTTGTAGCGGTTTAGGTCTCAACTCAACTCTCAGCTTTTTCTTTCCTAAATAGTAGAGAGAGAAAGATATAAATGCAAACCAGCAAATTGGACATACTAAGACTTCCCTTTCTGGGGAGAGTGCAACTGTGTGAGGGTTCCGTTCTTGGGAAGCGTAGGGGGTTTGAATACTAGGAACCCCAGAAGGAGAAATGCCAAAAATTAACATTTTCGGGGCAAATTCATGGATCACCTTGAGTACGTGGTGTATGTTTGTGTGTAATGTGTACATGGGTATGTGCGCGCATAGGTCAAGGCTTTAGGGTCCGGTGCTTAAAAAGAGAGAGGGCATATTCCTAACTATTGTACGGCATATGTCTAATGCAATCATTTTTGCACTTGGTACATAAAACCAACCTACCAATTGGATTCTACAAATTGATCCAAAACCTAACATGTACAAATTGCATGAGTAGGACAACAATAACTACAAAACTTCTTAGCTAAAATGAATTTTCAAGTTATGCAAATAACAAATAATTAATAAAAGTGCATGGAGCATCTAAGCTTGAGAAATGACCAAAGTGTGGTCAAGATGTTGGTGCATCTAAATCAACACTAATTTGATTATTAAGATATGATAAACAAGTAGGTATATGATATGATTTTGAAAATGGCTAATTAATCTAACTATTCTTAAATGGTCTACACCCTCCCTCTTAAGAAAGAAAATTTGGTTCAGATCTTATCAAGTACGGTAACATTTTTTTTCCGTCCCGTTGAAAGGCCATAACCAAATTTATTGAAGAATGCAAATATCAGGTACAATAACCCCGAGGACATTTATATAAACAATGAAGTGGAAATGAAGAAGAATAACTACTAATGTTTGCAGCATATGAAGATATTTAATGATCCAAACAAACTAACTGTAATGTACAACATAAAATCTATTTTCCCCCTTGATATGGAGTTTATCTTAATATAGAGTTTTGGTGTCGCCTTTTATGTAAACCTATTACAATCCAATATTTAAATATAGAAGCTCAACGCACTAAATTTGTCTTATGAGAAGGATCCATCAGATCCAGATTACCTTTTGCTTTCTATCTTAATTGAGCCCATTTGAAATGAACACAATGTTTATTATCCAAACATGAATAATCAAATTGGCAACTGAAATCTAATCTTACTTCTCAAACTATTATACCAATCCTTTTAGAAGTTGTTTTAAGCATAATGTTATTGTAAGCAAAAAATTTCACATCTATACAATTTTAGAGCAAAACCTCATGGAGAACTATGATAGAACAAAATTGAAAAAGTGAGATATATCACTGTTCTGAAATAGAGAGAAGAAATGGCTTAAATAAGAATAAGAGTTGCGCTTAAACTTCGAAAGATTATCCGAAGAATTACCGCAATCACACTAATTCACCTACTAAAGTCATTAGATATTAACACATCACCAAACACAATTAATTTGTGATATAAAAAATGATCAATATTAATTTATTTTTTTTTAAAAGTATTGCTTGGCCGGCACTTTGCACCCAGAGAGACGCTAACAGTCAAGTGGGTCCCACCTGACTTCAAAAGTTGAGCCGGCAGATCCTTGTCGGGTCCACTAAATTAATTGGGTGCAACCATTAATACCCAAATTAATTAGATCGCAGTGTGTGGGCCCTCACCTCCAACAACAAGGTTTAATGCTTGGGCTCTCTTGCCTTTCACCACGCTCTCTCTATAAAATCTTTGAGAACAGAGAAAATTAGGGGGTTTTGGTGAAATTTGATGTGTTAGAGATATTGAGTTGAAAATTTTGGGATTCTAGTTCACGGGCCTTTCTAAAAATTTGATTTTGATGATGGTGTTTGTGTTTTGAATGTTGGGAATTTTTGGTTGAAGGAAGAATGGAGAGAAGGGTCCAGCCTCCTTTGGTAAGTAATTCTTCTCTAGGATGCTATTTTGTGATTCTATGTTTTGGATAATTGATATTGCATTAGTTTTCTGATGCATGCCTTGTAATTAATTTGGTCACTACTCATATTATATTTTGCAAGCCTAAACGTTTCAGCGTTTAAGCTTTGTAACAAATTTCCTTCCCAACGTGAGAGATTCAAGTTAGATTGGGATCGATTTCAAAAAGAAAAAACAGAGAGAAAAAAACGTCACATGACATATTGTGTTAATTAATGCACTCATACATGTTTATAAACTACAAATTATTATTCACACATGCACATTACTACTGATGTGCATGAATATTTGATTCATATTCAGGTTGTGCTGCCGGTTCAATTATCTTCATTTGCTATTTATCATATTTGCATGTTTAATCATCTTGTTTAGGTTGTGATGCAATTAAGATTATCACATCTCACATGGGAAGGGAAGGGGGAAAAAAGAGTTCAATGGTTTGATGACCTAAATGAAGGAACATGCCCGTATCTTGGTAGCCTTGGTTACTCATCTCTTGTATAATCTCCCCTTGTTAAATAATAAATTGTCAATTTTGACTCTAATGCTAAATTAATATAAAAGCCCAATAAATTTTATGTTGTTTCCTTCTTTTTTCTATTAGAATTTGAAAGAGAAGCCTTGGGTCTGACCCTAGTTTGCTCCAATGCCATCTTAAACTACTTATTCAAGAGTTGAGGAATTTTAAATTTTTTTTTAGCTTCACAGAGGACTATATCCCATGCCAAGATAAGGAAGACGGTTGCGTTAGGCAGACGATATCGAGTCTAAAACATAGTTGACTCTCTATGAAATGAATTCTATAGAAATGATGTATGATGGAGTCTCTATTTGATTAATGCAAGTAAAATTTCTCCCTATCCATACATCTAACTATCAAATCCTTGTGAGCTTTTTGCAGGTAGATAGCTCTGCATGCCTTTGTTGGGTTGACACCGGACTAAAAACTGTTGCTGGAGCGAAAAAATTCGTACCGGGATCAAAACTCTGCACTCAACCAAGCATCAAATCCTCTATTTATCCCTCCAAATCCATACCCGCATGTGGTGAAAAAAGCAGCGGCCAGTCCCCTCTCCTCCCTGGCCTCCCGGACGATCTTGCCATTGCCTGCCTCATCCAGGTCCCACGTGCCGAGCACCGAAATCTACGTCTAGTCTGCAGGCGCTGGCACCGCCTCTTATCCGGTAACTACTTCTACTCCCTCCGCAAAACCATAAAACTCGCCGAAGAATGGATCTACATCATGAAAAGAGATAGACGTGGTCGAATAGCTTGGGACGCATTCGACCCAATTCACCAGCTTTGGCACCCACTACCGCCAGTCCCAGGGGAATACTCTGAAGCCCTAGGGTTTGGCTCCGCCGTCCTCAATGGCTGCCACCTTTACTTATTCGGTGGAAAAGATCCAATCAAGGGCTCTATGAGACGCGTAATCTTCTACAGCGCACGGACTAACAAATGGCACAGAGCTCCAGATATGCTGAGACGCAGACAGTTCTTTGGCTCATGCGTTATGAACAACTGTCTGTATGTTGCTGGTGGGGAAAGGGAAGGGATTCACCGATCTTTAAGATCCGGGGAAGTCTACGACCCTTGCAAGAATAGGTGGTCTTTGATCTCTCAAATGAGCACATCGATGGTGCCGTTTATTGGAGTGGTTTATAAAAACAGGTGGTTCTTGAAAGGGCTGGGCCCGCTTCGTCAGGTGCAGACCGAGATGTATGATGTCGAGGCTGATGTTTGGTGTCCTGTGTTTGATGGCATGGTGACGGGGTGGAGGAATCCGAGTGTGTGCTTAGATGGAAAGCTTTACGCATTAGAGTGTAGAGATGGGTGTAAATTGAGAGTTTATGATGATGTAACCGATTCCTGGGGTAAGCATATTGATAGTAAGATGCATTTGGGGGGTTCAAGAGCTTTCGAGGCAGCGGCCATTGTGAAGCTTTATGGGAAGCTGTGTATTGTTCGAAACGATATGAGCATTTCCGTTGTGGATGTTAAAGGGGGTAAAGATCCGCAATGGGAGACGATTGCGTGGAAGGGGCTGAGTAAGGGCTTTGTAGCGAATATGTGGTCAAATCTCTCTCGAAGGAATAGGCTCAAGAGCCACATTGTTCATTGCCAAGTTCTGCAAGCTTAGCTTGGAGAGTAGTATCATGCTTGTTTCTGATTGCACTAGCAATGCACCTGCGCTACACGTGGAAAAGCATAAATTAAGGGCCATGAGATGATGAAAACTACTTCAACGTGAGTGGGAATTCTATTTGTATTTTATGCTTTAATTCCTAATCCAGATAAACTATACTTAATCATTCAAAACAGTTGAAGAGATTATAAAATATATTTCTATTCTAAATAAGATTTAAGTATCTTATCGTTAGTTCGAATAAGAAGTAATGCAAAGCAGTAGTTAATAACCCTTTTAAGATGCGCTTGGTAAGTGGTAATCCTAAATTTCCATGAAATATTACCAAACTTGTTTTGATGTAAAAAAATATTTCCAGAAATATAAAATTAGCATGATAATCTAATACCCCAAATCATAGGAATCTTATTCCCATCCAGATTACTAGCTATCATAAATTTATTCCCAATAATTTCCACCAAACACAAAATTTACCACAAACTGTCTCCGCCTGCCTATCGCAGCATAGTCATCGCCTTGTCGTCCGACGCCGACTGACCAGCCGGCCTTCGATAGTCCATCAGCCATCTAACGCCGACCTCCCCCTTTGCCGCCTTCCGCTCGCCCGTAGGCACACTATTCGCTGGCCATCTTACGCCGTCCAACGACACTGGCGAGACTGGTTGAATACACCAATCTACAATGGTAAGAAAAATGATAACTCATCCTGTAATTGTTGAGATTTTAAATTTATTGTTAGAACTTGAAAACATAAGTAATGTAATTTTGTTAATATACAAATAAATGTACATGATAAGAATAATAACTTACAATCTCTCCGTTAACTGGCATCTTCTTAGACAGATTGTTGTGGTCGATGCAAGGATCCACAAGCTATTTATAAGGATGAAAAAGTAGTAGTTGTAGGAGGCTGAGTAAAGTCACCAAATATCTTAAATACAGCACATGACATACCAGAATTACATGTTGCAATGAAGGTCATTTTTACATCAACAAATAGTATGCTTCTTGAAATTCTATACTTGCTTCACTGCACATATTAAATTCACTTGTTTATTTGCAATGTTCATTCACTTCACTACATATAGTTTGACATAAATTATTTTCCTTATTGAAATTCTATGCCTGCTTCACTGCACATATTAAATTCATTTGTTTGCTTGCAATGTTCTTTCACTTCACTACATATAGTTTGACATAGTCGCGATCCTTCTGGAGTTATGCACTAGAATCTGCTGCATATCTTTTGAAAAAAGTTCCGACTAAATCTGTGTCTACTACTTCATATGAAATGTAGAGTGGGAAGAAACCCTATCTTTAGTATCTTAAGATATGGGGATGTCCAGTTTTTGTCAAAAAGCAGCATGTGGACAAACTCGAGGCACATCAGTACTGTGTAAGTTTGTGGGATACCCAAGAAACTCCAGGAGGTATCATTTCTATTACGCAGAAGAACAATAGGTTTTTGTTTCTTGGCATGCCCATTTTCTGGAGACTCAATTTCTTGAAAAGCAAATAAGTGGGAGCGCAATAGAACTGGAAGAAATTACAGAACAACAATCTATTACTGAAAGTTTGGTGGAACCCAAAGTTTCAAGAGAAATGGATATCCCTGTGCCGCTCCACAGATCAAGTAAGCAGTCTCATCCGTCCGAGAGATACTATAGTTTTATCGTAGATGGGGATCGAAAGGATTGCATCATCGATGATGATGAGCCAACTAGTTTCCAGCAGGCCATTACAAGCAAAGACTCGGTAAAGTTGCTGGATGCAATGCGGTCTGAGATGGAATCCATGTACACTAATAAATTTTAGACTTTGGACGTTGCACCTCAAGGGGTAAAACCTGTAGGATACAAATAGATCTTCAGAAAGAAAATTGGTGCAGATGGACAAGTTGAAACCTATAAAGCACTTATAGCAAAAAGTTTTCATCAGAGACCTGGCTTGGACTATGATGAAGCCTTTTCTCCAGTGGCTATGCTTAAATCCGTTCGGATCCTACTTACCATTGCTGCCTTCCATGATTATGAAATTTGGCAGATGGACGTAAAGACCGCTTTTCTGAATGGAAATTTGGAAGAGTGTTTATATGGATCGGCCAGAGAGCTTCATAGAGAGTGAGAGCAGCGGAAGAGTATGCAAGTTGTTTAAATCCATTTATAAATTAAAACAGACATCGCGGAGTTGGAACATCTGCTATGATGAGATGATAAAAAAAATTGACTTTATCAAAAATGCAGATAAACCATGCATTTATAGTAAGATTGTAACAAGAATTGTGGTATTCCTTGTCTTGTACGTGGATGATATTCTCTTGATAGGAAATGACATTCCTATACTACAATCAGTCAAAAGATTCTCGTCACAGAAGTTCTCCATGAAAGACCTGGATGATGCCTCCTACATTCTGAGGATCAAGATCTATTGTGATAGATCTAAGAGAATATTTGGGCTTTGACAGTCCAGGTACGTTGACACCATACTGAAAAAATTTAGTATGGAAAATTCCAAGCACGGTAACCTACCCGCTTGTCACAGAATCACCCTCTCCAAAGAAATGTCTCCCAAGAGTGATTTGGAAAGGGATCGCATAAGTATTACACCCTACACTTTTGTGGTAGGATTTATAATATATGCGATATTATGTACCAGATCAGATGTTACTTACGCACTGAGCGTGGTAAGCAGGTACTAGTTAAACTCAGGGGAGAAGCACTGATAGCAGTTAAGAATATTCTCAAGTACCTGAGAAGGAATAAGAAGATATTCTTGGTATACGGCAGTAATGTAAGTCGATGTAGTACACCCCAGTACTTATGGGGAGGCGGAATTTTCAAAAACGATCAAGTTTAAAGAACGAACATCGACTAACCGCTTGAATCGAAGCTAAACTATAAATAACCGTACACAAAGAGTTTCTTATCAATTGTGTTTAGGGATTATACCTAATGAAACCGGTCCTTCGTCTTTGTGTCCTCCTTTGTTCTCCTCGACCTTCTCTAGGTAGTAGACGATCCACCCGAGAGCAAAACAACAAGCTACACCTCTAACTTGAGGTAACTAATCTACTTTGATTGCCAATCAAAGAAGAAAGGATGATATAGAGTGAAGGTAATGGATGTTTAAGTCTAACTAAACCTTTGATCTCAACACATGAGGATTAAGGATTAGTCTCTTGAAGATGAGAGCTTGAGGAGAGAGAATATGATAATGATAATGAGATGAGATTGTGAGTGTATCATAATATATTATGAAGCATTCTTATTTTAGAATAATAAATAAAAGAAATGAATAAGCATGCTTCATAAATGCAAAGTGGTGATTCATTAAGCATGTGTCATTATCATTTATGGTGCAATAATGATAATGATGAATCACCATCATGACTCACAATCTTATCCAAAGTAACCTCCTTAGTCACATCTTCTAGAAGCTTCTCGCATAATTACGAGAACGCCCCTCCGATCCGCAAAAATACGGAAAAACTTTAGACTGTAAAAATCCAATAACCGGATACCAGTAACTGGCTTAAACCAAAGCCGACTGGTAAAAACTGTCCGAAAGTCGTACGTGCGTAAACGCACGTATGCGTCCGAACCCTTTGTCGCAAAACAATGCAACCTCTATATCGTTTCGCCTGGAGTAGGAAACTCTCTGTGTGGGACTCTAGAGACTCGACTACTACGCTGGCAGTGGGTTTAACCACAGACCGCAAGCGGCACTAGCTGTACGTAACGGTCCCCAGGTAGTTGTCGATAAGAAGGCCGATGAGGAAACCCATCCGAACTCCTACTGAGTCTGATGTGACAATCTCCATACAGTCCGGTCCGTTCGTCCAAGACTATCGCATATCGGGCCTAGGGGGCGGCAAGCGTCAGTCCCCTAATAGCGGTATAAGTCGTGTCGGAGTGAAGCCCATTACACCCTGAGAAACTACTGGAACCTACCAGCAAATCTCGCTTGCCCTGGCCAGGGACTTTGCGTAATGGCTCTCTGACACAGCACGATATCTACTCTCAATACCGGGAGGGACGAATCCTGTCTAACCGCCACTGCCTCCAAGTGCTCGGGACTGCACCCAACTGCTGCCTGTTTGCACGACTCCTTTGAGCCGTGGTAGGGTAGCAATCTAAGAGCAGTGGGACACACTCGAGGCGAAGTAGCAGTGTCAAGTCTGCGGACTATGCTGTACTCATGTCACCTGGGAATTGCTCACTGACGACTGGTATCAAACCAACCAACAGTTCCCTGTGAGTCCTGTCCGGTGTACCCGTAACCTAACGAGCACCTGCATACTATCTCCAGTACGACGTACTGACGGCTGTGGGACAGACCATCTCCCCAACTGGGATGAGAAGCGTACACACTAGTCTACTCCGGATATCGATGCTCTGTCTCGATAATCCAACGACCAGGGACCTGAATAAGGATGTGCTTGTAGACTACCCAGCCCCCACTAGTGTGACTGCCATCACAACGCTGGTAGACAAGCAAGATCCTAAGAGCTCTATCAATACGTACACTCACATATTAAGATAGAAAAACCAAGTAGCATACTACCATGTTTAGCAAGACTGTTATATACATGTGAATATCCCAAGCTTCCATTAAGTAATATACAAACTAGTATGATACAGTAATGGCCTTCTAGGGCATAAACACTAACAATCTCCCACTTGCACTAGGGCCATGTACTGGCATATCGTAGACCAATGATCTCGAGTAGCCTCTCGAACTGAATCTGAGGAAGGGCCTTCGTGAATGGATCAGCAATGTTCTCTTCAGAAGCAACTCTCCGAACCTCGATCTCTTGACGATCAATGATCTCCCTGATCAGGTGATACCGCCTCAAGATGTGTCTGGACTTCTGATGGGACCTTGGTTCCTTCGTTAAAGCTATAGCTCCGTTGTTGTCGCAATACAGAGGTATTGGATCAACTATGGTAGGAACCACCTGAAGTTCTGTTAGGAACTTCTTCATCCAGACTGCTTCTTTTGCGGCATCGCAAGCAGCTATATACTCCGCTTCCATCGTCGAGTCAGCAACGGTGTCCTGCTTGGAGCTCTTCCAGCACACCGCCCCTCCATTGAGGGTAAAGACATAACCCGACATGGACTTGGAATCGTCCTTATCACTCTGGAAGCCGGAATCAGCAAAGGCCTCCAACCTGAGGTCTTTTCCGCCGTAAACTAAGAACATCTCCTTAGTCCTTCTCAGGTACTTGAGAATGTTCTTTACTGCTATCCAGTGTTTCTCCCCTGGGTCTGACTGATACCGGTTTACCACGCTCAGTGCATAAGCTACATCTGGTCTGGTGCACAACATCGCATACATTATAGAGCCTACCGCAGAAGCGTAGGGTATAATAGACATGCGTTCCCTTTCCAAATCAGTCTTGGGAGACATCTCTTTGGAGAGGGTGATTCCGTGACAAGCCGGTAAATTACCGCGCTTAGAATCTTCCATACTGAATCTTTTCAGTATGGTGTCGATATACTTGGACTGTGAAAGTCCCAACATCCTCTTGGATCTATCACGATAGATCCGGATCCCCAGAATGTACGAGGCATCACCCAGGTCTTTCATGGAGAACCTGTGTGACAAGAATCCTTTGACAGATTGTAGCATAGGAACGTCATTTCCTATCAATAGAATGTCATCCACGTACAAGACGAGGAATACGACACTTCTGGCCACAACTTTACTATATATGCACGGTTCATCTGGATTTTTGATAAAGTCATATTCTTTGACTGTCTCATCAAAACAGATGTTCCAACTCCGCGATGCCTGCTTTAGTCCATAAATAGACTTAAGCAGCTTGCATACTTTCCCGCTGCTCCCACTCTGATTGAAACCCTCTGGCTGATCCATATAGACGCTCTCTTCTAAATTTCCATTCAGAAAAGCCGTCTTTACGTCCATCTGCCAGATTTCATAATCATGGAAGGCAGCAATAGCAAGAAGGACCCGAATGGATTTGAGCATAGCCACTGGAGAAAAAGTTTCGTCATAGTCCAAACCAGGTCTTTGACGAAAACCCTTTGCAACAAGTCTAGCCTTATAGGTTTCCACCTGTCCATCTACACCAATCTTTTTCTTGAAGATCCATTTGCATCCTATGGGTTTTACCCCATCTGGAGCAAAGTCCAAAGTCCATACTTTGTTGGTGTACATGGACTCCATTTCGGTCCGCATTGCATCTAGCCATCGTACCGAGTCGCCGCTCTGGATGGCCTGCCGGAAGTCAGTAGGTTCATCATCATCTATGATGCAATCCTCTCTATCCCCATCTATGAGAAAACCGTAGTATCTCTCGGGCGGATGAGACGGCCTACTACTCCTGCGGAGGGGTGCGGGGATGTTCTGTTCTTCTTGAACCTCTGGTTCTACCAAACTTTCAGTAACAGCTTGTGGTTCTGGAATTTCTTCCAGTTCTACTTCGCTCCCACTCTTCTGATTTTCTAAAAATTCAGTTTCTAAGAAGTGGGCATGACGAGAAACAAAAACCTTTTGTTCCTCTGCGTAATAGAAATAATATCCCTTGGAGTTCTTTGGATATCCCACAAGCTTACACAGTACTGAGCGTGCCTCGAGCTTGTCCACATGCTGCTTTTTTACAAAAGCTGGACACCCCCATGTCCTAAAATGTTTTAGACAGGGTTTCTTCCCACTCCACATCTGATATGGTGTGGTAGGCACAGTCTTGGTTGGAACCTGGTTCAAAAGATATGCCGCTGATTCTAGCGCATAACCCCAGAAAGATCGTGGTAACTCAGTATTACTCATCATGGATCGTACCATATCCAATAGGGTTCGATTCCGTCTCTCCGATACACCGTTATGCTGTGGAGTGTATGGAGGAGTAAGCTGAGAGAGAATTCCTTTCTCTTTTAGGTAACCTAGGAACTCGGCACTTAAGTATTCTCCACCTCGATCAGATCTTAGTGTCTTAATACTTTTGCCTGTTTGGTTTTCCGCTTCACTCTTATATTCCTTGAATTTCTCAAAGGCCTCGGATTTATGCTTCATTAAGAAAACATGTCCATACCTAGAGAAATCATCTGTAAAAGTAATGAAGTAGGAAAAACCACCTCTTGCATGTGTAGACATTGGACCGCATACATCACTGTGTATGAGTCCTAAGAGCTCGCTTGCTCTTACTCCTTGTCCAGTAAATGGAGTCTTTGTCATCTTTCCTTTGAGACAAGATTGACAAGTGTCATAAGATTGATATTCGAACGTGTCCAAATATCCTTCTCTATGCAACTTAGTCAACCTTCTCTCATTGATGTGACCCAGTCTACAATGACATAAGAAAGCTTTATTTAAATCTGGAGACTTTCTTTTTAGTGTGTTCTGGATATTGAAAATTTGGAGTTGGTTTAACACATATATGCCGTTATTTAGAGTACCGGACCCAATCAAACCATGATTAAGGTGGATGTTAACAACATCTCTTACAAACGTGAAATCATAACCTTTATTTGATAACAAGGAAACTGATATGATATTACACGTTAAGCTTGGTACAAAATAACAGTTATGTAAAACCAAAATATGTCCACTCGTCAATCCTAGGTGATAATCCCCGACGGACGCAGCTCCCACGCTAGCTCCGTTAGCAACCCTGAGGATCATATCACCTTCCTTCAGCACTCTACGGTTTCTCAGTGCCTGCAATGAATTGCAAATATGAGATCCCGATCCGGTATCCAATACCCAGGAAGTAGAGTTGATTGACAGACAATTCTCAATTACAAACACACCTGAAGTCGAAGCCACAGCTTGCTTCGGTTCCTGGTTCTTGGCGTTCCATGCCTTGCAATCCTTCTTCCAGTGCCCTTTCCTGTGACAATGGAAGCATTCATCCTGGCCCACTACCGGTGCTGCAAGCTTTTTCTTTCCCTTCTTTCCCACCTTACTAACACCTTCTCTAGGTTTGGGTGCGGCCTTCTTCTTCCTTCCTTTGGCTCTAGCCTTGGACCCGGAAGAAGATGCACCGCCAACAAACATAGCGGGTGTTTCCCTTGCCTTCTGCAAGGTGCCCTCTGCACTCCTTAACATGTTCAGGAGTTCCGCAAGTTCAACTTCTTTTCCTTGAAGATTGAAGTTGAGGATAAACTGGGCGTAGGTGGGAGGAAGGGACTGGAGAATAAGGTCTGTATACAGCTCATTATCCAAAGTCGTCCCAAGGTCTGCGAGCTCTTCAATATAGCCGATCATCTGTAGGACATGTTCACCTACCGATGACCCGACAGCCAACCTCGCTCGAAACAATTTCTTAGAGGTCTCGTATCTTAACTATACGAGATTGCTCTCCATAAAGTTCCTTTGTATGGAGAAATATGCCATCTAAGGACATATCCTCGTGCCTCCTCTGATGTTCATTGTTCATAGAGGCAAGCACGATGCACTTGGCTCTCGCGCAATCTAAATCCCAGGTTTTGCGGATTTCCTTATCCGCATTGCTGGATTTGGGACCAGGGACAGCAGGTGCCGTAGCGGTGAGGACGTACCCCAGTTTGTCATAGGTCAAAGCCATTTTGACATTCCGCAGCCAATCTTTATAGTTTGGCCCCGTCAGTATATTCTTTTCTAAAAGTAACTTAAGTCCAGTCATTTTCAGGGTCGCTGCAATTAGGGGAGAGAGAAGAAAACACTTTAGCATGATGCTCTTGCAAGTTTAGAGTGGTTTTTAGTTTATCTAAACTGGATGGCTCCCACTGTTTCTCGAATCCTTCCTCAAACCATAAAAGAAGAATTAGCCAGGACTATTCTCACCGTACAATACTTGCTTAACCGTTCAGCCAGGCCAGTGTCGATACTTCGAGGGAGGTTTTCCAACGCTTTCGCGAAGTTCCTTAATTAAATAACCTCTTTTCTCTGGGGGCGTAACCCCGCTGACACCTTTCTGGACACCTACTAGGTTTATAGCATTGATCGTTAAGTGACGAATATCCTGATAAGTAGCATATACTCACAGTAGGATCGGGATCCAAATATCATCGTATGATAATGTTGAAGGAATCCTACCAACATTCATCAAACTCCAAATGGTATGCATCTCTTTGCAAATTTCAGTTTCTTTAGAAATTCCCGATATATGTTTTTGCCCCATGTTCTTATGATCTTGACTAAGGGCCAACAAATCATAAGTCACATGTCAAGTTCTGCCCATCATTATCCTGTTGATTTGAACCCATCCGTATATACTCTTGACTAAGGGCCAACAAAGTAATACGACTGTCCCAAACCAACTCATCTATCTATGCAACAAATGAATACCCCAGCAGCTACCAATCACTATGTCTTGACTAAGGGCCAAACAAACATAGCTTGAATACTACTGACCATTCATAAGAAATGACGGAGGGCTACGACTGGTTTTGGCGAAACCGTGAACGTAGTGAACTTGATATAACCGAAGGAACCTGATAGCTTTTAAAAGGAGTGGTTAAAGCTCCGCATTTAAAAATATCTGTTTTAAAATAACCGAGTGGTTTCTTTTAAATTGTTCCAACGATTTAAACTTGGTTTATTTTCTTTGCATTATAGATAATGCATCCCATCATTAACCTATCATTGCAGAAAACAACGAAAATACAACGTCCTCTTATGCCATCCGCATTCGCCACGGGGTCCCGTCATCACCCGTTAGGTTACTTAACTAACGACAGAGCGGGGGCTGGGCTAGCGCGGGTGTAAAACATAAGTGACGTCTAAATAGCTATCATAAATATAGATATTTTACATTCGTCTGACGCAATGATATACATTCCAGAACACAGATAAACAATATTGGATTTGCAAGCAATCTGTATTTCATTTGAGCCTGCAAGAAAAGACAGATTACACAGTTGTGATGAATAGCCGTTACCCCACCCTCGACCCCTACGGGTACGGCAAACTACCCGCCCGGCAGTTTGTGTACCCCACCTCGGGTCAGTCCTAGGAGCAAAAAACAGTAAAATGAAATAATACAACGGTGGCTACAACCGCAACCTGGATGTGCCCCGCAAAATAATATTACAACAAATTACATTTACAACAAATGAATTAAACAATAACCCATTGCTAAACCCCGGCTAAACACCACAACAGTCCAATACAGTTTATATGCACAAACAGATATAACCATTTCAGAAATGTGCAACCCCCTGCCAACTGACATACTAGCAGTTAGGGGAGGTTTACGAACACATTAAACAATCACAGATATAATCCAATATGCAAATACTGTACAATTTCGATCGATTAAACAACATCAATATTGCTCCAAAATCTGCTCTGTTAAACTGTAACCTGAGCAAATATTAAATATTCCAGAAAACCCCAAAATTAACAAAGAAGCAACAGAAGAAAACTGGGTTCCTAACTCGCCAACTCGGCGGCGGAACCGCGGCGACTCAGTAGGCTGAGGCCGCGGTTCCGCGGCGAGTTAAGCGATTCAGGCGACTGTTTTTCTTGGGTGTTCTACTGTGGTCATTTCAAGCTTTCTGCACTCACCTGAAAAATTTTTGGACATCATTTAAATTTCGACAGAAACTTGCATTTTTTAGGGTTTTCCGGCTTCGTTTTTCCGTTCGAAATTCGTACAAATTTGCAATCAAGTTATTTATTGTTTAGCGAGGCTCTGATACCACTGTAAGTCGATGTAGTACACCCCAGTACTTGTGGGGAGGCGGAATTTTCAAAAACGATCAAGTTTAAAGAACGAACATCGACTAACCGCTTGAATCGAAGCTAAACTATAAATAACCGTACACAAAGAGTTTCTTATCAATTGTGTTTAGGGATTATACCTAATGAAACCGGTCCTTCGTCTTTGTGTCCTCCTTTGTTCTCCTCGACCTTCTCTAGGTAGTAGACGATCCACCCGAGAGCAAAACAACAAGCTACACCTCTAACTTGAGGTAACTAATCTACTTTGATTGCCAATCAAAGAAGAAAGGATGATATAGAGTGAAGGTAATGGATGTTTAAGTCTAACTAAACCTTTGATCTCAACACATGAGGATTAAGGATTAGTCTCTTGAAGATGAGAGCTTGAGGAGAGAGAATATGATAATGATAATGAGATGAGATTGTGAGTGTATCATAATATATTATGAAGCATTCTTATTTTAGAATAATGAATAAAAGAAATGAATAAGCATGCTTCATAAATGCAAAGTGGTGATTCATTAAGCATGTATCATTATCATTTATGGTGCAATAATGATAATGATGAATCACCCTCATGACTCACAATCTTATCCAAAGTAACCTCCTTAGTCACATCTTCTAGAAGCTTCTCGCATAATTACGAGAACGCCCCTCCGATCCGCAAAAATACGGAAAAACTTTAGACTGTAAAAATCCAATAACCGGATACCAGTAACTGGCTTAAACCAAAGCCGACTGGTAAAAACTGTCCGAAAGTCGTACGTGCGTAAACGCACGTATGCGTCCGAACCCTTTGTCGCAAAACAATGCAACCTCTATATCGTTTCGCCTGGAGTAGGAAACTCTCTGTGTGGGACTCTAGAGACTCGACTACTACGCTGGCAGTGGGTTTAACCACAGACCGCAAGCGGCACTAGCTGTACGTAACGGTCCCCAGGTAGTTGTCGATAAGAAGGCCGATGAGGAAACCCATCCGAACTCCTACTGAGTCTGATGTGACAATCTCCATACAGTCCGGTCCGTTCGTCCAAGACTATCGCATATCGGGCCTAGGGGGCGGCAAGCGTCAGTCCCCTAATAGCGGTATAAGTCGTGTCGGAGTGAAGCCCATTACACCCTGAGAAACTACTGGAACCTACCAGCAAATCTCGCTTGCCCTGGCCAGGGACTTTGCGTAATGGCTCTCTGACACAGCACGATATCTACTCCCAATACCGGGAGGGACGAATCCTGTCTAACCGCCACTGCCTCCAAGTGCTCGGGACTGCACCCAACTGCTGCCTGTTTGCACGACACCTTTGAGCCGTGGTAGGGTAGCAATCTAAGAGCAGTGGGACACACTCGAGGCGAAGTAGCAGTGTCAAGTCTGCGGACTATGCTGTACTCATGTCACCTGGGAACTGCTCACTGACGACTGGTATCAAACCAACCAACAGTTCCCTGTGAGTCCTGTCCGGTGTACCCGTAACCTAACGAGCACCTGCATACTATCTCCAGTACGACGTACTGACGGCTGTGGGACAGACCATCTCCCCAACTGGGATGAGAAGCGTACACACTAGTCTACTCCGGATATCGATGCTCTGTCTCGATAATCCAACGACCAGGGACCTGAATAAGGATGTGCTTGTAGACTACCCAGCCCCCACTAGTGTGATTGCCATCACAACGCTGGTAGACAAGCAAGATCCTAAGAGCTCTATCAATACGTACACTCACATATTAAGATAGAAAAACCAAGTAGCATACTACCATGTTTAGAAAGACTGTTATATACATGTGAATATCCCAAGCTTCCATTAATTAATATACAAACTAGTATGATACAGTAATGGCCTTCTAGGGCATAAACACTAACAAGTAAAGACCTCCAGATCGAGGCATTTGCCGACTCTAGCTTTCAGAGTGACAAGGATGACTCCAAATTCATATCGGGTTATGTCTTCACCCTTAATGGAGGGACGGTCTGTTTGTTGGAAGAGCTCCAAACAGGACACCATTGTTGAATCGACGATAGAGGCAGAGTATATCGCTGCATGTGACGCCGCAAAAGAGACAGTCTAGATGAAGAAGTTCATTACAGAACTTCAAGTGGTTCTATCCATTGTTGGCCCAATACCCTTGTATTGTGAAGCAACGAGGCTATGGTTTTAGCGAAGGAACCAAGGTCCCATCAGAAGTTCAGACATATCTTGAGGCGGTATCACCTGATCAGGGAGATCGAGGTGAAGAGAGTAGACACGGAGAACAACACCGCAGATCCACTCATAAAGGCTATCCCCCAGACGCAGTTCGAGAGACTATTCGAGATGATAGGTGTTGGGGTCAAAAATTACATCCTGGTTGACCAAGTCAAAGTCATAGTCAACCCCAAGCCCGGGTCAAGTGGGCCCATGCCCAAGTCGAGCCCGAACACGAAGCGGCCGGTCTCTCCCATGCCAAAATGAAAATTATGTAATAAATAATTTTGATATAATTTTTATGAATAAATGTAAGGAAAATGGCTATAAAGCCAAATTTTTGTAAAGCTCATGGATCATGTGCAAAAGAAATAAGCACATAAGGCATGAGATGGGCAAAATGTCATTTTGTAAAGCCCAAGGGGCTAAGTGTAAACTTGTAAGCCTATATCAGACAACATGATAATGAAATGAAGGACAATAATTGATTCCCCTCAAAAATTAGGCTTTCTGTGCCTCCTTCTCCTTCCTCAAGCCTTTAAACCTTCTTCTCTTTTCTGAATTAAATCAAGAGTTTAACTTTTTTTTTCCAAAAAGAAACAATTTTTCACCGTAAAACCCTTGAAAGGGGGCTCAGATCTTCCATCAAATCCCTAAAGGGGAGATTTTTAAGTCTCGTCTCTTTTTCTCCAAGATCCAACCAACAGAGAGAAGGAGGAAGGAGACCCATCTCCAAAAACCCCATTTCGGAAAGATCCAAGACTTAAAAGAAGATTCAGGGCCAAAGGGGAGAAGAAAGAGATCCCCTTTGATTATCTCCAAAGATTTCTAGGAGTTCAACTCCATTTGTCAAAATCTTTTGGAGTTTAACTCCATAAATAAAATCCTTTTAGGAGTTTAACTCAATTCAAAATCTTTTAGAGTTTAACTCCATAAATAAAATCCTTTTGGGAGTTTAACTTCATAAAGATAAAAATCCTTCCTTTTTCTGAGAGTTTCTAAAGTCTCTCGGGAGTTTAACTCATAATTCCGGGGCTAAGCCCCTTCTTTCTGTAGGTGGCGAACGTCGGGCGCGTGAGGCGCTGGTGCCCAGAACCCACGTGCCGGGCACGAGAGGCACTAGCGCCCACACGTCCTTAGGACACTACTCACCTCGCATTTCCCATACACTCCACACTCAAAACACATCCTTAGGACGCTACTCACCCCATGTGCGGGACCCCCATAAACTCTACGAGGCCCCCGATATACCCAAAACCCCTCAAGACATACATATGCACACTGCACATTGAGTTCGCATGACCAGTTCGACCCTTCAATCGGAGGTTCCTTCGTTTCAAATGCGGGGGGTAATTATCGGCAGCTTAGTCCGCGGCTGCTGGAGATTCGGATCCCCACAATCAATAAACTCCGGCCTACCCTAGATAGGGGGAATCTGTATACGCCTGACAAGCGACACGTATTCCCATATCAATAGGGTAACGAAAAACACCCTACAATAGGTCTGCGATACGCCAATACATGGCCTTAGTACAAGTGGGAGATTGTTAGTGATATATGCCATAGAGACCATTATTGTATAGTACAGGATTGTATATTATATTTTGGAAACTTGGGATTTATACAGATATATAACAGTCTTACTCAATATGATAGTATGCTATCTAGTTTGTATCTATCTTATCATGTGTATATGTTTCTTTTAACATATCGCTAATACATATTGATAGAGCCCGTAGGATATTTGCTTGACTGCCAGCGTTGTGATAGCAGTCACACTAGTGGAGGCTGGGTAGTCTATAAGCGCATCCTTAAACTTGTCCTTAGTCGTAAGATTATTCAGGCTGGGAATCGATACTCCAGAGTAGACTGGTGTATACGCTTCTTATCCCTGTCATGAGAGATGGCATGTCCCACGGCCATTGGTATACAGTACCAAAGATAGTATACAGGTGCTCACTGGGTTATGAGTTACACTGGACAGACTCTCTAGGAACTGCTGATTGGTATTATACCTATTGTCGGATAGCAGTTCTCCGGTTACATGAGTATAGATTATTCCGTTGACTTGACATCACTATTTATCTCGGGTGTGTTCCCACTGTACTTAGATTACTACCCTACCACGGCTCTAATGAGTCGTGCAAACAGGTAGTAGTTAGGTGTTGTCCCGAAGCACTTGGAGGCAGTAAATGATAGAAGGGGTTCGTCTCTCCCGGTATTGAGAGTTGATATCGCGCCGTGTATGGTTGGCCAATACTAAAGGTCTCTGGCCAGGGCAAGTAAGATTTACTTATAGGTACACCAATAGTTTCTCAAGTTGTATTAGGTTCCACACCGACATAACTTGTCACGCTGTTAGGGATCTGACGTTTACCACCCTCTTAGACCCGATATGCGATACTTTTAGATGAACAGACCGGAATGTACGGAGAATATCACCTATAGGCTCAGTAGGGTTTCGGACGAGTTCTCTTGTCGATCTTTCTTTCGCCAGATACCTAGGTAGACATTACATACAGCTAGTACCACTGACGTGCTTGTGGTTAAATTCACTGCCAGCGTATTGTCGAGTCTTCA
This sequence comes from Agapanthus africanus, assembly GCA_030015575.1. Taxonomy (NCBI): domain Eukaryota; kingdom Viridiplantae; phylum Streptophyta; class Magnoliopsida; order Asparagales; family Amaryllidaceae; genus Agapanthus; species Agapanthus africanus. The sequence goes on from CM057342.1 coordinate 196,284,775, forward strand.
GAGTTCCACACAGAGGGTTTCCCGGTTCAGACAAAACGGTGTAGTTTGCGTATTTTGATACGCTCGGGTGTTCGATTGAACACGTGTATTTCTACACGTGCTTTAATCGGACGGTTTAGTGGTACTAGCAGGTTTGAAAGATAGCCAGTTTTGATGCTGGTATTATATTACTCTCTTTTAGGTATTTGTATTTTAACACGAATACGGTATTTATACGAATACGTGTATTTGTATAAATACGGATATTTGTGCTTTGATACAAATACATGTATTTCATTCTAAATATGAATACGCGTATTTTGTATTTTTGGTACAAATACGGTATTCATATTTTGATAGAAATACGGTATACGTATTTATTATAAATACGGGTTTTAGGTTTACTTGATTATTTACACATTTATGTGTGTGTACCTAGTGAGATGGCTACACTCTCTCTTTTGTTTCTTCATGATAAATAAAGATGTGTGTGGGATTATGACTCACCCTAGTGAGTCATTTCCCCAACCACTTTTTGGTTTTAGATGAAGAGATAAGTATTGGAGAGAGTGTGAGGATATTTTTTGGATGATAATTTCCATCTTGTGTGGGATATTTCTCTAGTAGCCATCATCATCATCTTCTTTCTCATTTTCTCTACTTGAGTTTTGAGAAATTATAGAGAGCATCTTGTTTCATAAACTACACCCTCCTAACCACGTTATCCTAACAAGACTCGATCTTTAATTACTTCGTAGAAGCTATCGCTTGAATCGGTATTCTCGGGTGGATTGTCTTTGACGTGGGAGTTCGACTTCGAGAGCTCGATCCGAATACCCAGGAGCTTGAGGAGTGAACCTTTCAAGACCCGAAGGACCGTCTACAAAGGTTATTACACTAACCTAGTAGCTAAAACTCTAGTTAGTGTAGTTTAGTTTAATATTTGGACTTATATTCTAGGGTTTCAATTGTATAGTGCTCAAGATTTTAAAGTTTTCGATTCCGTAAAACCGTAGTAGTCACAGCAAGAAGCACCATATACTTACAAGAAGCATATAACACTAAAAACATATTCATGTTTTAGCTATCATCAAAATAAAACGAGAATGAATAATTAAACCACATGAAAATCCATAAGCTAACACGGACCCCGTTGATTTTGACCGTCTCTTCGTCTGATTTGCATCGTTTTTTGGTTCAAAATCCGTTCTCAACTCCACTTATGTAGCAGTTATAGATCAATATCACTTATTTATATACAAAAAGAATAAGAATGAGTGGTATAATATGCAATGAAACGTGATAAACAACGATCCATGTGAAAAGTATAAAAGGATTTGATTATTAGATAGAATATGTATGAATAAATAAAAAATTGAGAGGGTTATGTATAATTTTTCATTTTCAAGTTCCACGTGCACATGATTTTTTTTTTGTGTGTGTGTGTGTGTTTGGGGGGAGGAGTTTGATGACGTGGAGACCTTTAAAGAATAAATTGTAAGAATTGTAATATTTTTTCAATTTCTCATTGAAAAGGATGCCGGCCTTTTTGCGTTCTAGTTATAATAGTAAAGATAATCTATCTAAATATTTTTTTCTTTAAAACCATTGTTTAGGCTTTGATTTTTTTTGTAAATTCTTATACTTTTATGGTTATTAATTTTATCGGATTTTCTAATCAAAAGAGTCTATGACGTGAACTATTTTAGAATTAAGTATTTTTCTTTTCTCTTTTTTTATTTGTGGTAAACCTGAGAGCGCCACATTCCCTCATGGTCTTTTAAGTTAAAATAGTAGAAATGATCGACTAATGCTTTTGAAAGAATTACAGTAAATCCTATGAACTCGTTCATCTCCAAACAAATATCATGATTTTTTTAATCACAAGTTGTTTTTAGTTTAGCCTTCAAAATAATATCATACGAACAACTTGCTAACGGCATTTGATACTTAATCGATAAATGTTTAAAGTTTAGGTTATTGTTTTTTTGCAATTTAAGATGTTCATGCTCTTTATCTAAAAAAGACCGATAGTTCGTGTTTGTTGCGGCAAATACGATCACGAAGCAATAAAAAAAGGATAAAGAGAAGCAAACAAATAAACAAAAGGAAAAGAAATAGAGCACAACCAAAAGACATAAGATTTACGTGGAAAACCTTTACAGGAAAAACCGTGGATGAAAAAAGAAGCACTTTACTAATCGAAAAATATGGAGAATTATAATGGTGGATGAACTTTCACAAGATCCCTCTCTAAACTCTAGCCTCCTCTCTTTCTATCTAATTAATAAAAGGGTTCTCCCTAATTAGGGTTACAAAATACAATTTATAGTATGAGGCAAATAGAGTAAAAATCGGATTTCTCAAAACAACCCAAAATTCGGTCTAAGTCGATTTAAGCCGGCTCAAAATTGTCTTGAGTCGTCTCTTATAAACAGAGAACAATTGATAATTTCAAACGACTTATGAGCTGGCTCAAAAAGATATTGAGCCAGCTCAACTTAAAATCCTCAGTGAAACGCCGAATTCAATTGAGAAACTTCTAAGGGTCGAGAATATGAGGCAAACTCAACAAATCTCCAGCTTATCTCGCATTCGCCAAAAAACTCCTCCATAATATTAGTAAAGCTCCACCTTCTCCACAAAACCCCTAAATGTCTTAATGAGTGCGACACACTACAATTAAGTTCATGCAATGCTCGAACTTAACAAACAAAAGAGACTTAGTCAACATGTCGGATGGATTATCCATTGTGCCAACCTTCTTTACGATTATCTCTTACTCTTCAACGACATCCTGAACAAACCAATACCGAACGTCGTTGTGCTTCGCTATTTCATGATTCATATAGTCCTTTATCAAATGAATCATGCTTTGGATATCACAATAGACTATTATGATATCCTTTTGAATACCAAGCTCCGAAAATAGTCACTTCAACCATATTGCTTTCTTAACAGTCTCAACAATGGTCATATACTCTATCTTCGTCGTAGATAACGCTACCGTAGACTGTAACGAAGTACGCCAACTAATGGTACATTCTCCTAAAGAGAATATATAGTCGGTGATCGACCTTCGCCTGTCGAGACCGCCTGCATAGTCAAAATCGTTGAAACCAACCAAACTGTCACTGTTCCTTCCAAACTCCAACCCCACATCAGACGTACCTCATAGGTACCGTAAAATCCATTTCACTGCTTGCCAATGGCCTTTACCAGGAGATGCCATATAACGACTAACAACACTAACTGCATGTGAAATATCGGGTCAAGTACATATCAAGGTATACATAATGCTACCCACCGCACTAAAATAAGGAAGATGCGACATATACTGAATTTCTTCCTCAGTTTGCGGTGATGAACGAGCTGAAAGTTTAAAATAAGCCGCCAAAGGGTTACTTGCAGATTTAGCGTCTGCCATACCAAAATGCTCCAAAACTTTCTCAATATATCACGCCTAATTTCCATACCGAGAATTTTCTTGGCCGCTCCCAAATCTTTGGTCTCGAACTTGCCTTTCAACTGTTCTTTAAGCTTCTAAATATCAACCATATACCTTACTGCTATTAATATATCATCAACATAAAATAACAAGTATATGAAAGAACCATCGGCGAGCATCTTCCGATAAACACAATTGTCGCTCTTGCTTCTTGTAAATCCAATATTCCTCATGATGGAATCAAATTTCTTGCCAACGTTTAGAAGACTACTTCAAACCATAAAGAGACTTCTCTAACAAACAAATTTGGTCTTCCTTCTTTTTAAAAACCCACTTGCAGCCAATTACTTTCTGTCCTCCTTCAAGCTTAACAGGCTTCCATGTTTAGTTTTTGTGAAGAGAGTCAATCTCTTCATTCGTAATGATTATCCAACGAGCTGACTCATCGGATGCGATAGCTTCTTGATAACTCGTATGCTCGCTACTATCAACTGTCTCTGCAACGGACTGCGCATACACCACTAGATCATCGTAGCCATATCTCTGTGACGGTCTAATGTCCCTTCATTGTCGGTCTCGAGCGAGTAGATACTGCTCTTCTTAGGACTGATTTTCATCAGATGATAGTGAAGGAGAGATCTTCCGTGAACCTGAGCTTTCACCGACCTCAAATTCAACGTCTAGATCGTCCTTCCTTATATTGTCTTGAATTGGAGATTCCGCGATCTTCGGCTTCAACATAGTAGATTCGTCAAAAGTTGTTGGAGATAGTGCCCTCGGAGTCAATTATTGGATCACAGGCACGTGATTGCAATGATTGATGGAGGACCTATCCCGGTAGGACAGACTTACTCAAGATGATAGTATGATATCTGGTTTATCTTTATCATCGTGTACTGCTTTAGGTGACCTTACAGGTCACTATTGCACGTTGATAGAGCCCCTAGGATTCTTGCTTGACTGCCAGCAGTATGAGGGCGATCATAGACGTGGGAGCTGGGGTCTATAAGCACATCCTTAAAAGGTCCCTAGTCGTAGGAGTTTCGAGACAGGGCATCGATACTCCAGAGTAGACTAGTGTATACAGTCGAGACCCCGACGAGGGGCGGTGGCCGGTCTCACAAGCCACTGGTGTCAGTTGGTTCACTTAAGATGTATACAGGTGCTCATTGGGTTATGAGTACACCGGACAGGACTCGCCGGGAACATACTAGTTAGTCTTATACCTGACGTTAGATAGCAGTTCCCTGGTGACATGTGTACAGGTTAGTTCATCGACCTGAGATCGTCATTTGTCTCGTGTGAGTTCCCACTGTGCTTTGATTACTACCCTACCACGCTCAAAGGAGACGTGCAAACAGGTTTTAGTTGGGTACAGTCCCGAGCCACATGGAGGCAGTGAGCGGATCTGCAGGAGTTCGTCTCTCCCGGTATTGGGGGTGAGGTCGCGCTGTGTCTAGGAGAGCCATTACACAAAGCTCTCGGCCGAGGCAGGAGATTTACTGGTAGGTATTCCAGTAGTATCTCAGGGTGTTCTGACTACACTCCGACACGACTTGTACCGCTTTTGGGGGTCTGACTTTTACCAACCCCCTAGGCCCGCCATGCGATGCTCATAGACGAACGGACCGGACTGTACGGATATTGTCACTGACAGGCTCAGTAGGGTGTCGGGATGAGTTCGCTCATCGACGTCCCTTTTGGTCAATACCTGGTAGCCCGTTACGTATAGGCTAATACCTCTGACGTGCTGGTGGTTAAATCCACAGCCAAAGTATTGACGAGTCTTTAGAGTCCCCCACAGACCAGTTTCTCAAGTTTCGGGCGAAACGCTGTAGAGGCCGTATGGAGATATGGCAGGGTTCGATCAGATACGTGCGGTATTGCACGGATCATGATCGGAAGGATAATACTAGCGGGCTTTGGTTTAAGTCGGATCCTAGTATTGTACAGTGTAGATTTTGTCTCTTTGCATTTGTATTCGGTCGCAATACAAATGCAGATATGTATATACAGTCACGGGGTTTTCCTGTAATTTATTACGGGATCAGTTTTCTGAAGTTGCCAGTTTGCATTCCGTTCCGGCCAGTTTTTCTTTGTTCCTTCCCGGCCGGACTTTTCCGGTGGAGTGGGTTATTTGCAGTTGTGCAAATTACCTTTGTGGAGGTGTTATTTGCATTTGTGGCTTCATGATGGTTCCAAGCATCATGAGATTCTTTTTGAATCAACTCTTTAGCATTAATGAGATTAGAATGGATTAGAAATGGATATGACATTGTTATCATCACATTTGGTTGTGGTCACCTCTTTTGATTCCTACACTCATCTCCCTTCTTGTTTTTGATTATTCCCTCCACCATTTTGATATATGAGGGGCCGGCCACTTTGGGTGGGGGAGAGGCTTCAATTTTTATATGAGGGGAAAATCTTCATCTCATTCCATGTTTGAAAAATGAGAGCCCCATTTCCTTTTCAAAGATCATTTCTTCTCTCCTCCATCATCAAAGGCAACTTCACTACCCACAAGAGACAAAGCATTCTACACTGATCCTACAGCACCCTTGGGCACGTCGGCTCGCCAACTTCGTGCCCGAGTTGCCTCGGTCCAGAGGTGGGAACCCGTAAAAGAACCCGGCGATGTGGTGCCCATTCCGACGAGGAGCTGAAGACCGGAGATTCCGCGAGGAGATCGGAGTGGAGGCCGAAGACCGAAGGACACGGATCGCTCGGTATAGCATTCTACCCTTTCTCGTATTTGCTAGAGTTAGGTTAATGGCCCGATCCGGGACTTTTTGTGCGCAGTGGTGCCGGTTTCTATGTTCTAGAAAAGTTTCGTTTCCGCACTCCGGCGTCGGATTGACGGCCGGGACGCCGCCGTGCACTTACAAAAACGGCATCTCTGCTAATCATAAACTTTGGCGACTTAGAATCTGGACACCACAACCTACCACCTTTGACCCCAGTAGCATAACCAAGAAAAATATATTTCTTCGCTCGAGAATCAAACTTCACGACAATACACATATGCGGGACAACCAAACACTCTAAATGTAGAATAATCGGCGTGCTTCCCGGTCCATACCTGCTCTGGTGTTTTACTACCAATTGCTGTATGAGGTGGTCGATTCACAACGTAGCATGTCGTGTTCACCGCCTCTGCCCAAAACTCCTTATTTAACCCTGCATTAGATAACATGCACCAAACTTTCTCCAAAAGAGTTCGATTCATGTGCTCCACGAGTCTATTTTGCTATGGTGTGTAGAAAACGGTATGACACCGAACGATACCTTTATTTTTTGCATAATTCATTGAAATATCGACCACAAAATTCTAATTCGTTGTCTGTCCTTAGCCTCTTAATCTGCTTTCCTATCTACTTCTCAATCAATATCTTCTATTACTTGAACGTATTAAATGCATCGCTCTTTAGTTTCAAGAAGTAGATCCAAACCTTTCTCGGATAATCCTCGATAAAAGTAAGCAAATATTTTGCACCGCTTCCTTTGGAAGCAAGTTGAGAGAGTCCCCAAAGATCTGAATGAATATAGTCAAGAGTATTTTTTGTGTTATGCACCGCCGTACCGAAACTAACTTGTTTCAACTTCCCAAAAATGCAATGCTCACAAAATTCCATCTTCAATGTACTTTGACCACATAGTAGACCCTACTTCGATAATTTAGCCATACCTCTCTCATTCATATGCCCGAGCCGCATGTGCCATAATCTGGTCACATCTGAATCTGACATGGATTTAGATAATGAAATTATCGCTGACCCGGTAGTTGTCGAACCCTGCAACACATATAAGGACCCCATTTTTAAGCCCTTCATAACGACGAGAGCATCTTTACTGATTTTCAAAACTCCACCTTCAGCGGAGAACTTATAGCCATTAATATCGAGTGTACCTAATGAGATGAGATTCTTCTTCAAGTCAAGGACATGCCTAACTTTCGCTAATATTCTCACAACGCCATCAAATATCTTGATTTGAATCGTTCCCTTACCAATAGCTCGACACGAACTATTATTGCCCATCAAAATCATTCCACCATCAACAGACTCATAGGTGGAGAGCAAATCCCTATTGGGACACATATAGTAGGAACAATCCGAATCCATAATCCATTCATCCTTAGATCGATGTGTCTTGTCAAGAACCATAAGTAGTTCTCCTTCTCCTTCAGCAATACTAGCTTCGGCTGAAGACTCCTTTAGATTGTCTTCCTGCTTTTGTTTGTTTTGCAATTTGAAACAATCGACTTTGAAGTGCCCCTTTTTCTTACAATAGTTGTAGGTCTAGTTCTTATGCTTGGACTTCGACCTTAACTTCTTCTTGCTCTTCGCTCGCTCTCGAACAAATAAGCCTGAAGATTAACCACCGCCTTCGCTAGAAGTTAACTCCTTGTCGATATTCTTCTTGTTCATCAAATTTTTTTTGATATCCTTGATCAAGATAGTATCTCGTCCATAGACCATGGTGTCACCAAAGTGTTTATCAGAGGGTAGTAAAGAACATAACAATAAAAGTGATTGGTCTTCATCATCAATCTTAATATCAAACTTACCCAGATCTGTAATAATCGAATTAAACTCACCGATGTGAGATTAGATAAGAAAGCCTTCTGACAGACGAAGTATGTAAAGACGCCGCTTCAAAAGGAGTTGATTTGTGAAAGACTTCTTCAAATATAACCCCTCTAACTTCAACCACAAACTAGCCGCCGTCTTTTCCACTAAAACTTCTTGCAAAACTTCGTCTGTCAGCCAAACACAATTGGATAGTCATGAGAGTCTTTTCATCCAACTCCTCCCATACTTCCTCCGTCATAGTGGAAGGTATTGAATCATTTTCAAGAATCGCTTTCTTCAAATTATTCTGTGTCAATACGACAATCATACGAACTTTGTATAGACAAAAGCCTATATTCCCATCAAACTTTTTAATATCGAACTTTATAATTATTGGAGACATGTTGCTGAATTAAAAGAACCAGTTGAAATTCACTTAGGAATTTGCACAAACACCTTGAGTGCTTACAAACTAAAAAACTTCAAAATCACAATCGAAGAAGATTGGGAGAGGACACAAGTGTCGTCACCCACCGTAAGCCTAGATCGTAAGATCGAAGACCCAACGGTTCAAGCAAACAAATTCTCAAACACCTTGTGTGCATCAAATCTCCCAAAGAACCGAAACGACGCTATGATACCAATTTGTTGCTGCAAATACGATCACGAAACAATAAACAAACGATAAAGAGAAACAAACAAATAAACAGAAGTAATAGAAATAGAGCGCAAACCAAAAGCCACAAGATTTACGTGGAAAACTCTTACGGAAAAAACCACGAGTGAAGGAGAAGCACTTTACTAATCAACAAATATGGAGAATTATAATCATGGATGAACTTTTACAAGATCTCTCTCAAAACCTTAGCCTCTCTATATATATATCTAATTAACAAAAGGGTTCTCCTCAATTAGGGTTACAAAATACAACTTATAATATGAGACAAATAGAGTAAAAATCGGATTTACCAAAACAGCCGAGAAATCGGCCCGAGTTGATTTGAGGCGGCTCAAGATTGTCCTGAACCGTCTCTTGCAAACAGAGAACAATTGATAATTCCAAAGGACTTGTGAGCCGGCTCAAAGAGATATTAAGTCGGCTCAACTTAAAATCCTCCGTAAAATGCTGAATTCAATTGGAAAACTTTTAGGGGTCGAGAATACGAGGCAAGCTCAACAGTGTTATTTTAGAGAAGCCTGAGCCTTGTTCATTCCAAATTTTAGCACCTGAGCCTATGTCATGAAGCAGTTTTTCAACTTGGAAACCCACTCAATTTTTTGGAGAGGAAAAATAACAAGAACAAAACAAATGGTCAAATATGAGTTCCACGTATTTCTGTAGAAAAATGGAGTTGGGGTCGATCGCAGCCTCGTGGTTGTGGTGGCATGACCCAGCCTCTGCAGGTACGGCCCCCCGCCCCCACCAACCCCCTTACTTTTCCCTATTCAGGGATGCGCAGGCCGTGAGCAACCACAACCCCATTAATGTCATTTTTTCAAGCAAACATCACACGTTAATGAAGCCTGCAGTTTCAATTTGCATAAAAGCAATGCTAAAGACATGAGAAAAGAATCTGATGCTCTATTAAATACTTATTGAAAAAGCCAAACACCTAATTTTTTTATCTTTATTGAGGTATAAAAACTATATAAAGAGAGATTTGCTGATTTGAACCACACAAAAAGCTCATCAAAACCTCCCAAAAAAACAAAGAAAAGAATTATGCTTAGTGGAAGAACCATTCAAACTTTTCATTAAGCTCCAATTGGGATCAAAGAAGACTTTTGTTGGACTCTCTGTTGTTAACTAACCTTAATTTGTTTAGTTTATCTCATGACTCAAATGCTACTCTCATCATCAATGGTTACCAAATTGAGTTGCCTTCTCTGTTACTATAAAATGTTTGTTCCTTGTGGTGATCAACATGCAATGAGTTTTAAGGGAGTTAATGGTTTCTTGTAAGCAAACAAGAAACTAGCAAAGCTACCAATATTAAGCAACAAGAGCAAGTTTCCTCCAAAAACCCAACAAATTGAGTAATTGAAGCATATACCCTCTTCTCTTCAAGATGATTTCTTTCGTTGTTCTAATCATGTCAGGCTTACAATTGTTCGGGCAAGCGATTCTTGTCCATGGCAATGTCGGCAATGCACTCATCTATGGGCCCCCATATACTCGTAAGCCTGCTCAATCTCTGATTTAAAATTGCATTCTTTAGTATTTATTCAAAGATCAAGTCTATCATAAAAGAAACTAGGCTAAATCGCACGACTAAATACCCTATAAGTTTTTGTTTTATAATAAAAAAATGCAGCGACAAAATGTAACGGATATAGCCATGACCAATTCCCCCCAAGCAACATGTTTGCTTCGGTATCGCAAGGCCTCTGGGACAACGGAGCGGCTTGCGGAAGAAAGTACAGGATCCAGTGCTTGAGCGGATCAACGACTAACGCATGCAAGCAAGGAACAATAGACGTGCAAGTTGTCGATTTGTGCACAGACACTCCGTGCCCTGCGAATATTCTTTTGTCGAGGGATGCTTTTACCACGCTCTCGAACAATCTGAAAGCTAAAATCAATATAGAGTATATCGAGTAAGTGATGCTGTTTTCGTTCGTCGTGATAAAAAAAATAACAACTTTTAATGTGTGCGATTCTCTTTCCTGCAGGATTTGAATTAGCGAGTGATAGCGGCAGCGATACAGAAATCATATCTCAATGAGCTACAGATGGTATTAGAAAGAAATGTATTTGAGTTTAACAAATTTGAGCAGATTATGTGTATTTCTAATAGCATGAAACTAATTATAACTCTTATTATGGCTTGAGTCTCGGTGTCGTAATTAGCTTGACTCTAGTTTTGGAGAGGAAAGGCTAGTCGTTGGGCTGTTTCGCATTGGTTGCTTGGAGATGAGCTTATTATTTAGTGCATGATCGGGTTTTCGGCATGATCAGGTCATTTGCGGTCGTACTAGGACATAATATGTGTTAAACTTTGAGCTGTTCGATCCGTTATCCTTACTGCGTCCCAAATGAGCTTGACACGAACAAAATTTGACTTGGTAGGCTTTGATGAATACATCCACTAAAATAAAAAATTCTACATTCATATACGAAACTGTGACTACAAGGAGCACAACAATTAAACTACGAGAGTTTAGACAAATCAGTCATCGTATTCTATTTTTTGCAATTATTTAAAACTAAGAGCAACACAAGCATAGGAATTTCTTTCATAAACATACAAAAAGAATTGAAATTTTTTTGTCCTAGCATAATTTTATTTCCCCGTTGCATCCATCCGAGGGGAAGTGTTTCCTCGTAGTCCCTCTCTTGATAACTCGCCGGCGCTTCCTGTAGTAAAGTGCAATACGTGATCATGAGAATCATAAGTATGTCTACTTAGTACTTACAAATGCATATATATTGAAACAAAGTTGGATTTTTCTCTATCGAAATTTTCCATTAGAAGGCCGGGTTAATTAGCTCAATGTACGTTTCATCTAGAAGTTTGAAACAAAAAATATGCGATTTTTCTTATGTTTGTGCCTGGTTAAAGTTCAAACAACCTCTACCTTCCTGATATAAGTAATTAATCATATTTTGAAAATTTTCATTAAAAAGATTATCTATACCAAAAAATCGAAAACACATCAGAAAAAATCACAGATAAGAGTAACAACTTCTAACCTTTGGCTATTCTTCGCTTCTGGCTGCACACCAAGACATATATTTAAGACTGTTAGAACAAAGTAAAAAGGATTAAAAAAAACAAATATTCATAAGAGGACTTGTAACTTACGGGTGGAGAGTACTCTCCGGAGCATTCTCTGCAGAAACTTCCAAACTTCTTTCTTCGATCTGAACGTCTTTTTGGTCACTAAATCGGTGTAATGCTGCAAAATAAGACCAAATTATAAGATTAAAGGAAATATCAAACGTAAAAGTTAAGCTAAAAAGAACTAACTTACCCAGTCCTTTCTCCCTGCCCATTTTCCATCGGTTCTCACGGAGAACTTGATGAATATCCTCTCTGGAAGCATTTTGGCAATTCAAATTCCGAACTATTTGGCGAGGAATTGGATATTCCCAAAGATATATAGGATTTGGATTTTTATTTTATTGTAAAATGGGTTATGATTACTGATAGGGCCAATTCTCATGAAGCTTGGGCCTCGTCAATAAGGTTCCACAGTCACATCCGCAACCTGCAAAGGAAAGGACTCCGGAGGCTTGCTTCGGGATCCTTCTCTACAGTCGGTAACTTTATGAGGAAGATTAGGGTCTTTTGTGATGGGAAATTGTTGCCTACCTCCCTCTTTGAATGAGTGGGGTTTATATGGATGTATTGTACAGTCGTGATGTAATCATAAAAGTATCAGTTAGTTATCTATTATTTTGCATCCTTTGTGGACCACGTCCTTCGTATAAAAAAACTGTTGCTGGGCCTTTAGGTGGAGCAACGTGGGCCTGGCGTCCTAGCCAATATTTCATGAAGTATCAATTACCTTCCTTTTCATCACATTTTACTTTTTGCTTCTTATTTTTTCAACTCTTGTGATGTGGGAGTTTCTTAAACTCACCCGATGTATCTCTATACCAATTCCCAAAATCCAATTCCTGCTTTACCTTGAAACAACCAAACAAAGTAATAAAATCAAAATGACAAAACCTAACACAATTCCTTGCAAACAAACAATGAAATGACAATTCTAAAGAACGAAAATTAAACATTTCATGACACATCATAACATTCTCATTTTCTAATTCCAGAAGCCAAACAGCCTCATAGCACACGAAGGCAACTTTCTTTGAGTTTTTAGCTTTTCTGTATCCTACCATTTGGGGTCCAATCAAAATGAAGAAAAGAAGGAAAAGTAACGGACTCCATTTAGCTTTTTTTGAAAAAAAGATCATAATATCGAGGTTTTAATTGTTGATTAATTTAATGAATTGAGATTGGCAGTGGTTATCCTTAAAGGTTACCGTATAGGATTTCTTATGCGGGCGATTCGATGGCCTTGAGAAGATTTTGCAGAAACACCCTACTCTAATTGTAAATTACAACGCCTCTCCACTATAGATTTGATCTTTAATGCTAGCGGAGATTGAGCTTAAACGTATCAGTTTATGAAGATGAAAGGAAACGTATTCAGATACAGGGCATGAACATTGAAATCTATTACAAACCAAAAAAACCCTTTTGTTCTTTTAAACGAGTGTGCTCATTATGTATGTCTCATGTATCAACAACTGAAAATGTTAGGACAAACGGAATCTAAAAAATTCATATCCCCTTCCCATCGGTTCTCACTGAGGTCTCGCCGAAGCTGGGACAGAAGCTAACCCCTTCCCATTGCCTCCGGTGGATGGGTACGCTGCCATGGAGATTTGGATTTGAAGGGATATACGGGAGTCTCTCGGATTCCCTTAAAGAAAGTTATATATATAGAGAGAGAGGGGTTAACGGAGAAAAGAGGGCATAGAAGGGAATTTCCTCCTATCGCATCGAAAAATTAACGGTTTACCGACAATAGAACTTTTTACATTTGAAAAGGTTGTAGAATCGCATGAAATTTGGTATACCCAATTCTTAGATGATGACGATGAAGATAACGGGTGCCGATCGGCGAAAAAAATGAGTGAGGGTGTATTTTTTCGACGCCATAGAAAGAAATCCCCGCCTATGGCATCTTTCCTCCATTATTCTCATATATATATATAATGGAGGAAAGATGCCATAGAAGAGGATTTACTCCTATAGCGTCAAAAAAATACACCATCACTCATTTTTTCCGACGATCGGCATCCACCATCTTCATCGTCATCATCTAAGATGTGGGTATACCAAATTTCATGCGATTCTACAACATTTGCACCGTTGATTTAGTGGGTTCAAAATTGACAGTTTACCGACAATAGAACTTTTTACATTGCTAAATCAACGGTGAAAAGGTTGTAGAATCACATGAAATTTGGTGTACCCATATCTTAGATGATAACGATGAAGATGATGGGTGTTGATCGGCGGAAAAAATGTGGGAGTGTATGTTTTCGACACCATAGGAGGAAATTCCATCATATGGCATCTTTCCTCTATTATAGATGATCAAAGTTATATTACTTATGAACTTCTCACAAAAATATTTCCTACATTAATTTCGTGTCATGAATCTGTTGTATTATAGCGACAAAGGGAATGTTTCTGATGATTTGAGAAATGAACCAAATAAAAGTTCTGAGAGGAATAAAACGTACAATCATGTTTGGGTTGGAGATGCACATGTACTTTTGGCGCAAGGTTCATACATCTTTTACGAAATTCTTCTTTTCTAGAAATATTTGTTCGATGAGTCAAATTATACCGCATATTTAATGATTAATTCTAAAGTTTCTAATACGTCTTGTGTAATGATATACATTGTATTGGGTTTGAACCGCTAAATCGAACTGCTAAATCCAATGTAACTAGGTTCACATTCATTAGAATTTAACAAGGGGATTGTTACTGTTGGAAAATTTTATAAGCTGAGAGAATTTTAGAGGAATAAAATAAAATTACATGCTAGATTGATACAAGAGATGAGAGCATTCAGAGAATCACAGGGTACATTACTCTTTTTGGGCAGTTTTCTATGAACCTGAATTATTATTAGTTTGGATTCAATCAATTTATTTTCATTGTGAGCCTTCTAAGGCTTATGATTTGGTTCTATTGTGATTGTGGGCCTTATCTTAGTGCCATCTATCTTCCAAAATGGAAGCTAGATTGTTTTAATTAGAAATAGGGTTAGCATTTGTATATCCTTGATGCTGCGCTTGTTAGGAGGTAATTTAGATGGCAATTCTAGATTCACATAAAAAAAATTACCATGCTTGTTTTGGTGTAAGAAATATACTCGGATGTATATGATTACTATATTTTCCTCTTTTACAAAAATCCTATTCTCCACAAAATTGATGTCTATCCTAAATTACTACGAAATATTCCCACTTAACACAAGATGTGTCCCGACCGTCCGTCGGCCGCCCGTCACTCATCAACTATCCACCCGCTCGCCGCCCGTTGGCTAATAGCCCATGAAGAAAATAGAGAGGGGGGTTTTACTTTGGGGGCTCCGGTGAAGAAAATGTCAAGTGATGATCGGTGCATTAGAGGAGATGGTATCCTTACCATATGTAGGTCACTTTCTTTGCCCTGCACCCCTGAACTGTCCAGATTTTTCTCCGCGAGATCTAAACCCACGATCCCTCTCTCTCGCGTTTGACGCGGTCACGAGATATGTCTAATGAGAAACTTCTCGTTTCTCTCTAACAACCGGGTCGGGTTCACAGTATTGGGCCATAAGACCACATTCACTTACATCTCCCATTTGGCCAAAATGGCTAGATGCTTTTCGAGCATACTTCCATTATTCGTGAGATGTGACTCAAGGTGTAATTATACATACTTCCACTCTTCATGAGATATGTGCACTTTTCACTATTCGTGAAAACCGAGACCACCATTATCCATGATTTGTCTCCTTTTCTTTATTCATGAAAATTCTTCGACTTATACATTTCTAAGTCTCATTAAACCAACATGTTTGATGAATATTTCTGCTGGGATACCCTTTGTCAAGGGATCAGCTATCATGTCACTAGTAGGAATATAAGTCACCTTGGCTTCTTTCTTCTCCACTATATCACGAATATAGTGATATTGAACTTCAATATGTCTTTTTTTCGAACTATTTGCACCACTGTAAATCAAACTGATAGCTGCTTGATTATCACAGTAAATCTCAATTGGTCCATCCACCAAATTGATATCGAAATCCTCTAAGAATCGTCTGATCCAAACTGCATGAGTAGTGGCCATACTACAGGTTATCACTCAGTTTCTTATGTGTACCTTGCTACACATCACTGTTTCTTACTACCCCAAGAAACAACTGCACCTCCAAAGATGAACAAATGTCCCGAAGTAGACTTCCCGTCATCTTTGTCTCCTTCAAAATCAACATCGGAGTAACCAAGAATCTCAAACGAGTTTGCTTGATAAAAAAACTTATGGTGCACAGTATTCTTTAGATACTTTAAAATTCTCTTAACGGCTTCCAAACGTGCTAGACCAAGATTACTTTGGTATCTACTAACTAGACTCATCAGGTACGCCAAATCTGGTCTAGTCCACAGTATTGCATATATTAAGTTTCCAACCGCTTGAGCATATGGGATGTTAAGCGGCTTCTGTCTTCTTCGGGACATTGTTCTTTACATAGCCGATTTCCCATAATCAATAGTATAGGTGCCGGATTGCAATTCTTCATCCCAAATCTTCTAAGTATTGTGTGCAAATACGTTTATTGGTTTAAACTTAGCATTCTAGACTTTTTATCCCTAAGGATCTGTATACCAAGAACATAGGATGCATCTCCCATGTCTTTTATCTCAAACTCACTACTAAGTGTTGATTTGATCTTGTTCAACACTTCTATATCATTTCTAGCGAGTAAAATATCATCCACGTACAAGGATAATATTGAAAAACTGCTCCCACTCTTCAAGACATACACACAGTTATCTAATTTGTTCACAACGAAACCAAGTTGGATAATAGTATTTTGAAATTTGAGATATCATTGTCTAGACGACTATTTTAAACCATATAGAGACTTTTTCAATTTATATACCTTATTTTCCTGTCCGTCGACCTGAAATCCCTCAGGTTATCTCATATATATTATTTTCTTCAACTCTCCATTGAGGAATGCAGTCTTGACATCCATTTGGAAAAGTTTCAATGCAACAATCGCTAAGATTATTCTAATAGATGCAAACTTGACCACCAGAGAGTAAGTCTCCTGATAATCTATACCTGCATTTTGAGTAAAGCCTTTGGCGACTAATCAGGCCTTAAATGTATCAACATACCCATCTGCTCAATATTTCTTCTTCAACACCCATTTGCATCTTATGGACTTTCTATTTTCTGGTAAGTCGCATAGCTCATATACTTTGGTTCTCTCTATTTAGTCAGGCTTCTTTTCTATGGCTTCCAGCCATTGATCGGATTCATGTGTGTTCATCGCATCCTCATAATTCAGAGAGTCAGCTTGCTTATCCACATCAATATCTACCGAGAAACAAGATAGTTCATATGAATATAGATGGTAGTCATCCATCCATGCAGATGTTATTCTAGGTCTTTTATTGCCACTAACGTTTGCAGGTTGGATAGCTTCAGCTGGTTGGTATATTCTCATTTATAGATTCATCTTCCATAATTGGAAGATTAACTCCATCCACTATATTCAGGTCATCTCTGAGAACATCATCTAAGTCTAATAGATGTAGAACATCCTCTTGAACTTGTTCCCTTTCCTTTAGATTTTCTAGAAAAGTAACATCTCTAATTTCAATGACCCTTTTTTCTTCATGGAAGAACCTATATCCCTTGGATTTTTCAGAATAACACATGAATCTACACTTCAAGGTTTTAAGATCCAGCTTATCTCTAACCTGATATGAAATGAGAACATGTGCTACACACCCCCATTTTCTTAAATGACTCAAATTGGGTTTGTGTCCATTCCAAATCTCATAAGGTGTTGACTCGACTGATTTTGTGGGAATTCTATTCAAAATATAATTTGCAGTCAATATTGTTTCTCCCCAGAAATCTTCGGAGAGACAAGAATGAGACAACATACATCCTACTGCATTCATCAATATTCTATTTTTTCTTTCAACCACACCGTTTTGTTGTGGTGTATAAGACATAGTAGTTTGTTTCTTAATACCATACTGAATGCAGTAGTCATTAAATTCTTTTAAGTTGAATTCCCCACCCCAATCAGTTCTTAACACCTTAATATACCTTACAAGTTTTCTTTCTATTTTTGTCTTATATCTTTTAAAACATTTAAATACTTCTGATTTTTTTGTTTAAAAGATATACAAAACTAAACTTGGAATAGTCATCTATGAAGGTTATAAAATATTCCTTGTTACCACACATCTTTACACTTAATGGTCCACAAATGTGAGTGAACTAATTCTAAAAGGCCACTTGCTCTTTAACCTTTCGGAAATGACTTTCTAGTCATTTTCGAAGTCAAGCAATATTCACAGGGTAATGTCCTTACTCCTGACAGATTTGGTAACAAGTCCATCTTAATTATCTGATCAACCTTACTATTACCAGGATGTCTTAATCTCATATGCCAAAAATCAAAATCAGATAAGAGATACAAAGAATAATTCAAATCAGAATTCTTATTGCATAAATCGGGTTTTACAACAGAGAGACAAAATAAATCATGTTCGGGTACAAACTTGCCAATAGCAAAAACTTTCTTGTCTTTTCCCAATAGAAACCCTATTGTTGTAAAACCTAACTTCAAGACCCTTTTTCAGAAAGGAGGGAACAGATATCAAATTATGTCTTATGCCAGGTGCATAAAATACATCCTTGAGAACCGTAATATTGTCCCCAAGATCCATTTTGTATGAACCAATACCCTCTACGTCCATATAGGTATTGTTCTCCATGTTGATCCTCTGTTCTCTTTTCTTCAGCTCCTGGAAGTCAGTGATCCCTTCCTTCGTCTTTGCAATATGCCAGGTCGCTCCCGAGTCAATCCACCATCCAACAGCATCAGTAGTTGCAGCATTGCATTTGATTACACCGATGAACTCTCGCTTGCCAGATCCTCCTTGTTCTGGACATTTGGAATAGCCTGTGGACAGTTTACTTTGAAATGGACAAACTTTCTACAGATATAGCAAGTTTCAGGAGGTCCTTTTTTGCTGCGAGTATACTGTTGGCTAGATCATTTGAAGGATAGCTTGGAGGGTCTAATGTGATGACTCATTTGTGTTCCTTGCGCCTTCTGATACTACACAATATTTATTTCTTTTTGTTACTTAAGGTTCACATCTGAACCTCTCTTCCTGGCTAGTAGATCATGTTCCATTGCTAACTGGGCTGGCAAGTAAATAACGTGCTTAATGATTCCATTCAATCTAATAGTTGTGGCAGCCATATCTAGTGAAGATGGCAAACTATTTAAAATAGTTGCCACTTGCAGTTTTTCAGGAATTTATAATCCTGCAGAAACTAGGTCCTTAGTCATGACAATCATTTGTTCATATGTTCAATGACATTGTCGCCTTCTTGCATGCGGCATGAATTAAATTTGTGCATCAAGAGTTGTATATTCACTTAAAAAGTGGTGTTATATTTTTCCTTAATTGCATGCCGCATTTCTTTTGCTGTATTAGAGTTTTCAAATACCTTAATAAGACTATCTTCCATGAACATAAACATAAAGCTTTTAGTCTTTTTGTCATTGAGTTGCCACTGATCAAACTCTCTTTCTGAATGTTAGTGGGATTATTATTGAGAGTTGGAGCAGTGACTTCAAGAACACTATCTAGATTGTCATGAATGAGCCCATATTTAATCTTCCTATGCCACATATCGTAGTTGCTTCCGTTAAGACGTTCTATCCTTATCAGTTCAGAAGCAATGAGTTTACTGACCATGTCAATTAAGTACCGAGAGGGAAAATAAAGCGCGGAGGTGGATCGAGATAGGCTCGAATACGTCGGAATTGGGAGATGGGGTCAATGCGAGAGTTCCAGAGGTTAAGTACGAGGAAGATCTCATCGGAGATGGGGAACAACGGTGGTGGGGGAATCGAGACAGTTGACCGCAGAAGAGCTCTTAAGGATCGAGGGATTGAGAGCTCGAGCAGATCGGCGACGGCGGAGCTTCTGAGATGATGCGGCATGCGATGGAGCATCCCTACGCTCTGATACCAGTGAAGAAAATAGAGAGAGGGGATTTTAATTTGGGGGCTCCGGTGAAAAGGATGTCGAGTGATGATCGATGCATTAAAGGAGATTATCTCCTTTCCATATATAGACCATTTCCTCTGTCCTATGCCCCCGAACTGTCCACATTTTTCTCCACGATATCAAAACCCATGATCCCTATCTTTCGCGCTTGACGCGGTCGTGAGATATTTCTAGCGAGAAATCTCTCGTTTCTCTCTTACAACCTGGTCGGGTTCATAGTATTGGGCCATACGGTCGCATTCACTTACAATTGCTACCGGTCGGCCGTCCGCCTGCCACCGGTCGGCCGGTCGACGATTACACATGTACATATGTAACGAGAATGATTAAAATACAACAAGCACGTAAATGCAAGATTCCTTAGAAATAGATGTTTGGTCATCATATTTCTGGAAATGTGAGGATTGCCGGTAATCTTCCGTTCCGTGTACCAAACGCAACCTATAAAAAACTTTATGTTATGAGTTTGTATTGCTTAGCATATCATGTTTATTTTAACGTAATAGTTAGTATATTATGTAAAGAATTATATATATACAATTGGCATTTGTCAAAAAATAATAATTTGATGATATTTTAATGAAAAATTAGATAATATTAAGGCTTCGTTTGGGCAACAGGACTGAGGTTTTAGAACTCCTGGTCTCATAGGATTTGGATGCCAAACTCCAAAATTTAAAACTATGACTCATTTGGAAATCAAAATAGAGTTTTCCTAGACTACAGTTTCAAAAAGGTTCGAAGGCCGGAAATCCCATTTTTCCAAATTTCAAAATGAGTGGAGTTCCAGAAACCTTCATGTCTTCCTTCTTTATTCTCTCTATGTTGCATTGAAAAATAAGCTAAGTTAAACTAAACCTTAATTTCAAAAGCTATATTCCCAAAAGAGCCTAAAACTTTGTGAAAGGCTAATATTATGAAACCACAATTTGTACATGCAACCCGTGGTTTTTGTTTTTACAAAGAAGTCCAAATTAGGTTTATTTTGAATCGAGTGAGTGTAATTTTGGGATTGTAATTTTTTTTATTTTTTATATACTGGTATTTTGCACGTGCACATGAAGTTTTATAATGCAATAAAGAATGAACTATGGTGTGGTGTGAAGGTATCTCTTGATGAAAATTCTTGGATGGATTTCTAGAGTGTATGTAAAGATCATAGAGAATGTATCTCTAATATTAATGCAAAAAAGAAGGAAGTCTTCAAATCAAAGTTTAATTGCTTGAACTTTTCCTCTTTTAATAGATAGAAAGAAGAGTAGATAATTGACTCTGACATTAACGGTTCCATTTCTCTCTTTCGATAACCATTTATTGATCTTTATCTATCCTTAAACTTTAATTTGCATGCATCACACACTTTTGGAATCTCGCATATATGGTATGATAGGGTCCATGTTGTGAATAAATAGGAATCCGAAATACCTGGAATTCGATTCTACAATAGTGGAACAAAATTCACACTGGCCCAAAACTCACAACACATAATAGAAGAAGAGTATCGTAAATGAGGGAAAGTAAAGCATAAATTTCATTACTAATTCATGAGCATACAAAATAATAGAGCTCGGAGAACTTGCATAATGTAGGAGCAATGGAAATGTTTTTGTGGTGAAATAGTTTCATGAAGAAGAAGGAGAAGTAGTCATTATTTGGTATAGGTTGGATTAATTGATCAAACGCTTTCTTGATTAAAGAAAATGGGGAAATAAAGTCATTAATGGTTTTGGAAAGTATGAAAGGTGGGTGGATTGATTAAGCCAAATTCAAAATTACTCATGCAAGTATGGTGGTGGAAAATGTGTAGAGAGAAGAATGGAGGATGGATGCATGGATGGATTTGTCATGTGTCCCCCACACATGCGCAAACTCCAAAATACAAAATTAGCTCTGAACATAATACCTTCACTACATCCCTCATAAAATAGAAAATAAAAATAAAGATAAAATGCTGCTAAATAATTTTCCAAAAACACACTTTAACAAATTTAACACTCCCCCTTAAAATGCATTTTTTGGAAACTAGTCCAAACTTGTTTCGAAGAAACTCGAATGGACCTTTAGAAAAAGACCTAGTGAAGATGTTGATATCGTAGAGTTTCTTCATGTTGAGCTGGCTCACAAGATGCCTGAAATTACCAATTCTCCTCCTTTCGTTTGAGACGGTTCATAATTATATTGAGTTGGCTCACAACATGTCTAGTATTACCAATTCTTCTCTGTTCGTATGAGACGGCTCATAGAAATGTTGAGCCGGCTCAAAGTCATCAGACACGGGTTTTCTGTGCGAACCGGATATTTTGGTTATACTATTTAATCCTAATTTAAATAGATAGAGTTTAGCTATAAATCGAGTTTCTCATGAGAGATTAAACATGATGGTATGATGCTATTGAGAAAGGCTATTAAATTGTATAGAGAGATGGTGACGGTGAAGAGAAATTAGAAAGATTTGAAAGAAATCTTCTAGGGTTTGCTCTTGGTGTATTCTTGACTAAAAATTCAGTAGAAGTTTTGCAGATTCCGCTCTGCCGGGGACTAGCCATACGGTGGGTGAACGTCGTAAACAAATACTATGTCTCTTTCTGGTTTGATTCTCTTATTCTTGCGTTGTTTTATTTTTCGTTGTTTATTGCATATTGCGTGGTTGGCCGTTTAGCATAGTTCTTACTTCTCCCGTTTTCTCTCCCCAACAGATGTCGGCAACATTGTTCTTACTTCTTACCTCCACCACACCAATAACTTGATCAAGCACCATCTCACGAATAAAATAATGCTAAATTGGAAAATGAATATCCTTGACCAACTGCCTTAACCATACACATTCTTGAGCCATAAGAGATGAAGCCTTGTATTCCGATTCGGTAGTAGAAAGAGATACTGAATCTTGTTTCTTACTACACCAAGAAACACCAGCCGGTCTACAATAAAATACATAGCCCAAAATGGACATCCGATCATCTAAATCACCACTCAAATTGGCATCGGTGTAACCATGCAACTCAAACTTTGCATCCTTCTTATATAGCAAGCCCAAATCAAAAGTAGACATAACATGCATTAAGATTCGCTTCGCCGCTTCAAGAAGTGGTTTTCGAGGGGACTGCATATAACAACTCACAAGACCAACCGAGAAAGCAATATCCCGCCTTATGATTGTTAAATAAATGAGGCTTCCCACAAGCGCAAGCACACGATAAGGTTAAGGATCCGAAAGAAGCTTACATTCTTCACGCCTAATTTTTAAATTCACTTCAAGTGGAGGAGAGCACCGTTTGCTTTCATTCAAACCAAATCTCTCGATGAGTTTTCTAGCATAACCGTCTTGAGAAACAAGAACTCCATCCTTTACATTCTTCACTTCTAAACCAAGAAAGTGATGAAGCTCATCTGAATCTTTCATTTTGAATCAAATAGAGAGCTCCGCCCAAAACTTTGAAACCTCTCCATCATCATTGTCGATAATTATCATGTCATCGACATAGAGCAAAACAACAATATGAGTGGTCCTTTGCTTCTTAACAAATAAACTAGAATCTGAATTAGAAAGCAAATAACCACAAAAAACCAAGTACTCAACGATCTTACCATACCAAGTCCGTGGAGCTTATTTCAAACCATAGATCGCTTTCTTTAGTTTGCAAACATGCTCCGGATGAGAGCTTGATATATAACCCGGAGGTTGCTCCATGTAAATATCTTTATCGATCTCACTGTAAAGGAAAGAATTTTTTACATCGAGTTGCCAAATCTTCCATCTATAACTCACAGCCAAAGAAACAACCATCGGACCGAAGTCATCTTCGCAACGGGGCTAAAAGTTTCTTCATAATCTTAGTCAAACTTTTGAGAAAACCCTCTAGCAACGAGCCGGGCTTTATATCTCTCCACGCTACCATCGGCCTTTCTTTTCAACTTATAGACCCATTTGCATGTAACCGGATCCACATCAGTGTTTTTCGACGCCCTATTGGAATCGGATTGCGCATCGCTTGTCAAGCATGTACAGATTCCCCCTGCCTAGGGTAGGCTGAGATTTATTGATCATGGGGATTTTAACCTCCGGCAACCGCGGACAAAACTACCGTTAATTACCCCTCACTCCGAAGCGAGGAAATCTCCGATTAACAGATCATACAAATCAAGCGAACTCAATGTGCAATAGGCACGTGTTGTGTTTGGGAAAAAACAATTTTGAGGACGCTTTGAGCATATCGGGGGCCTCGCAAAGTTTACGGGGGTCTCGCTACCCGCTTAGTGGGCTGGGGGTCAAGGGGTAGCCTCCTTACGGGGTGCGAGGCAGCGCCCCGTTAGTAAAAATTTTGAAGGGAAGATGGTGTTGGCGCTTGGTGCTTGCGCCCGTGGAATGCATGTGTTTAGCGCTGCGCCAATAGGATGCGCATGTTGCACTTGCTCATAGGCGCTTGGCGCTCATGCCGTGCGCGTGTTGCGCTTGCGCAAAGGCGCTTGTTGATTAGTAAAATTTATTGCGCATTCTTCTAACCCATTTATCATTTTATTGTCATATATTATACTGTTTCGGGTATCTTTTGTGAATTATTACAGATGATAGGGCTTGGATGTAAAAAGATGGAAAATTGTGCTAAAATGAGGATTACATGCGTACAATGGAGATTTAAGGGAGTTATTCAGACAATCAAAAGAATAATTTGCAAATTTGGAACAAATTTGGGAATATCATTGCAAATCAGCAAGGTTGCAACAAATAGAGGTGAATCAATCATCACAATAACAAACCAGTTGGAGAAAACAAATCAAATCAAAAGCAACAAATCAACTTGCCTGAATTCTATCGTTCGCTTCGTCGGTTCCTTCCTTCGCTACACTTGACTTGGTCTCCGTTCCACTCAGGTGCCTCGCTTCACTCGTTCAACTCAATCATTCACTTCGTTCACTTGCCTTGGTGAACTCAATCGTTCACTTCGTTCACTTGCTTCGTGAAACTCGAAGGCCTACTAGCAACAGGAGACGTTCGTGGTCGCCGACCCGGCAACCACTCTCTGTTTGAGCTCACCGGCCGGGCCCATCGGGCTCGCCGGATAGGGGAGTTCAACGGTTTTCATGCCTTGCGCCGTTCCACTCATTCACTTGCCTATCTGTTCCGCTTTGCTTCACTCGTTGGACTGCCTTCTCGTTCGTGGTCGCCTTTGAGCAACCACTCTCTGTTCGAGCTCACCGGGCCCACTGGACAGAGTTGTTTAACAGAGTTCCCTATCGTTCCACTCATATACCAAATTTGGAAACAATTCGGAGATCTACACAACTACAGAAAGAGAACGAGATATTCAAGATTTTATGAACTCAAAAATCATCTAAATTGACGATAAAACCACAAAAAAATCTAGAGCCATGAAGCCAAAATTCAGCGGCGGATCAGCGGCTCATCTAGTAAAACGGCGGCGGACCAGCGGTCTATTTTTGATCGTTCAATGAGATTTTTTATGGGCACGATTGTCTTTCCACATAAATTAATATGAGATGTAGGGTTCCGTATTTCAAAGATTCTGAAGGCACGCAACAGTATCCAACAAAACAATTAGATTTTCATTGATTAGATTTTCATAGTTGTTAACAAGTTTGATTCTCTTGTATTTTTTATTACTTATTCTCCAAACTTTCTTAGTCCTATATAAGCACCTGTATAGCCTTAGAATTTCATATCTCTCTCATCTATCTCTTTGCACATTTTTCTGACCCGTTTATCATTTTATTGTCATATATTATACTGTTCCAGATATCTTTTATGAATTATTACAGATAACAGGGCTTGGATGCAAAAAAACGGATAATTGTGCTAAAATGAGGATTACAAGCGTACAATGGAGACTTAAGGGAGTTATTCAGAAAATCAAAAGACAATTTGCAAATTTGAAACAAATTTAGGAATATCATTGTAAATCAGCAAAGGTTGCAATAAATAGAGGTGAATCAATCATCACAACAATAAATCAGATGGAGAAATCAAATCAAATCAAAAGTAATAAATCAACCTACCTAATTATATGCCAAATTTGGGAACAATTCGGAGATCTACGCAACTACAAAAAGACAACGAGATATTCAAGATATTATATGCTCAAAATTCCTCTAAATCGGCGAAGAACCCACAGAAAAAATCTGGAGCCATGAAGCTAAAATTCGGCGGCGGATCAGCGGTGCATCTAATCAAACGGCAGCGGATCAACAGTCTATTTTGGGTCGTTCGATGAGATTTTTTATGGACACGATCTTCTTTCCACATAAATTAATATGAGATGTAAAGTTTCGTCTTTCGAAGATTCTGAAGGCACGCAACAGTATCCAACAGAGCAATTAGATTTTCATAGTTGTTAGCAAGTTTAATTCTCTTGTATTTTTTATTATTTATTCTCCAAACTTTCGTATTCCTATATAAGCACTTGTATAGTCTTAGGGTTTGATTTCTCTCTCATATATCTCTCTCATAGCATTCAAGTTAGGGTTTAGAAGGAGAGGAGATCCAGTTATATTGTAAGTTTTCTTATGAATATTAATAAAACTTTAGTTTTCTTATGAATATTAATAAAACTTTAGTTTTCTTTAATATCATGGGCAACTAATTTTTCTTCTAGGTGTTTTTATTTGCAATTTCTATGCGTTGATGTTCTTATTTCTCTTCTTTTCTATGCTTTGATTTTGAATCTCTTATGTTTTTTTATTATTATCTTTGTAGTTATGCATCTAATAAACTAATCTAATAATAAAAATTGATGTCTTGAACGGGATTAGAGAAAGGTGGTAACACTGATAATTTAATTGAGTAAATGATAATTGACACCTAGAAACTTAATTAGGAAGATAAGCTACTAATTTAAATATAAGAGATTCAACCTAGGTAATTTAAAAGGATCTAGATTAATCAATAAGACATAATTGTAGACTCATGACCTACATATTTTTGTGGAAGATTAAACATATGTTGCTTTTAATTAACTAGAACTAGGATTTTAATATGATCTATATGATGTTATAATTTTGATAGGCTATGTTTATAATTTAAATATAACCTATACTTAGTTATAATTAATGGAAACATATTAGAACTAGATTAGAAAAGAAGATGAATCCTTTAAACCAACCATAGAAATAAAGCAAATAAAAACCCTAGAACTTTCTCTCTCTTAGAAAACCAGCTTTTTATTGTGCGCATTTAATTTGTTAGATTTTAAAAAAAAACAACTCAAGTTTAACTTAGTTTAAAAGTAGTTAACACACCTCTCTGTAGAAACGATCCTCAAGTACAACTGCGATAAGCTGTATACTTGTGGTTAAATTTGGAGACTAATAAAATCCCCATCAAATTTTTGGCACCGTTGCCAGAGATCGAACCCGGGTCACTCGCGTGACAGGTGGGAATACTTACTACTATACTACAACGGTCGATTTTGGACCGTTCGATAAGATTTTTTATGGGCATAGTCGTCTTTCCACATAGATTAATATGAGATGTAGGTTTTTTTTTTTAAAGATTTTGAAAGCAAGCAGCAGTATCCAACGGAGCAATTCATTCTTCATTGATTAGGTTTTAGTAGTGGTTAAATTATCTATATACTGGACAAGTTTAAATGTGTGGGGTGGTTTTGTACATAGGTTATAAAAAATTTATTAGAAAATTTTGAAAATAGAAATGAAAAAGTGAAAAATGTATATAAGAGAGAGAGAGAGAGAGATTTTAAGAAAAATAAGAAAAAGAGATGGTTAAATGGATATAGTAATAAGTTATCATGGGCCCGTTCCCAAAAGGCTAGTATCATGAAAAAGTTACTAGGCTTGAGAAGATGTAAAGGGAGCCTATTTTTGAGTCTAAATATTTGAACGTTGATACTCTACTATACGTACATGCACACATCTTGAAACTTAGGATAGTAGAAGAGATCTGTCATGCTTTTGTCGTAATACCCCAGTACGAAAAAAATGAACTTTGTTTTGCAATTATCAAGGTAGCATACAAAAATTTCAACGAGGGTGCTTCATCATCTAGTGACTTGGACCAGATGGTTGGGATCATTTGTTGTGCCTTAGATGTTGCAAGATTAGGATACTGTTATTTACGCCCAATAAGTGATCACATTCGGTAATCGGGTGGTTAGTGCCTTATGAAGCATTAACAGTCGCATGGAAAATGTGGGAACAAATCCATCAAGTTTTTGGCGCCGTTGCCGGGGAAGTGTGGTTTAATTATATTTAAATTTAAGTTTTAGATTTTAGTTGTAAATTAAATTAGATTTCTTTTAGTGCATTTGATTCTGCAAAATTTATGTTTAAAATTTCAGAAATCGAGACGAATTTACTGGAAGAGAACATCGAGATGAATAGGAGGCAAATCAAGGTAAGATCTCGTTCTTTCCAAAATCTCGATTTTATTCCAACCAACAGATTTTTGCAGGATTTTTTGCGCCATTAAAAAAAATTTAGTTTAGATTTTAGATCTTTAATTGTTTAAGATTGCATTGCATATTTAAAAAGATTCTAAGGGCAACAACCCAAATCCAGATTAGATGGGAATTTCATCACCCTTTCTAGGCCCCACAAATCACAATTGAGCATCCGTATTAATCTACATTAATTTAAAAAATATCTAGACTTCAGACCCCTAAGGACATATCACGCTCAAATAGGACAAGAGGAGATTGCAGGTAATCTAACGATTATCCGATTCAATTTTGAGGTGTCTAGTGACGTGTGACTAGTTATGGTTACTTAATTAAGGCCTGCTATTTCGGTGATTCGTATAGCGGAACCCTCCCACTTAACTAGCATTGATATGGTTTTAAGGTTGTTAAAGAGATGTCAGAGGATCTATCCCGCAATTTGTCTTTTGGCAGTTAAGAGCGGGTCTAGTAACTTGACCTAAGTAACCCTAGATCTAAGGTTTGTTTGCACATTTTTGTTTGTGATTTGTTAGAATCTTTATTTTTTTTTAAAACAAAAAAATGGTGGAGAACATGCTAAACCAATTTTATATGAACTATGTTATCCAATTAACCCAACACTTGCCGATCATACTAAAATTAATAAATATAGGAGCGGTTATAATTCACCTTACACTACAACCGAACTAACATTCACTCCTAATTTCATTGACCAACACCAATTTCAATCATACCCATACTATGATGTTGGCCCTCCTTATGACAATACCGAATCAAATTATTATCAACTATACAAAACATTTCCACCATCAGACGTTGATAATAATGAGGAGATGAGACTTGCTAGTGTTGAAACGCGGTTGGCCATTTTTATGAAAAATGCTAGTGCTGCCAAGCAATCAATGACTAATATTGAAATTCTTCTTGGCCAGATAGTTATGGCAATCATTAATAGGAAAGAGCAAAAGACCATCTAAATGCAAACCCATCCAAACCCGATTATTCCTAACAGCTTAGAACATCATAACAAACATGTTGAGGAAGTGGTTGGGAATAACTATGGTTTGGAATGTATAACCGGAGAACGTTTAAGTCATAAGTGTCCTATGTGCGGGTGAGAATTTATGTCAAGGAAGATTGAGTGATATAAGGAGTGCCCAATTTATGAATCCACGTTTGAATCTTGTGGCTTAGATTAGTCTGATTTATTGGTGCATGAGGGAAGTGATGATGGGTCTCCTTCTAGTGAGTCTGAAACCTACCCTCAAAATTTTGAATTTTCAAGTTGGCCTTCAACAACAAATTTATATAAAGATGATTTAATTGATGATACGTTTGAGTTTGAGATGTTTGATTTAACCGACTGTAAAAATTTTGAGGAAAATATTTCTGACGAATTAACAGCAACAGATATAAATTTTGAGAAAATTTTGGATCTAGAAATCGCTTCTGTAAAGGATAGTTGTGATTTTGATGGGGTTGGCCTAGATATAATATTTGAGGAAACTATTGATAGGGAACCCCACACCTTTAGTTGGAACAAACAATGAAATTTTTGAAGAAAATTTAGAGTGGAATCCCACAATTTTAGAAGATAAAAGTCAATTCAGAAGTCAATTTAAGGAGGAGGTGAAAGAATTATTGGACAAGGGATTTGATGATGCTTTTGAAGAAAATTCATCTATTATAATAGAAGAAGTGAATGATAAGAAGATGGTTAATTTTGAAGAAGGATATTTTGATCAAAGTTTTGAGAAATTTTTTAAAAATGAACTTAATCTTATAGATGATTTAGATTCCCCAAACCATCCAATAAATTGTGAATATCCTTTTGAGCCTTTAACAATCGCACCAAAACCTCCACCACTTTCAGTTATTATTAAAACCAATCCTATTGAAAGGAAGATGAAATTGTGCCTTTAGCTCTTATAACTGGATCACTTATTTATACTTCGCATATTCGTGTTTTAGAATTTAATCCAATTAGCCAATATTTCGACAAGATGGTACAGTTATATAATTCTTTGAGATTTTCATCATTTATTTATGTACTAGTTTTTCAGCAAAACACATATCACAATTTTCTTCTCCCACATATAAACACCATACCAATATTTTGCATATCCATTTTAGGATATTTATTGATGCTTACTGCTATAACTTATTTTACTACTCTTGCATGATTAAAGATAAAAAATTTGAGTGATTAATATTAACCTATGGGTTAACAAAAGTATTGTGTAAATTATTTTTTGAGTGGTTAATAATTTCGTGAATACGAGATAGAAGAAAATATGGACAGTGTCTAAAATAAGTGTGGGGGTAGTTTTGTACATAGGTTATAAAAAATTATTAGAAAATTTTGAAATTAGAAATAAAAATGTGAAAAATGTATATAAAAGAGTGAAAGAGATTTTAAGAAAAATAAGAAAAGGGCTGGTTGAATGGATCTAGTAATAAGTTGTCATGAGCTCGTCCCAAAAGGATAGTATCATGAAGGAGTTACTAAGTTTGAAAAGATGTAAGGGGGGTCTATTTTTGAGTCTAAATATTTGATCGTTGATACCCTACTATACGCGCATGCACACATCTTGGAACTTGGGATAGTAGAAGAGACATGTCATACTCTTATCTGTAATACCCTAATACGGAAAAAAAAATGAACACTGTCTTGCAATTATCAAGATAGCATAAAAAAATTCCGCGATGGGGTTTCATCACCTAGTGACTTAGACCAACTGGTTTGGGATCATTTGTTGTGCCTTAGGTGTTGAAAGATTAGGATATTGCTATTTACGCCCAATAAGTAATCACATTCGGTAATCGAGTGGTTAGTGTCTTGTTGCCTTATAAAAAAATAAATAATGAATAAAAAGCGATGGGAAAAATTTCCCAAATGGAGCATCACGTGCCCACACGTGCTGCGCCTTGGAGCAAAAATTATAGGCATTGCGCTTAACAAATAAGGTTGAAATTGAGCCTCACGAGCAAGCACGTGAGCATCTATATACAAAGTATATAGACGCCTTCCTAAAAAAATAACAGGCCAAAGAAGCTCACGTGTCAGCACGTGATGCTCTTTATTGAGCTTAACTTCGTGGGGGTCACGTGCCACACGTGACATTCCTAAAAATCAGCTCACGTGCCAACACGTGATGCCTTTCTCTGGGACTGCTGCATATAAGCAAACCAGTATAATGCCATGGGGGTCGCGTGCTACACGTGAGGGTTCCTAATGCTTTCTGAGCCGATAGAATTAAATTCTAAATAAGAGGGATCAAAACCCTGTTTGGAAAATATTTCCTCAAATCTTTCTAAACAAGAAAGATTATGCTCTGTAAAACAGAGCACCGTTGGATTAATGATCCAATGGTGATTAAGAATCACCAAGCTACAGAATAAGTTCTGTATGGGAAAATATTTCCCCAATCTTTCTAAACAAGAAAGATTACACTCTGTAAAACAGAGCACCGTTGGATTAAAGATCCAATGGTGAATAAAAATCACCAAACTACAGAATAAGCTCTGTATAGGAAAATATTTTCTCAATCTTTCTAAATAAGAAAGATTACGTTCTGTAAAACAGAGCACCGTTGGATTAAAGATCCAATGGTGATTAAAAATCACCAAGCTATAGAATAAGCTCTGTATGGAAAATATTTCCCAATCTTGTTAAAAACAAGAAAAATATCTTCTGTAAAACAGAAATCCGTGGATCAAAAATCCAACGGCGGATAAAATCCCCGAATCAATTAAAAAATCTCTCAATGAGAGATTTCCTTAACTAAATCAACAAACTTTCCTCTACTATATAAAGGACCCGAGACTGAAAGGAAAAAAGATAGGAACCCCCCATAAGATTTGAAAAACAAAAAAAGAAGAAGAGTTCTTTTCGAAGAAAAGAAAGCCTAGGTAAGAAAAAAGACCTAGAGATCATTTTATCTCCTCTTATAAGAGTTTAACTCTTCCAAAAAAAAGAACTTAGTTCTTCCTCTGGTTGAGGTCCGCAGAAGCAGATCTCCCCGCAAGTTTAGAATTTAATTCTCATCGGAAAAATTCTGTTATGCAGTCCCAAAACATGGAGGAAAGAACTAACTTTGAAGAATTTAATTCTTCCAAAAGATATAGGAATTTAATTCCTCTGATAAAACTAGGGTTTAACCCTGCATAAGAATTTAATTCTTATAAAACAAAGGACCTGAAATTCTCAAAATTCATATCAAGATCTCCATGCACATAGAAAAAACAATTAGCGTATAACGCTATAACAATAGATCACGTGTTCCCACGTGAGCACCTCTGGGGAATAAAAAGGAACCACAGAGATCGAGTCACGTGATTCCACGTGACCCCCTAATAGTGCTTAGCACTTGTAAAAGGAAAAGGGGAATAAATTTAGACAGTTCCCATTTTTAAGGCGCCTCAGGTGATCCCACGTGACCCCCAATAGTGCTTAGTACTGATAAAGGAAAAGGGAATGAACCCAAAGAAGCAATGCCCAATTTTCGGGTGCCTCACGTGCCACACGTGAACGCTCCAAATTGCAGTGTTTAACACTGCTTTAGAGCCTCACGTGGGAGCACGTGAGCGCCAAGCAGATATCAGTGTTTAACACTGTGAGAGGCCAACCTTAGCCCAAATTAGCCAAGTCTTCCGAGGCCAAAACCTTTTGACCATCAATCAACCGAGTCCTCCTATACTCAGGTCTCCCCAAATCGATCTTAGTTCCAAAGATGACCAATGATCCCCTGACACATGGCATCTAAAATGATGTTCGTTCCATCATGGTCACTCCCTTCAATCTGGAGTTCGGTTCAAGGGTACATCTCTCCATACCTCTGATACATGTCGTTGTAATTCTTCAACGATGTCAGAGAGGTGGAGGGTCCCGATAACCAACAGCTCTTGGATGCAATCCCAAACCCATGAGCATACCCAAATGGACCATAATGTCCTTAAAC
The DNA here is from genome assembly GCA_030015575.1 of Agapanthus africanus. NCBI lineage: Eukaryota > Viridiplantae > Streptophyta > Magnoliopsida > Asparagales > Amaryllidaceae > Agapanthus > Agapanthus africanus. Next base: position 196,318,002 of record CM057342.1, read on the forward strand.
TAGCTGCGGACCGCAACGTCCTTAAACTAAACCCTCATACCAAAAATGGTAATCTACTGACCATAACGTCCTTAAACTAAAGCAATAGAGCCCAAATGCTCTTTTGTTGGGTCAGAATGATCCCAAAATCATGCTGACTAGATCTTAGTCTAAAATTAGACTGACGTATCCTCAACACACATTTAAGTTGATCTTAATCCCAAACGAGATTAACGATCCTTAAATCAAACCAAACCCAAATCTAAGAAAATATGGATTTGGATTAATCCACGCCCTACGGGCGACAACATAAATTAGTCTCCGTATACAATCCACGGGCAACCAAAAATAAAACAAACACACACGACATGAAGTGAACTTCTGGAGCAGGAGAAAGTGGTTACCGCGATACGGTAACGTAATTAACTGCAGAGGCTTGCGCCTGCAAGGAAGAGAATCCCCACAATCAAAAAACCCTTCACAACGGGGGGAATCTGACGAAATCTGCTACAACGGTCGCATCTGTCTGAACCTTCGATACACGGTCCCATAAATCAACTTGGCATCTTTGGAGAGGTGGATAGATAAAACCAAATAGCATCTGCCCCCAAATGCAGGCAAGACGTATGTCTTCCCGGTTTTCGGCGGTAAACAGATTCTGGCACACCCGGTGGGACTTTTTCCTATTTCCACTCCACACTCCGTGTGTCGTGTTTGCGAACGAATCACGGTTTAATATGGTTGCCCCTGGATTCAAGGTACTAAGATTTGGTGTCTTTCTTCATGTAGAAAAGGAGATATCAATGGCTTCCAACTGCACCAATTACAACAACAACTACCACTTTGTCCCTGTTGGAGGAGTGACTTACGGGCCCCAAGCGGCCTCCATATTTGCGATGCCAGTAGAACAGATGACTCAGGCCACCACTGGATTGTTCTTCGGGACCATGCTCCCGCCAATGAGCTTCAATGCCTCAATGCCATCACAAGAGGCTCCAAAGAAGTCGGTTTTTGATCGGCTCACAACCACCACGGACCCTCTCAACGGGTCATCCAAGTCTGCCGCATCAGTTTTCGATAGGCTGAGCCAAAGCTCCAGTGGGCCCGCAAAGAGGCCCGCGATACCTGAAGGGGTTATCCCGAAGCGGATAGCCATTCCAGCTCCGGTAGACGAAGTCGTAAAAGGGGCTTCTCCTTTTAAAGGATCGGTCTTCACAAGGCTGGCCATTCCGACTCCCGCTGCGGGCGAAGTCACCAAGGCGGCTTCCCCTGCCCAAAAGTCAGCCTTTGCAAGATTGACTGTTCCCACTCAGCGGACGTCGGTTTTCGACAGACTGACACCAACAACACCCCATCAGAGCAGAGGGCATGACGAAGTCGCTCCGACAACAGAGATGGTCCCATCTGCATGACATGCTCGACGTCGCCACTGGCACCGAGTGAGGAAAGCTGGGGGCAGTTCCCCCTCTGGACTTACCCCACCAGCTCCAATGGTGGAAATTAATGCTGATGTTCCAACTGGGAATAGTTTCGAACTGCTTAGGAGGGTGCTCAAGAACTCTCCAACCGCCATACTAAAGAAGTCTCCTCCGCCTGTCGAAAACACAACACAGGTGAAGCCGGAACAGCCTCCTCGGCGGTTGTCCTACAAGATCTACAGAGTTTGGCGGAAAGTCCAAGACTCTGTAATTGACAAAGATTACTCTCGCCGGCTGAAGAAGACGAAGGCTCAGCAAGAGGAGGACCATCCCTCCGCCATACCACGAAAGGTATAATCTGCATGGGTTCCTGCCGCAATGGCCCCCTCAACATCGACCTCCCATAAAAAGAGAAGGCCGGAAAAGATCCCCATGCCTGAGGTAAATTTCAAAGGCAATGGACCCAAACGCCCTAAGTCTGGAGGCATGGTTGTGCATACCGTCTACATGGCATCCGGAAAAGAGGATAGTCATGCTTCCACGGGTCATCGACCACTCACATGATCGGTGACAAAAGCTCAGGAGCAACAACAAAAGCTCCAAGAGATGTTGACGAGGATGGCCGCACTTACTGGGCAGAAAGAAAGCTCGGAAGTATCGTCGGAACAACGCCGGGAGCAGGAGACCGACATCGAATTCCTACGAAAGGTGCTTGAAAAGAAAGATAAAGAGGCTGCGGAACAAGCGGCTAATATAAAACAAATGGCACTTCTGTTCCAAGACATGGTTGGGATGATGATCCAGCCGGATCCTCCAGCCGAAGACCCTCCAATAATCATTGAAGACGACAGAGGGGAGACATCAAACCCTCCTCCGGCTTTATCAGCAACCAGGGAGGAGACGATCTCCAAAGCTACCCTTGATGACTGCATAGCTCAACAAATACGAGCTCATCAAGCGAACGAAGCAGCAGGCCAGGTCGTCAAAACTGGGCGACCTTATCCAGGCTGGTACGACCAAATTAAGTACCCGCCAGGATACAATCCTCAAATTCCATGTGTATAAGGGGACGGGCAATCCGCATCAACACGTTGCTCAATTCAGAGCTTTGTGCAGTAATACCGGGGGCGATGACAAACTGTTGCTTCGCCAGTTTGTTGGCAGTTTGTTGGAGACGGCATTTGAATGGTACTCCGAGCTCCTAAATGACTCTGTCAAGTTATTTACGGAGATGGAACTACCGTTCACACAGTGGTTCGCAAGCGCAAGCGAGCGCACCCCAATCACAACATTAATCAACGCCAGAGTGAAACCGGGAGAGACCTGGGTTCAATACGCAATTTGGTGGTGTAACCTATGGTCAAAGTGTGAACAGCGTATAGAAGAAGCTCCTGCTATGGGCATGTTCGTGGGGACCTTTGATCCTCAGGAAACTATATCCCAGTTTATGATATTCTTCAAGCCGACCACCTTCCAGGCCTTGATTGACAAACTGGCCCAAATGGACCAGATGGGCTATAGGCCATCCTCTTCAAAGACAGATCTTCGGAATGAAAAGGGCACAGGGAAAGCGACCTTCGTCGTCAACGCTCAACAACAACCGAGTGACCCGAAACCGGTTGCTCGCCAAAACAACAAATCAAGATCCCTCGAAGAAAAGTTGAGACGCTCTTACTCGTTCCCCCGGGATAAAACGAGGAGACTATTAGAATTGGCGGTGCGCAACAGGCTCATCACTCTGCCCGATCCGAGACGTCCACTGCAATCGGGCGACATCAACAATCCCAATTACTGCCCCTACCGCCGAATAGTGGGCCACCCAATCGAATATTGCTACGTCTTTAAAAACTGGGTCGAAGACCGGTACCAACAGGGCAAGTTCACGCTGTCCGAAAACTGGAAGGTAAACCCACCGCAGCAGCACGCTCCTAAAAAGGTAGATACGTCAGGGGCATCATGCTCATTTATAGGAAAAGCTCCATGGGAAGTGGTCCTTTCAGCTAAAACTAAAAGAATGCTGAAGGATCTTCAAGCATGTCCGACGATTATATGGAAAAGCCCGCTGGAGCCTGAAATTATTGACGAAATGCTGGAACCGCGCCCAACGCCAAAAGTTGGTAACGATGGACAAAACCTCCAGGCCAAGCCTCCGAAGTCTTCAAAGAAAAAGAAAAAGGCCAAGAAGCCATCCGGCTCGACGGCAATCGTACGGGTTTGCAGAAATACATCGATGCACTGGAGGAATAAAACCAAGAGGTATGGACCCTAGTCACACTGAAAGAGTTCTTCAAGCATGTTCTTGAGAACGGAAACAGTGACATTGATGAAGGAGATGATTCTTCGAAAGAACCCGAGGATTATGTAGCGAGTTGCCACATGATCTCTCACTCGTTGATAAATAGCAAAGAAGCTCCTGACGTAGAGAAACTGGGGGCAGAACCAGAATCCATAGAACCGTCAGATGACCTCATCGACAAGCTGCTGAACGAAGCTCTTCAAAAGAGCAAAGCTGATCGAGAACGTGAAGCGGCCATTTACGAAAAGGCCAAGCGTCGGTGTCAGGCCAAAAAAGCTCAGGTGATGAGAAGCCATAAAGTACCTCAATCGGATCAAAGTGTCCTTGCCACCAGAAAGAGCAGAATCAAGATAAGGAAGCAGTTTGCCAAAGCTCTGTCAATGGGAATGAAGCTACCGCCTTTCAAAGAAAATACTTCCGGGAGTACGTGCCCCGACGAACTAGATGTAAATCCGAACTACTGCTTATACCATCGGAAGGTCACACACCCTACCGAAGAGTGCAATGCCTTCAAGAAGTGGTGGCAGGGATACGTTGCCCATCGATAACAATTCAAGCAAATGAAGCGCAAAACCCGTCGGGAGCAAAGAAGCACGACAGATGAGCATAAAGGAATAGCCGGTAGCTGTCATATGGTTGATGCCATCCCAACAAAGGGGAAGTCTCAAGTTCTTACCTCCGGGAGCGATTCGGACGAGGAAATGACCCTCGGCCCTCTCTTCAAGAAATCCACCTCTGGAAAAGAAGAATAGATGAGGAACTGTGAAAACATTCAGCTGCGTAACCGTACGTTGCCTGAAAAGAATCTCGGACCCTCAAACAAAGGTTCAGGCAAAAGAGACAAAGGGAAGGAAAAAGTCCCTGAGGAGATCACTCTCGATGATAGAATCGTCGAAGAGCTCACAGCCAAGGACCCGCTCAAGAAGAACAAGGTGGATTACAATATCCTGGCACATCTGAGAAAGACACCCTCACAATTGAGTATCTTGGATGCCCTTCTCCTGTCTAAAGAGGCATGAGATTTCCTGATCAAGGCGTTACAAGAGCCCGACCAATTTCAAGCCTTCCTTGCAGAAGAAAAGATGAAGGACGAGCTGGAAGAAGTCCGCACGTCTGACATCCCCTTCAGCGATGAAGACCTCCTTCTCGGAACGTGTGAGCACAACCGTCCGTTATATGTAACAGGGTATTGTCACGATATCAAGATAGAGAAGATCCTGGTCGACAACGGGTCCTCCGTCAACCTTCTCAATGTAAGAGTGTTGAAGGAGATTTGCATGAATGTGCAGCACCTAGCTCAAGATAAAATTACCATCTCCGGTTTTGACTCCCAATCATCACAAACGCTCGGGTCTGTAATACTGACATTACGCTTCGGGCTGCTTGTCACTGACATCAAGTTCCATGTTATTGACGCCAAGACTTGCTACAACGCTTTGCGCGACATGCCTTGGTTACATGAGTACAACATCATCCTTTCTACACAACATCAGTGTATGAAGTACTTCAAGGATGGCCTCGAGTACACAGTTACAGGGGAGCTGAACCCATTCTCCGTAAATGAAGTCCGCAAATATGAAGATGCCAAATACTTCTTACCAGGCTTCGAAGACATGGAAAGATGTCGCAAACCTGAGAATAAACAAAAAGCCATCGCCACTATCTCGATATTTAGGAGCGATACCGAGGAAGATGAAGAGATGGTCTACTCGGGACAACCCCAAGGCAACAGGCCAGGACCATCTACTCCTATTCTGGTCTTTGGCAGTGACTCTGCGGACGAGACCAACACAGTGTTCTCCGTCCGCCCGTCAATACAGACCTTTACTGGAGCTGACTAGAGTTTACAAATTACCATGGTTCCGCAACGGCATTACAAAGAACTTGATGCACTTGATACATACAGCGTGTAAGAGCTGCAAACCTTCTACGTCCCTCCTAAGCAAAGAGGTGAAAATTCGATCCTTTTCTACCAATCCACGGAGACTAAAGTAGAGAAAGAAGTATGGCACGGTGCCAAACCTGCGCTTGACAGACTTCAACCAATCCGTCTACCTAGATACTACGCAGAGGGACTGAAAAGGCTATTGAGATGCCAATGTGTACCCTTCAAACAGACTGCTCGACAAGCCCAGTTCTATAACAAGATTTGGGACGCTCCCAGGACTCAGCGAAAGATGCCCAACGGGAGAATGGAGACGACTGGCCTTGGATACGTTCAGTCCAAGAAACGGGAGCGATTCTATGGCTGCCATGTTATAAATGATTTCGGTGGAAAAGAGAATGCCTTTCCAGATAGCGCTGATATTGAAACAGAGCGAAATCCAGCTGTGGGAATACCAAGCCCGTCATTCGAAGAACAGATTGAAAAGCTAATGAGAGAAGCAGGTCAAAAGGTTCGGGATGACCACAGCCGCGAAATGGCCATTTACGAAAAAGCCAGGACGCAACGTATCATTCGGCAGGCTACGGAAGATGACAATTCCCTTCACCCTCAGCCTGCTGTGCGCTCTCACGGCAAGAGAAAAGTCCGACGCAGAAGCAATGATAAGATCAAGAATGAGAATGATGCTCGAAAACAGCGAAGCGGATCTAAGAAGCCACGCGAGCGAGGAAAAGTTAGCTAGAACCTATCTTTTATGAAGAAGATGGGTCGGAAGTACTCTTCCCACAAGACAAGACAAGAAAAATATTCAGCCTTGTCATGAAGCATCAAATGATGACCCTCCCGGAGTCTCGGTACCCTGAATAGATAAACGAGGTCCATCACCCAGATTATTGCTCCTATCACCGAGCAATAGGACATCCTCTTGAAGACTTCTTCACCTTCAAAGACTGGGTCAAAGACCAGTATCAGCAAGGCGGGTTTGCTCTATCCGAAAGTTGGAGGGTAATCCTACCACGAAAGCATGAGCCAAAAGTAACCTACACTGCGAAGGGAAGTTCAGATCAACATCGAGCTTGGAAACGAGCTCGTATCTGCCACATGATAACATTCTCAAAGGAGGGAGAGCATGAGAATGCGGACGATCTCTCCCAGTGCTTCACAAATGAAGATGAGGACGAGGTGATCTCAGAATTTCCGCCGGCGCCAAAAGAGCTGGAAGATGGAATACACACCAAAGCAAAACAACCTGAGAAAAATCGACTTGGGGATGGCAAACGAGCCAAGGCCAACGTTCGTCAGTGAGCTGCTGTCTGAGAAACAGGTAGATACGTTAAAAGATGTGCTTATGCGGTATAAAGACTGCTTCACATGGAACTATTCCAAAATGCCGGAATTAGATCCAGAGATAGCTGAGCATAAACTGGCGATATTGCCGTACGTCAAGCCAGTCAAACAGGCGCCAAGAAGAATGCGGCTCGAGCTTGAGATGAGTATCAATGCCGAAGTCAAGAAGCTAATCGACTCCGGCTTTATCCAAGAAGTTCAATACCCTGACTGGATTGCCAATATCGTTCCGGTAATGAAGAAAAATGGGACAGTACGCATCTGCGTAGATTTTCGGGATCTCAACAAAGCTTGTCTGAAGGATGACTTCCCAGTGCTTGTTACCGAGCTGATGATCGATAACACATCCACCCATGAAGTCTTCTCCTTCATGAATGGATCTTCGGGGTATAATCAAATAAAGATGCATCCTGAAGACCAAAAGCACACTGCTTTCCGGACCCCGCTAGGCATATTCTGCTACAAAGTGATGCCCTTCGGTCTGAAGAACGCTGGCGCCACTTACCAGAGGGCCATGACAAAGATCTTTGATGACCCCATACACGAGATTGTCGGATGCTATATTGACGACCTCGTGGTGAAAAGCAAATCATATGAGGAGCACTGGGAGCATCTGAAGATAGTGTTCCAGCGCCTTCGGAAGTACAACTTGAAGATGAACCTTCTGAAATGCGGGTTTGGAGTTTCCTTAGGCAAATTCCTAGGATTCATCGTACGACACAGGGGCATCGAAATAGACCCGTCAAAGATCAAGGCGATTATGGAAATGCCTTCGCCAAGAACTCTCAAGCAACTGCGGTCTCTCCAAGGAAAGCTCGCGTATATCCGGCGATTCATAGCTAACATCTTCGGCAAATGCCGTCCCTACAGTCATCTAATGAAGAAAGGGACCCCATTCGTTTGGGATCGCAAATGCCAAAGCGCACTGGACGAAATCAAGCAATATCTGCAGAACCCACCGGTACTGACCGCTCCGGTCAAGGGAAAGCCCCTCATCCTGTACACAACAGCCCTTAAAGGTTCTTTAAACGCGTTATGGGCACAGAAGAACGACCAGGGGAAGGAGAGAGCTCTCTATTATTTGAGTCGAGTTCTCCTAGGGGAAGAAAACTATTACTCCCCCATCGAAAAGCATTGCCTGGCACTGATCTTCGCGATAACGAAGCTCCGACATTATGCCCTGGCACATGAAGTCCATCTCATATCAAAGGTGGATCCTCTCAAGTATTTGATGTCGAGAGCCATATTAACAGGAAGGATTGCCAAATGGGCCCTCCTCTTGATGGAGTTCTCGATAGTATATCGACCCCTCAAGGCAATAAAAGGCCAGGCCATTACCGACTTTCTCATTGAGCATCCGATACCCTCCGACTCTCCCTTAAACCGCGAATTGCCGGACGAACACGCGTTTGACACAATTGACGGGGAGAAAGAAGGGAGTGATACCCGATGGGAACTTTACTTCGATGGAGCGTCCTCCTTGAAGAAGCGAAAGCAAAACACCCTTATGATTAAAGCCAGGGTGGGCCTTATCTTCGTGACCCCACAAGGAGGGATAATGCGTTTTGCCCTTTCCTTAATGGAGCCAAGAACAAACAATGAGGCTGAGTATGAAGCTTTGATAGCATGTCTCGAGATTTCTATCAACATGGGGATCAAAAACCTCTTTATATATGGAGACTCCCAACTGGTCGTCAGCCAAGTAAATGGCGATTATCAGACGTGTAAACTCGAGTTGGTAAAATATGGCGAGAGAGTACAGTAATTGCTGACGCAAATCCCCTCCTACACCTTGGAAAGCATACCGCGTGCGGAAAATAGTAAGGCGGATGCGTTAGCCGAGCTCTCCAAAGAACTAGCCGACGAAAACCTCGATGACGTAAGGATCATTGTGCAAAGCCGCCAGATTCTCGCACCAGCAGAGATATCTCCGAAGCCGTCTGAAAGAAGGGGAGCGACTGAACAAGCGGTCTTCCAAATAGAGGATGAAGAAAAAGCGAAGGATTGGAGAGAAGTCTTCATAGAATACTTCAAATCCTATCGAACGCCCGAAAATGCATCATCGAGACATCAGCTCATGAAGTGAGCTCTGTCTTTCGCCTTCGTTAATGATACTCTATATAAGAGATCGTTCGATTGTTTATGTTTAAGGTGTCTGGGGCCAGAAGAAGCAAGGAGAGTCATCCAAGAAACTCATGATGGACTCTGCGGTTCCCATCAAGTCGGGCCAAAGATGAAGCTGAAGATCAAAAGAATGGGCTATTATTGGCTCACGATGATTCAGGACTGTCTCGAATATGCGAAGCAGTGTCACTCATGCCAAATTCATGGGGATTTCGTCCACCAGCATCTGAATCCGCTACACCCGACATTGGCTAACTGGCCATTCGAAATGTGGGGAACCGATATAATCAGGCCCATCGAACCAGCATCATCCAAGAGACATCGGTTCATACTAGCAACAACCGATTACTTCTCTAAATGGGCAGAAGCAATACTATTAAGAGAGGTGAAGACGGAGAACATCCTCCATTTCTTCAAGACACATGCTATCTACTGGTTCGGCACTCCACGAAGGATCATCTCGGATAATGGGCCGGCCTACAGAAACCACAAGATCAGTCGCTTCGCACAGCAGCATAAAATAGATTGGATATATTCTTCAGTCTATAACCCCCGAGCTAACGGTCTAGCTGAGGCTTTCAACAAAACCTTGATGAAGATTATAAAGAAGAAGGTGTCCAGAAATAAAAAGGACTGGCATGAGAGATTGCATGAAGCTCTCTGGGCTTATCGGACCACATTCAAGACAGCCATGAATACAACGCCATTCACGTTGGTATTTTGCAAGGAAGCAGTATTTCTCTTAGAGATAGAGCTACCCTCTCTACGAGTAGCGGTTCGATATGAGCTGACGGATGAAGAAAATGCCCATCTTCGACTTGAGGAGCTCGATGCCCTCGATGAAACTCGTCTCATGGCGCAGCAAAACCTAAAAGTTTACAAAGCAAGGATGACACGCTCATACGAAAGTTTGACTAGGCCAAGAATATTCTGCCAAGGCGAACTCGTACTAGTCGTAAAAAGACCTATGATCCATAATCGTACTAAACGGGGGAAATCTGAGTCGAACTATGAGGGCCCATATATCATAGACAAAGTCTACCAAGGTGGGGCCTACTTGCACATGGATATGCATGGCGAAAGACCCTTCCGACCAAAAAACGGCCGGTTCCTTAAGAAATACTACGCTTGACAAGTCACGGCTCAAGTTAATGATGGATGACAACGCTCGTGTCCGCTCGCTATCTTCCTGAGTCCAAACTCTATAAGTAGTATCCAGCGAAACCTCGCCTCAAAATCCCAACGGACTGCAACGTCCTTAAACTAGTTATGGACCAAGATGTCCTTAAACTAACGATGGACCGAGATGTCCTTAAACTAACGATGGACCGTGATGTCCTTAAACTAAATATGCCGCCTCAAAACTTGGCGACAGTGGAATCCAGGTCCACAAGTCCTAGCAGCGAGGATTGCAACTTAATATTTCGCCTCAAAACTTGGCGACCGTGATGTCCTTAAACTAAATATGCCGCCTCAAAACTTGGCTACAGCTACCCCGGTTGGCGAAGTCCCACCGTAAAAAAAACAAAAAAACGATATGTTCACAAGCGAAATGGGCACGGATGAAAACCCGAAAGGGCTCCATGAGTAAAAACAACAGGACTGCCAGCGAGTTTGTGAAAACTCTTAAGGGTGCGGACTTGTAAAAAAAATCATGCTTCCTCTCGACCTTATAAGGAGAAAATTCCTGCGTGGGATCCTTATGACTCATAAGGGAGCAACACACTTAGGGATCCCCATGATTCCTAAAGAGAAATTACACTTACGAGATCCTCACGACTCGTAAAGAGAATCCCCCTTATGAGACCCTCACGGCTCATAGGATTCGAAAGCCTTAAGTTACAGAGATCTGAACCTGTTCTTAAGCTATCACATCCCCCAGATTGCCCTACAAGTTGTTCAATATTGACCCTTGTATACAATCCACGGGCACAAATAAACGTTTCCCCCACCAAGTTCCACCAATGGCGCGAAATTTCCCCATTTGGTGAACGACACTTGTAAGTCCTCTTGACTTATAAGGAGAAAACACTCTTATAAGATCTTTACGACTTATAAGAGAACACACACTTAAGATTCCTCACGATTCCTAAAGAGAAAACGTATCTACGAGATCCTCATGACTCGTAGAGAGAAACACCTTTATGAAACCCTTACGGCTCATGAAGTCAAAAGCCTTAGTCGACAGGATCCTAACCCTGTTTGCTAAGCCACCGTTGTTCGAATCGACAAAGTCAAATGATGATTCACTCCTGGCAACAATCCCAGTGGTAGTGATGCTGATGCCTAGATCGGTATCAAATTCCAAGCCCTTTCACGGCAAATGATGATTCGCTCCTGGCAATATTCTAGTCGCAGGAATGCTGATGCTAAGATTGGTATCAGACCTCGGCTTCCATACTCGCAATAAAAATCAGTGAGCAAAAATGCATATAAAATAGCCGAAATGTTTGGGCAACTTGCAATAAAAATCAGCGAGCAAAATATATGCATATAAAAATAGCCAAAATGTTTGGGCAACTCGCAATAAAAAAACAGCGAGTAAAAAGAAAAAACAGCCGAAATGATTGGGCATCGCGAAAAATAGCCGAAATGATTGGGCAATCGCGACTTTCGCGATATAAAAAGCTGAAATGATAGAGTATCGCGGAAAGAAAAAAATTAAATGAAACTTTTGCCCTGCAGGTAAGATCACATCGATCCCTATATACAATCTATGGGCACAAATGAAAAAGGAACCATATTGTCCCACCAGGCTTCGTCAAAGGGAAGCCAGATCTCAATGGCTACATCTACAGTCTAGAAATCAACAACGGCGTCCCTTCTCGTTCCAACTAGAAGCAGATACGACGTCAGCAAAACGGAGCCACGGCAAAGTCCCCTAGTTCCAAATCTCGACGGTTCACAGACAACCTAGAGACTACCTCGGAGCCATGGCAAAGTCCCTTAGTTCCAAATCTCGACGGTTCACAGACAGTATAGAGACTACCTCGGAGCCACGGCAAAGTCCCCTAGTTCCAAATCTCGACGGTTCATAGACAGCCTAGAGACTAACTCGGAGCCACGGCAAAATCCCCTAGTTCCAAATCTCGACGGTTCACAGACAACCTAGAGACTACCTCGGAGCTATGGCAAAGTCCCTAGTTCCAAGTCTCGACGGCAGTATCCACAACCTAGAGATCAACAACAGCGTTCTTCCTCCCTCAAGCAGGATGCAGACGCGACATCAACAAATAGAGCCATAGCAAAGTCCCCTAGATCCAAATCTCGACGGTTCACAGACAACCTAAAAATAATCTCGACATTCGTCGCAATATTGTAGACACAATGTCAACAAACGAAGCAAAAGAAGATCCCTAGTTTCAGGGTCTTGACGGCAACTCAAATGAGACCTGAAAGACTATCGGAGACCATTCCACTCCAGCGCGGAGTGATCATGACTCATCGGGGCTCCCAAACTGAGCCTAACATCAAGTAAAAAGCCACATGGAATATCCTTAACGCTTTTTCTTTCGACGATAATATCACCTGGAAGATTACTTGAAGACGTCTTGTCCAGCCTCCGAAGGGATCAGAGACACGACAGTCGCAGGTCTACTCGAACAGCAAGATCGCATATCGAGGAATACACCGGCCAACGCAACGGTACGACGGGTAAAAAACCCTAGTACCACAGACCCTAATGGACTTCTATTAGCAGGAGTTAACTGTATCGTTAGGACACCCTTGTAAGAACTTCTCGATTCTTCTCGACTCGTGGGGAAAATAATGTTCCTGTGAGAACTTCTCAACTCGTCTCGACTCGTAGGGAAAAACCTTAGGCAACGGGGATAAGGACCTGTTTTCTAAGCACTGGGGGCCTGCAAGTCGGTCCAAGATGGACTATTGCATACTATTCACGGGCCACACTCTCCAAAACCGAATATCAACAAGGAGGGAAACAACCACTTACGAGTTCTCTCGACTTGTAAGGGGGGAAATTCTCTTATGAGATCCTTATGACTCTCAAGAGAAAACGCACTTAGGAGTCCTCATGACTCCTAAGGAGAAAATACACCTACGGGATCCTCTCGACTCGTAGGGAGAAAACCCTTTATGAGACCCTCACGGCTCATAAAGTTGAAAAGTCTTCGGCGGCAGACCTGAACCTGTTTCCTAAGCCATCGCTGCCCTGCAAGGAGATCAAAATAGACTATCTACAATGGCGCTCGCACTTAAAAAATAAAAAAACTCATGTACAGGGGCGAGATACACGCACAAATATATGATGAACAGAAAACATTCAACAAAAAGTATTCAACAGGTAATAATAAAATACATTGAAGCAAATATACTACTCTTCATGGAAGAGATCACCAAATGTGGGATCAGAGATGCAAGGGTTAACAAAACAATAAATAAATTTTTCCAATTCTCTCTCTGCCCTCTCTACCATGTCGAAGCGGCGGTCTTCGTGAGGAGTTGCTCCCCATCGATTAGCGTCATGCTCATCGATGAAGGCAGACATGATGGCCCGCCGAGCTCGTATCTGACTCAGTAAATGAACTCAACGATCCTTCAGAGGCTGAGTAATCAGGTAGGCCTCGTGGAAACATTCAATCTTGTCCTCCGCCGCATCAAGAGTCGCCGAAGTCATCTGCGCTGGATGATGAGGGATATCAGCAAGCACAGACAAGAAAATCATTCGGAGCCAAATGGAACCCATAGGAAGAGAACCCCTATGAGCTAGGAGCTCATACAATACCGTGTCACATTGGTCATCAGTAAGAAAAGGTCCGCTAACCGAGCGGCAAAGCGAGGAATAATCTCCTCGATAGGCACCTCCCAGGGTTGCCGACGAGCATGAGGATGGTTGCAAGCCATAATTCTTGGTTTGTTTCTAAAAAATGATCACCCTAAGGTCTGAATGGATATCTCTCTGTGAAGAAAGAGGAAGACGAAGCTTCAGGTTATAAAGAGAAGTATTCAAGTGTAGACACGGAAAATTTTGTGCATAGTGGAACTATTCCCAAGGTCGGAAAAAGGGGCATGAGGAACAAGATAGTTGACCCGTAGGAATGAGAACAAGGAGGTGAAACGACCCCATCAGCAAAGTCTCACGTGCATGACACGTGAGCACCTACATTGATCCTTTTGGGGACTAAAGCGGTATCGCACGTGCATGACACGTGAGCGCCGGCGCTAGTTCAGGATTAAAATCCTCAACAGCGCCTCACATGCCTCACGCGCAAAACATGTGAATGCCAACAATAGTATAACGACACTTCATGCAAGAAATATGTGAGCATTGGAAAAAAAGGAGGAAAGAGGAAGTTTTGTCATTCATGTTCCAGGAACATATACATGGTAAAAAAATGTTTACAATGGTAAAACACTAAATCCCGGACATGGATTGAGGAATTCAGAAGCAAGGCCGAGTCAAATACTGCTGGCTTCTTAGACCATTTTCGTGTGCATTTTCTCATGAATGCAAGTGTCAGGATTCCCGCTGATATCGTCCGTCCTCTGGAAGGCGGAGATTATCGTCGTCTGTTGGAAGACTTGATGCAAGATATCAACATGATCATCTCGCCGCCTCTTCGAGATCAAGCCCATCAGATATACTGAGTGCACCTTGTCTTCGGCATCATCAAGTGCTTCAAGCGGCATGACTTCGTTAAATTCGGGAAGTGCTTCCCAAATCGCCTCCACGATGATCTTCAAAAGAGCGGAACGACGGGGGAGTAGTCGACCGTTGTATTCATCGAAGCGACGCATAAGCTCAGCGCATTAGGCATTCGTAAACTCCTGGTTTTGACAGCAGCCTTGGACGCGAATGTATTGATACGAGATAATTTCGTCAAGATCATACAGGTAAGCGACCATAGTATCTAGAAAAAAAATCAGTGAGAGTTTAGTGATCAAAATGATCAAGAAAATTCTTATTGTGAGAATCAAAAAAGGATTCTCATTAAACAGACACGGGAGTTTAAACAACTCGTAACATCCTCATAGAGAAAACAAGTTCTGTTAAAATACTCAACGAATTTAAATTCGTGCAAATAAAAAAAACCTATGAAAATGTTCTCAAGAACACCAGGAAATGAAATTCCTGAAGGGCCCTTTTGAGCTTTCAGAGCTAAGCTCTTCGGTGAGAAATTAAATTCCTTTTATGCGGTGGAATTAAATTCCAAAAACCCCCATGATGGGGAAACAAAAAATAAAAATGCCATGGATCCTTAAAAATCAGAGGGGGGATGCCCAAGACATTGAGGTTTACTACTCAAAGATCACGTCTTTGAATCTTTAAGAGATGGGTTTCAGAAGAGAGCAAAGCTCTTATGGTGGATTTAAAATCAAAAAAAAATTTAAGAAAAGGGTTTCTTTGTTATTCAAGATCTTTACCTAAAAAAGGGTTTCTTTTTCTGACAGAGTTTAACTCTGAAATTGCAATAGGCAGAGAACTAAGCTCGGAAGAAGAGAATTAAATTCTCGAAGAAGACAAGGAAAGAAGAAAATGAAAGAACAGTAGCTTCCCAAAGACAAACCCCTTGCATTTATAAGACGTGACAAGCGCGGTTCACCTCCCCATTGCCCTAGGCAATCTAACGGCTGTAAAGGTGACAGCGTTGCACTCACGTGCAAGCCACATAAGAACAACGATGTGGGGGCATTTGTTCCCTTATAAAAAAATAAATAATAAATAAAAAGTGATGGGAAAAATTTCCCAAATGGAGCATCACGTGCCCACACATGATGCGCCTTGGAGCAAAGATTATAGGTATTGCGCTTAACAAATAAGGCTGAAATTGAGCCTCACGAGCAGGCACGTGAGCATCTATATACAAAGTATGTAGACGCCTTCCTAAAACAAATAATAAGCCAAAGAAGCTCACGTGTCAGCATGTGATGCTCTTTGTTGAGCTTAACTTCGTGGGGGTCACGTGCCACACGTGACATTCCTAAACATCAGCTTACGTGCCAACACATGATACCTTTCTCTGGGACTGCTGCATATAAGCAAACCAGTTTAATGCCATGGGGGTCACGTGCTACACGTGAGGGTTCCTAATGCCTTCTGAGCCGATAAAATTAAATTCTAACTAAAAGGGATCAAAACCCTGTTTGGAAAATATTTCCCCAATCTTTCTAAACAAGAAAGATTACGCTCTGTAAAACAGAGCACCGTTGGATTAAAAATTCAAGGGTGATTAAAAATTACCAAGCTACAGAATAAGCTCTGTATGGGAAAATATTTCCCCAATCTTTCTAAACAAGAAAGATTACACTCTGTAAAACAGAGCACCGTTAGATTAAAGATCCAATGGTGATTAAAAATCACCAAGCTACAGAATAAGCTCTGTATGGGAAAATATTTTCCCAATCTTTCTAAACAAGAAAAATTACGCTCTGCAAAACAGAGCACCGTTGGATTAAAGATCCAATAGTGATTAAAAATCACCAAGCTACAGAATAAGCTCTGTATGGAAAATATTTTTCCAATCTTCTAAAAACAAGAAAAATATCTTCGGTAAAACAGAAGTCCGTAGATCAAAGATCCAATGGCGGATAAAATCCCCGAATCAATTAAAAAATCTCTCAATGAGAGATTTCCTTAACTAAATCAACAAACTTGCCTCTACTATATAAAGGACCCGAGACTGAAAGGAAAAAAGATAGGAACCCCCCCCATAAGATTTGAAAAACAAAAAAAAGAAGAAGAGTTCTCTTCGAAGAAAAGAAACCCTAAGTAAGAAAAAAGACCTAGAGATCATTTTATCTCCTTTTACAAGAGTTTAACTCTTCTAAAAAAAAGAACTTGGTTCTTCCTCTGGTTGAGGTCTGCAGAAGCAGATCTCCCCGCAAGTTGAGAATTTAATTCTCATCGGGGAGATTTTGTTATGCAGTCCCAAAACTTGGAGGAAAGAACTAAGTTTGAAGAATTTAATTCTTCCAAATCATATAGGAATTTAATTCCTCTAGGGTTTAACCATGCATAAGAATTTAATTCTTAAAAAACAAAGGACCTGAAATTCTCAAAACTCAGATCAAGATCTCCATGCACATAAAAGAAACGATTAGCGTATAATGCTATAACAACAGATCACGTGTTCCCACGTGAGCAACTCTGAGGAACAAAAAGGAACCACAGAGATCGAGTCACGTGATTCCACGTGACCCCATAATAGTGCTTAGCACTTGTAAAAGGAAAAGGGGAATAAATTCAGACAGTTTCCATTTTTGGGGCGCCTCACGTGATCCCACGTGACCCCCAATAGTGCTTAGTACTGATAAAAGAAAGGGGAATAAACCCACAGAAGCAATGCCCAATTTTCGGGTGCCTCACGTGCTACACGTGAGCACTCCAAATTGCAGTGTTTAACACTGCTTTAGAGCCTCAAGTGGGAGCACGTGAGCGCCAAGCGGATATCGGTATTTAACATTGTGAGAGGCCAACCTTAGCCCAAATTAGCTAAGTCTCCCGAGGCCAAAACCTTTTGACCATCAATCAATCGAGTCCTCCTATACTCAGGTCTCCCCAAATTGATCTTAGTTCTAAAGATGACCAATGATCCCCTGACACATGGCATCTAAAATGATGTTCATTCCATCATGGTCTCTCCATTCAATCTGGAGTTCGGTTCAAGGGTACATCTCTCCACACCTCATGTCGTTGTAATTCTTCAACGATGTCAGAGAGGTGGAGGGTCCCGACAACCAACAGCTCTTGGATGCACTCCCAAACGCATGAGCATACCCCAATGGACCGTAATGTCCTTAAACTAGCTACGGACCGCAGCATCCTTAAACTAACCCCTCATACCAAAATTGGTGATCTACGGACCGTAACGTCCTTAAACTAAAGCAATAGAGCCCAAATTCTCTTTTGTTGGGTCAGAATGGTCCCAAAATCATGCTGAGTAGATCTCAGTCTAAAATTAGACTAACGTATCCTCAACAAATATTTAAGTTGATCTTAATCCCAAATGAGATTAATGATCCTTAAATCAAACCAAACCCAAATCTAAGAAAATACGGATTTGGACTAATCCACGCCCTATGGGCGACAACACAATTTAGTCTCCATATACAATCCACGGGCAACCAAAAATAAAACAAACACACACGACATGAAGTGAACTTCTGGAGCAGGAGAAAGTGGTTACCGCGATACGGTAACGTAATTAACTGCAAGGGTTTGCGCCTGCAGGGAAGTGCGTCCCCACAATAAAAAAAAACCTCACAACGAGGGAGAATCTGACGAAGTCTGCTACAACGGCCGCATCTATCTAAACCTTCGATACACGGTGCTATAAATCAACTTGGTATCTTCGGAGAGGTGGACAGATAAAACCAAATAGTATCTGCTCCCAAATGCAGGCAAGACGTATGTCTTCCCGGTTTTCGGCAGTAAACATGCCTCATGAAGCATTAACAGTCGTATGGAAAATGTGGGAACAAATTCATCACTTGCGCCCGTGGCGTGCACGTGGTGCGCTTGCGCACAGGGTGTGCGCGTGTTGCTCTTGTGTCCGAAATTGGTGGAGCTGGCACTTCGAGTTGTGGAGCTTAAGCTCCTGGGGGTTTCCCTAAGGGAAAAATCCAGAAGCGTTTCCTTTGATGGGGTCATCCCAACCTTCTTCTATTTTGGCCAAAAATATGCTCTTGAATCTTCAAAACTTTGGATTTTGAAACTTGACCGATTAAACGGGGTCTCTTTTCCCTTTCCAAGCCTTGGATCTCGTCACAATGGGGATTTTGGTGATGGGTTATCCTTCTTCTTCCTCTTTCCTTTTCGGATCTTGAGAAGGAAGAAGGAGAGATGCAAAAATCTCCCCTTTTAGGGATTTAATAGGAGATTCACTCTCTTTTCACTGGGTTTTGTTGCCTAATCTTATTTATTTTACAAAAAGAAGGGTTTCTCTCTTGATTTAATTCAAAATATAAAGAAGAAGAACCTTAAGGAAAGAGAGAGGAAGCTCAAACCCTAGAATAGAAAATAGGATCAAAATTTTTCTTGATTTCTTATTATGATTGCCTTATATAGGCTTTACTGTAACACCCTAGCACGTTCTTACAATATTAATTGGTATTTTAAAACTTACTTTGTATTTCTTTTACTTTATTCTTTTGGGTTGCGATCGATTCGAATAATAGAGGTAGTTATCCGACCCGACCCGCATGTGTGAAACCCGATATGGTGCTAGATTAATATTTTTGTTAAATATTTATTAGTAAACTAAATCCATGAGAATCTAGTGTAACTGATATTTCTAGTATCAAAATTATATGCATATATCTTCTTGTATCCACATGTTAGAGATAAATTATATTAACTGTCATCTGGTTATTCCAACATCTCATATTTTTATACTGATGTTTATCATATAATATAATACCAAATATTCTTTAGATCTAGATATATTTTAGAATCCTTTTAAATCTTAAATTAGGGGTATAAGTTATTTAAAATATATTCTTGCATTATGTTTAGAAAATTTACGTATATGTATTATTTTCTAAAATATAATTTCCGTGAGATTTTGATAGAGACGGAATGAAATTTGATATTATTTGTATACTATTAGTTGTAATTAAACTATAATATAATAATATAACTTTATATATATATATACACACACACACACACACATATATACATTTAGTTTTTTAAAAGAATAAACAAAAACTTTCCCTATCCGTCTCCCTCTCTCTGTGTGTGTATGTTTCTTTCCCTCCCCTCTCTCTGTATCCTCTCTCTCCCCCTCACATCTTTCTCTCTCTTCTGCTATCCTTCTTCTATTGTCGTCACCGCCACATCCCCAACTCTTCATCCCGCCTTCGCACCATCTCCGGGCTCACCTCCATCATCATCATCACCTCGCTTCCTCACCTTGCCGGCATCCCCAACTACCTTCATCCTCCACTTCACCTCCGACCTTGTCCCGTCGTAGCCTACTCTCCACCGCAGTGCCACTTCCTCGTCCTCATCATCTCTGCTATCTCCTCAACTCACTAACCCTCATCCCTCGTCCTCGCCTGAACCCCAGAACCCATCAACCACACAAACCCAAAAACCACCACCACCACCTTTGCTGTTTCCTTTACCTAAACTTATCGCCGGTGCCAACCACCATCGACCCGACCCCATCACCTGCATCTCCATCTTCCCCAAGACCTCAACCGAGACCACACCCTCGCCCCGTCGCCGCACCAGCGACCTCCTCCAAAACCCCCGATAGCCATAACCAAGCTCCACCGCCTAAGCACCACGCCGACCATCCTCCATCGACCTCCACCAGAGCTCTGCCACCTGCTGCGAAAGACAAGTCTCATGGCCGCCACGACCTACTACTGCTTCCAGTCATGCCCACCACCGTGCCTAGACCGTGCCATGCCCCGTGCCTTGCTCTTGTACCATACCATGCCCGCTTCGTGCCCAGTTGCATGAAACCATCGCACCCTCCAAAGCATCAATCAACGCTAAAATCGAGCCCTGACATTTTGTCGAGCACTTATAAACGTTGCAATCTCTTCTGTTCCAGTCATCATGTCATCGTTCTCTCTGTCTTGATCATCATCGTATATGAGGCAAGTTCTAACTTGCAACATGCTAGGCTACTTATACCAAAATATACATATTTATATTATATGCATATATCTATAAAGTTGCAAATTATTATCAAATACAATTAATCCATATTTTATCATTTAGTACCACTAGCACGTGTGTGATCACAATTGATTAAGTTTATGCAAAATTACATCCATAAGTAGAATTTAATACATTCTAATTGATACAGTTTAATTTATAATATTTAACAATCGTAAAACGCTATTACAATTACGGTTAGAGACATATATTTTAACAAGTAATAGTGAATATATCAATTCCGTTAGCTAGATAACCATGACAATATATTATTGCTTTTATTGTGATTGGTTGCGCAAGTAAATATTTCTTCTGATGATACACAATACCTGACATGTGCACGACACGTTATCTTGCCATTGCTTTAGCTATACCGTCATATCTGTTACCTGTATTGGTTACCGATGTTAAAAATATTGACTTGTTATCCTGATTGACCTGACTTGTTATCTTACCAGACAAGACATGTACACGATTGTTCCTGTGTTAGCATTAAGTAGACACTCTATCGATACCTGACTTGAACATGAAACCTGGAAAAAAAAGGAAAATCAAGAATGAAACCCGACTTGTAACTCAACAGTTCACTACTTTCCAGAGACTGATCAATCGATACGAGCTTCGGGCTCCGGAATGATGATGCCGACATCATTCATCTATATATGACATTGTTTTATTGCCTAACGGCATGTCTTGGATTCAGTCCCGAGAATCATGACCGTGGTCCCTGGCACGCACGGGATACTATTGAGTTACGATGAGAATTATATTAATTGGTTTCAAATACCGTTAGAATAGATAACCTAGAAATACAGACCTTAGGATACACGAGAGATACCTGTAGCCTGTTGTTATATCACATGTGATTGTTTGTTTATAATTATACATTATTGTGCACATAACACTCTATATGGTACATTGCTCAGTTTAATATTATGATATTTATGACGCACTGACATCTGAGTTTTGCATGGCCTAGCTCGTTTAACCTTGTCGCAAGAAGATCAAGAATATTTGGACAAGCAAACTGAGCAGTGAGGAGCTTTGCCGATTAGTTTAGTGATATTTAGTTTATTTTATTATCTAGTTATAGTTTAACGTTGTGATCTCATAAGAGACGTAGTTAGGATATTATTTGTGTTGGATCCTTACTCGTTTCCGTTATTTTTTTATTATTATTTTATTACAGCAGTTGGACATGTGTTAACTAGATTTATATATGGATTTTGATTACTGATTGACAGCCGTAATGTGACTATAGAAGGATATTTTCTCGCCATAGATAGCATGAATGGTTTTGTCACGTACCGTATTTATGTATTTTGGGAAGCGGGGCATGTCAAACTTTACATTTTGCCCCTTGGACTTTACAAAATGGCTATTTGCCTCTCCCATACCCATGTGCTCATTTCTTTTTACACATGAACCATTAGTTTTACATAATTTGGTTTTATGCCCACTTAATTTACAATTTAACACTTGCTTGCATATAAAAATCTATTTATTACAAATTTCTTTTTCTGTCTTTTTCGATGGCCAGCTTCGCTTGAGCTCGAGGCGGTTTGGGCATGCTTCTGGTTGCTTGAGGTCGAGCCTGGGTTGGTCTAATCCGGGTCTATCTGGGCGTTAATTTTGACTTGTTGACCTTGACCTTTACTTTTTGTCATTTAATTTTAATTTTGGCAAATAAGGTGTAAATTTTGACCCCAACAATCATTAGGTGTTCATGATAAATTTTAATACCGTAAGCGCATGGTTGTTCTGGTTAGTATTTACGGGTCAATCCACAGAGAGGAGTAAATTTAAATTATTTATTAAGACAAGTAAAAGGAAATAGTTGATTGAATCTTAAAATTTAAAATTTAATGTAAGGAATTTAAAAGTGCAAATAAAAATCAAAATCAAGTTAAAATAAAGGTGGTTTTTTTTATAAAGAGAAGAATCTAGGGTTTTGTATTTTTTATGTTTCTATGGTTGGTTTAAAAGATACTATTTCTTTTCTTTATCTATTTTTAACATGTTTTCTATTACTTAATATAAAAGCATAGATTATATTAATTTGATTAAAGATAGCCAATCAATTATAAAAGATCATTTAGAAACTATATTAAAATATTAGTCCTAGTTAATTAAGAAAAACCTAGGTTTAATTTTCGATTAACAGTAATAAGTGATCAATCTATACTATCATGTTATTGATTAACCTAGAACCCTTTAATTATTTAGGTTGAATTTATTTTAATTAAAACCATTTCTTTACTGTCCCTAATTAGATTTCTAGTTTGTCCAACTTTCAATATCCTAATTAGTTTTTAGGTGTTATCACCGATCCCTAAATCTATTCAAATTGTCAATTATCATTATTCAATCTAGTTTATGAATGACAACTAAAAGAAAGGAATTATATTAAAAGAAATTCAAATTTGCCGCATAAGAAAGAAGAAATTCAAAATTGCCAACCACAAAAGTAAAAGCAATACAAACCCTAGAAAGAGAAAGTAAGTACACATATTTAAATAGAACATAAATAAATTTTATTGAAAATTAAAAGATTTCAATTGTTGATTTTTCTCTAGAAACCCCTTATTTGATAACAAGAGATAAATATCTAAACCCTAGACTATATAACGCTTTTTATAGTATTTCGGGATAATTGGAACAAACTTTACAAGATAAACAGCGAACACAAAATAACCCTAAAAATCTCAACTTCATTGCCTTCAAAATTTCGGTTGTTTTTTTTATAATTAAATGTATTCGGCTAAATTTTTAGCCATATGCATCTCTGGTTTGTTGCATCTTTTGTTATTTGGTCTCGAGATTTCCAAACTTTGTTTCAATTTCGCGAAATATTTCTCTATTTTTCTGATCATCTCCATGAAGTACATTCCGCGCACGTGATCTCCATTTTAGCGCAATTTTCCGTCCTTTTGCGTTTAAGCCCTACTATCTGCATTTATTTACAAGAACACCCAAAATAGCATAAAATGTGAAATATAAACGATAAATTTGATATAAAATGTGCAATAAATTACACCTATCATTAGGCTTAGGAACCAAATCCCAAGTTTCATTTTTCAAGAGAGCGCCCATCTCCTCATTCATCACATACTCCCATTGCTTGACATGTTGAGCCTCATGATAGCATGACGGCTCATTTTCATCAACTGGACCGGCAAATAAACACGAAGATGTACTCACTAAATTCCCATCGCGATAATGGGCGGGTTTGATAATTTTCTTGCCGATCTCCGAAGAGTTTGTGCACTCTCTACCTCCTCCAAGTTTTCATCAACTTGAGGTCTTTGAAAAGAATGAGAGTTACTCCACCTTTCACTTTGCTCCCCCGTCAATGGAAAAGAAGACCCGGATGGCGTAGGACCGCCCGATAACATCAGCAACTCAACGGCCACTTCAGATGCACTATCCATCTTATTCCCATTATCAATATGATCAATGAATACACTTTGAGGAGTAAAATAAGGTGATGCTTCATCGAAAACCGCGTCTCTAGAAACGACAAATTTTCCAGTATCCAGATTCATGCATTTCCAGCCTTTCTTGCGTTCGTTGTAACCGACAAATACGTATTTTTTCACCTTCGCATCCAACTTGCTTCTTTGAGAGGCTGGACCACGAACATAATAAGGTGAGCCAAAAACTTTGAAATTCTTTACATTCGGCTTCTCTTCAAATATCAAACTCATAATGAGACTTAATAGGACTAAGTGGTACACGATTTATAACATACGCCACATAAGTCATACCCTCCGCCCACAAGGCTTTAGGTAAATTCTTCGCATGCAATAAACTTTTACAAGTCTCCATAAGATGCCGAACTTTTCTCTCCGTGGCCCTATTTTGTTGCGGAGTCTCTGCACAAGAGAGCTCTCTTGATACCATTTTTTTGACAAAAAGAGAAAATTTATGCGATATAAATTCACCGCCATTGTCAGTCCTCAACTTCTTTATCTTCAAATTAAGAATGCCTTCAACGGTCTCTTTAAACTCCAAGAATTTAGAGAAAGCCTCCGATTTTTCTTTCACAAAATCGATCCAAGTGAATCTCGAAAAATTATCAACAAATAGTAACATATAACGAAAGGCGGAATAAGAGGGAGTGGCGCACGGACCCATCAAATCGCTATGAATACACTCTAAAAGAGTTTTGCACCGAGAAAAAGACTTGTCAAATGAAAGACGATGTGCCTTGCCATATTGACAACCCTCACATACCATCAGAGCCAAATGAGTTAATATTCGGAAGCCCGTTTACTAGATTCTTCACAACCATAGCTTTCAATCTATCCATGTTAAGATGTCCCAATCTCGCATGCCAAATAAAGACGCCATCATTCCCACTCATTTTGCTAACATAAGATGAAGAGGCCGTCAAAACAAATAAATCTTTAACCCTCTTGCCGGTGTGAATGACATCCACTTTCAAACTCGAAATATTGCGGAGAAACTTCACATCATTGGAGCCAAATAAAACATTGTAGCCGGCATCCACAACATTCACCACCGAAAAGAGAACTTTCTTCATACCTGGCACATGATACATACTCTTCAAAGTAATAGGATCATCATCGCAAGCAACGGTAACAATACCCTCTTTCTCCACCTGATGAATAGAATTATCCGCCATGTTAATAGCATCATTGCTCTATAAGTTTTGAGGGTAGAAAACTTAGAAGTATCGCCGATAAGATGATGACCACACCCAGAATCGACGATCCAATCGACATCAAAATTGATGGAAGCCATGACACCTACAGTAGTAGTCTCCGCCATAAAACACATTTCCTAATCATCATCTTGTTTGGCACCACCTTCTTTCTTGGTGACATTACTCGGCTGTAACTTTACACGTCAATTCTTTCTCATATGACCATATTTCTTGCACCGATGGCATTGAGGCTCTTTCCGATTTTCATCGCCATTTGACAAAGACTCATCATTTTTCTTTGCATCGAATTTCCTCATTTCTTTTATGATAATTCTTCTTCCGAGAAAAGAGGGCATCACCCTCTCCCCCGAAAATAGAACACCCGGCCATTTGGGGAGCTAAAGACTCTTGTGAAGAGAGAAGATTCTCGAACTCCACCAACGAAAGTTGCCGATCCCAACCTTGAATAGAAGTGACATATGAAATGTACTTCTTCTTTAGCCCCGCATAATATATCTCTTCATTTTAGATTTCGAAATCGGCTCATCCGGATCTAAAAAAGAGATCTCCAAATATAAATTCTTTATCTTCAAGAAGTATTAAGCGATGGATAGATCAACTTGAGTCGTAATAGATAACTCATTCTCTAAAAATTGCAACCACACCACATTTTTCTTATTGAACAACCCATCAAAAGTACTCCAAATTTTGGAAGCCGACCCATAATGTGATCGAACAACTCACGAGAGATGATTCTCTTCAAGAAAAACTCCGCCTTAGCATTCA
This sequence comes from Agapanthus africanus, assembly GCA_030015575.1. NCBI lineage: Eukaryota > Viridiplantae > Streptophyta > Magnoliopsida > Asparagales > Amaryllidaceae > Agapanthus > Agapanthus africanus. The sequence continues at coordinate 196,344,138 of CM057342.1, forward strand.
CCATTTACCATTTTTTCAAGGCTTCCGCATTTTCTTCACTATCCGCCGGGACCTCTCGATTATTACCTCCAACAACCTCCCATAACTCCTCCCCCATAAGGTAAAACTCCAAGCATGTCCTCCATATCTTATAGTTAGAATTATAAAGAACCTCGATACCGAGACCACCGAAACCTCCACGACTACTCGAATCCATTTACGATAACGACTCTTCTTCGTCAAGGGAATCTTGCAAAGTACCGCTATCGCCTTGTAGCTCTGATACCATGTGAAGAAATACAGATCCGAAATACCCGTAATCCAATTCTACAATAGTGGAACAAAGTTCACAATAGCCTAAGACTCACAACACACAATAGAAAAAGAGTATCTTAAATGAGAGAAAGTAGAGTATAAATTTCATTAATAATTCATGAGCATACAAAATAATGAAGCTTGGAAAACTTGCACAATGTAGGAGCAACGAAATGTTTTTGTGGTGGAATAGTTTCATAAAGAAGAAGAAGAAGTTGTTATAATTTGGTATGAGTTGAATTAATTGATCAAACACTTTCTGGATTAAGGAAAATGGGAAAATGAGGTCATTAATGGTTTTGGAAAGGATGAAAGGTGGATGGATTAATTAAGCCAAATTCAAAATTACTCATGCAAGCATGCCGGTAGGAAATATGTAGAGAGAGAATGGAGGATGGATGCATGGATGGATGTGTCATGTGTCTCCCACACATGTGTAAGTTCCAAAATATAAAACTAGCTCTCAACATAATATCTTCACTACGTCCCTCATAAAATAGAAAATAAAAATAAAGATAAAATACTACTAGATAATTTTCCAAAAACACTTTTAACATTAGGTTTTTGGAGCGAAGTTACAATCAAACTTGAAATTGTTTACAATAACAGTCTTTTCCATTTGGGCTTATCATTGGAGAGGAGTTGCACGTACCAAACTTTGTTTTATCCATGTAGATCGAAAAACTATTTTAGTGCACTAAGCCATACGAAAGCTGGCACTAAAGAATATTAGCCATTCATGAAAATAACAAAAGAAAATGATACATAATTCTGTAAATCAATTTAATAATCTTTATTAAAATTAATAAGTCAGAAGTATATAAATATATAATATATCAATATAACAATTTCAAACTTCAAAAAAAACTCAGAATGCTAAAACCTTGAGCTATATATTTTGATCCTTAATTTTTGGAGCATGCCTGCATGAATGAGTTTGTGGAATTTAGCTTCTTTCCAAAATGTTGTATGTGAGATTTTAACATAATATTAAACCAACTTGAATGTTTGCTATTGACATTATATTCCCTGGGCCTGAAATTTCTGAAAAAATATTTAACATGTATGTTTATTAGATAAACCGTGTAACTATCACGTTTATGGTCTTGTGAAGTTTTATTAGGTAATCTACTTATGATACATGTGAGTATGGGGAAAATAGAGGGAAAAGGTACATCAATCTATGCAAATTAAGTGAATAATTACATCATTTTAGACGTAACAAATTAACTCTCGTACAATAATCTTATCTTAATTTATGGTTTTAAGGGAAAGCCAAAATAGCAAAGCATACCTCTTTTCATCTACGTCACCAATCACGGGCGACTCATGTTGTATCGTTCCAAATGATGGTCCAACTTCCACTCTTATGATTCCTCGTGGTCTTCCAATGCATATTCTAAGGACATTAATAACAGTGTTATTGTTTCTTTCTTTAAAACTTTTCCCTATTAGTGTTTGTGTGTGGATGGGTGCCTGGGTGGATGGGTAGGGAATGAAGGAAGAAGGGCTATAAGCAAAGGGTTGGAGACTCAATTGAAGGAAAAATTATTCCATGTGCCGGCCGTATATATCCGGACAAGAGAGAATAAATGAAAGTGTGGGCCTCATACGCTGTCCAAGGCTGTCCGAAACTCTTCTCTTTCTCTCGTCCTCTGTCCGGGTATATTGCATCCGGCACACTGAATAATTTCTCCAATTGAAAGGAAGAATAGGAAAGATGAAAATGTATAAATCTAGAAGATTTCATATAAGAGGAGAGGGAGTTAATTATCTCTACATTTCTTTTGAGTTCTAAGTTTCTAATTATGCTGCCTGGCTGTATTTATTTGTGGATCCGAAGGGTTGCCTCAGTAATTTTTTTTTTTGGTTGATAAAAAACTTTTGGTATTAATTCATTGAATCAGCACTAAAACCGATTCTTTCATTCAACCTCCACTGGTACTAATTAAGCCATTAAATCAATAACTGTCCTCAAGTTCTGCTCCAAATTTAACAAAGAATTAGGAATTACAAGAAAACTTGGCTACTGAATTACTCATCTACAATTAATAAAAATAACTGATTATAAAATAATGGCTTAAATCATTTCATATTACGTACATTTCGTTCCTTATAACTACCCTGCATGATTCCTTATGCTAGCACCATTCTATTTTTGAAAATTCCAACATCACCACCATATATAATGTAATCAATATGTAAGTGTGGGATATGATAACTGGGTGTGTATATAAATGGAACAATCAAAATTGGATTTTCTATTCTCATTTAGTAGAATACTGTAGACATAAATTATCCAATTATAAATTAATCTTATTACTTTCATTAATACCACTCTCCTTTACCAATCTACTGTTACAACCAAAATGATATATTAATATAAAAGATGAGTCTAAAATAGTTAAGGATGAACATATAAAATGGTCCACAGCATATTCCATTAAATGCATTGAAGAAAATAAATGCATTTGAATGTGCATTAAAGTAGCACATACATGCTATAAGCACTCTTTTTTCAAATTAAATACATTCTTTTACACAAATATGCTTTTAATTGTATTAGATGATATAAATTAAATTAAGAATTAGATATATCAAAAGAGGACTGCCCAATTTTTTGTTTCGTTTTCACTTACCACAGTATTTTAGATTTAGATTTTAGAATAGATATATTTATAAACTAAAGTAATAGAAATAACTGACCATAAATAAATGAAATAAATATAAACTCCTTAAAAATATTATCTTTTCATATTTTATTCTCTATTTTCTAAGCACGACAATATACAATGTGATATAATAACTATTAAATGAAATGGTGAAGATAATTGACTATAAATGATGAAGAACATGAGTTCTTTTTTATTTTATCTCTTCACGTTTTTTTCTCCAACTATCTCTCATGGTTTCATTCTTTAATTAAATGAAATGATGGAAAAAACTGACTGTAAATGATGAAGAATATGAGTTCTTGTTTATTTTGACTTTTAGTATTCGCTTTTTTTTCCAACCATCCTTCATAATTCATTTCTCCTAGCTAATTGCACTTTATTTTTACTAAATACAACAACCATTTATAATATAATTAATATAAAGAGTGGACAATAAAATCGGGTGTGTATATGATAGGGACTGCGAAAAAATTAGGACTACCAAAATTTTATCTTATTTTTACTAAGTAGAGTACTATAGATAGAGATAGATAAATAGATATGGATATGAATATATACAGTTTTGAGATTAAAAATTATAGAATAAGATGTCATGGTTTTTTTTAGTATTTTTGAAAGTTCGATGGGTTTAAAAATAAATATATCAAGCAGTGGGTGTAGTCCTTGGGAAGTGGAAGGGTTATGTGAAAAACACAATAAAACACAGGAGGATTTAGAGAAATTTAGCCATGCAATTAAGTAATTGATAGGTCAAAGTTTCTCAAATAGACGGTATGATTTAAACTGAAATATAAAGATCAAGAAGATTTTGGATGAATCAGCATGCGGTCGTATCCGCAATTTTCTTGAGGTTAAAACACAACCAGAGTTTCATGCATGCAAAATATGGTTTCGTAAAATTAGGTTCTTACAAAATTTAGGATCGTTGGACAGCATAATCTATGAAATCAAATTTTTGTTTAACTTAAACAGGGCACCACCAGACATTGGAGTTTTTACAAAATGGAGTTTTGAGCTCTCAAAAGTTTTAGAAAAACCATTACTTCGAAGATGAACTTTATTTTATTTGCCAAACAAACCATGATTATTGAAACCCCACCAAACCGGTGCTCCGAAAACTGCAACTCCGTTTGAAATAAGAGTACTAGTATTTTTGCACGTGCAATGCATGTGTAAATATTTTGAACAACATATATCGGGACGCAGGTGCAAAATTTTTTATTCTTGGCGTTACATAAAAAATTATAATAAGATCTATAGTTTTTATAAATTTAAATTAAATGAATGTGATCGGTGATAATATTAGAATTGAGAAATTTATAAGTTATGTAAAATAACAAAGATATAAGGGTTTATGTATAAATTTGTATGTCATTTCTTTTTTTGGGTTTGAGCATGAGAGAGAGGAGGAGGGGGGTTTGACTTTTCATTTACTTATTTTTGCATTTTGTGGTGGACGACGTGGACATCTCCAATGCTCTATTTTGGTTATTGGAATTTTGTCATTTTTTCTATTTTTTATTTTGTTTATTATTGACATCATCTAAAGACTTCTAGTTGTAACAGTAACTAGCGTTTTTACACGCGATGTACGCGTGTATGAAATATAAGTACAAAATGCATATGTATAATTATTTTTTGAAATATATGAAATATAATTTCCATAAGAAATAAGTATTTTTGCATTTTCATGACCGATTGTATTTTTGAAATATATGAAATATAATTTCCATAACAAATATCCAGATTAACACCAACTTGGTTTTTCAGAAATATTGTATATAGTAAAATTAAAAGGATGACGATATTCTCAAGCTCTTATCTGATAAATCCACACCTAAACTTGTGTATGGACAAAATTTACGCCACTACATTAGTCTTTAATTCGCTCCCCCCAAATCGTATTCCATCACCCTCTTGTTTCCGCGACCCCTCACCCGCCACGTTGTCACCCTCGGCCTCTTCGTCTCCGACCTCACCGCGCTCATTCCCTCCATCCCATATCTTCTTCCTCTTCTACCTCCACCTTCTCAACCTCGCCAACAACCTACGCTCTCTTCTCCGATCCTATATTCTCGTTCCGGCGTTTCTCGACCCTAATGGATCTACTGGCTAAGATCCACCCGTGCTCAGAGATAAAGATAATTTTTCCTTTTTAGCAGAAATCTCTGAAATTTTGAGAAATAAAATCAACCTGATAGGTCAGAGTTTCTCAAAAGGGACGGCCGAGATCACATGATCTAACATTTTTATCGTCATCAGATGACTGCCACGTGGAAACTCATTATTATTTCCTTCGAGATATTTATGAGAAATTTCGCTCTCAGCCTCCTTTTGCTCATTTCTTGCCCAATTCGAGCCCCGATTCGATCTGAGGAATCCTTCTCAATCTTCGTGTAATTTCATTCAAAAGGTAGCAAGCTCTCATTACTTTTTATGAAATCATTCAAAAATCTCATCTTGTTTCTAAATTTTCATTGCATTTGTTTGTTTGTTGTTGTTTTTCGGTGAAAAAGCCCTAATCTTGAGATCAGAAGCCCTAACCCCAGCGATCCTCGATCGATGGAGGGCAACAAAGACGACGCCTTGAAATGCCTTCGGATTGGGAAAGTAGCCCTAGAATCAGGAGATCGCACTCGTGCCCTAAAATTCCTCAACAAAGCTCGCCGCCTCGATCCATCGCTTGCCATCGACGATCTCTTAACATCGGCTGAAGAATCGTCTCATAACCCTAGAAATGAATCTGAGACCGCAACCGCTGGCTCTTCTTCATCGCCGTCGCCGTCAACTACAGCTAGGGTTAGGGCTTCTTCATTGAAAGACTACACAGAAGAGCAGCTGACGATCGTTCACCAGATCAAGAAGCAAAAGGACTACTATCAGATCTTGGGGTTAGAGCGTAATTGCACTGTTGAAGACGTTCGAAAAGCTTACCGTAAGCTTTCGTTGAAGGTTCATCCTGACAAAAACAAGGCACCGGGGTCTGAAGAGGCATTTAAGGCTGTGTCGAAAGCTTTTCAGTGCCTTAGCAATGAGGAGTCGAAGAAAAGGTATGATCTTGTTGGGTCTGAGGAGCCGAATCACGGTAGGGCTGCGGCGAGGAATCATAATCATGGATTCAATGGGTTCTATGACGACGAGTTCGATCCTGATGAGATCTTTAGGAACTTCTTCGGTGGAGGATTCGGTGGAGTACAGCGAGCAACTACTCCTTTTGGCACTTTCCACTTTAGGACTGGTGGCATGGGAGTGCCGAATGGTAATGGGATGCATGGATCGGGTAATCCGAATCTCCGGATGCTGATTCAGATTCTGCCCATTATTCTCTTGATCTTGGTGAACTTTCTCCCATCATCGGATCCTGTGTATATGCTGTCTCGCAATCACCCGTATCAGTTTAAGGTTGAGACTCCGAGGGGTGTGGCATATTATGTTAGGTCCTCGGCTAAGTTTGAGCAGGATTACCCTTACAATAGTTCGGAACGCAAGGATTTGGAGCGACATGTCGAGAGGGATTATCTTGGAGTCGTTTCACAGAATTGTCGAGTTGAGTTGCAAAGAAGGCAATGGGGTTTAATACGCGAGTCACCTCATTGTGACATGCTTGAGAAGTTTCAGGCAGCGGCCTAGAGTCCTCTTTAGGTATTTACTTACATTGCATGATGCTTCTCTCTTTTATTGCCAACATATTATTACCTGATTATCCATATCGTGGTCTGTTTCAATCTTTATAATAAAATAATTTGGTATACAAAGTGGAAATTTCAACAATTCCACTTTAGCCCTCACTTTTAACTCAACATACTTATTATAAAATTTGGATTATATAGGTAAATTTGAGATTTTTATGAAGTTGTGAGGGCGATAATGGAAAATCATAAAAATGGCAAATCTTTGATATTTCCACTTTTGACCCCCCTCACTTAACATCTTTAGCATAAAATTTGGATTTTATAGGAAATTTTGAGATTTTGGTGAAGTTATGAGGGTAATAATGGAAAATAATTAAAATGGGAAAATTTCAATTTAATTACACTTTTGTCATCTCTCAAGAATTATAATATTTCCATCAACTCAAACTATCACTTAGATTTTCGCTAAAATACCATGAATTCTCAATGATTTTATAGATAAATCCCATGGATTTTTTTACAAATAAATATCATGAACTTTGAATAGATACCATAGACTTTTTTCAAATAAATACCATGAACTTCTCAACGCTTTTTAAATAGACTCCATGGACTTTCTAATTTCAAATCAATGCCATGAATTTCCGACATTTTTCACATAAATACTATGGGCATTGCTTATTACAGATATATAAAAAGTACTTTTAATGCTTTTCAGATAAGTATTATGAATTTTTTTTATGAATTAAAAATCACGGTATTTTGATAGATACCACCGGCTTCCTTTACTATAAATAAATATCATGAAATTTGTTTAGTATAGAAAAAACGATGAATTTTAGATAAATGCTAAGAAATTTGTTTTCTTTTAGCTAATAACTCAAAATCTCAAGTAGATTTCCACTAAAATACCATGAATTCTTAATGTTTTTAAGATAAATGTCGTGAGACTTTTTATTACAAATAGGTACCATGAACTTCAAATAGACACCATGGACTTTTTTCAAAAAATACTATGAACTTCCCAAAGTTTTTTAAATAGGTACCATGGATTTTTTTTTAATTTCAAATAAGTACCATAAAATTCTGCTATTTTTTACATAAATACCAAGAGATTATCCTAATAAAAAATAGGGAGAACTTTTAGTGTTTTTCATATGAGTACCATTAGATTCTTTAACAAAATAAAAATCACAAACTTTTAATACTTTCCAGATAAATATTATGGGTCTTATTAGAAATAAATATCACAAACTTTGTTTATTACAGAACATACGACGAGTTTCAAATAAATTCCATGGATGTAATTTTTTTGGCAACTAAATACAACATTTTAACCAATTTTCAGATAAATATCATGGCCTTTGTTTTTAGTTACTAAACGCCATTGACTTTGTTTCTTGCTAATAAAAAATATCCATAGCCTTTTACGTCACTAATCTAGCATTATATATAAATAATCTCTATACATAATCAACTTTACATTGTATAAATTTTTTATTGATATTCGTAGATCCTGTATAGGATCCAACCCTAGTATATACTAATTAGGATGTGAATCTCACATTCTCACTTATTACCTCTTAACCCTTAGTTGTTTTGTACCTTATATTTGTTTCAAATTCATATTTGGACGGTTCAATTTGTTAATTGTGTTAACTATAATGATTTAGTGAGTTCTGTTAGCACACAACTGCTTGTCTACTATAATACAGGTTAATTATATAGAGCAACCCTCATCTATAACCTGTCTAGTATTTATTACCTCTGTCATACACCCTTAAGATTATGTCAAGTTGTCAACTTTGGTCTTCTAAGTCATGTCGAGAATGAACAAGGCGTGTCATTTGCTAAAAGAACCAGTAGAGAAGCTTAGATTCGAATACAAATGTGGGATATGATATGATTCAGATTTGTAGATTTGCAATTTCCAAAAAAACTGGGATACAAAATACATTCTTAATTCACAAATTTTAATCAATTAAATACATAAAATATAAAATTTAAGTAACAAAGTGATTGCAATTGAATGTTTAAATATTTAAAACAAGGAGCAGAAATTAAACTAGAACTGTAGTTATTTTTCCCTTGCCTAAATCCACACGATATTAATCTTAGATTGACTGAATTTTAAACAACCCAAAACGTTCAATGAATTTAAATGCTAAAAAATGTAAGAAATTGTTGACTAAAAACAGTGAAAAAGAGTACCTCAAAATTCTAAAAAAGATAAACACCTACTTCTTGAGGAGCCTTAATTAGATCAACACCTTGTGGCTTCGGAAAGTGGGGATGAGATGACTGTGACCTCATGCGGAGAAGTGGGGAGGAGATGGTTGTGATCTCGGAAGACACAAACTGTGATTGCATCGTCGATGTGAGGAGAGTTGAGTGGCGGCGTGAAGAGGTTAGTGGCGGTGGCGTGGAGTGAGAAAAGGGGAGGCGGCTTAATCGCTTGAAAAAACCATCCTTAATTCTATTGTGAAAAAGAGGATTTAAGAGTTTACTTAATAAATGTTACATTAAAATGAATACAATAACTTTTAAGCTTAGCCAATCAATCCAATCTTAAACTCAAGTTAAGTTTAAAAAACATATTAATGGATATAATGACCTTTAAACCTGACTCACAACCCCAATTCTAAACTCATATTAAGTTAAAACAACCCGATTTGCAAATCAGGTTGCATCCTCGCAAATCCGAAACTTTTTTGAATGATTTTAAACCTGTTAGTCTAGATTCTGATCCGCGAATGGAGTCAATTCATGAGCCTATTTCAGGAATCCATGCTTCATAGTCCAAGAATGGCAAGTGTTGTAGATATAAACAACGGGTGTTATATTCAATTAAATTCTATAATAATAATAATAATTAAATTTCTTATGAGTCAATAACCGTCTATTATTAAGTCTTAAGGAGAGTTTTACTCAATTTATCTTTCTAGTGCATAATTGAATTTGTAAATGGGAGTTTGATGTATCAAATTCATTAAAGTGTTGTGTTGTAATGGATCTGAACTAGAAGTTATGCTTATCTATAGATTAAGGGCCACAACTTCAGTAACCTTTATATTGTAGCATAATAATTAGCAAATTCATATTTTAGACCAAACGGTATAATGATCCTTACTAAGATCTTTTCTTCACAGGGGATATAATGACTAGCATGATGCATACGCATGATCAATTTAAATAATAATTCAACACATTTTCACATGGAAAATGCTGAGAGGAATAATAAGCAATACATGTTGCATCTTCATACCTTCAAAATCAAGCAACTTGATGTACATGTGTGTTGGTGTTGGCTTGAACTTTGTTCACAACTTTTTTTAAAAAATAACTTCAGTTTTTCTCTTATATAATAACTTGCATATTCTTTTTAGTTATTTTATTTGTCAGTAAGAAAATAAGGATGCCAACTGAACTAATTGTCCTAGATGAAGCCATTTTATACCGTACCGGTTTTTGTTCTTATGAATGTTAATCATACTTGCTAAATTAAAAAATTGCACCAATTACAAACAATTTTTTTATCATAATCAAATACTAATATGATTCCCAATTTAAATCAGTATATTACATATTACCCTAAAGGTTCCATTATATACATTTAAAACTCGAAATCTTCATAATTTATATTAGGCACCAAACACCTTTCTTTAGTTGTATATCAGTTGCCTAATGTGATATACTGACCATATCCTTTAATTTGGGTTTGATTCTAGGCAATAAGATTATAATTTTGGCCTACTTTTCATCCCACTTGTAAACCATCGCCTTTTTAAATCTTTCCATAGTGATATTCTGAATGATGTGTTCATGGGTATGAATAAGATGTTGGTAGTTAGGGATCTTCCGTATAGACTTTTTTCATCCTTTATTCTTTGGTTTTTTTAAATTGTTGGGGTAATGGTTGAGTCAATTAATTTACGAAGAAGGGGAAGACAGACACATGAAAAATTATGGTTTGCAGTCCATTTTTCTTCTTTATGCTCCATTTTTTAATATTGAAGAAGACTTTATTCTTCTTCTAAAGGAAGAAAGAGATGCGACTTGAGTATGTTGAATCCGAAGGAGGTTAAAGTTGATCTCACATGGGTACACTTGGTGTATGGTTCCTGCTTGAGCATAATATGAAGATATTGCATAATTGACTTTGGGACGCGTGCTCCCCTTAGTATAAGGAAATAAACGAGAGATTATGTTCTTAAGGGTCATAAAGACTCCCAATCACAACAAAAAGAATAGTAGTGGAACCGAATAGGGATGTCTGATTCAGTTCTTAAGAGTTAGAACTTAAAAGGCTCCTTCTCTTCTATAAACCTTAGACATTTTTTTCTGCTTTTTCCTTTGAGCTTGAAGGCCTATGGCTTTCATTTCTTTTTCATCACTGAATTTTCCTAAAATCAATTTTTTTTGCAGCGAACACCCGAGATTCTCCAAGTCAGCTTTCTTTATCATTAGACGAGCTTAATTTTTGTTTGGTTTTTTTTATTAAAAACCTTCGTTTATATATATATATATATAGAGAGAGAGAGAGAGGATACTGAAGTAAAGGTGACGTAGGAGGGAATTTCCTCCTGTGGCGTCGAAAAAATACACCTTCCATGATTTTTTTCAACGATCGGAACTCATCATCTATATCTATATCTATATCATCTAAAGATGTAGATACACTAAATTTAATGTGATTTCATCACTTTTTCACCGTTGATTTAGTCGATGCAAAATTAACTGTTTACCGACAATATAACTTTTTACATTGCTAATTCGATGGTGAAAAGTGGAGTCACATGAAATTTGGTGTGTCCACATCTTACATGATGACGAGTTCCGATCGTCGAAAAAAATCGTAGAGGGTGTATTTTTTTGACGCCACTTAACAAAAAAGCCTCTTAGGGCCTCTTTTCTTCATTATTCTCGTATATATATATATATATATATATATATATATTTGAGTTTAGATTCAAACAAGAGAAGAAAACTCGTGATATTCTTCGAGTGGAGAAAAATGCTACTAAGCTGGAGATTTTTTATATGTTTTCTTTTGTTTTTTAACAGTCGGTTTGGTTCTTTTTTTGTGACCCTTTTAATGCCTATGTACATTCCAAAAGTTTACACCATCAAAAATCTCCAGTTTAGTAGCATTTTTCTCCACTTCAAGAATATCATTACGAGTTTCTTCTCTTGTTTGAATCTAAACCAATATATATATATATATATATATATATATAATTAAATAGAGTTTTTTTTATAAATAACCAAACAAAAAATTAAACTCAACTAACTCGTCTAATGGTAAAGAAAGCAAACTTAGAGAATCTTAGATGTCTACTCCAAAAGATTTGATTTTAGGGAAATTCAGTGGAGAAAGGGAAATGAGATTCATGGGACTTCAAACTCAAAGAAAAAAGTAGAGAGAAGTAGAGAGAAAGGATTAAGGTTTAATAGAAGAGAATGGACCTTCTTAGTTCTAACTCTTAAGAATTGAAGCAACCGTCCTTGCTTAGGTCTACTACTATTCTTTTTGTTGTGATTGGGAGTCCTTATGGCCCTTAAGAACATAATCTCTGGTTTGTTTTCTTCAGCCAAGGGAGCACGCGTCCCAAAGTCAATTCAGCAATGCCTTCATATTTGCAGAGGCAGAAAACATACACCAAAGTGTACCCATATGTACTTCTCTTTCAGATTTAACATACTCAAATTGCATCGCTTTCTTCCTTTATAAGAAGAATGAACTCTTCTTCTTCAATATTAAAAAAATGGACCGGAAGGATGAAATGCATACCATAATTTAAAGAGAAAAGCAGAGAGGATTAAGTTTTATGAGAGAGGGGGACCTTTAATTATTGGCTATTGATTAGACTCGCCATTATCATTTCGATGGTAAAGACAAGTTCTATATCCTAACTTGTAGAGTAGATATTGATTGGTAGTAAAAAAGTGGCGTGAGCTATCTCTTCCCATAACTAGTTATAACCGTGTTCTTTTTTTGTTTTGGCTTTGCTCCCTCTTTGGACATTTTAGTTTGGCGAGTTTTGTATATATTGGTTCAAGTTTCCGATTAAATTTCATTATTTTTTTGAATTCTAAACCGAAGTTTTATATTTTAATATGTTAGTATTGAAAAAATAGAAAGTCCTCAAAATTCTTATGTGAACATTGCATACATTATTTTGTACGACGTTGATCACCAATAATAATCTTATGACAAATATTGATGTGGCAATTTTATCGAAGTCGTATAATTTCTATATAAATTATGCTCTATAAAATTGTTATAAATAATTAGTTGAACTATGATTTTAAGCTTTTGGATATAAACGATCAGAATTACTATATGCGAGATGTATATCACATGAGAATTAGACTAGGTATGTATTTATCGGAAGAATGTTAGTATGTGAAGATGCTTGTCATAGACGGATTTAATTAGAGACGATAAACACCTTTTAGGTGTTGGTTCCGAGCTTTTCAGGAATTTTTTGTAGAGTTAATTTTAAAAGCTTGACAATAGTAATAAATAGAGTGCAAAGCATTTTTTAAACAAAGCTTTTAGGTTACGTTTAAACATCTCCATAATTATGACTTATCCATGAGCCATGTGTGTTGAGAACCTGAGCCTAGGTTACTTACTATTGTTGAGTTAAAGATTTTATTAATTCATTAAGTTAGTCAAATTGTTTAATAGATATATAGGCCACATACATTACCACGTTGCGATGCGATGACAAGTGAGGTGGACTAAAGCTAGGATTGGTGAGATAACTAGGGATATAATTATTATAGGAGTAGGTTAGGGTTTAATAAATTAGAAAAAATAAAGAAATTTATTCATGAGAACAAGATTAGGTTAGCTAGGTAAAATATTAGAACGTTTATGAGAAAATTGATGAAGTTGGTTGATACAATGATTCTAAGAAAAATCAGTATAGTTTTCCTACCAAGATACGAGGTTTCGTCCGAAACCCGGAAGTTTCAGCCGTTTCGTACCGGTTTCGAATGTTACAAAACTCGGATATAAATTCGGTTTCGGCTGGAATATTTAAAAATTTCTATTGTTGTTGCTAGGTTGAAAGGGACAGTAAAAGGAAATTTGCGCTGTTGAATTGAGAAGATGATTGAAAGGAAAATCTTAACCGATTTGTACTTTGATGAAGGGGAAAGATAAAGAGAAGGAAGAGACGTTGGAAATGAGACACTTTACTGATCCAGTTGTCTTTTTAATGTGCCTACTTGCTTAGTAAAAGGCAACCCCTAAATTGTTGCTTTTTATATTTTAAATGTCAGCTGTCCTATTGTAAATTGGGTCAAAATTAGTGTATATTATTAGGGTTTGAACTTGTGTCTTTTTACTTGTTGGCTATGTCTAGAAGTCGATAATAGATTCGAATATAAATTTTGTGTATGGCCATTTTCAAAGGGGCCATTTGGGGATTATTTTTCATTGCATAACCTTATACGAATATACTTCATTTATTTTATTTTGTATATTACATATTGTGTATAAATATGAATGTGTGTAAATTTATATTAAGTATCGAAATCGAAACTCGTACCGAAACCAACGAAACTAAACGAAACCTGCCGAGATATATCAAGATAAAAAGGATCGAAACCGAAACTGAGTTTTCGAACCTTGTTTCCTGAAGGAAACTAAAATGATGAGCAAAATATTTAGGAAGATAGAAAATACAAGATATAGATTAAGGTATACGGTAAAAGATAGAAACAAAAATGGGAATGGGCATGAAGATGCTAATGGATAAAACACCGAAACAAAGTGGAGTTGATGCAAAAAGAATTAAAGATAGAATAATAGTAAGAAAACTTGTATTAGTTGAAGAAATATTTGACACAGCTAGCTTATGCTTCTCAAGTAGAATTATAAGCTAACATTAAAACAAATACTAGAAGATGGATGGCTAAATTTTAGAAATCTTAGGAAATTAAAATTATTTATCGGAGACCTAATTGGTCATGTCGATAAAAATGTTGCTGCATGTGAGAGTGCATGTTGGGAATGATTATGGAGTAAAGAACGATAGGGAGGATATGATATTGGATTTTGTAGTGTCGTACGGTCTTATAAAGGAAGAGAGACAAGTATCCAATATTATTTACAAGTGGAGTAAACAATATTCAGATGGATTTTTTTACTAGAAAGATAAACAAGTTAACTAATAAAGATTATGAAGTCCTTCCAGATGAGTTTGACCAGTTAACATAGCTTGATTGTATTATATATTTATATTAGGTTGAAAAGAAATGTTAAAAATAGATAGGTGACCAGAACTAGATGGTGGAATTTTTTTTAAATGAGAATCTAAGATTATTTAAACACAATGATAAATGAAGAGAACTAGAATATTACGAATGCTATGTGGAGAAACATAACTAGCTGTATAAAAAAATAGCTAAAAAGAACTCATGGTGAATCTAAAGTTAACGGAATAGTTAATAAAGAGAGTTTACCGTGGAATATAAAGCTTCAAAATGTAATTAAAATGAAAATAAAATCCTATAAAAATAAGCAAAAAGGTAAAAACGAAGAAATTTTTAACATATATTAGCAAAAAATGAAGAATAAAGGGTTAGTGAAGCTAAATCTATAGTTTATGATGATTTATATAAAAAAAACAAGAAATAAAGAAAGAGAAATAAAGTATAGTTTAACTTGCTAAAAAGAGAGAAGAGTAGAGTCCGGTGTATTAAGAGTGAAACAAAAAAGCTCTAGTTAAAGAGGATGAAATTAAAAGAGTTACTCTCATAAATTGTTTAACAAAAATAATAATCGCGATTTCAAGATAGAAACAAACAACAATAGGAGCGTTACGTAAAGTTGTAAAAGTAGGTTTAATGAACAGAGGGATGCTTTCGAAAAGATAAAACATATAAAGTAGTAGATTTTTGATGATATTTCTATTGAAGTTTGGAAGTGTTAAGGAGATACATGTATTATGTGGTTAACTTAGTTATTTAATAAAATTATCGACACAGAGAACATGATTCGATTAATGAAAATAAGCATCTTCATATTTATCTATAAGAATAAATGAGAGATACAAAATCGCTCAAATCAACTCGGTTTTTTTGTCAGAAAGGTTTAGCATAAAAGCGATTTATTTATAACTTCTATTGATATAGACATATAGAAAGAATAAGAGAGATCTTCATGATAAAGTCCTTTGGAAGATAAAGTGGTAGGTTTTAGAAAAGAAACTAATGTTTCATAGGTATATTAATGTGATTAAATACATGTATGATTGAGCAATTAGTAGTGAAGACGATTGGAGAGAACCATTTCCTATCACCATAGGTTTACACCAAGGATTGACATTAAGTCTTGTACTTTTGTCTCTTTGCATTAGTTATGGATAGACTTATTAGACACTAGCAACACGCATGTGCTATGCACGTGTGGTGATGAAAAAATTTACCATGACAATATTTATTGTATATTCTCTTGAGTCATCAGTTCAACGATTTTTGGCTAATTTGTTCATTTCCTAAAAAGGAGATATTTTGCATTGGTTATTGTTGAAGGGTATAAAGGTAATTATATATGTATGAGAGAATGGCATGGCATGCTTTTAGTCTAGAATTCTCATTGATTTCTCATTTTTTGAATTTTTTAATGAAAAATTAAGAAACTTTTTGTCATGACCTCATGGGTTCTAGTTATAATATTAAAAATATTTAAGACGATGTGACATGGTGTATGTTGTTTGTCGATTATATTGTTTTACTAGATGATTTTGAAGAAGCGATAATTTTTGAAGTTGAAGCATGAAGAGGCCTTAAAATCTGTAGGATTTAAAATCAGCAGAACAAAAACAAAATATATGAAATATAATCCAGCAAAATTATGCGAAGAAATTGGCATATGGTCAAGAAATATCTAGAAATAACTATTTACGTTATATATAACTAATCATGATGTGAAGATCGAAGAACATGCAACTTATAGGATCAAAGCAGAATGGTTGAAGTGAAGAAGTGCTTTAAAAAGCTATATGATTGTAGGAAATCTTTGAAATTGAATGCAAAATTTTATAAAAGCAACAAGGTCGAAACTTCTTTATGAATCAAAATGTTGGTCGATTAAGAAATATATGAAACAAATGAGTGCCTGAAATGAGAATATTATGATGGATGAATGTCAATACACTAAAAGATAAGATAAGAAATGAGTTTATTCGTAATAAGTTAGAGATTGCTGTGTAACGGAAACAAATAATTTCCCGGTTAGAAGAAATGACAAAATGGTAGTGAACGACACAACTAGGGGTCGGATTGACCTAAATGAATATGGATCAACGCAATTAAGAATAATATGTTAATTGTTAATATAACCAAAAAGACAACCTTCAACATAGAAGAAGGGAGGAAAAGTATTCATATAGTTGACCCTAGAATTAAGCTTGTTTTTGTTGTACAACACGCGTTTCAATTTTATCCGGACAAACTCTTAATGCTCAAGCTAAATAAATGAAGGGTTTTAAATGATGCCTTGAGGGGCAATTATAATAAAATAAGGGATGGCTATGACAAAACTGCACTCTAGACTTTTCATATTGCTGCTCTTATTTCCTTTCTCCTCTGATTTATAGACCATGGTGACAAGTATTGTTTCAAGGTCAATCAATTTAAGTTATGAAAATAATTCCCATCGTCCCCTCCCTTCCACTAACTAGAGCCCATCTCCACCCTTGCATGCATTGAGAATCGAGGTTGAAACAGTTTGAATTTTAACCTATACCAGTGACATGGATATTTGGAGCGTGAGCATCCTTTTAGCGGCCATGTCAATATAATTACTTAGGATCTGTATGCTATAGATAAAGCTTAATTTTTCTTTTTCTCATTCTTCATCTCAATTGTTATAACTAGTGCCTTTTTAACACTATTGAAGCTAAGAACAAAATAGAATTCCGCTTTCCATGCTTGGTGTATGGGGAGGCTATGCTTTCATCACCTAATGTCGCCTTGAAGAAGCCATACACTTAACAATTGTAATGAGCGAAAATATTGTTTTGGCTTTGATTATTTTTTTTACAAAAAACTAAACATGTCTTTAATACTCACCTAGGAAGCAAAGACACTTCTATTTGCCCGCCATATCGTTTTTTGACACTTGTCGAACAGTCTGCCTGATACTTTGTTTGACACGTTTGAATCATTTTAGTCAAAATTGCACATGCCCGGCACTTCTACAACACTTCTACATACCTTAGTGGGTTGAGAAATAAGAATGTGTAATATATGTGTGGACATCTTTGACACCTTCGAGGAAACAAAAATATTGAATATTTCAAATCTCTATTAGGACATACTAAAGCTAGGAGAAAAGGTCTAAATTAATGCAAATATGAAGTCGGATCTATGAGCGTCGGCTCCACTTAAAAATGTTTTAACTCTTACGGATAGTATTTTTTTGTGTTATAGTTTTATGTATAAATTTGTTTGCAAATTTAGTAACCAGAGAAGTCAAAACCATATTGATATAACATTGGAAGGGCAAGAGATATCACCGAGCGACCAGTTTAGATATCTAGGTTCCATCATCCAAAAGAATGGGGAAATCGATAGTGATGTTAATCAAAGGATCCAAGCTGGTTGGTTGAAATGGAGGAGTGCAACAGGGATTTTGTGTGATCGTAACTTTCCGTTAAAATTGAAAGGGAAGTTTTATCGGAGCGCTATTCGGCCTGCCTTATTATATGGTACAGAATGCTGGGCTCTTATGAAGCACCATACACAGAAGATGCACGTAGCAGAGATGCGCATGCTTCGTTGGATGTGCGGTAACACTAGAAAAGATAAGGTGCGAAATGAGGATATTCGTGCAAAAGTTGGTGTAGCACATGTGGAGGAGAAGATGCGGGAAACCGGCTAAGATGGTTTGGTTATGTGCGACGCAGACCTATGGAAGCACCGGTTCGACGAATAGATACTCTAGATATGGGCAATGGCAAAAGGGCAAAAGGAAGACCGAAGAAAATATGGATGGAGGTGATACGAAACGATATTGTTGCCAAAGGACTCGATGAAAGTATATTGTTTGAAAGAAGTGAGTGGAGGCGGAGGATTCATGTGCTGGACCCGGCGTGATTCTCATGTTGGTTCATGTAGCCTACCCCATATGTTGGGATAAAAGGCTCAGTTGTTGTTTGTATGTATTTGTTTGTATTCAAGAAAGCTTATGGTTATTGATGAAAGTTATAACCAAGATTTTATTTCTAGGGTGTTTTTGTATATGCCCCCTAAAATATTACTATTTTGAAAAACACCTAAAACCTCATATTTCTAAATATACCCCCATAAAACTCTTAATTAAACTAAATTGGCCTATATGCTCAGTTATCATTCCTAACACCGTTAGAAATCTTCGTTAGGAAGCTAAAATGACAACTTTATATTTGCATTGGAAAGAGAGAAAAAGAGGAAGGAGAAAACATGGGTTTTGCATTGAAAAATCGGAAAGAGTAAAATGGGTTTTGCATGGGAGGAAAGAGTTTGTGTGTTTTGAACATGAGTTTGGAAGAGAGAGACTGATGGGTATTGCATGAAGAGAAATAAGGGTGACACTCAAGCTATCATATTAATTCTAATCCAATTATTAATCCTAATTAACTTATGAAGATGGGTGTTTTTAGTCAACGGAGAAGTTTGTTTTTGGGGGTGTATTTGAAAATATAAAGTTTTAGGGGGTGTTTTTTAAAATACCAATTTTTTAGGGGGCCTATGTCAAAAAAAAACCTTATTTTTATTACACTCTAAAGTTAAACTGCTATGTGTTTTTTCTTATAATTTATTATATTTGGTTTATTATATGTATGTATGTATGTATGTAATTAAATAAGAATTATATAGATAAATAGTTATATGTGTTCTTGTGTCCATCTTTTTACAAATTTGTTACCCGCAATAGCGAGGTGGCTTTGGGTACAGCTACAAGGACCACAATTGTATGCATGTTGTAATGTGATAAACTAGAAAGTAATATGCTTACTGACAATAACTGCTGAAATAAGTATGGATGCTTGAAAGAGAATCTCTTTTGAAAGTAAACGGGTGTCTGAAACTGAGAGAGAATCTTATGTGGGGCGATTAGTCAAATCTCTAAGCAACTAAAGAGGGCTGCACTGTGTGAAGGTGATGTAGGGGAGAAGGGCATCAACTATGATTTGATGTTATGAAAGAGAAGTCATTCTACCTTTATTTTTGGGGCTCTCATTTGACCACCAGTGTCGTTGCGTTATCCCTTGGGAGAATTACTGACATTTTGTGTATATTCCCTATTAGTCGATAGCTAATCATTGATTATGTGCGGATCAGGGCATTGTCAAGATTTGGCCTTCTGCATTCCTCCCTTATTGCATCTTTTCTTCTATTGCAGCAATTGTTATACTTAAGAGTTCGAATGGTACCAGAAGCACCAATTTGTTCATTCCGTTGACCGAAATGTGAAAACCCTAGAATACGAGAATACTATGGTTTATGATAATGATTAGTTTTTACCAGCTACTTTTAGTCCATTGATCAAATAATCACATCAAGACTTTAGTAATAATATCAAGACTTGATGGCAGCAAACATGGAAGTCTGTTTTTAACACCATCTTGATCACAAATAGAAAACATTAGAAATATAATTAAACTACTTATACATATGAACAAAGTAGGAATTTAGACAATTCTAATGCAATGAATTATACTAGTTTGATGAAAAGTAGTTTCAATGCCACTCTGTCACTCACATAAATCTGTTTCAGGTTTGGAGTTTGAATATTACACAGGAATGGCATGTTTGTGTTCTGTCTTATTAATAAGCTAAATAATTATCCTTCATTTTCTTCCCTTGCAACACAAGAAACTGATTGCGATTTCTCATTTTTGAATATTGTACAGATAGCGGAGAAAGATATCACTTATATACCACAGAGCTGGACATAGCGTGCCAAGAATTATCGCTTAGTTTTGAGGCAGCAGGTGAACGGAATGAGTTGGATCTATTGTTGTTACTTTGTGTCCTTGCTCTCCTTTAGAGTTATATTTATTAACATCTTGACGACGTCGTCATCGTCCTCATATAAGTATTGCTATTGTAGAAACAAATTTGCGCCGATTGCCAAATGTGCTGGGGCTAATTCTTATTCTCGTGTTATACTACATTACGATATGAACAGATATGTCTTCGCTAGGTGTTGCGATAACAATAACAATCATATATTCATGATTTCATGATCATTACAGATTTTATCTTTACTCGCAAGTGCACGGGCATACAAAATTGCCAAAGAATTTGAGAAATATATTATTACTGCAATGATCTACATTTTAATTAAATCCATTGTCTTGTTGATCTTTGAAGCTTGACCCAAAGTCTTTTATAACAATTTCGAAAAATTTCTTTATTTTCTTTCATATCAATTTCATCATAAGAACCTCTTAGACTTTATATCTTTATCAAATCTTTGACCAAAATTCTCTCAAAAATCTTTATATTTTTTGATAACAATTTTGTAAGTCTCTTAAATTTTACAACTTTAGTTATTTTTTTCATTTATTGAATGGACGTAGAATCGTATTTGAAAATTCCTAGATAAGTGTCCTAGATGGAGATTTCAATTCTTCTTATATATTTTTAAAAAAAATTCAAACATTATTATTTTTAAGTTTATTTGCGGACATCATTATTTTTTGAAGAAAAAAGCTAAATAATGTTATGATTTATGAGATTTTATTTAACATGAAAAACTTACATATATAAAGTAGCTTGTTGAATAATCATAATCATGCAAAATTTATTATAAATATACATAAGTTTCTCTATAGTGTTATGACTTATAAGATTTCATTAAAGAAAATATGGAATAAGATAAATTCATAATAAAAGCTATGAAATTTTATCAAATCCTATTTTGCATCTTATCCTAAATGAAAAACAAAGAAAGAATATATCAAACCAAGATAAAAGGTAAGAGACCAAATACAAATTTAAAGCTCAAAAAATGGATGCAGAAAGCTAGGGCAAATTAATAATGAAAGTTTATAGACCAAATACAAAATTAAAGGGCAATGAGAGGAGAGGCAAAAGAGAAATTTGAGGATGATTTGACTAAGGTGAGGACAAAATGGGCATGAGTGAAGCCATGATGTAAATTTGGAAATTCGAATGCTTGATTTCAAACTCAAAAGCTTAAGGTAGGATTTTATATTATATATAACAATAACAACAATTGTTTTGATCTCAAATCTTTGTCAGAATGAAAAAAGAATCTTTGCCATGAGTTTTCATTATCACTACTAACGATGATGCTCCTCCTCCTCCAAGACTCTCATATCAAAACCCAAACACTCAACAACACCATAAATCTCCTCACTTTGCTCATGGCTCCTATCATCTGAAGCAAACTTATGCATATGCATTGAAGCTTTACTGCTCCCCACATCAACCCAGCTATAGCCCACCTCTTTCTTCACCCCCCTCTCTCTCATCCCTTTCCTTATCTTAGCCACATTTCCCCAATCCCCTCTCTCTGCATACAAATTTGACATCAACACATAAGCCCCTGACTCCATTGGCTCCCTCCCCATCAATGCCTCTGCAACTCTCTCCCCCATTTCCAGCTCCCCATGGACCCTACAAGCCCCTAACAGGCTCTGCATCGCCGAAAATTCTTTACCCGCCTCTATCCTCTTCATCAACTCCTCGGCCTCTGCTAACTCCCCGGCTCTACCTAACATATCGACCATGCAGCTGTAATGCTCCGGCCACGGGTCTAGCCTGTGCTTTTCGACCATTTCTTTGAAAACTTTTCGTGCTGTGTTTAACTTCCCTTTGCCCCCGCAAGCCATTAATACCGCGAGGAACGTCACGTGATCTGGGGTCACGCCGGAGGCGACCATTTCTTCATATAGAGGCATTACCGCTAAGAAGTCCCCATGCTTTGCACGTGCTGAGATTACCGCGGTCCAGCTTATCAGGGTTCTTCGGGTCGTTTCATCGAATGCACATTGAGCCTCCTTGATGCTCCCATGTTTCGAGTACATGTCGATGAGCGCGCCAGATACGTACTCGTCTGTGCTCAGACCTGACTTTATGATCCGACCGTGGCAGCGTTGCCCGTAGGTTAAGGATACGGTTTGAGCTGAGGTTATCACGCTCAGGACACTCCCAAATGTGAATTGATTCGGCCTGCTTTCAACAATTAATGAGGAGAAAGACTCCATAGCTTCTTCACACAAGCCATTGTGAGCATAACCTGATATAAGAGCATTCCAAGAGATTATATCTTTATAGTTCATTTCATCAAACACCCTTATTGATTCTTCCATGTGTCCCAACTTCGCGTACATGGTGATGAGAGTGTTTGATACATGCACTTCTGATGCAATCGCAGATATGAAGCAGATACCATGAATCATTTGTCCTTCTTTTAGAGATTGGTCAGGTGATACAGCATCAATCAATGCGACAAATGTGACATCGTTTGGACGAACCCAGTCGTGTCTCATATTGTTAAAAACCTTGACCGCATAATTTCCATCTAATGAGATCATCGTAGTCCAAGATACGACATTCCTTTCTCTCATGTTCTTGAATACGGTCAAAGCAGAATCATTGGACCCTAATTTGTAATACATCGACATGAGAACATTAGCAACGGAGACGAGGCTTTCGACCCCAAGTTTTGTAGAAAAGCAATGAACTTGAAGTCCAAACTCGAACCTCTTTTCTTGCAGACATGCTGAAATCACACTTGCGAGCGACACATGATCAGGTTTAATCTCTTCGTCCTTCATCAAACCTGCAAACACCTCGATTGCTTCGTGCCCGAAATTCCCGTCTTGAGTCAAACCCGATATCAATGCATTCCATGATACCAAATCTCTCATCGCCTTTTCATTGAACACTTGATATGCATCATCAACATAGGCCTTTCTCAAATACATCGTAATGAGCGAATTTCCAACAAAAACATCAGATTCGTATCCGTACTTGACCACAAGGCAATAAATCTGTTTCCCAAACTCAAGTTCTTGAAGATCCGCAGAATACGAGAGAGCCATAGTGAAGCTCACCGCATCGAAACAGACACAGCTACTGTGCATTCTCAACACAAACTCCAACGCTCGAGCCCCAGAAGAGTAATTAGATAGCATCGTGTTCCAAGAGACCACGTTCGGGTTTTGGAGCCGTGCGAAGATTTTATACGAGAGATTGAAGAAACCGCATTTCGCGTACATGTTCATGAGAGAGTTTGAGACTGCAACGGAAGAATCGAGGCCCGAAGAGACGATGAGGCCGTGGATCTGGGTCCCGGATTTTAAGCGAGGGGGCTTGAGAGCCATTGAGAATGTGGTTGGATTGAGGGGAGAGTTTGAGTAAAGATGCGAACGAATCGATTCGATGGGGTGAATTGAGGAGGAAGTTGAAAGGGGCATTTTGTCAAATGGATTGTGGGTTGTGAAGAAGCGGATAGATTTGACTGGGGCATTGGCGGGGTTTTTGAAGAGAAGTTGGCGGTGCATGAGGATTGGGTTTGATTAGTCGGTAGGATTAGGGTTTTGTTTATTTGTTGTTGGGTTGAAATTTTGGTGTAAAAAGTGAGAGCGGCTAGTGGGCCTACTTTCAGGTCAAGGGCTTATGCCATTTATTTATTTTTAAATTTTTAGGGTTTTTCCTATCTATCATCTGCAAATCCTCCAAATTCCATACATCATCCCTTATACTTGCATATTATCGAAAATTCTATTTATAAATTATAGTCTACAAGAAATCTACAGGATAAGTGTTATTCATGAGTAAAGAGCAACTTTTATTAGTTTATTAATAAATTATAGTCTTATGAGCTTTTCATCATGTAAGAGGTGGACTCGAGAATGCTATTCACAAGATAATGGATGGAACTACTTAATAAGAAGACTATGAGCATATGTAAGTTTACCACGATGGCAGGAAATTTAACACTTTGTTATGCATTGAAATGTTTCTTTTTACTATTAGTAACCTCTATCCCTCTATCCAATGAGAGAAGTATCATAGCCTGCCTATATGGAAACTATGACATGGACATCATGCTTGGCATGGAAAGAATATTTTTCTATTAAATGAAATTATTAGCCTATTATGTATGAGGGATGCAGGAGAGGGCTAATATAAGACGAAAAAGCCTTTCTAGCCGATCAAAAAGATAACAATCATTCAATTTTTTTTTGTTAATGACTAAATTCTTTCATCATCTCAACATATTTTATGGCAAATACATTCACAAGAACTCATGTGAATTCGCTTCTCCTTGCACTTGCATAGAAGGATCATGAATTTAACAGCTTAGCGATAACAGAACATCTTCCATATCCGAATAGACGGCCAAACAATACCTGATGGGAAGGTCGGACAGAACCTCGCAAAACCGAGGAGCTTCCCTGCTCGGTCCATCCTTGGCTGGTAATCTCTTACCCAACGACGCCAAGGATCAAAGCCTTCATCAAGAGGCCACCGTGCAGCTTCCCTGCTCGGTCCATTCTTGGCTGGTAATCTCTTACCCAACGATACCAAGGATCAAAGCCCTCATCAAGAGGCCACCGAGCAGCAACCCTGCTCGGTCCATCCTTAGCAGGCCACTCCATGCCTTCCCGCGCTACGGATCAAAGCCCTCATCAAGAGGCCACAGAGCAGCATCCCTGCTCGGTCCATTCGTGGCTGGTAATCTCTTACCCAACGACGCCAAGGATCAAAGCCCCCATCAAGAGGCCACTGTGCGGCTTCCCTGCTCGGTCCATCCTTGGCTGGTAATCTCTTACCCAACGACGCCAAGGATCAAAGACCTCATCAAGAGGCCACTGAGCAGCAACCCTGTTCGGTCCATCCTTAGCAGGCCACTCCATACCCTCCCGCGCTAAGGATCAAAGCCCTCATCAAGAGGCCACCGAGCAGCATCCTTGCTCGGTCCATTCGCGGCTGGTAATCTCTTACCCAACGACGCCAAGGATCAAAGCCCTTATCAAGAGGCCACCGAGCAGCAACCCTGCTCGGTCCATCCGTGGCTGGTAATCTCTTACCCAACGACGCCAAGGATCAAAGCCCTCATCAAGAGGCCACCGAGCAGCTTTCCTGCTCGGTCCATCCGTGGCTGGTAATCTCTTACCCAACGAAGCTAAGGATTAAAGCCCTCATCAAGAGGCCACCGAGCAGCTTCCCTGCTCGGTCCATCCGTGGCTGGTAATCTCTTATCCAACGACGCCAAGGATCAAAGCCCCCATCAAGAGGCCACCGAGCAGCTCCTTGCTCGGTCCATCCTTAGCAGGCCACTCCATGCCCTTCCACGCTAAGGATCAAAGCCCTCATCCAGAGGCCACCGAGCAGCTTCCCTGCTCGGTCCATCCTTAGCAGGCAACTCCTTGCCCTCCCGCGCTAAGGATCAAAGCCCTCATCAAGAGGCCACCGAGTAGTTTCCCTGCTCGGTCCATCCTTGGCTGGTAATCTCTTACCTAACGACGCCAAGGACCAAAGCCCCCATCAAGAGGCCATCGAGCAGCTTCCCTGCTCAACTTCCTGCACATCTTTACTAAGCGATCCCCACCTCGACTTCGGAGCCATGGAGATACCGACCTTGCACCGGCCTTTGCAGACTTGGCAAATGGTTGAATTCAACTCGACGCGCGATCGCCAGATGAAAATTCGGTCTCCGACCTAACGCATCATGAAAGCAGTACCGCGCAAATAGAGATTTAACTACAAACGAAAGGAAGATATGTGTGCAGAGATCCCTACAAAATGATTCTCATTCACAAAAATCGGAAGTCTTTACAGAAGTATTATGGGCTCTCCAGCCTTACAAAAACGCCCGGAGGCTTACAAATTTTACCTTCCATAGATCTGTAGCGGGTGCTGATGGATGGCTGAGATTGAGTTGGGAGGTTGACTATTTAAGCGTGTGGATCTCAGTGGGCTTTATATGGTTGAAACCGAGCTACCTGCAAGGAGGCCCCGGGGTAGTTGTGCCACCGAGAACCCTCCGACGATCAAGTTAGTCGAGATATTTTGGCAGAGTAACGGCCTATTGGGGTAAAATTGGCATACCTGAGTCGTCTGAGAGAGGGGTTTATATAGTGGCAGCCATGGGTATGCGGGCGCGAGATTCAGCCGGCCATTACGCCCCTGGCGTTACGCCCGCGTGAAAGGCGGGATTCCCCATCAATGACGAGATATGCCCGTTAATAGGGGAACGCGACGGCGTTGAACGCGGGATCATGGGCGGCGGATATCTCGCGTTTGGCGAGATTCACGGAGCCGTGGCGGAGACGCCTGTGATCGGTGCTGTGGGTCGGTCAATGAGACCGAGTAAGATAAGCTCGGCGGGAGGCTCGGGAACGAGCGGGAGGCCGATGCATCTTGGATATGTGATAGCTCAGAGGCGAGCTGGAGGGCTGAGGGAACTCAGCGTGCGGGAGGCTCCGGGGCGAGCCAATGGTTGTTTGTAAGGTGATCGTAGGAGTGGTCTGGAAGGCCACCGAAGGTTGGGAACATTCTCGCGTCGGAAGCCGGGGTATGCTTCCAACGTACCGATCTTGATCCCATCTTGTAAGCTCTGGGACACGTCATCTGCCACGTATCATGATCTGGGGAATCACCAGTATCAAGCATAACCACCTTGATATCATCCTCGCACTCAAGGTCATCGTCTGGCCGCTCATACGTAGATGTTGCGATGAAGCAAACCTTTGCGGTTTGTTGGTCCCCGTAGGCCCGACCTATCCCGCCTTGGTCGAGCGGGAATTTCATCGCTGGGTGGTAGGTCGATATCTGGGCTCGGAGGGAGTTCAGCGTCGGGCGACCTAGGAGGACATTGTAGGCCGATGGAATTCTCGCGACGATAAACTCCACAGGTACGGTGCGCATTCCTGGCCAATTAGTTGTATTTTCTTGATGACGTCAGCGGATCAGGGAAGAGATCTCGCATTAAGTGGAAGCGCCGATTCGTGCGTACGATCGCCGAAGCGCTAGTCCACGCATCTCTGGCGCTCGTTGGTTGACGTGACGCGCTGCCAGTGTCCTTCGTGCCCGATAGGACGCGCCCAATGTGAGTGCGACAGGTGGAATGTTGTCGGCCGTGGATTGCGAAGCGCTATTTTGGCGGGAGACGATCGGCGCCGTAGGATTCATGCGCCGGCTGCTATAAATTGAGGTGGGGTCCTCTTCAGGGTCCATCCTTCGCCTCGTCCCTTCGCGTGTTAGCTCGGCGCTCTTCCCTTTAGGTCAGGATCCCAGCGTTTTCTCTTTCGAGGATTCATCCTTTTGATCAGGTTAGATGTCTTCTACCGAGGAGTCTGTAGAAATAACCCGGGTAGAGTCTAGGGAGTCTTCTGCAGCTTCCTCCTCTACTTCTTCCTCTTCCTCGTCTGAGTCGGAGTCCCCCCGGGAAGTTAGGGTTAGTCATGCTTCCCGGGGTCGTGCGATGGGGCGGTCCCCAGAGCGCAGGTTAGGGGTGTTCGTGACGCGTCATCCATGCCGAGGCATGCAGACGAGCTTGCCAACATGCGGCCTCGCTTCCACATTCCTCCCGGCTACTCGCTTCGTCTGGCCGGGGAGGGGGAGAGGGCAGACCAGGTACGGGGCAAGGAGATTGCCTTGTACCTGGAAGCTTTTTGGGCCGGGATGCGCCTGCCCTTCTCCCCCGAGGTGTGTGCGGCGTTGAATTGTTTTGAGTTGGCCCCGAGCCAGTTAGTACCGAACTCTTGGAGGATTGTCCTTGGGTTCCTGGTCTGGTTGAAATTGCGGGAGATCCCTTTCAGTCGGAGCTTTTTCATATCCTCTCTCTGCTACAAAAACCACCCCGGCACTCGCAGGGGCGAGCCGAGCTGGGTATACATTTCTTTTAGAAAACTCTGAGGAGGTGCTGCCGGGTCGGGGGTCGTCGTAGTACCTTCTTCTATCCACGAATGGAAGAAGAAGTTTTTGTTTGTCGGGCCACTGAGGATGAGGATTGGCCTGTGCCTATCCAGTGGCACAGGGCCAACTGCCCTCGGGTGAAGCGGTCGAATGATCCGGATGCGGTGGCGGTGGCGGAGTGGGAGCTCCTCCTCCGGGCCGATGTGTTGCTGTCTGAGCAGACCCTCTGTTGGGCTGGGCTCAGCCCCGCTCAGTTTGCGGGTAAGTTAGGAGTTTTTAGGCGACCGGTTTAGACTTGTGTATTCTCCCACATTTTCAGGCATTGCTAACTCCTTCTTTGGATTTTCGTCTTATGCAGGACCCATGGACATGGCTAAATTTCAGGCGGCCATGGTCGAACAGAAGAAAGGGAAGAGGGCCGGAGGTGCCGGCCCTTCTCGCCTGTCGTCGGCTCCGGCTCCACCGACGGCCGTCCCAGCCAGGCACTCGAGCGCGCCCCGGGACCCGGAGTCCAGCCAAGCGCCGAGCCGAAAACGAGCTCGGGAGCAAGAACCCCGGGCTTTGAAGGTGGGAGGCGAGACTGGTTCTCCTGCTTCTCTCCTCAAGAGGTACCACAGGACGGTGCTCCGCTCCCCGGCTTCCCCGATCATTGTGGACGAAGGGGAGCTTCGCTTTGAGGTACCCTCGGGGCTTTCTGGTGTCGACAGTGTGCTCTTGGAGATGGAGAGGTCGGTCGGGGGCAGAATCCCTCGGGGGACCCTCCAGGCCCAAATGGCGACCATAGCCTAGGAGACCATGCAGGTTAGTGTTCGCGCCTAGCTCGGGTCTTTATTCAGTATTTTTGTTCGCAAGATTGGGTGCCCCCTCCTCTTTTTAACCCTCCTTCATTTTCTTCAGGTCCTCCAGCACTGCGCCCTCGTCGTCAACATGGAGGACGAGAAAATTGCCCCGGCGATGCAGGTCACGGGCGAGTTCTCCTCGCAGGAGGAGAGCTCAAGGCTGGAGATGTAAGCGGCGATGGAGAGGGTCGCCGCCCTCGAAGACCGGGTGGCGGCCGGGGATCGGGAGATCGCCAATTGCCGAGAGGCCGCCCGAGCCACCGAGGCTAAGCTGGAAGATTCCAGGGTGCTTGTTGCCACCGTGAAGAAGACGGCGAACACCCTCCGGAGGGAGAGCGAGGCAGCAAAGGAAGGAGTGAGGCGTGCCGACCTCCGAGCATCGAAGGCGGTGGAGAGCTACAAGAAGTCGGACCAGTTCTACGCCGACCTCGCTCAAGCCATTGTCCTCGTTTGGCATGAGGCCTTTGACGCTGTCAAGGCCCTGGTGCCGGAGTTTCCTGACGGCGAGCTCCGGGGTGAGTACCCCCTCGGGGATGAGTAGGGGAATGCCCCCGGAAGCGCTGTAGGGGGAAAATCCCCTAGTGGGAGCGTTGGGGAGAAGCCGGTCGCCCCGGCTCTCGGCGCCGAGGTTCCTGCGGTGGGCGCTGACATTCAGGATGACACCCCGGTTGTCGTGGTGGAAGCAGAGCTCATCGAGGTTCTCCCCGGCCCCGAGGCCTGAATCTCCTCGCCTCCCCATTTTCTTTGCGCTGTAATTTTGTATGCCTCCGGGCGTTTTTGTAAGGCTGGAGAGCCCATAATACTTCTGTAAAGACTTCCGATTTTTGTGAATGAAAATCATTTTACAAGGATCTCTGCGTACATATTTTCCCTTCGTTTGTGGTTAAATCTCTATTTGCGCGGTACTGCTTTCATAATGCGTTAGGTCGGAGACCGGTTTTTCATCTGGCGATCGCGCATCGAGTTGAATTCAACCATTTGCCAAGTCTGCAAAGGCCGGTGCAAGGTCGGTATCTCTATGGCCTAGAAGTCGAGATGGGGATCGCTTAGTAAAGATGTGCAGGAAGTTGAGCAGAGAAGCTGCTCGATGGCCTCTTGATGAGGGCTTTTGTCACGCCCCGCTTCCCAGAGTACGCAAGATTGGGCACGTGACATAGCCAACCATGCTACCTGTGGGTAGAACGTATCCGTCCACAGTCACATTACGGTTGTAGAGATATCAAGAACAAAAAAAAAAAAACTAATCTAATACATGTCCAAATCCATAATAACAAGCATCAATAAACAATAAGTGCGGAAGCAAATGATCCAATACAGTAAATAAACAGTACGTCCCATAATGCGGGCTCACATCTGGAAATGAAATGAAATAAATAAACTAAACTAATCATTAAGGAACTCACAGTTCAGCCTGCTGGCTGAAGTACTCCTGCTCGGTCGTCGATAGTGGTAAGGAATCTGGGCCATGCAAAACCCAGACGTCAGCGCGTCATGTCAACCAAATAATATAACAAATATGGTGGTAAGCAATGCAGGTATGAACATGAATAAAGCAGTACTAGGAAATAACAGTGCAGGATATTGTGCAGTGGTAACTAACTGTCCTATCAGGTTTCTACTCTATAGTCTTTGAAATC
The DNA here is from genome assembly GCA_030015575.1 of Agapanthus africanus. Classification (NCBI taxonomy): domain Eukaryota; kingdom Viridiplantae; phylum Streptophyta; class Magnoliopsida; order Asparagales; family Amaryllidaceae; genus Agapanthus; species Agapanthus africanus. The sequence goes on from CM057342.1 coordinate 196,375,121, forward strand.
AATTTGATGAATCGTCGATGTATCTCAATAGTATCCCGTACATACCCGGGACCACGGCCACAATATTCTCGGCTGCAGCCGAGACATGCCGTTAGGCACAGAATAGGAATGTGTACACTCGGTATTACCCCGTACATACCCGGGATCACGGCCACAATATTCTCGGCCGAAACCGAGACATGCCGCTGGGCACAGAATAGGAATGTGTACACTCGAATGGTAGTGAACTGTCGAGTTACAAGTCAGGTTCATCTTTGATTTCCCCATACCCCCAAGTTATATATGTCAGGTCAGGTATTCAGTAGTCAAGGATCAATGCCAACACATGATCAAAGTAGGTCTGTCTGGATAGACAGCAGGAATGGTCCAAAAGAACCCCAAGTCATGTTGTAGTCCAATAGGTTGGGTCAGTATGTATAGGGTGTCTTGTCCGGTGTATCAGTACATGTGTCAGGTGTATCAAAATTGGGTCAATATGTAATGCAATCAAATGTATACTGATAACAGGTATAGTAACGATTTAGGAAACAACAGCAGGAACAGTAAATAACAATATTACTCCATGTAAACACAGTGATGCTTTGTATTCTCTTATTAACAGGTTCACGCACCTTTGGGGTGCAATAGTCACAAGGTAAACGATATTAATAACACGAAGCAATGAAGCTATTAAAACTACAGCATGGATAATAGTCACAAGGGTGATCTAGCAAGTTAAGCAAGGACGTTCTAATTGGTTTAATTAGTTTAAAGCGAGGATTGATAGCAGACTGATTAATTACAAGAACTACCATACTGATTTAATGTTAAGGATTATTGTGACCGTCAGTTTTAAGTTATAAAATAATATGATAATCAAGAGTAAAGCAAGACTTGATATTGTGTATTAGCATGTTAAAGCAAGTATTCGGATACTTGCCTCGACGGTTTCGCAAACCGGAAAGCACGGATGCAAAGTCGGCAGAAAACACGAGATGGTGCACGGACTACGGATCGAGTCCCAACAGCGAACAGCGGGACCACACGGACCAGAATACCTCGCTGGAGCATCGGGTCCAAACGACGGCACGGTCGGATTCCGGCAAAAACATCGGCAACGAAATTAGCAACAATGATATACGTAACAAAGGTCCGCGGGGGAAAACCTAGCACTAAAGGAAAGTAAGGGATGCTTACAGGGAAGAAACAGGGTGCAACCACGATGGCTCGACGGCGATGGGCGCCGGCGGCGATGAACAGTGCGCGGCAAGGGTTCGAGGTGGCTGGACTTCGCTGAAAACCGATGGTGCTGAGAGTAAAGGAGATGCTGGCCTGCTCTGGTGGTCGAGGGGAGAAGGAGGTGGTCAGAGGTGGCACAGGCAACGACGACGAGGGTCGACGAGGCTTCTCCGGCGCACTAGAGGGTTAAGCGATGGGGTTTTGGGCTCGGGTTGGTGGTGGTCCGGCGAGGGGAGGAGGAAGACGACGATGAGGTCGTGACGAGGAGGAAAGGAGGAGGATTTGGGTGTCGTCGGCAAAGGGAGGCGGCGGCGGCGAGGTATGTGGCTGGTGAAGGCGTCGGGGTTGGGTGCAGTCGCGGAAGAGAACGGAGGAAGGAGAGAAGGAAGGGTGCGGCTAGGTCAAGGAGGTGTTGACAGCGACGGCGAGGTCGCGGTGGGGTCGGCGGTGAGGTCGCGAGGAGCTAGGGTTAGGGTTTCGTGGGTTCTCGTAGGGGTTTCTCTCGTGATGGGGGAAGACGAGGGGCTGCGAAGGAAAATATATAGGTGTAGAGAGAGAGAGATTGACGAGGGGGGGAGAGAGAGAGAGAGAGAGACGGTTGAAAGGGGGCCCACGAGAGACTTGAGTCTCTCGTGATTGGCTGAGGGTGTGTGTACGGGAGGTAAAAAATATTTAAAAGATTTTTAAAAGATTTTAACGTAAAAAAAGTAACGAAAAATATTTTATTATGGTTTAAATATATTTAATCAAACGGGCACTTTTGGCGCTAAATGAAACATTTCCAAATCGCGCCCGGGTTGCGCCCAAATGCTCCAAATTCAAATTATAGGATTTTAAGCGGATTCCAAATTTTGAAAAGAGGTGTTTAATGGATAAAATGCATGCCCCCAAGTCGGACACTTGCACACGCGCGTAGACGCCCAAACTCGCCCGTTTCGCCGAACGGGACGAAATCTCGACGCGCGGACGCTACCACGCGACTAGTGGCGACGAGTAGGCCAACATGGACATTTTTAATTTCATTTTAGGAGTTAAAATTTGTTATGTGCCAAAATGACTTAACCGGTTAGAATTTTGCAAAAAGCACCAAACAATCAGGATAATTGGAAAGAGCAATATATAACCCTCAACTAGTAATATAAATAGTATTATTGGGCTCGGGTGTTATATCATACCCAACTACAAAAAGAATTTCGTCCTCGAAATTCCAAGAATACAAGATAGCTAACTACTGGAAAAGGTGAGGGAATTTCTGTCGGATCTCGTCTTCTCGCTCCCAAGTGGATTCTCCATGCAATCGATTTCCCCAAGAAACTAGCACAAGAGGGATAACTTTGTTCTTAAGAACCTTTTCTCTTCGATCCTTGATTTCAACTGGTCGCTCCTCAAAAGTTAGGTCCTCCCGTACAGTCAACTCCGAATGATCCAAGACATGAGTCTCATCACGAACATACCTCCTTAGTTGAGACACATGAAACACATCGTGCACTCCTGCCAATGACTGTGGTAACGCTAAACGGTACGCTACCTCTCCAACACGCTCCAATATCTCGAAGGGTCCAACGAATCGAGGACTAAGCTTTCCTCGACTCCCAAAGCGAATCACCCCTCTAGTCGGTGATATCTTCAGGAATACCAAATCACCAACGGCGAACTCTAGAGGTCTTCTTGACGTGTCGGCCCAACTCTTCTGTCTGTCTTGAGCTGCCTTCATATGCTTCCTAATTGTATTCACCTTCTCGACTGTCTGTACCACCAAATCTGGTCCTAGTAACCTTCGTTCACCAACATCATCCCAACAAACGGGTGAACGGCACTTATGACCATACGATGCTTCAAACGGAGCCATCTGAATAGTTGCTTGGAAGCTATTGTTGTACGAAAACTCCACCAGGTGTAGATGATCCTCCCAAGAACCTTTGAAGTCTAACATGCAAGCCCTCAACATATCTTCAAGGGTTTGGATCGTTCTCTCCGATTATCCATCAGTCTGAGGATGATAGGCTGTGCTGAACTTCAATCGAGTCCTCAAACTTTCTTGTAAACTCCTCCAAAAGTGCGACAAGAACCGAGTGTCCCGGTCGGACATGATGCTTACCGGTACTCTATGCAACCTGACAATCTCCTGCATGTACCGCTCTGCCAAAGTCTCTGTCGATTGACCAACCCGAAAAGGAATAAAGTGAGCTGCCTTGGTCAAGCGATCGACAATCACCCATACGGCATTGTTGCCCTTTGGACTCCGCGGTAAAGCCGTCACGAAATCCATGGTTATATGGTCCCACTTCCACTGAGGAATCGGAAGTGGTTGCAACAAACCAGCAACCCTTTGGTGTTCAGCCTTGACTTGCTGACACACCAAGCACTTAGCCACGAAGCGAGCAATTTCCCGTTTCATACCTTCCCACCAGAAATACTGTCGGATATCTCGGTACATCTTTGTCCCTCCTGGATGTACAGAGTAAGCTGAACTGTGTGCCTCCTTCATAAGCTCTTCACGCACGTCTCCTTTTGGCACACACACACGGCCACCATATCTCAACGAACCGTCTTCATGGATCAGTAAATCGGTTCGTAGTCCGGCTTCAACCTGCTCTCGAAACCTTTGTAGTCTGGGATCCTGCGATTGTGCTGCTTTAATCTTCTCAACTAAAGACGACTGTACTTGCAATTGCATCAACTGTTCCTTAGCATGTGGTAGCACAACCTCCAAGTCAAATCTCTGAAAATCCGCAATGATCTCCCTTTGTGCGGTCAAAACCTGAATGGCTGGTAACCGACTTAGCGCATCCGGCACGACGTTAACTTTCCCCGGATGGTACTTAAGATCAAGGTTGTAGTCGGCCATCAGCTCCAACCATCTGCGTTGCCTCATGTTCAACTCCTTCTGAGTGAATACATACTTCAAACTCTTGTGATCTGTAAAGACTTCGACTCTCTCGCCCAAAAGGTAGTGTCTCCAAATCTTCAGGGCGAAGATCACGGCTGCAAGCTCCAAGTCATGAGTCGGATAATTCTTCTCATGAGTCTTCAGCTGTCTCGATGAGTAAGCGACGACTTTCCCATTCTGCATCAGAACACATCCCAATCCTTTTCCGGATGCGTCGCTGTGAATCACCAGTCCTCCTGAATTATCCGGTACAGTTAGGATAGGGGCGGTTATCAACTTCTGCTTCAACGCCTCAAAGGCCAATGCACATCCATCTGTCCAAACAAACGGTGCCTCCTTTCGCGTAAGCTTGGTTAACGGTTCTGCCAAACGAGCGAAGTTCTCCACAAATCTCCTGTAGTATCCGGCGAGTCCAAGAAAGCTCCTTATCTCCGCAACATTCCTTGGAATAGGCCAATCTCGAACGGCTGCAATCTTTTCGGGATCAACGGCGATTCCATTGCCTGACACAACATGCCCCAGAAACTTCACTTCTTCCAGCCAGAATTCGCACTTACTCATCTTCGCGAATAATTTCTCCTGTCTCAGCGTCTGCAGTGCGATCTTTAAATGCTCAGCATGCTCCTCCGGACTCTTCGAGTACACCAGAATATCGTCAATGAATACCACAATAAACTGGTCCAGGTATGGTGAAAAGACCCTGTTCATCAAATCCATGAATATTGCCGGCGCATTCGTTACTCCGAAGGGCATCACTAGGTACTCGAAATGTCCATATCGAGTTCGAAACGCCGTCTTGCAAATGTCTTCTGCCTTTACTCGGACCTGATGATATCCTGATCGCAAATCCAGTTTCGAGAATACCCTCGCGCCACTAAGCTGCTCAAAAAGTTCTCCAATGCGAGGGATCGGGTACTTGTTCTTAATAGTCACCCGATTCAATTCTCGATAATCAATGCACATTCTTCTCGTGCCATCCTTCTTCTTTACTAAAAGAACTGGAGCTCCCCAAGGTGAGTTGCTGCTTCGAATCCATCCCTTCTCGAGTAATTCACCAACTTGTTTCTTGACTTCTTCCAATTCCACCGGTGCCATCGGATAATAAGATTTTGATACTGGCGCTGCACCAGGAATAAGGTCAATCGCAAACTCCACATCTCTCTTTGGAGGTAAGCCTGATATATCTTCAAACACATCCATAAAGTCGCGAACAACTGCCGGCTCTTCATTACTTTCCGCTTCCATTGTCGCAAGAACACTGTTTGTCGGCCTAGCCCTGAACTCGACTCGCCCGACAGAGCTGCTACCTCCAGTGAAAATAAACTCAGGGTGTCCGGGAATCTGGAAAATTACCTTCCTTGCCCTACAGTCAATGTGGGCGTGGAAAGTGCCAAGAAAATCCATTCCCAAGACTACTTCATAACTGCCCGTGTCAATCACCAAGAAATTTGCAAAAAGCTCTCGTCCGCAAACAACAACTGTACAAGCTCTACATTCCTTACTAGCTATGATTTTCCCATTCCCAGTATGTATGTCCCAAAAACTAGACAGGGTCGTGCAGGTAATCGAGTGTGTAGTTATAAATTTGGATGACATAAAACAGTGGGATGCTCCGGAATCAAATAATGCCAATGCGGGAAAACTATGAACGAGTAAAGTACCTGAAACCACTTCTCCTGATGCCTTAGCTTCCTCAGCTGTCAACGTGAACGCTCGAGCCTGATTTGGTCCTTGAGTAAGCTGTTTCTGCCCTTGAAACGGTCTCTGCGGAGGCTTCTGCATATCATCTTTCGTGCGAAGCTTCGACGGACAAGCACCCACTGCGTGATCAGCTGCCCCACAAATCAGACAAAGTCCCAGCCTCCTTCGACAATCCTTTTGCATGTGGCCCGGTAAATTGCAGTAGTTACAACTTATGCTCTTTCTTCGATCGACGACCACATGCTTCTTCATGGGTGCTACGCCTCGACGGTCCACTGGAATACCTCTGCGCCCATGATCTCGGTTAGGTACAAATGCAGGCTTCCTGGCCGCAACTGCTGTCTGCTGTAGGTTCCCTTTCATTCCCGACAAACTCTGCTGCTCTCTGGCTGCCGTAAGAACCTGCGAGAAAGTGGTCAAACCCAGGGAGACAATCTGCCTCTGGATGTCCACATCCAAACTGCGCAAGAACCTTCGCGCCCTGTCTGCCTCCTTGGCGACTAAGGGTCCAGCGAAACGGCTGAGTCTTGTCCACTCCGCTGCATGTACATCCACAGCTGCTCCATTTTGTCTCAGCCCAATAAATTTCTCCTCCATTTCCTCCCGTGCAGTCCGCGGGAAGAACTTTTCCAAGAAACTTTTAGAGAAATCCGCCCAACTGATTGGCTTGGACAAGCGGGTCTCCTCCACAAGCCACCACTCTCGGGTGTAATCCACCAGCTGAATGCGCACCACATCTACTCTCTTGTCTTATGGGATCTGTGCCGCAATCAGTAAATTCTCCGTGTCTACTAGCCACTGCTCGGCTGGTAACGGCTCCTCCAGACCAGTGAAAGTGGTAGGACCCAACCGTCTGAAATCTGCCACGGTCCCTACTCGGTTAACTGGCTTCGCTACAGCGGTGTTCACAGATTGCCGAATTGCCTGCATTCCCTCCTGAAATGAATCTGCCTGCTGTTGGATCAGTTCAGTTTACCTCTTCTGATTCTCCAACATCCCACGTATTACTCCTAACATGGCGGCTTCATCCACGCGCCTCTGATATGTCTTGAAAGTCTTATCTGCCATAGTCCTGAAATCAAAACAAACAACATTAGCATGATGATAGATTCAATATATAAATCAAGGCTAGAACTCCAAGATACTTAAATAGAGTACTGCATTGTAGCTATGCCGCGGTATCATAGCCGCAATTACTTAACTCCACCCAAGTCGCCTAAGTCCTAGAGATAACAAGAAGTTAGGTTTTCGATTTGACAATGCAAAGTAAGTTTGCATGTCGACATGATCCGGAAGAATGATTCAAGGACGGTAAAACGGTCAAGGTGGCAGGACATGTTTCCTAATCACGGGTATTCTGATTCGCGTATCGGGTGCAATACCCAACTACAAAGAATCGACCCAATTAACCTATAGCTCTGATACCAAAAGAACCATGTCACGCCCCGCTTCCCAGAGTACGCAAGATTGGGCACGTGACATAGCCAACCATGCTACCTGTGGGTAGGACGTATCCGTCCACAGTCACATTACGGTTGTAGAGATATCAAGAACAAAAAAAAAAAAAAAACTAATCTAATACATGTCCAAATCCATAATAACAAGCATCAATAAACAATAAGTGCGGAAGCAAATGATCCAATACAGTAAATAAACAGTACGTCCCATAATGCGGGCTCACATCTGGAAATGAAATGAAATAAATAAACTAAACTAATCACTAAGGAACTCACAGTTCAGCCTGCTGGCTGAAGTACTCCTGCTCGGTCGTCGATAGTGGTAAGGAATCTGGGCCATGCAAAACCCAGACGTCAGCGTGTCATGTCAACCAAATAATATAACAAATATGGTGGTAAGCAATGCAGGTATGAACATGAATAAAGCAGTACTAGGAAATAACAGTGCAGGATATTGTGCAGTGGTAACTAACTGTCCTATCAGGTTTCTACTCTATAGTCTTTGAAATCAATTTGATGAATCGTCGATGTATCTCAATAGTATCCCGTACATACCCGGGACCACGGCCACAATATTCTCGGCTGCAGCCGAGACATGCCGTTAGGCACAGAATAGGAATGTGTACACTCGGTATTACCCCGTACATACCCGGGATCACGGCCACAATATTCTCGGCCGAAACCGAGACATGCCGCTGGGCACAGAATAGGAATGTGTACACTCGAACGGTAGTGAACTGTCGAGTTACAAGTCAGGTTCATCTTTGATTTCCCCATACCCCCAAGTTATATATGTCAGGTCAGGTATTCAGTAGTCAAGGATCAATGCCAACACATGATCAAAGTAGGTCTGTCTGGATAGACAGCAGGAATGGTCCAAAAGGACCCCAAGTCATGTTGTAGTCCAATAGGTTGGGTCAGTATGTATAGGGTGTCTTGTCCGGTGTATCAGTACATGTGTCAGGTGTATCAAAATCGGGTCAATATGTAATGCAATCAAATGTATACTGATAACAGGTATAGTAACGATTTAGGAAACAACAGCAGGAACAGTAAATAACAATATTACTCCATGTAAACACAGTGATGCTTTGTATTCTCTTATTAACAGGTTCACGCACCTTTGGGGTGCAATAGTCAAAAGGTAAACGATATTAATAACACGAAGCAATGAAGCTATTAAAACTACAGCATGGATAATAGTCACAAGGGTGATCTAGCAAGTTAAGCAAGGACGTTCTAATTGGTTTAATTAGTTTAAAGCGAGGATTGATAGCAGACTGATTAATTACAAGAACTACCATACTGATTTAATGTTAAGGATTATTGTGACCGTCAGTTTTAAGTTATAAAATAATATGATAATCAAGAGTAAAGCAAGACTTGATATTGTGTATTAGCATGTTAAAGCAAGTATTCGGATACTTGCCTCGACGGTTTCGCAAACCGGAAAGCACGGATGCAAAGTCGGCAGAAAACACGAGATGCGACTACGGATCGAGTCCCAACAGCGAACAGCGGGACCACACGGACCAGAATACCTCGCTGGAGCGTCGGGTCCAAACGACTGCACGGTCGGATTCCGGCAAAAACATCGGCAACGAAATTAGCAACAATGATATACGTAACAAAGGTCCGCGGGGGAAAACCTAGCACTAAAGGAAAGTAAGGGATGCTTACAGGGAAGAAACAGGGTGCAACCACGATGGCTCGACGGCGATGGGGCGCCGGCGGCGATGAACAGTGCGCGGCAAGGGTTCGAGGTGGCTGGACTTCGCTGAAAACCGATGGTGCTGAGAGTAAAGGAGATGCTGGCCTGCTCTGGTGGTCGAGGGGAGAAGGAGGTGGTCGGAGGTGGCACAGGCAACGACGACGAGGGTCAACGAGGCTTCTCCGGCGAACTAGAGGGTTAAGCGATGGGGTTTTGGGCTCGGGTTGGTGGTGGTCCGGCGAGGGGAGGAGGAAGACGACGATGAGGTCGTGACGAGGAGGAAAGGAGGAGGATTTGGGTGTCGTCGGCAAAGGGAGGCGGCGGCGGCGAGGTCTGTGGCTGGTGAAGGCGTCGGGGTTGGGTGCAGTCGCGGAAGAGAACGGAGGAAGGAGAGGAGGAAGGGTGCGGCTAGGTCGAGGAGGTGTTGACAGCGACGGCGAGGTCGCGGTGGGGTCGGCGGTGAGGTCGCGAGGAGCTAGGGTTAGGGTTTCGTGGGTTCTCGTAGGGGTTTCTCTCGTGATGGGGGAAGACGAGGGGCTGCGAAGGAAAATATATAGGTGTAGAGAGAGAGAGATTGACGAGGGGGAGAGAGAGAGAGAGAGAGACGGTTGAAGGGGGGCCCACGAGAGACTTGAGTCTCTCGTGATTGGCTGAGGGTGTGTGTACGGGAGGTAAAAAATATTTAAAAGATTTTAACGTAAAAAAAGTAATGAAAAATATTTTATTATGGTTTAAATATATTTAATCAAACAGGCACTTTTGGCGCTAAATGAAACATTTCCAAATCGCGCCCGGGTTGCGCCCAAATGCTCCAAATTCAAATTATAAGATTTTAAGCGGGTTCCAAATTTTGAAAAGAGGTGTTTAATGAATAAAATGCATGCCCCCAAGTCGGACACTTGCACGCGCGCGTAGATGCCCAAACTCGCCCGTTTCGCCGAACGGGACGAAATCTCGACGCGCGGACGCTACCACGCGACTAGTGGAGACGAGTAGGCCAACATGGACATTTTTAATTTCATTTTAGGAGTTAAAATTTGTTATGTGCCAAAATGACTTAACCGGTTAGAATTTTGCAAAAAGCACCAAACAATCAGGATAATTGGAAAGAGCAATATATAACCCTCAACTAGTAATATAAATAGTATTATTGGGCTCGGGTGTTACAGCTTTGGTCCTTGGCGTCGTTGGGTAAGTGATTACCAGCCAAGGATGGAACGAGCAGGGAAACTGCTCGGTGGCCTCTTGATGTGGGCTTTGATCCTTAGCGCGAGAGGGTAAGGAGTTGCCTTCTAAGGATGGATCGAGCAGGGAAGCTGCTCGGTGGCCTCTGGATGAGGGCTTTGATCCTTAGCGCGGCAGGGCATGGAGTGGCCTGGTAAGGATGGACCGAGCAAGTAAGGTGCTCGGTGGCCTTTTGATGAGGGCTTTGATCCTTGGCGTCATTGGGTAAGAGATTACCGGCCACAGATGGACCGAGTAGGGAAGCTTCTTGGTAGCCTCTTGATGAGGGCTTTGATCCTTGGCGTCGTTGGGTAAGAGATTACCGGCCACGGATGGACCGAGTAGGGAAGCTGCTCGGTGGCTTCTTGATGAGGGCTTTGATCCTTGGTGTTGTTGGGTAAGAGATTACCAGCCACGGATGGACCGAGCAGGGTTGCTGCTCGGTGGCCTCTTGATGAGGGCTTTGATCCTTAGCGCGGGAGGGCATGGAGTGGCCTGCTAAGGATGGACCGAGCAGGGTTGCTGCTCGGTGGCCTCTTGATGAGGGTTTTGCTTCTTGGCGTCGTTGGGTAAGAGATTACCAGCCACGGATGGACCGAGCAGGGTTGCTGCTCGGTGGCCTCTTGATGAGGGTTTTGATCCTTGGCGTCGTTGGGTAAGAGATTACCATCCAAGGATGGACCGAGTAGGGAAGCTGCTCGGTGGCCTCTTGATGAGGGCTTTGATCCTTGGCGTCGTTGGGTAAAAGATTACCAGCCGCAGATGGACCGAGCAGGGTTGCAACTCTGTGGCATCTTGATGAAGGCTTTGATCCTTAGCGCGGGAGTGCATGGAGAGGCCTGCTAAGGATGGACCGAGCAGGGTTGCTGCTTACCCGGCTATATGTTACCTTCCATAGATCTGTAGCGGGTGCTGATGGATGGCTAAGTTTGAGTTGGGAGGTTGACTCCTTAAGCGTGTGGATCTAAGTGGGCTTTATGTGGTTGAGGTCGAGCTACCTGCAAGGAAGTCCCAGGGTGGTTGTGCCACCGAAGCCCTCCGACGATCATGTTAATCGAGGTATTTTAGCAGATTAACGGCCTATTAGGGTAAAATTGGCTTACCTCAGTCGTCTGAGAGAGGGGTTTATATAGTGAAAGCCATGGGCAGGCGGGCGCGAGATTCACGCCGGCTGTTACGCCCCTGGCGTTACGCCTACGTGAGAGACGGGATTCCCCATTAATGATGAGATATGCTCGTTAATGGGGGAACGCGATGGCGTGGAACGCGGGATCATGGGCGGCAGATATCTCGCATCTGGAGAGATTCGCGAAGCCGTGGCTGAGACTCCTGTGATCGGTGATGTGGGTCGGTCGATGAGACCGAGGAAGATAAGATCGGCGGGAGGCTCGAGAACGAGCGGGAGGCCGAGGCAGCTTGGATATGTGATAGCTCGGAGGCGAGCTGGAGGGCTGAGGGAACTCAGCGTGCGAGAGGCTTCGGGGCGAGCCGATGGTTGTTTGTAAGGTGATCGTAGGAGTGGTCTGGAAGGCCACCGAAGGTCGGGAACATTCTCGCGTCGAAAGCCCAGGGTATGCTTCCAACGTACCGATCGTGATCCCATCTTGTATGCTCTGGGACACGTCATCTCCAACGTGTCAAGATCTGGGGAATCGCCGGTATCGAGCATCATCATTATCCCCCCACTCTCGTCTCGACCCATTCATGGGTCGGGTCGAGAGCGGTCTGACCGGTCACCCGGGGTAAGCTCTTATTTGAAGATATCGTCGGTGCGCATTCCCGGGCAATTAGTTGTATTTTCTTGATGACGTCAGTGGATCAGGGGAGAGATCTCGCATTAAAGAGGAAGCGCCGATTCGTGCGTACGATCGCCGAAGCACCAGTCCACGTGTCTGGTGCTCGTTGGATGACGTGAAGCGTTGCCGGTGTCCTTCGCGCCCGATGTGAGTGCGACAGGTGGAATGTTGTCGGCCGTGGATTGCGAAGCGCTGTTTTGGCGGGAGACGATGGCGCCGTAGGATGCGTGCGCCGGCTGCTATAAATTGAGGTGGGGTCCTCTTCAGGGTCCATCCTTTGCCATAATTTCCTCGTCCCTTCGCGTGTTAGCTCGGCACTCTTCCTTTTAGGTCGGGATCCCAGTATTTTCTCTTCCGAGGATTCATCCTTTTGATCAGGTTAGATGTCTTCTACCGAGGAGTCTGTAGAAATAACCCGGGTAGAGTCTAGGGAGTCTTCTGCAGCTTTCTCCTCTACTTCTTCCTCTTCCTCGTCTGAGTCGGAGTCCTTCCGGGAAGTTAGGGTTAGTCATGCTTCCCGGGGTCGTGCGACGAGGGCGGTCTCCAGAGCACAGGTCAGGGGTGTTCGTGACGCCTCATCCATGATGAGGCATGCAGACGAGCTTGCCAACATGCGGCCTCGCTTCCACATTCCTCCCGGCTACTCGCTTCGTCTGGCCGGGAAGGGGGAGAGGGCAGACCAGGTACGGGGCACGGAGATTGCCTTATACCTGAAAGCTTTTTGGGCCGGGATGTGCCTGCCTTTCTCCCCCGAGGTGTGTGCGACGTTGAATTGTTTTGAGTTGGTCCCGGGCCAGTTAGTGCCGAACTCTTGGAGGATTCTCCTTGGGTTCCTGGTCCGGTTGAAATTGCGGGAGATCCCTTTCAGTCGGAGCCTTCTCATATCCTCTCTCTGCTACAAAAACCACCCCGACACTCGCAGGGGCGAGCCGAGCTGGGTATACATTTCTTTTAGAAAACTTCGAGGAGGTGCTGCCGGGTCGGGGGTCGTCGTAGCACCTTTTTATATCCATGAATGGAAGAAGAAGTTTTTGTTTGTCGGGCCACTTGAGGATGAGGATTGGCATGTGCCCATCCAGTGGCACAGGGCCAACTGCCCGCGGGTGAAGCGGTCGAATGATCCCGACGCGGTGGCGGTGTCGGAGTGGGAGCTCCTCCCCCGGGCCGATGTGTTGTTGTCTGAGCAGGTCCTCAGTTGGGCTGGGCTCAGCCCCGCTCAGTTTCCGGGTAAGTTAGGAGTTTTTGGACGAACTGTTTAGACTTGTGTATTCTCCCACTTTTTCAGACATTGCTAACTCCTTCTTTGTATTTTCGTCTTATGCAGGACCCATGGACATGGCTAAATTTCGGGTGGCCCTGGTCGAACAGAAGAAAGGGAAGAGGGCTGGAGGTGCCGGCCCTTCTCGCCCGTCATCGGCTCCGGCTCTACTGGCGGCCGCCCCAGCCAGGCACTCGAGCGCACCCCGGGCCCCGTAGTCCAGCCAAGCGCCGAGTCAAAAACGAGCTCGGGAGCAAGAGCCCCGGGCTTTGGAGGTTGGAAGAGAGACTGGTTCTCCTGCTTCTCTCGTCAAAAGGTACCACAAGACGGTGCTGTAATAACTCTAATTTTAGCGTACAAAGATTTATTTAAAAGTTGATGTATACTTAGAGTAATTACATTTCTGTGAGTACCATAAATATTTGTCTTGCGAGTTAATTACAAGAAGGAGCTTGTACTTCATTGGTAATACCTTGCACTGCTGAACCAAGCCACCAGAGTTCAAATCCCATACCCCACATTATTTTTTTAATATTGTTTTATTTTGAATTTTTAGAATACTAAGGGTTTACACGTGCATATCTCATAAAAACCCCACTACACCTGAAAACCTAACAGTACCAGAGGTTATATGAACCAACGAGGGATTTTCCGTCCACCTGACTCGGCCGGAATCAGCCTACTCGGCCGGCGGACCGGCCGACTCGGGCCGCCACCGCCGGCCGGACTCGGCCGGACCGCCGAGTCATCAATAGAAAAGTCCTGCCTTTTCACCTCCCCTATACACCTGAACACTTTATTTCTTCAGACCGGTAACAGAGCATCTTTAAAACACTAATTATTCCATCTTATTCCATTTTATTCCATTTTTATTACATTTTTCAATTAAACCTTTCACCTACCCTAAACCCTAGCCTTACCCTATAAATACAACCCTTAAACACACACCCCTCACTCTAAAATTCTGAGCAAAACTCTCAAGAAATTTTCTAGAACCCTAGTGTACTTTTGAAGTAGCGAAAGGCGAAGTTCCGGCGATTTTTCCGGCGACAACCCTAGGAGTTCCCGGCGACGAAACGACGCACCGGCACCTTCTATCATTCCCTCTTCCTCCCTTCTGATCTTTAAACCTGTAAGTACCACCTCTCTCTTCTATTCTATAGTCTTAAAACTCGTATTTCTAAAACCCGACGGAATCAGAGTAAATCCGATTTCCGATTCGGTTCTTTCTAAAAATACAATATTTTTCTTAAATACATTCATACAAAATTCTTACATGTTGACTATTAAACATTAATAAACATGTTGATCAAGTTTCACGACAATCTAATTCATTTTGTAACTTTTACCGTACTTTTCACTAAAATACCATATAGTTTCATTTCGACAATTAAACATCACAAACTTACTATACTTTTAAGTAGATCACGAGATAATGACCTACCTCCTCACAACACTCATATGCAATATAGCACAATACTTTTCGGGAACATAGAATACGGGAAAACGAAACATTCAAATAAATACCATGAATTAATAAAACCGTTTTATAAAGGATTAAGTACTTTTATAAATCTTTGCAAAGTGCCGCTACAACCCATTTTGGGGAACCCGTTCGGAATGGTGCGGATTATCGCACATTCTCGAGTTTAGTAGTGCGAGATACAGACCTCCGCAAGGAGCATTCGGTCTCGAATGATCTAAAATACGAGAATCTTAAGAAAATGAGATTTCTAGAATTATAATATATATTAAAATTTATTTTTATAAATATATATATATATATATATATATATATGTAATATCAAAATATCTATTTTTGTTATAATATAAATATTCCAACTTTTCCAAATCAAAGAATCACTTTACATTAAAATACCATGAATTCCATACAAATGCAATATTACAATTTAATACCATATATTACGAAAATTAGGTTATTATCATTAGAAATGTCATAAATATAAAATCTACAATTATTACAATTCTAAAGACGATAATTAAACACTTGGGGTGTATTTTGAAAATTATACAAAAGTATTTTTACATAAAACCCCTCAAGTTTTATAAATTACCCTAAAGACCCTAGTAAATATAGGTTTAAGCGGGACCAGTCTCTTGAGGCTCAGGGAGCCGGAGATATGGGTGTTTGCCTATCTAAGGTAGACAACTTAACAAAGGTGTTATCAATACGGTAATCGTCTTTGAAAAAAACACAAATCCTGCCACCCATGTGCAGCAGTTACCGATAACATCAAAACAATCAGGACTTAAATTTCTTTTCTAATTGTTCTGACTCAGACCGAGTCTCATAATAATCTGACTTGAATATGATTCAAGTACAAATTACAATTTACAATCTACAATATTACAATTCAACATGAATTCATATATTCAATCTGTCCAAATTATTCAATCTATATTGACCAAACCGAACCATGGATATACTTCCATTTACATGATTCTCCAGTTACATCCATGATTCTACAGTTCCATCCATTTACTGATATCATGGTTTCGGTAAGTCACCCAATTATACAATCTATACAGTTTACAATACAAGATAATACAATACAACTATACAGCAAGACATCTCGGGGTTTAAGGGGTAGATTGGTACGGAAGATGTTAGAAGTGGCACGAGACTGTAAGATTTAATACACCTAACCTGAATCCATTTGCAGTTGTACCGTGGCATAAACGGTGTCTTGTACTACACTTGCCTTTAGTCTCTGGCATATAGAGACTCCTCTCGTATACACTGGCATCCTTCTGTACCAAGCTACAAATAACAGCGTTAATACCAAACACTCATATAATAAAACTTTAAAAGCTACCTTCTCTTTCTGTCTATTCTATTTCTCCCTTATCTTTGGGACTTACCGAGCGATTTGTTCGCTGACGACATTCTCTTTCTTTTTCTTTGAATGTCATCAAGTGATCTGGACACGTCAGAGATCAAGCCCACTAGTGAAGACTTGGACTATTTCATTGAAGACCCAGAGTTTTTGTTCATTGTACACTTTTTATTTCAGTACTTTTCCTTTTCTGTTATGCTATTGTTTAGGCATTGTTTTTATCCAGTTGTATTTACTTATCCATGCATTGTACAGAAAGAATATGAATAAATAAAATTGCCGTTTTATTATATCTTGTCTCTTATGCATTTATTTTTATATTGCTTAGATACGCTTAGCGTATTTACTTCATAGTAAATACGTAGCGGCCTCGTCGCGTCTTCTTCCCATACTCTGGAAAGCGGGGCATGACAGGTGCCCCGCTCCCCGGCTTACCCGATCATTATGGACGAAAGAGAGCTTCGCTTTGAGATGCCCTCGGGGCTTTCTGTCGTTGACAGTCTGCTCTCGGAGATGGAGAGGTCGGCCGGGGGCAGAATCCCTCGGGGGACCCTTCGGGTCCAAATGGCGGCCATAGCCCAGGAGGCCGTGCAGGTTAGTGTCCGCGCCTCGCCCGGGCCTTTATTCAGAATTTTTGTTCGCAAGATTGGGTGCCCACTGCTATTTTTAACCCTCCTTCGTTTTCTTCAGGTCCTCTAGCACTGCGCCCTCGTCGTCAACATGGAGGACGAGGAAATTGCCCAGGCGATGCAGGTCGCGGGCGAGTTCTCCTCGCGGGAGGAGAGCTCAAGGCTGGAGTTGCAAGCAGCGATGGAGAGGGTCGCCGCCCTCAAAGACCGGGTGGCGGCTGGGGATCGGGAGATCGACAATTTCCGAGAGGCCACCTGAGCCACCGAGGCTAAGCTGGAAGATTCCAGGGTGCTTATCGCCACCCTGAAGAAGACGGCGAACACCCTCCGGAGGGAGAGTGAGGCGGCGAAGGAAGGAGTGAGGCGTGCCGACCTCCGAGCGTCGAAGGCGGTGGAGAGCTACAAGAATTCGGACCAGTTCTACACCGACCTTGCTCAAGCCACTGCCCTTGTTTGGCATGAGGCCCTCGACGCCGTCAAGGCCCTGGTGCCGGAGTTTCCTGACGCCGAGCTCCAGGGTGAGTACTCCTTCGGGGATGAGGCGCAGGGGAATGCCCCCGGAAGCGCTGCAGGGGAAAAGGCCCCTGGTGAGAGCGTTGGGGAGAAGCCGGTCACCCCGGCTCTCAGCGCCGAGGTTCCTGCGGTGGACGCCGACCTTCTGGATGACATCCCGGTTGTCGTGGTGGAAGCGGAGCACATCGAGGTTCTCCCCGGCCCCGAGGCTTGAATCTCCTCGCCTCCCCATTTTCTTTGCGCTGAAATTTTGTGAGCCTCCGGGCGTTTTTGTAAGGCTGGAGAGCCCATAATACTTCTGTAAAGACTTCCGATTTTTGTGAATGAAAATCATTTTGTAGGGATCTCTGCATACATATTTTCCCTTCGTTTGTGGTTAAATCTCTATTTGCGCGGTACTGCTTTCATAATGTGTTAGTTCGGAGACCGGTTTTTCATATGGCGATCGCGCGTCGATTTGAATTCAACCATTTGCCAAGTCTGCAAAGGCCGGTGCAAGGTCGGTATCTCCATGGCCCCGAAGTCGAGGCGGGGATCACTTAGTAAAGATGTGCAGGAAGTTGAGCAGGGAAGCTGCTCGATGGCCTCTTGATGAGGGCTTTGGTCCTCGGCATCATTGAGTAAGAGATTACCAGCCAAGGATGGACCGAGCAGGAAAACTTCTCGGTGGCCTCTTGATGAGGGCTTTGATCCTTAGCGTGGGAGGGCAAGGAGTTTCCTGCTAAGGATGGACCGAGCAGGGAAGCTGCTCGGTGGCCTCTGGATGAGGGCTTTGATCCTTAGCGCGGGAGGGCATAGAGTGGCCTGCTAAGGATGGACCGAGCAAAGAAGCTTCTCGGTGGCCTCTTGATGAGGGCTTTGATCCTTGGCGTCGTTGGGTAAGAGATTACCAGCCACGGATGGACCGAGCAGGGAAGCTGCTCGGTGGCCTCTTGATGAAGGATTTGATCCTTGGAGTCGTTGGGTAAGAGATTACCAGCCACGGATGGACCGAGCAGGGAAGTTGCTCGGTGGCTTCTTGACGAGGGCTTTGATCCTTGGTGTCGTTGGGTAAGAGATTACCAGCCACAGATGGACCAAGCAGGGAAGCTGCTTGGTGGCCTCTTGATGAGGGCTTTGATCCTTGGCGCGGGAGGGCATGGAGCGGCTTGCTAAGGATGGACCGAGCAGGGTTGCTGCTCGGTGGCCTCTTGATGATGGCTTTGATCCTTAGCGTCGTTGGGTAAGAGATTACCAGCCACGGATGGACTGAGCAAGGTTGCTTCTCGGTGGCCTTTTGATGAAGGCTTTGATCCTTAGCGCGGGAGGGCATGGAGTGGCCTGCTAAGGATGGACCGAGCAGGATTGCTGCTCGGTGGCCTCTTGATGAGGGCTTTGATCCTTGGCATCGTTGGGTAAGAGATTACTGGCCACGGATTGACTGAGCAAGGTTGCTGCTCGGTGACCTCTTGATGAGAGCTTTGATCCTTAGTGCGGGAGGGCATGCAGTGGCCTGCTAAGGATGGACTGAGCAGGGTTGCTGCTCGGTGGCCTCTTGATGAGGGTTATTATCCTTGGCGTCATGGGTAAGTGATTACCAGCCATGGATGGACCGAGCAAGGTTGCTTCTCGGTGGCCTCTTGATGAGGGCTTTGATCCTTAGCGCGGGAGGGCATGGAGTGGCATGCTAAGGATGGACCGAGCAGGGTTGCTTCTCGGTGGCCTCTTGATGAGGGCTTTGATCCTTGGCATCATTGGGTAAGAGATTACCAGCCAAGGATGGACCAACCAGGGAAGCCGCTTGGTTTTGCGAGGTTCTGTCCGACCTTCCCTAGTGTTTGAACATCGGGAAGAGTGACCGTCGCGGGCGATACGTGTCAGGAACGCATGGGGGAGGCGTAACGTTTCGAATAGCCGCGTCAGTTCCGCCACGTGGCGGTGCGGTATTGGAACAATTTTGGTGGATCCTAGGATTCGCGCCCATGCACGCACGAATTTGGGTCCTCAAGGATTCTGATTGGGGTTATAAATAGAGAAAGAGACGGCAACTTCTTCAGCATCACTTTTTGAGATGACTGTGCGCATGTATTCAATCGAAAAGATCATCACCTTCGACGACGTCTTCATGTATGACCAGTCCCTGGCTGAGGATAGGTACCGGGGCATGGTTCAGCGCCTCGAGGGTCACGTCGGCCGGCTTCTCCTTCGGCGGTCGCCCCTCCTACAGTTTTTGATGTACGCAATTTGGAGGAGGTCCCCGGGGTTGTACAACCCCCTCTCCGAGGAGTTGCTGGATGAGGCACTCGACAAGGTGTGCTCGATCTTCCTGCCCGGCCTTATCTCGAAGGCCAGGCATGACCGATCCTTGGCCTTCATTTTGGAGTGCTTCAAAAAGAGGTACATCGTGAACCAGGGTGCGGAGGGCGGAGCGCCGGGTGCTTCCGTGGCATCCCGGGTTCGCGTGCAGCATCGGCGGGAGCGGGCTGCAGAGGCTTGGGCCCGGTTAGCGGAAATCTACTCTGAGTATCACCAGGAGTACTTCCTCGATCCTGTTCCCCCTCTGTTGTAAATTTTTCATTTTTCTTTCTCTGTAAGGCTGAGGAGCCCATAATACCTTTTGAATAAATACAATTCTCCTTTTTGCGATGACCTATTGTTCCCTTCTTATTATTTAAATAGAAAGAACTTTAGAAAGGTTTACATTGCTTTTGTGAAAGAAGAAATATACATTCGTAGATATTCTTTTCAGAGGTACAGCTTGAGCTTTTCGGCGTTGTAAGGCCGTGGAAATTTGTGACCGTTCACATCTTGTAAACGATAGGCTTCGCCGGGCAGGACCTCGGAGACGAGGAAGGGTCCATCCCATTTCGGGGAAAACTTATGCAGCTTTCCTTGATCGACGAACTCGTTCCGCCTTAGGTCTAAATCTCCGATTTAGAAGAGGTGACGCTTGACTCGCATGTTGTAGTAGCGGACGGTTTGCTGCTGATAGGCGGCGACTCTGATCTGAGCCCGGTCCCGTTTCTTTAACAACACATCCAGATTAGTCCGGAGGTCCGAGGTGTTCGCTACGTCATCGAAGTGTTCGACCCGGTGACTGGGGAGCCCGATCTCCACGGGGACCATTGCCTCAGTACCGTAGCAGAGGCTAAAAGGGGTCTCCCCGGTGGGGGTTTTCTTCGATGTGTGCAGGGCCCATAAGACCCGGGGTAATTCCTCGACCCAACTGCCTTGGCATCCTTTTAGGCGAGTCCGAAGACCTCGGAGGACGTCCCGGTTAGCGACCTCGGCTTGCCCGTTGCATTGGGGATGTGCGACCGTAGCAAACTTCATAAGGATATGGTATCCGTTGTAGAATTCCTTTACTTTTTCGTTCTCGAAATTCGTCCCGTGGTCGGTGATGATACACCTCGGGATACTGAACCGAAATATTACGTTGTTCTGCAGGAACTTAACAGTTGTGGTGGCGTCCGGTTTCCTGATTGGGACGGTCTCGATCCACTTCGTGAAGTAGTCCACTGCGACGAGGATGTACTTGCGTCCGCCCGTATCGGTAGGGAACTGGAATATCATGTCCATTCCCCACTGGGAAAACGGCCAGGGGAAGGTTAGGGTTGTAAGCTCGGTAGCCGGAAGGCGAAGTATGCTGCCATGGAGTTGGCAGCTTTTGCACCTCCTGACGAACTTCTGATCGTCCTGATGAATCGTCGGCCAATAGTACCCTTGGAGCAGTGCCTTCTGGATTAAGGTGCGGGCCCCTTGATGTGTGCCGCTGACCCCTTCGTGAATCTCACGGAGGACGTAGTCAGTCTCGTGTGGGTCGACGCACCGGAGCAGGGGTTGAGTGAAGGACTTCTTGTAGAAGTTCCCATTGCTCCAGGCGAAGTGGTGAGCTTTGGCTCGGAGATGGCAGGATTCTCCTCGATCTTCCGAGAGTGTACCCTCCCTCAGGAATTCCATGAGGGGACTCCTCCAATCTCGGCCTTCTTCCCAGGCAGTGTACACTTGAAGTGGCGTCGCCCCGTCTTCCATGCTGAGCCGTGGCAAGACCTCGAAGAGGATGTTCCTCTTGTTGTTGGCTGTATAACATGAGGCCGGCTTACTCAAGGCGCCGGCCCGGGCGTTTAGCTTTCTGGGAATCTGCTCTACTTGAACTTCGTCGAAATCTTTTCGTAATTTTCTCACCTCGGCCAGATACTTCACCATCAGAGTCTCCCGTGCCTCGAATCGGCCGGTTACTTGGCCAACGACTAGGGCGGAGTCGCTGCCGATCTGGATCGTTTTCAGCCCCACTCCGTAGGCTATCCGTAGCCCGGCTAGCAAGGCCTCGTATTCCGCTGCATTGTTTGAAGCTTTGAACCCGAGCTTTAGAGAATACTCCATCTTTGATTCGTTCGGGCCATGAATGATGAGGCCGGTGCCATAGCCTTCCTCGGTTGAGGACCCGTCGACATAAAGGATCCAATCAGGGATGGAGTCGGGCTTCTCATCGACTGAGGGTTGAGCTCCGGGGGTCGGCGTGGATTCTGGCTCTTTACTGTGGATGGTGCATTCGATGATAAAATCGACCAGGGCTTGTGCCTTGATAGCCTGCCACCGGCGGTATTTTATGTCGAACTGGGACAACTCCCACCTCCATTTCTCCAAACGGCCAGAAGACTCGGGGGAGGTAAGGATAGCCCCCAAAGGCCGCTCGGTAAGAACGAGGATGGTGTGCGCCTGGAAATAGTGCCGTAGTTTCCTCGATGCCACGATGAGTGCCAAGACTATCATCTCTATGGCTGGATACCTCATTTCCGCGTCCTTGAAGACATGGCTCACATAGTATACCAGCTTCTGGACTCCCTCGAGCTCTCGGATGAGCACTGAACCGGCAGCTTGGTCGGACACCGCTAGATATAGTGATAGCTCGTCCCCCTCAACTGGCCGGGTGAGCAGCGGGGATGTTACCTTCAGATGTTACCTTCCGTAGATCTGTAGTGGGTGCTGATGGATGGCTGAGATTGAGTTGGGAGGTCGACTCCTTAAGCGTGTGGATCTCAGTGGGCTTTATATGGTTGAGGCCGAGCTACTTGCAAGGAAGTCCCGAGATGGTTGTGCCACCGAGAACCCTCCGACGATCAAATTAGTCGAGGTATTTTGGCAGAGTAACGACCTATTGGGGTAAAATTGGCTTACCTGAGTCGTCTGAGAGAGGGGTTTATATAGTGGCAGCCATGGGCAGACGGGCGCGAGATTCACGCAGGCTGTTACGCCCTTGGCATTATGCCCGCGTGAGAGGCGGGATTCCCCATTAATGACGAAATATGCTCATTAATGGGGGAATGCGATGGCGTGGAACGCGGGATCATGGGCGGTGGATATCTCGCATCTGGCGAGATTCATGGAGCCGTGGATGAGACGCCTGTGATCGGTGCAGTGGGTCGGTCGATGAGACCGAGGAAGATAAGCTCAGAGGGAGGCTCAGGAATGAGTGGGAGGCCGAGGCATCTTGGATATGTGATAGCTCAGAGGCGAGCTGGAGAGCTGAGGGAACTCAGTGTGCGGGAGGCTCCGGGGCAAGCCGATGGTTGTTTGTAAGGTGATCGTAGGAGTGGTCTGGAAGGCTACTGAAGGTCGTGAACATTCTCGCGTCGGAAGCCCGGGGTATGCTTCCAACGTACCAATCTTGATCCTATCTTATAAGCTTTGGGACACGTCATCTGACACGTGTCATGATCTGGGGAATCGCCTGTATCGAGCATCATCAGTACCAAATTCATATTAAGAATTGGTTATATACTCTTTAAGACAGAAGATCTAATTGGACGATGCCGATTATAAAAAGAAAGTTGTGGAGGGTTGAATTTTTGAGCAATTTAACGGAGAAACTATCACCATGTCACCCGATATTCACCTCTTTCTCATCATCTATATTCTATACCAAGATCAAACGATCCAATAAAAAGGAAAGACAGGAAGAAGAAATCATTATGTAATCAAGTATCTCATCCAACTAAACAAGGTCAATTCATGAAATTAAGTTAGAATTGCATTTCCCATGTAGTCATTTTCACCTGACATTGAAAACCTCTGAAAATTACTTGGTAATTATCTTAACTTGGATTCAAATTAACCAGTGGGGCATTTGTTGATCCATTAATTGAAAATGTGTTAATTGTTGGCTATAGTGTCCTCAAGTCAATTATTGAATCGCAGGCACACGATTGTGACGATTGAGAGAGGACCTATACGGGTAGAACAATCTTACTCGAGATGATAGTATGCTATCTGGTTTGTCTTCATTATCATATACTTGCATTAGATGGCATTACAGATCACTATCACATGTTGATAGAGCCCATATGATTCTTGCTTGACTACCGCATTATGATGGCGATCATATAAGTGGGAGCTGGGTGGTCTATAAGCATATCCTTAAATGCATCTAGTCGTGAGAGTATCGAGACTGGGTATCGATATTCCGGAGTAGACTAGTGTATACTTATCGAGACCCCGATGAGGGGCGGTGGCCGGTCTTACAAGCCATTGGTGTTAGTTAGTCACCTAAGATAATATACATATGCTCATTGGGTTATGAGTACACTGGACGGAATCGCCGGGAACATGCTAGTTGGTATTATACCTATTGTCAGATAGCAGTTCCCAGATGACATGAGTACATGTTAGTCTGTCGATCTGAGATTGCCATTTGTCTCGTGTGAGTTCCTACTGTGCTTTGATTACAACCCTACCACGGCTTAAAGGAGTCATGCAAACAGGTTTTAGTTGGGTACAGCCCCGAGTCACATGGAGGCAGTGAGCGGATTGTCGAGCATTCGTCTCTCCCGGTATTGGGGGTTGATGTCCCGTTGTGCATGAGTAGCCATCACCAGAAATTCTCGGCCGAGGTGGACGATAATCACTGATTTGGATCAGTAGTTTCTCAGTGGGTGATGGGCTTCATACCGACACGAAATGTCACGTTATTAGGGGTCTGACTTTATCCACCCCCTAGACTCGATATGCGATACTCTTAGACGAACAGACCGGATTGTATGGAGATTGTCACCGACAGGCTCGGTAGGGGTTCAGATGAGTTTGCTCGTCAGCTTTCCTTTCGCTCAATACCTGGGTAGCCGTTACGTACAGCTAGTGCTGCTGACGTGCTTGTGGTTAAACCCACTACCAGCGTATTGACGAGACTTTAGAGTCCCACACAGAGGGTTTCTCTGGTTCTGGCGAAACGATGTAGTGGCCGTATTGGATACGTGCAGGGTTCCGATCGATTGATTGTAGTTTGTATCCGGACTTTCAATCGGACAGTTGATAATACTAGCCGGCTCGGGTTTGAGCAGGATTATTAAATCAGGTATTGATTTAATAATTTACATATATATATTTTGATATGTATATTCTAGTATTATGTTCTTTGTGTTATTCTATCTATTCGGGTATTCGTTTTTCGGTACGAATACAGGTATGTATATACTGTAGAATGTAATCCGTATTTTTCCAGAAAACATTCTAGAAGGTGGACACCTCATATCGGTTTGACCATTTATATTAAATAGATTATGAGGTGGCATTGACTTGATGGGAGCATGGTGAGGACCATGCTTGCATAGTGTGCACAAATGAATTATTAGTTCATTTGTACATACTATTCAAGTATGGGCACATTTTTAAAATGGAAAATATCTTTTGTAAAACCATTCTTCATGTGAGATTTTTCCTCACTTGAAAACACTTGCTCATTGTTGGAAAATAGAAGAGAGATGATTCATTCTTGAGAACTCTCTTCTCCTCACCATTAGCTTCACTCCTCTTGGTTTTCTTGAGTTCCCTCCACCTTCATCTTCCACCTCCTCTCAACCTTCTCATGTATTGAGAATCATGAGAGGATGTAAGATGAGATAGATAAACACTTAGTTCACTCACTACATCCTAGGCTTTCTAGATTAGCAACCTAGAAACCCTAGTTGCTTCACTTGCATCCTTTGATGTGGAGCTAGAGCCATGACTACATCTCTCGGGTGGATCATCTTCGACGGAGGAAGACCGGCGGCCAAGTTCGTTCGAGCACGCCTCAAGGAGCTTAGGAAGGTGATGGAAGACCGAAGGACTTGGTTCTTTTGGTATAATCACTCTAACTTTTTAGTTTAGCTTCTTTTGTTTGCTTGTATAAGTTTATGGTTTCAATCTTGGGGCGGGTTTTGTTTGCACCAAAATTTTAAAACCCCGGTTTTTGTTTCGCATCGGCCACGACAGATAGCTAGAGCGCCGGCGAAACCCAGCATAGTATCAGAGCCACCCATAAACCAGTACTAGCTAGTTTGCACAAGATTAGAATATCGATCGACCAATTTTTCCGAATCAAAATTCCATTTTCTCATGCCCGCTGTCGCTTTTCAAATGTGTTCAAAAATTTTTCAGAGGATCTTAAAAATCTGTGCTGGCATTTGTAGGGGACTACAAGAAATTTGGGCAAAAGAACCATCAAATTGGCCACGGAAGCGCTGCAATAGATGCCTATTTGCGGCGGTTCCGCGGCCATCTTGTGGCGAAATTGCACCAAATTTCTCATGGCACTCTCTGATATAGAAATTTGATTTTTGGGATATTTAGTTTTGGCCCAGATTTGTTTGAGTGCTGGTTTTGCATTTGGGGCCAGTTTTGAAAAGTTTAGTCGATCGAAATTTTAAGTGTGTGTTTATCAGTGCATGTGATGATATCTACGACCGTGAATATTATTAAACGGTACAACCCGACTAGTTGCTATATGTTCAACTAGACGGGTTTGCGAACATAATATTCACGTTAATATTCTGTGTTGTGCTGATATTATGATTGGATTGTCGTGGTGGATAGCCTGTAGTGTAATGATAGTTGTACAGTTCAGATTCATTTGTATATTTGTTATTGCGGGGCGAGCGTCCGACATATAGACTGTCGTCTCTGCCAGATTGTATATTCTTGTATTAGGGCATGACCGGGTTGAGATCGATGTCACCGTTGTATATACTTTTCTTTTCTGTACTAGGATTACCCCACGGTGGAGTGCACGAATAACCGGGTTCTAGAGGACAACAAGCCCGCATCTCATGGCGTTGAGACGGAGGGGGCTTCACTCTAGAATTGGCGGGCTATTCGCCGCACTCGTAGGAGATATAGGTGACCCACGGAGGGGCGCTCAAGTTACCGGATTCCGTGAAGTGCTGGGTGGCCCATTCACTTTGTTGATTAGGGTTGCCTCACTTCTGAGATTGGCAGGTAACTTTTCGCGCTCGTAGGGGTCCAGGTTTTCATTGCACGGGCTATACACACGACCGGGAACGTCGGGTCTCATTTGCAGCTCAAATGAAACTCGATGCTCCAAAATTATCCACAATTCTGTGTTGCTTGCTGAGATTTTGTGATGTTGCTTATATCATGCCTGGGACGAATGTTATATATATTTATATATACTAGTAGATGTTGTATATGTTTTGCATCCGCGCTAGTCCATCCCCTGCTCTGCCGTTAGTTAAGTAACCTAATGGTGCATGACGGGGCCCAGTGGCGAATGCGGATGGCATATACGTACATTATATTTTCGTTCCTTTTCTGTGGTGTGATATGGATTAATTGATGGGACTGCATTAATTCTGATTAATGCAAGGAAAATAAACCCAAATGATGTTATTGGAACCAAATTTTCAAAAACTGTTATTACAAGACGTTTCCTTTTGCTTTGCACAGTGGTATTTGGTTAAGAATATCCTGCACCTCATTCAATGAGGAAAGAGCTGCGATCCCTTCACCAGGAGTGACCTCTTTAGCAAAAGTTTGCGCCACTATATATTTGTAAAACCACTCGGTTCTTTCAACGATATCAAGTTCATTACGTTAAAGGTTTTTCGCCAAAAACTAGCCGTAGCCCTCCATCATTTCAGATTAGTATTGCTTAGTATTCATGCTGCGTTTGTTGACCTTGTCAAGGCGTAGTATGCGGTAGCTCTGTAATACTTTTCTGTCGCATGGATATGTGGATTGATTAGGACAGTCGTTCGACACTGTTGACCTTATCAAGGGTTTGTGCGGATGGGTCTAATGCAATCAGAATAATGACGGGTTGAACTTGACTATGACCCTTTGACTTGTTGACCTTGTCAAGGTCACTTGGATCCTAGGGGTAAAAAAACATCGGGAGTTTCAAACATACAGGAAACTTGCCAGGCATGCGCATATCTTTTAGAGTGTGGTGACTTGAGTGGCTTCCATCAAGTTATCATGCGATGATAGTTGGATCCCGATTCCCACTGATGAGTAGGTGTTACTCCTCAGGTGATTTTAGATGATCACGACTAATTCTTCTTTTTAGGTTTGAAGGAGAATTCGAGAAAACAATGGAAGACTTCCTAATTATATAAAGTGATTAACCATTCTAATATAGGTTAGAGTGCACGCTGAGTGTTTCTTTTCTCTCTCTCTGGCAGTGACCATGACCCGACCCTAAACTAAAACTCATGAACCAAGTTAACCGAACCTTCTTAAAACACTTTGGCTTTTTGGATTGTCATAGTCGCATAACTCATTGCCGCTCCTACTTTTCCTTTTGCATTTTTCTGGAACATTCCGTATCACTATGACCACATTTCTTGGATATTCCATCGTATAGTTACATACGAACTCGAAGGAACTTGTTCAAGTTCGAGGATGGATTCTGGTTCCGGAGAAATTGAATAGGATTATCCAGTTGTCTTTTCCCTTTATCTTCTCTTAGGTTGAAAGAGCTCCTGATATTAGAAGAGTACACCTATTTCGCTTATGGGATAGTCTTCTTCCAAACCATAGACAGGTGCCGAAAGGTGGGGAAGGAAGAAAACCAATCAGCCTAAGTGTGGTGTACAGAAGGTAATAAGTAAAGACATATAAAGGGATTGGAGTGAGGGTAAGGTAGTATACGGTTACTGTCATGAATCTAGATAGTGGAAGATGTATTACTAGGAATACCCGGATACCCCTTCGAAATATCTTCATGTTTCAGTTTCACTGTGTAGTATTAATTGAAAACTGTTTTCCCAATTAGATTCTGACTCCAGGATATGTATTTACCAGACTTGATTTTCATATCTGTATGGCGTTACAGATACTGAGTGGGAGTAAGATATTTGGAATTGGGTGATTGTATCCTCAACATATCAGAATTCTTTGTAATTGGTGATATTTGAGGAAATCACCTGGGTTTTGCCTAACGACAAGTATTTGGTTTTGAATATCCATTGTTATGCACCAATTTCAAACTGATATATCTGTACGTTTATTTTATAAAGTGAGATATAACTTTTTGAAATTATGTCTATGACATTTACCTGTATCAGTTGATGGTTAGATAAGGTGCATTCAACAACGGTGTGATTCTTCTTAACCATAGTACATTTTTTAACCTACAGGGCACATGGTTCGAGTTATTAAACTCAGTGGAGTTATACAGAGTATTGTATGTTGTCCAGTGTCCGTTAGGACAAAGGGGTTAGTACTCGTATTGTATTCTATTTACTCATGACTTCTCTAGTTTTAAACAAGTATTTCGTTGAAATACAAGGTCCAAGTTTTGAGAAGTTATAGGTATACGAATAAAGTAGAGAACCATTTGTTACAAGCATCAGGATTCTTCAAGATGATCGAAAATATAGATACTTGTGTTAGGTATTCGGTTGTAAGTAATAGTTTTGAGAAATTGCTTCTCTTTCAGGTTACTCATGCGTGGGTGCATTCCTTGATGAGCAATACTGCTTGGCCTTCTTCCATTTAGTTGATATGCACTGGAAACGGCTGCATGTATTTTGAATCTGGTTCCAATTAAATTAGTGCCTTTGTTTCTATATGGTATATAGAATGGTTTCATATCTTAATGATGTTAAGGTATATGGAGTTGTCCGGCTTATACTTAAAACCAGAATCTGGATAAACTCAAGGCATGTTTCAGTAATGGCAGTTTGTGGGTTATCCCGGGTTTTGACGAGGGTTAACATTCTACCATCAGGAAGATCAATAGTTATATTATTCTTGACTCGCCACCAGTTTTAGTAAAATGGATTCTTTTCAGAAAACAATAGTGGGAGTATGGTTGAACTGGAAGATATTCTAGAACCACAAACGATTACTGAAAATTTAGTAGAACCTAAAAATTCAATTGGATTCGACAATCCATTAGCCACTTCGCAGATTTAGTGGGTAACCTCAGCCACCCGAGAGGTACTTCGGTCTCCTCAAAGACGGTAACAAGGAGGTTTTTGATTACCCAAACTTGCCACTAGTGTTGTTCTAGACTATGAAATCTGGCAGGAGGATGAGTATAACGTCGTTCTAAATTAGCTTTAGAAGTGCATGTATATATGACTCTGCCAGAGGGTTGTTGTAGTCAGTGGGATCAGCGGAAGCATAGTGGGCAAGTAGCTTATGTCTATTTATAGACTAAAGCAGATATAGCGGAGATAAATCGTCTATTTTTGACGTGACAGTCATAGAGTTTGACTTCATCAGAATAACAGATGGATCTGGTAAGAAAATAGTAGGGAGTGATGTCTTGGTATTTGGATGACACACTCTTGATAGGAAATGATATTCTTATACCGCGATCGGTTACACTGTGGTTGTCACAAGGTGTTTCTCTACACAGGATCTGGATAAAATATCAGGGATTCGGGTTACTAGATCTATGGTTTTAGATCTAGATTTGGAAAGTGTCTCAATTTGGGTATTTTGACACTATTCTAAAGTGTTTTAGAATGGATGACTCCTGGCGTGGTGGTGATAAGAAGAGAGATTTGCATGATTGATATATCTCTTGCTTAGGCAATTGAGTTAATGTCAAGTACCACACCAGATATTGCTTTTGCCCTGGATGCAATAAGCATATATATATTAATCCAATCATGGAGAAACATTGGGAAGCAATTATGAACATAAGTGGATGTTCTTAGTATATGGTAATGGCAGCCTCTTTCGAGAGGCGGTTATCATTTGAGGCTTCCAAGGTGACATGGATGACAGAGTGGCTGTCCGAGTTATAGTTTTCACTCTTTTGAGGGACGGTATGTTAGACAGGTGGTCCAAGTGGATACTGAGGAGGACATGACGCAGGTTACTGATTAAATTCAGTGGAAGATACAGTCTAAGAAGTTTGTTGGATTTGGAGTTCATTTGTGAACTGGGTCCCATCAGATATCCAGACAAATTCTAAGACAAGTATCACTCATTTCGGGAGATAGTTTTTCTCCGCCAAGTTGAGATATAAAGAGATAAAGAAAGAAACATTGGAGCGGATCCAGACACTGAGGCTATTTCTCGAAAGCAATAGTTTCGCAAATGGGCTTTGCGAGACTGATTAGTAGAGAAGTTGGGTCTTCGGTATCACACGGGCTGTGAGTATGCGACACCACAATAATTAGCCTTAAGAGCAAGTGGGAGATTGTTGGCTATAATGCCCTCAACTCAATTATTGAATCGCAGGCACGCGATTGTGATGATTGAGGGAGGACCTATACGGGTAGAACAGTCTTACTCGAGATGATAGTATACTATCTAGTTTGTCTCTGTCATCATGCACATGCATTATTGCATTACAGATCAATATTACATGTTGATAGAGCGCATATGATTCTTGCTTGACTACAGCATTATGATGGCGATCATATAAGTGGGAGCTGGGTGGTCTATAAGCACATTCATAAATGTCCCTAGTCGTGGGAGTACCGAGACTGAGCATCGATACTTCGGAGTAGACTAGTGTATACTTATCGAGACCCCGACGAGAGACGGCGGTCGGTCTCACAAGCCATTGGTGTCAGTTAGCCACCTAAGATAGTATACATATGCTCATTGGGTTATGAGTACCCTGGACGGACTCGCCGGAACATGCTAGTTGGTATTATACCTGTTGTCAGATAACTGTTCCCAGGTGATATGAGTACAAGTTAGTCTGTCGACCTGAGATCGTCATTTGTCTCGTGTGAGTTCCCACTGTGGTTTGATTACTCCCCTACCACGGCTCAAATAAGTCGTGCAAACATGTTTTAGTTGGGTGCAGTCCCGAGCCATATGGAGGCAGTGAGCGGATCGTCGGGGACTCGTCTCTCCCGGTATTGGGGGTTGATGTCGCATTGTGCATGGGTGGCCATCACCAGAAATCCTCGGCCGAGGAGGACGAGAATTACTGATTTGGATCAGTAGTTTCTCAGTGGGTGATAGGCTTTATACCGACACGAAATGTCGCGTTATTAGGGGTCTGACTTTATCCACCCCCCTAGACTCGATATGCAATACTCTTAGACGAACAGACCGGACTTGTAACACCCGAGCCCAATGCTACTATTTTCAGTTACTGTTTGAGCATAATGTGGTACTCATTTCATTTAACTTGCTTGTTTGTTGCTTACTGTAAAATTTACCCGGCAAAGTCATTTCTATATATAACAAATTTTGGCATCTAAAATAAAATTGAAAATATTCATCTTGGCCTACTTAACACCCCTAGTCTCGTGGTAGCGTCCGTGCATTGTGTTCTCATCCCGTTCAGTGAAACGGGCGAGTTTGGACGGCTACGCGCGCGTACATGTGTCCGTTTTGGGGGTATGCTTTTTAATCATAAAACACTTAATTTTAAAATTTGGATCCCGCTTAAAATCCTATTATTTCAATTTCAAATTTTTGGACTCGACCCGGGCGCGATTTGGAAATGTTTTATTTGGCGCCAAAATCCCAAATTTTAATATTATTAAAACCATCGCATATATTTTTCTAACCAACCTGATATCTTACTGTTCATTACCTAACTTTTAAAATTTTAAATTAACCTATATATATATCCTACTGTTCCTTAAAATGTTTTGAATTTTTAATTAATATTTATCCCTAACTAACGATTCCCCTTTAGCCAATCGCGTTCCTTTTAATTCCGTGGGCCCCCACCTGCAACTCTCTCTCTCTCTCTCCACTTTTTCTTTCTCTCTCTCATATATTCTCTCGTACTTCTCTTTATCATTCTTTCTCTTCTTGCTTCATTTCTCGTTTCTCATTTTTTTAACTGTTCTTTTGTTGCCGGAATTCCGTCGTGCCGGTGACGCTTCTCGACGTTCCAGCGAGGTACCCCGACCCGTGTGGTTCCTTTGTTCATCGTTTGGGTTCATTCCGTGAACCGTGCGCCCGTCGCGAGTTTTCCCCGCCGACGGTTAACGTTCCGTTTTCCCGATTCGCGACCTATCGAGACAAGTTAATCTTGCTACATGCTATATAATTCATTTTATACCTATTTAAATAAATACCTTACCTATAGTTTAAATCTAGTGCCCCATGTTTAATTTTATAACGTTTCGATATTCCGTTTGCATCCGTTTATATCATATTAAATCTAGATCATGAAAACTTATCTTGTGACATACTAGATTACATTATACTGCAACCATATCATTTAAAATATATATCTTCGTAATATTTATTATTATTATCTGCAATTAGTTTATAATCTTCATTTTATAATGTTATACATTTGAAAATCTTATAGTTTACACATGAAACGTCGTTGAAAAATCGGATATGACAAATCTGAAATTTACTGTACACCTTATCTTATAAAATTCATTATAAATCATAAAAAATTATTAGTATACGTTCTTTAGTTCGTTACAAATCTAACTCAGAATAATATAACTCTATGAAATATTTACTGGCAAAATAAATTGTTTAAATAACGTAAAATGCAAATAAAAATGTCTCCAAACTGCTGTCCAGGGAAATTCCAGCAGCAAACTTTCAACTTCGAATATTCATAACTTTTTATAGGGACAACCTGAGATGCTTATACTTATAAAACTGAAAAACTTATTGAATTATCTTTGTTTTGGTATAAGACACGTCCCTTTTGGAGAACGTTTGTTATTTTTAAGCTATTTTACAAATTAGGGTGACGCTGCATTTCTGAACGGAACCTTCTTGTACATGGTTAATCAATATCACTTTTATAGTTATTAATCGCTTTGAATATGCTATCCATATTAATATTATTATATCAATATTTATATCACATATTGCTTAGTTGTACATCCCACATTACCATTTTTATAGTTTTATAACTTTTCGGATACCCGTTTGCATCCATCGCATTTAAGATACATATAATTGCATCCATAGATCACATTACTACATAATAATGTGATATTAACACTCCATGTTTAATAAATTGCATCCTAATTAATATTGGAACTATAAATGTAACCCTAATCGATAACTGTGCATCCATATCCTTGAAATTATATCTATTTGCATATCATATTACATGTTCCAGTTTATTATTCTGATAGTACTCATGCTTGTTTATTTATACACATGCTTATGTTAGTTTGATTGTGAGTACCCACATGACATCTTGTGCTTCCTGACATGACCTGTTACACTTCCTACTTGACATGACATGGTACCGTACACTCTTGACATGACATGACACCTTTATACATTACCTGGCTGGAC
Organism: Agapanthus africanus; assembly: GCA_030015575.1. Classification (NCBI taxonomy): domain Eukaryota; kingdom Viridiplantae; phylum Streptophyta; class Magnoliopsida; order Asparagales; family Amaryllidaceae; genus Agapanthus; species Agapanthus africanus. Next base: position 196,408,843 of record CM057342.1, read on the forward strand.
CTGATGTACCATGGCTTTACCTGTTACCTGATCTTGTGTCTAATGCCAACAAACATAACATGTAGTCCTCATGGACCGTTCCTGTTGTCTATCCAGACAAACCTGCTTTTACCTGATCCTGTGTTGGCATTAGTTCTTGACTACTGAATACCTGACTTGACATATATAACTTGGGGGTATGGGGAAATCAAAAGTGAAACCTGACTTGTAACTCGACAGTTCACTACCTGTTCTGGGTGTACACATTCTTATTTTGTGCCTAGCGGCATGTCTCGGTTTCGGCCGAGAATATTGTGGCCGTGGTCCCGGGTATGTACGGGATACTATCGAGTGTACACATTCCTGTTTTGTGCCTAGCGGCATGTCTCGGCTGCAGCCGAGAATATTGTGGCCGTGGTCCCGGGTATGTACGGGATACTATTGAGTTACATCGATGATTCATCAATTGATTTCAAAGACTTTAGAATAGAAAACCTGATAGAACAGTTTAGTTTACCCACTGCACGCTACCCTGTACTGGTATGATTCATATTATTGTTATTCTTGCTGTATTCATGTTTATATTACATTGCCTGCTACACTGTTCATATTATATTACTTGATGACATGACGCGCTGACGTCTGGGTTTTGCATGGCCCAGATTCCGTACCGCTGTTGCAGTCCGAGCAGGAGTATTTCAGCCAGCAGGCTGAGCTGTGAGTTCAGTAGTAGTTAGTTTTATTTCCTGCATTTATTTCCTGATGTGAGCCCGCATTATGGGACACACTTTTCAGTTATTTGTATTGGATCATTTGCTTCTGCATTTATTTATTATTCACTCCTGTTATTCTGGATTATGGACATGTTTTAGATAGTTTTATCTTGTTCTTGATATCTCTACAGCCGTAATGTGACTGTGGATGGATACTTCCTACCCACAGGTAGCATGGTTGGCTATGTCACGTGCCCAATCTAGCGTACTCTGGGAAGCGGGGCTTGACAGGACTGTATGAAGATTGTCACGGACAGGCTTAGTACGGGTTCAGATGAGTTTGCTCTCGACCTTCCTTTCGCTCAATACATGGACAGCCGTTAAGGCTAAACATCAAAGGGTTGCTGGTTTATTGCAACCACTTCCGATTCCTTAATAGAAGTAGGAACATATAACCATGGATTTTGTGACAGCTTTGCCGCGGAGTCCATACGGCAACAATGCAGTTTGGGTGATTGTTGATTGATTGACCAAGGCAACTCATTTCATACCTTTTCAAGTTGGTCAGTCAACGGAAGCGTTGGCAGAACGGTACATGCAGGAGATTGTGAGATTGCATGATGTACCTATGAGCATCATTTCCGATCGTGACACCCGATTTTGATCGCACTTTTGGAGGAGTTTACAGGAAAGTTTGGGGACGCGATTGAAGTTTAGCACTGCTTATCGTCCTCAGACGGATGGCCAGTCGGAAAGAACGATCCAAACTCTTGAAGACATGTTGAGAGCTTGCATGTTGGACTTCAAGGGTTCGTAGGAGGATCATCTACACTTGATGGAGTTTTCTTACAACAACAGTTTTCAGGCGACTATTCAGATGGCTCCATTCGAAACATTGTATGGTCGCAAGTATCGCTCACCCGTTTGTTAGGACGATGTTGGAGAACGAAGATTGTTGGGACCGGATTTGATCGTGCAAACCGTGGAGAAAGTTAATACTATCTGAAATCACATGAAGGCAGCACAAGATCGGCAGAAAAGTTGGGCCGACACATCGAGAAGACCTCTAGAGTTCGTTATTGGTGATATGGTATTCTTGAAGATATCACCGACTAGAGGAGTGATTCATTTTGGGAGTCGAGGCAAGCTTAGTCCTCGATTCGTAGGGCCTTTCGAGATTTTGGAGCGTGTTGGAGAAGTAGCTTATCAGTTGGCTTTACCACCATCTTTGGCGAATGTTCATGATGTGTTTCATGTATCTCAACTCCGTAAATATGTTTGAGATGAAACACACATGCTAGATCATTCAGAGCTGACTGTAAGAGAGGATTTGACCTTTGAGGAAAGTCTGATGTCAATTGTTGATCGAAGAGAAAAGGTCCTTAAGAACAAGGTTATCCCTCTCGTACTTGTTTCTTGAGGAAATCACTCGCATGGAGAATCGACCTGGGAATGAGAAGACGAGATTCGATAGAAGTTTCCACACCTATTCTTGTAGATTCTTGATTGTTTATCTTTTCTTGTTCCTGGAATTTCGAGGATGAAATTCTTTTTGTAGTTGGGTATAATGTAACACCATAGTTCATTTATACCAGTTCTAGTCAAGTATTTCTTTATTTATGGTAGTTTCTTGAATTACTGGCTGGTAGCTTCCTTACCCCCACAACGCCAGGGATCTAAGCCCTCAGCAAGAGGCAGCTGAGCAGCTACCCTGCTCGGCTATCCCTGGCCGGTAGCTCGCCTACCCAACAATGCTAGGGATTTAAGCCCTCAATAAGAGGCAGTCAAGCAACTACCCTGCTCGGCTATCCTTGGCTGGTAGCTTCCCTACCCCACAACGCCAGGGATCTAAGCCCTCACGAAGAGGCAGCCCAGCAGCTACCCTGCTCGGCTATCCCTGGCCGACCCCACAACGCCAGGGATCTAAGCCCTCACAAAGAGGTGAACAAGCAGCTTCACTGCTTGGTTCATCCTTGGCAGGCCTCCTATGGCCCTTCCAGCGCCAGGGATCTAAGCCCTCACGAAGAGGCAGCCCAGCAGCTACCCTGCTCGACTATCCCTGGCTGGTAGCTTCCCTACCCCACAACGCCAGGGATCGAAGCCCTCGCCAAGAGGCACCGAGCAGCTACCCTGCTTGTTCATCCTTGACAGGCCTCCTACGGCCCCTCCAGCGCCAAGGATCAAAGCCCTCACGAAGAGGCAGCCCTGCAGCTACCCGGCTCGGTTATCCCTAGCTGGTAGCTTCCCTACCCCACAACGCCAGGTATCAAAGCCCTCGCCAAGAGGCACCGGGCAGCAACCCTGCTCGGCCATCCTTAAGGACAAAAAGCCCTCGCCAAGAGGCACCGGGCAGTAACCCTGCTCGGCCATCCTTATTAGGTCACTTACGGCCCCTCCCGCTCTAAGGATTAAAAGCCCTAGAAAGAGGCAACCGGGCCCGCCCTTGCTCGGTTATCCCTGGCTGGTAGCTCCCTACCCCAACAAACCAGGGTTCAAAGCTCTCGCCAAGAGGCAACCGGGCCCGCCCTTGCTCGGTTATCCCTGGCTGGTAGCTCCCTAGCAAACCAGAGATCAAAGCCCTCGCCAAGAGGCACCAAGCAGCAACCCTGCTCGGCCTGTATTTAAGGATCAAAGCTCTCGCCAAGAGGCACCGAGCAGCTACCCTGCTTGGCCATCCTTAGTAGGCCACTCACGGTCCCTCCCGCTTTAAGGATCAAAGCCCTCGCCAAGAGGCACTGAGCAGCTACCCTGCTCGGTCCCATCCTTAATAGGTCACTTACGCGCTATGGATCAAAGCCCTCGCCAAGAGGCACCGAGAAGCTACCCTGCTCGGTTCCGCCCTTAGTAGGCCACTCACGGCCCCTCCCGCGCTAAGGATCAAAAGCCCTCGAAAGAGGCAACCGGGCCTATCCTTGCTCGGTTATCCCTGGCTGGTGGCTCCCTACCCCAACACACCAGGGATCAAAGCCCTCTCCAAGAGGCACCGAGCGGCTACCCTGCTCGGTCGATCACCGGCATGCCTCTCCAAGCTTCCCACGCTAAGGAACATGACCTCGTCAAGAGGCATCCAGTTCTACGCCTAAGCGATCTCCACCCCGACTTCGGGACCATGGAGATACCGTCTTCGCACCGGTCTTTGCACACTCGCCAAACAAACAGATTCAACTCGATGTGTGATCGCTAGATAAAGAACCGACATAAAACGAAGGCAGTGTTGCGCAAATGCGAGTGCTTACCGACAAAGGAAAATATGAGCACAAACACTACTGCAAAAGCAAAAATCTTTATTCACAAAGTCAAAGCTTTTACAAGGGTACTGTGGGCTCCCCAGCCTGACAAAAATGCCCGGAGGCCTACAAAATACCTGAGGCAACAGAAAGAATAAAAAAGCATGAAGACAAGAGGCTTCAGGCCTCATGGCCGGGCGCAACCTCGGGAAGCCCAGCGCCCACCATAGGACCTCGGCGTCGCCCTCGTCGGGTATCTCCCCGGGGCCATCCTCCTGCTCGTCATCCCCTCGGGGATATTCGGCTCGGTGCACTTCGTCAGGGAACTCCGGCATCCGAGCCTTGACGGCGTCGAGGGCCTCGTGCCAAATGGCGGTGGTGGCCAAGGCTAGGATGGTGTAGAACTGTTCCGATTTCTGGAAGTTCTCCACCGCCTTCGCCACTTTAAGGTCGGCTCGCTTCGCCGCCTCTCCCGCAGCCTCCAACTCCTTCCGGAGGGTGCTCACGGACTCCTTCATGATGCCGACGAGCACTCTGGAGTCTCGAAGCTCGGCCTCGGCAGCCTGGGCGGCCTCACGGAACCTGGCAACCTCCTGCTTCGAGGCCTCCACCTCATGCTTCGCGGCCACCGCATCCTGCCTCGCGGCCACCACCTCCCACTTCCCGGCCGCCACCTCGCCCTCAAGGGCAGCGACCATCACCATCGCCACCTCCAGCTCCCGTTTCGAGCTCTCCCCCAGCGAGGAGAGCTCGCCCGCGGCTCGCATCGCTGAGGCTATCTTCTCCTCCTCCATGCGGGCGATGATGGCGACGTGCTAAAGGACCTGAGGAAATCGGAGGGGGGTCAGAAAGAAAAAGGGGCGCCAAATCTCGCAAGCAATGAGACGGTGTACGAGCACTAAGCTGCACAGCCTCTTGGGCGATGGATGCTATTTGTGCCTTCAGCGTTCCCCCATGGACCCGGCCCCGGCCGACCTCTCCATGTCATGCAGCAAGCTGTCAGCAATAGAGAGCCCCGAGGGCACTTCAAAGCGGAGCTCCCCCTCGTCCACCAAGATCGGAGAGGCCGGGGTCCGCGGAACTGTTCGGGGGAACCTCTTGAGAGACGACGGCGGCGAGCTCGTCTCCACCTCTGAAGCCTGGGCATCCTTTCCCCGAGCCCTTTTTTTGCTTGGCGACTGGCCAAGCTCCGGGGCGCGACCCACACTCAAGCGCTGGAGCGGGACGGCTGCGGAGGGAGCCGGAACCGGCGTCCGACGAGAAGAGCTGGCCCCTCCAACTTTCGACCCTTTCTTCGGCTTGTGCATGGCTGCTCGGAGGTAGCTTAAGTCCATAGGTTCTGTACAAGGCAAGATACAATGAAGTTAGCGACACAAACAGAAACAGAAACAAACACAAGCCTAACTTACCGACGAACCGGCGGGGCTGAGCCCGGTCCAACTAAGGGCCCGCTCAGAAAGCAGCATGTCTGCCCGGGGAATAGGCTCCTACTCCACCACCCTCACCGCATCAGGGTCATTGGACAGATTTCCCTGCCAGCACCTATCCCTAGACCACTGGATGGGTACGGGCCAGTCCTCACCCTCTGGCGGCCCGACGAAGAAAAACTTCTTTTTCCAATCATGGATGGAAGAAGGCAAGACGACAACTCCTGACCCGGCTACGCTCCCCCGTTGCTTCCTAAAGGAGAGGTAAACCCACATCGGGTCGCCCGCGCGAGTTCCGGGGTGACTTTTGTAGACGAGAGAGGAGGCAATGATGGACAGACTAAAGGGGATCATTTGCAGTTTCAGCCGGACCAGAAACCCTAGGAGAATCCTCCAGGAGTTCGGCACTAGCTGGCCCGGGGCTAGCCCAAAGTAATTTAGCGCAGCTACAACCTCGGGAGAGAAAGGCAGGCGCATTCCGGCTCAAAGGGCTTCCAGGTACAAGGCGATCTCTATACCCCGCACCTGATCTGCCCTCTCTCCTTCCTCGGCCAATCGTAGCGTATAGCCGGAAGGAATATGGAAACAAGCCCGAGCGGTGACAAGCTCGTCCTCATATCTCACTGAGGACGACGCACCAGGGACGTCCGCCGCCACCGCTTCGAGAACCGCCCTAGACGCGCAACCCCGGGAAGAGAATCTGACCCCAACTTTCCGAAGGGGCTCCAACCCGGGGGAAGAATCCCTAGTATCTACCCCTACGACATCTACAAACTCCTCAAAACAAGATATTTAACCTGATGGGAAGAAATCCTCGAGAAGAGAAAACACAAAATCTGACCCAAAAGGGGAGAGCGTCGAGCTAACAAGACTCAGAATGAGGAAAATGGGAAGAGAGAGAGAGAGATCCCGAATCAGGCATCCCCTCGATTTATACTGCCGGCGTCCTCATCCAACGGCGACGGTCGGCTCTCGCCAAAAACAACTCTTCGCATTCAACGGCTGCTATCGCTCCACCTGCTGCACGCACATTGGCCGAATCCCATCGGATGCCAGAAGCCTGCGGCACGTCACATCAGCCAACCAACGCCCGACACGTGGACTGTTGCTTCAGCAAAAGTATGCCCGATCCGGCGCACCCTCTTTAATGCAAAAGATCTCGTCCTGATTCGCTGGCGTCATCCAGAAAATACAACGGATTACCCTAGGACACGCCTGGCGATATCTTTGAAGAAGAGCCCACCTCGGGTGACCCAGCAGACCACTCTCGACCCGACCCATCAGCTGGTCAGGACAAGAGTGCGGGGCTAATGACGATGCTCAATATCGGTGATCTCCCAGATCATGGCACGTGGCAGATGACGTGTCCCAGAGCATGCAAGAAAGGGCCTACAGTGGTCGACCAAACCACACCTATGCTTGTCTTACCGAGCAAACGCTGGCTCACCTACGACCCCCTGCATAACCGGCCTCCTCGGCCTCACATCTCGTCCCCGGGCTACAGCAGAACCAAGATACCTTGGCTCTCGCGCTCGTCCGCGAGCTCTCCCGCCGAGGTCATCTTCCTCAATCTCATCGACCGACCAACGGTACCGCTCACAGGCGCAACCGCCATCCCGCAAATCTCGCTATGCACGAGATATCCCCCGGCCACCTCCCACGTTCCACGCCATCACAATCCCCATTAACGAGCCTGTCTCGCTATTAATGGGAGATCCCGCTCATCACGCAGGCGTGACGTCGGGAGCGTAACGGCCGGCGTGATTCTCGCACCTGCCCTTCCTGCTGCCACCGCTATATAAACCCCTTCTTCAGACGGTTCAAGTAAGCCATTATTACTCCTCTAAGACGTTACTCTGCTTGGATCTCTAGTCTAACTTGACCGTCGGAGGGTCCACGGTGGTGCAACCACCCGGGACTTCCTTGCAGGTAGCTCGGCAATAACCAACCTCAAACCCATTGAGATCCACACGCTTCAGGAGCCTGCCTCCAGATCCAATCTCAGCCACCCATCGCAGCCATCAGCAGATCAACGGAGGGCAACATCTGAAGGAGATCTACGCCTCCATCATTAAACGTCGGTTTATCGTCTTTAATTGGATGGTCATCACCAATTATGACCATGTTGATGAATTCTTATGATTCACATGCTTTGCATATAAAGAAGTGGGTCGATATCTTTCCAAGTTTAAGAAAATGGGCTATTATGTGACAAAGTTTGATTCATCCTGCTTGTTATTGAGATCAAGATGTCTAACGACGCGGCCCGAAAAATGGCCCGGCCCGGGCCGACCCGAGTGCCATGTGGCAGGCTCGGCCCTCGACCAGGCTGGGCCAGCCGTTGGTGGCCCGACTGCCCGGTCAGGCCAAATTTAAATTTGAAATTGGTCGTTTGGCCTGGGATGGGGAAGCAGGGTTGGGACATGGGGGTTAAATGGGGGTGGTTTTTTTAATAAAGGGATGGATTTTTTTATAATAAAATTTGAATTGAAGCTGGGTTTGTAAAATTATCTAAATCACCCTCACTCAAAATTACATTCATATACCCCTAATCCAAAACTCTATAAATATCTCTCTACACTTCTCATTCTTCACGCAATTCACAACACTAAAATTTTCAATCTCCCAACCACTCTTTTTAATTTCCGAAAAGTTTACTGTTAAATTTGGAATCACGAAATTTTTATTTCCGCGGTCTCAATTTTCACTTCAGTTCCACTAATTTGATTCTGCTATTTGAATCAGGGGTTTTTTTGTATTAATTTTTTTTCTCGTATATTTTTTATCATCTCTTTCTCTCTTACTAATATTTTTAATTGAGAATGTCGGTTTTATCTTCACAAGGTAACAGGGGCGCTTCTTCTTCACGAAGCCATTTATTTCAAATCGATATGGATTCACAAGAGAGACAGAGATTAACTAATATGTTGCAAACTAATTTTGATTCTTATTCTCCTAACTATGAATTTTCTAATTATTAGATCCCTGCTACGTCACAAAGTCATGTTCCTGAAGATATTCCCGCTTTTATCGTTTCTGAAACAAGAGCTTCTGCCCCTAAAGATAAAAGAGCTAAAATTTCTGATGTTTGAAAATATTGTAGTACAAACAGTTACAGGTAAAGGCGGGCGGGCAGTTTGTACTCATTACCAAGTAGATTTACTTGTGCCACTTCATGTGAAACTACCTACTTAAAAAGATATTTAATTAAACACGAAAAAGCAGATTCTCGGCAGACGACTCTAAGTATGTTGTCTAACTCTTTAACTAGTTTTTCTTATTCGCAAAATACTAATAGAAGAGAACTTGCAAGATATGTCATGCATGCTGAACAACCATTTGGTTTTGCAGAAAACGAAAAATTTGATAGATTGGTTAAAAAAGCATATAATTTAGCATTTCAAAAAATACCAAGAACAACACTTAGAAGTGATGTTTTAAAAAAAATTCATAATAAAAAACCAATTTGATTGATATTTTTGCAAATCTTAAAACTAAAATTACATTAACTTCTGATATTTGGACTATAAAATGAGGCATGAGTTATATTTGTGTTGCTGCACATTTCATTGATAATGATTGGTTTTAATATAAAAGAATTATTGATTTTTCAAAAATGGATCGTCCACATAATGAAAATAATATAAGTAATTGTATTTTGACCACTGTACGTGAATATAATATTCAAAATAAAATATTTTCAGTTAGTTTTGATAATGCTACTAATAATAATTCTATTATAGCAATTTTAAAAAATAATTTAAATCCTGTTTTAAATGGAGAATTATTTCATCTTTGATGTGCATGCCATGTTTCAAATTTAATTGTGCATGATGATCTTTGTACAATTGATCCTCATTTAGCGAAACTTAAAGCTATAATGATATTTATTGAAATCTCTGAATTCCGAAAACAAATTTTTAAGAAAATTTATACCCAGTTAAATTTAAAATTTAGATCTTTCGAATTTAACATTTCAACTAGATGGAATTCCACTTATGAGATATTGAAATATATTTTAAAATATCGGGAGCCTATTATTTTATTTTATGAGGAACAAATCCCTAATAATAATTTAGAGAATTATGATTAGATTGTTTGTGAACATGTTTTGAGATTTTTAGAAATATTTTACAATACAACTAAATGTTTATATGATATTTATTGTCCTACTACATGTTTAGCAGTAGAACAGTCATTTTTATATTAGTAAGATTATTAATGAGTATGTAATTGACTTTGAAAATGCATTTGCTGAAATGTTACCTAGCATGATTACAAAATTGAATAAATATTGGCAAAAAGTTCCTGCATTGTTTTGTTCAGTTTCTATTTTTGATCCTAAAGTTAAAAAAATTAATTTATTTTTTTATTAGATAGATAGCACGAAAACTTAGGCACCGATATGGAAAATTATAAAAATGTTTTAGATTCTTATTTGCATGATTTGTTTGTCATATATGATACACAGTATGGTCAAAACAGAACTTCATCATTGTCTTCCTCTTCACAGCAAATTTCCAAAAAAAGAATATTTCGGTGTTTATATAGCAGAAAAAAACAAAGGACAGCTGTTTCTACTTCTTACAATGTATTTGCAAACCGATCTCAGTAATTTTTTCATTGCAGATCAAATAAATAATTTTGATATTTTGGATTTGTGGAAAACACATGAACACCTGTATCACGTGCTTTCTGTCATGGCTCGTGATTTACTAACAACTCCGGTGTCCATAATAGATTCGGAGTCTGCTTTTAGTGCAGATAATAGGGTTCTGAACAATAAGAAAGTGATGCTATCGGATGATGCATTGGAGATCGCGGCGTGCAAAAAAGATCGGTTCGATGTAGAAACTAGACAACAATACGTTAAGAGTATTGAAAATTCTGATATCGATGAAGAGTGAAGACTGATAGGAACTCACTAGTTAGTTTTTTTTTATGAATTGTATTTTTAATTTTTTTGGCAATTATATGAGAGGTAAGATTTGCCAACTTATGTAACCTTATCAAAAAAAAATTAATCAATAAAATATTTAGGTCTGTCTCAGGACCTATACGAAATTCGGGTTAAAAAAATTTCCAAAAAAAATCATAAAAGTAAAAATTTTCCTCTAAAATTATTAAATTTTATTTTAAAAAAATCATTTTTATAACCGGGACGGCCCGACCCAAGCCGGGCCACGGATCGGACTGGGTTCTAGTTTGGGGGACCCTGCCCGAAGCCTGGTCAACTTAGGCCCGGCCCGGCCCGGCCCGATAGACCCTGACTTTGAGAGATACGAGGATTGCATTAAGCTAGGAATCAAAATTCCAGGAGCAAAAAGGCAAGGCTAATGAGAAGGCTTCTAAAATCTAGCAAAAAGACAATAGAAGAGATATGGAATGGGTTAATATAAAATATGATTGTTAATTAGAATCTCCCTTTCCTTCCTCTTTTCCTATAAACAAAGCAATAATCAATGGCCAGCTAAACCATGCGGAACAGGTTTTCATTGGGGAAAAAAAGTGCACAAGGTTTCAAATTATTCTCAAACATTCTCTCCTTAAATATGTATAAAAATGTGTGCATGACATCTGTCTACTGCCACCTATGCCTACTTTTCAAATAAGCTTTCTTTCTAATAAAAGAGAGAAAAAAAAAAGAAATCAAATTAAATACAGAATTTTTCGGACGCACAATGTTTTCTACAGATTGTCTTTAAGCCTTATAAAACACGCCCCTAAGTTTAAAACATGAAATATGAGATGCGCAACGCATATCGTGGCCGTAATAGAACTGATAGCGGTCAGTATGGACCTTTCATTTAATTTTAACTTATACATCAATGGAATTTTGTTGCAATCCAGCGATGTTTAATTTCTGTATACTCAGACTCTCTTGCTCGTGGTTAGAGATATTTCGGAGCTGTCAATATGTGATCATATTCTAAAAAGGGTGGAGGCATAGGAGAGATTTTCCCTCCAAGGTGGTCAAAAAGTTGACAATCTTTTAATTTTTTTGAAGATCGGCATTGTTCTTTTGATCAACATATTCTAAGATATGATACCCATAAAAAATTATGTGATTCAATACTTCTTACTTGAATCAAAAAGATTGCAAATTTAATACTCCCCCAACCCCCCCCCCCCCCTCTCTCTCTCTCTATATATATATATATATATATTAGAGAGGAAGGGAGGTGACACAGGAGGAAATTTTCTTCTATGATGTCGAAAAAATATACCCTCCACGATTATTTCCGATGATCGGCACTCATCATCTTCATCTTTATCATCTAGGATGTGGACCCACTAAATTTCATGTGATTCTATCACTTTTTCACCGTTGATTTAGCAGGTGCAAAATTAACTGTTTACAGACAATAGAACTTTTTACATTGCTAATCCAACGGGGAAAAAGTGGTGGAATCAAATAAAATTTGATGTGTCCGCATCTTAGATGATAAAGATGATGATGATGTGTGTTGATCGTAGAATAAAATGGCGGAAGGTATATTTTCTCGACGCCAACTCAAAGAAAAGCCTCCTAGGGCCTCTTTCCTCCATATGTTGGGAACCAAATTTGCACCTAATTTGCCAAAATAAAAACCAGAAGCAAAAGGTCAAAGTCAACACCCAAATCAACCCAAATCAACGCAGATCCGACTAATCCAGGTCCAACCTTAAGCAACTGGACCCGCACCCGAGACGTCTTGAGCCCAAACACATTCGACCGTCGAAGAGAATAAGAAATTTTTTATGTAGCGAATAAGTTGTTGTGTAATTTTTTTATGAATAAATGTAAAGGGAACGGACAAAAAGCCAAATAATTGTAAAACTCATGACCTATATTCAAAAATAAATAACACATGTACAGGGATCAAAAAGCCATAATTGTGATGCCGGGACCAAAATGTAAAATGTAATGTCTATACAAGACACCCATCAATCAATAAAAGAATAAGTTTTCCTTATTTGCCTAGGGTTTTGTGCCCCTCACATTTTCTTTCATTGGGAAGGATCTTTTTCTTGTCTTTTTCTTCCCACCTTCATAAAAGTTCAAAAAAAGAACGGAGCAGAGAGAGGAGGCAGAGGAGAGGGACAGAGAAGAGGGTCACGGTCCAAAAACCCATTACACAGAAAGAATCAAAAGAAAAGAGAAAACATAGACCTTTAAAAGATACAGAATTTTTTTAAAGATCAAATCACATTTTTTTTTGAGATCCGAGCATCAACGTTTTTGTCAATTTTTTTTTCCCGACCTAATCGAAATTGGAGGTGGGTGGCCCCATCAAAGGAAAAATAGTCAGGCTTTTAAACCCTTGGAAATATGGATCCCGTATTTTTCTTTCGGTGGATTGGTAATGCGAATTTCGATCCGTATTTTCCTTCCGTAACTTTCGAATGCGGATCATGGTCCGTATTTCCTTTTTGATGGGTGAAGAGTTTTCCGTATTTCATCTCTTTGTACGATATATCGACCGACGCAGCAGTCGTGCTGCCGAAATTCTGTTGATATACTGTGTTCGGACCCGTTTATAAAGTTAAACAAAACAATATAATAAAATAAAATATACATATGTGTTTTCCTTTCTAAAAGATAAAACAAAATGCAAATTAAAATTGTGCTTGAACCATCGGAACCTCCCAGAAACGGAAAGATCCCCGCTACTCAAAAAAGTAAAGGAAAAAAAAATCATTTGGATCCCCCCAAGGCTCCCGCCCTTGTTTCGGAGGCTCCTGCCTCACGTGAGCCTCTCCCCATTTGGGAGGGGGCAAATCATAACTAAAATATAAATAAAAATTAAATAAATAAACATATATATATATATATATATATATATATATATATATAAATGAAATAAAACATGAATAACTGAGAAAAATGAAATGACCATGCATACACATTTATTTTCAAACACAAACGTTTCGATCTAAGTTCGCATGTTTTGAATGACCCGTCAATCGGAGGTTTTCTTACTTCGGAGTGATGGGTAATTAAGGATAGGTTAGTCCGCGGTTGCCGGAGATTAGAATCCCCACAATTAATAAATCCCCGTCTACCGTAGGCGAGAAATCTGTATTGCTCCTGATATGCGACAACATTCTTATCTCAATAAGGTGACAAAAAATAAATAAATAAATAAATATATATATATATATATATATATATATATATATATATAGAGAGAGAGAGAGAGAGAGAGAGAGAGAGAGAGAGATTAGGATGCTATCGGAAGGATTCGGAAATAAAACCTTCCCACTTTTTTTCCATTAAATTAATTTTGGAAATTGTGCATTCAATTATGTTATATTTGGTAATAAATAAATTTTTTTATTCATAATTATTAGCACACATCCTAAAATTAATCTAATAGTGAAAATGTGGGAAGGATTTATTTCCAAATCTTTGCGATAGAATCCTAATTGAACTATATATATATGAAGTGATCCATTGCAAACCGGTCCTCGTTTTTTAAAAACGGGAACTCTTGGTCTACGGTATATTTTAACGATTCGAGTCGTTCAAATTGATCATTCTATACTCAAATGTATGTGTATGAAAAATCAAAGGATTTGAATACCACTAATTTATGCATCGGATGAAATTTATGTTGCATTTTTGAAAGACGTTTATTTTTACACCTATCGATGCATAGGTTAGAACTCTTCAAGATTAACGGTTTACCGACAACATAACTTTTTGTTTTGCTAAATCAACGATGAAAAATTGTAGAATCATATGAAATTTGGTGTACTCACATCTTAAATGATAATGATGAAGATGATGGGTGCCGATCGTCGGAAAAAAAAGAGAGAGTGTAATTTTTTGATTCCAAAGAAGGAAATTCCCTCTTATGGCCTCTTTCTTCCATTATTATTATATATATATATATATATATATATATATATATATATATATATATTGTAGGGTTCCTAGACACACTCAAGAGGTTCCACAAGGCATCTACCATACCAAATTCAAATTTTATGTGTCGAGAAACCCTAATATAGATCGTTAACTAGAGGATAGACGAAAGTAAATGCAAGCAAACAATTTTGCTACTATGTGAAAGTGACTACAAGTTTTGTAGATCCGGTACTCCACCTCTCTAGCTCCGTGTTGACGTCCCTCCGCTGCGATCATCGGAATTCCGGACACTAGTGTCGGTTTCATCGGAAAAATAGGCGGGCTAGGTCGTTGACTTCGATGCCGAAGATGAACTACGTCGAGGCGACTCAAACTCAAGCTCCATCTTCACTAGGTCATAAAACTTGTGAAGAAAACACACTCTACTACATGGCAAGTGGTAGAGCATGAAGAAATAGGAAGTGGGTTCACTTTAGATTTGGATTTCTCACTTGGATTCATCACTTGGAAATTTCAAGAAAGCTTTTCTTTTCTTCACTTGAAGAAGATGAAGAAGAAGAAGGAAAATGAAAATCAATTCTTGAAAATAAAATTCAAGTGAATACTTATCACATTGCAACCATGGGTTAGATAAACTCATGTAGAGCATAAACTAGGGTTAAGGTAAATGGTTAGGGTTAACGAATAAAACAAAATGGTAAGACTTTTTCAAAAATGCTAGAAAAAACATGAAGCTTCTTGCACAAAACAAAGAAAGCCACTACCATTTTATTTTTGCCAAAAATGAATAAAGAAAATAAATGAGTAAATCAAACCCTAACCATTAACCTAATCATAGTTTAAAGTATACACACACCCAAGTTTGCATGTATCATCAAATATGATACAATCAAGTGCACAAAAATATATCATATATACAATGTGCACATTCAAGTGAGAAAATAATCTTAAGTGAACAAATACTAGTTAATATAAAGTAATATATCATATATAATTATACATTAAATCATTAAATAAACACTTGATTTAATGATCCGTTCATGACGCATATAACCGACTAATATCAAGTGTATCAATGTATCGAATCAACACTTGATTCGGTAACCCGGCTATATCTCATATAACCGTCCAATGATACAAATCGCGAGAATAGAATACAGTATCACATACTGGAATTATTCTCGGTCCCGCACATATCTCATATGCGCTCCTATTTCGTTTCTCTTGAGCCAGAAAATCCCTGTGTAGGACTCTAAAGACTCGTCAATACGCCGGCAGCAGGTGATGATCATATCAAACACCCACAAGCCGCAAGCGGTCTGCTAAACGTAACGGCCACCCGGGTATTGAGCGATCAGAAGATCAACGAGCAAGCCCGCTTACACTCCTGTGAATCCAACCAGCAACACTTACCGTACAGTCCGGTCTGTTCGTCTGATATGTCGCATATCTCGCCTAGGGGTGGTAAACGTCAGACCCCAGTAGCTCGATAAGTCGTGTCGATATGAGGTCTATAACAGTTCGAGAAACTACTGGTAACACTTACCAGTAAATCTCAGCAACCCTGGCCAGGGATTTCCGGTTATAGCCAATCGAACACAGCGCAATATCAACTCCCTATACCGGGAGAGACGAATCCCCTCCTATCGCTCATTGCCTCCATGTGATTCGGGACTGTACCCAAAAACCACCGTTTTGCACGCCCTCTTGGACGTGGTAAGGTGGAAATCAAAGCACAGTGGGAATCACACAAGACTCTATGACGATCTCGGGTCAACAGACTACTCTGTACCTGTGTCACGAGAGAACTGCCTTCTGACGTGAGGTATAATACCATCTGAGAGTTCTCGGCGAGTCCATCCAGTGTACCCAGTCTCCACTGAGCACCCGTATATCATCTCTGATGTCAAATACCAATGGTTATGGGATCATCCATCGCCCATCTGTATGGGTCGAGAAGGTATACGCTAATCTACTCTGGTATATCGATGCCCCGTCTTGATACACCCACGACTAGGGACCTTGAAGGATATACTTATGGACTACCATGTCCCCACTAGTATGATCCGCATCATAGTCCAGGTAGTCAAGTACACATCCTAAGGGCTTTACCAACATGTAACAAAGAGACAATCAGTGTACACGTTAAGGTAAAGAGCAACCAGACAGCATACTATCATGTCGAGCAAGAAAGTCTTCCCTATATATGTCCCAGCATCCACTACAATATACATCCTATGTATAGTAATAGCCTCTAAGGCATACATATAACTAACAATCTCCCACTTGCACTAGGGCCATCTGTAGCAGTGGTTGCAGTATCTCATACTCAACCATCCCATAAAAGTCTCTGTCTGGGAAAAGGCCTTTGTGAGTGGATCCGCCGTGTTGTTCTCTGAGTCTACTCTCCTAACCTCGATCTCCTTGGAGATCAACCATCTCCATGACCAGGTGATACTGCCTTAGAATATGTCTGGATCACTGATGGGACGGACGTTCCTTGGCTTAAACCACAACTCCATTGTCATACAATGGGAGGAACTAAGTTCATCTCATGAACTAATATACACCCAGACAGCCTCTTTGGTAGCATCTTAAGTAGCGATGTATCCAGCCTTTATCATCTAGTTAGCCACGGTATCTAGCTTGGAACTCTTCCAACATATCGTCCCTTTACTAAGGGTAAAGACAATGCCTGTGACTGACATTCAGTCGTCCTTATCACCCTGGAATCCTTCCTGTGATTCTCCGCAGGATCAATTGATACCATTTCACTATATCTAGTGAGTATCCTAACATCCAATTAGATCTGTCTCATAGATCCAAAACATAGGATTTAGTAGGTATCACATTGATCCTATATGGATAATCCTTGTGATAAGCGGAGATTGACTGAGCGTAGTATAGGAAACTCCTTCCCTATCAAGAGTATGTCATCCACGTACTCTACGAGGATTACCACCATACTCCCTACTACCTTTTTGTATATACAAGGTTCATCTACCATTTTGATGAAGTCAAACTCTTTGACTACCATATCAAAACAGACGTTCCAACTCCGCGATGCCTGCTTTATCACATAAAACATCTTGCATACGTTTCCGCTGCTCCCACTGTCTGCGAAGCCCTCTGGCTGCGTACTTATAGACACTCTCTTCTAAAACATCATTTTAGAAAAGCTGTCATGACATCCAACCACCAGATATCGTAGTCATGGTATGTAGCCATGGCAAGTAGGATCTGGATGGACTTAAGCATAGCTCCTTGGAAAAGGTTTCATCATAATCCATACCTGGTCAATGACACAAAACTTTAACAAGTCTAGCTTTGAAAGTCTCAACTTTTCCATGTTCACCAAGTAATCTTCTCAAGATATACTTGCTCCTGATGGGGATTTAAACCTTCAGATAAAGCAACCAAAGTCTATACTTTGTTGGTGTACATGGATTCTATCTCAGATCGCTAAGCATCCAGCCATTCTTACAGAGTCCCTACTCTCGACGGCCTGCTCGAAACTAGTTGGGTCATCATCTCATGATGCAATCCTCGCACCCACTGTCATCGAGAAACCGAAGTATCTCTCAGGCATATGAGGAACCCTACTAGATTGGCGGAGAGGCTGAGGTTCGTTGGAATCTACTGAATCCTTTGGTTCTACCAAATCATCTGCTGTGGTTTGTATAGCTGGAACCTTTCCAGTTCTACATTACAGACCTTACCTCGAGCTTATCCGGATTATGCTTTTAGACATAGCCCGGACAACCCCAAATCTTAACTGACTTAAGAGATGGGCTCTTCCCTTATCATATCAAATATAAAGTGGTAGGCAACTGATTTGATTTGAACCTTATTCAATAGGTATGCAGCTTCTCAAGTGCATAACTCCCAAAAGGAAATAGGTAACTCAGTAGTACTCATCATAGAGCATACCTTATCATATAGGGTGTGATTGCTCCGCCCCGATACACCGACGTGCTGTGGTGTATATGGAGGAGTAATGCTGAAAGAGAATCCCATTCTCCCTTAGAATATTCCAGGATTTCCGTCCTCAAGTATTCTCCTCCCTGATCACATCAAAGGACATAATACTTATACCCGTTTTGGTTCTCTACTTCTAACTTATATTCTGTGAAAATCTCAAAAGGTTCGGACTTATGTTTCAACAGGAACATATGTTTGAATCTTGAGAGATCATCAGAGAATGTAATGAAGTATAAAGAACCGGTCCTGGCATGTGTAGACGGGGGACCTTACATACATCAACATGTATCAATCCCAAGAGTTTACTAACTCTTTCTCTGTTTCCAGTAAACGGAGCTATGATCATCTTATCTTTGTGACATGACTGGCAAGTTTCACAAGATGTAAATTCAAACTGATTTAAATATGCATCTATATATAACTTCAGCTAGTCGGGTCGCATTGATATGACCTAGTCTACAATACCTTAAGAAGAATTCGTTCATTTCTGAACTCTTCCTCTTGTGTGTGTTCTGTATACTAGGAACTGTAGTTTGATTTAGAACATCAATGCTTTTAGATAACGTGCCTGAATTGATCAACTTTTGATATCGGAAATGTTCAAAACATTATCCAACAATACAAAATTTTATCATTTCTTTACTAATAAAGAGACTGATATGATTTTGTATATCAGGTTCGGTATCTAATAACATTCGTTCAGAATCAATGTACTGGTAATACAGGGTGATAGTGACCAACAGATTTGGCTGCAACACTTGTACCGTTTTCTGTCTCATGAAACTTATCACCCGTTCTCAGTTCTTTACCTATCTGTAGCCCATGTAATAGATTACATATGCGGGATCCTGATCCGGTATCTCATACCCAGGATGTAAAGGATACTGAGAAACAGTTCTCTGTAATGCACACACCCGAAGATGATGTATCAACATGCACTTTTTTTGTTTGGGTGGCATGGGAATCCTGGTATTCCCCTATTTCCTGCTCTGTCTTATAACAATTATAAGTTGGAGCGGGACCAACGTTCCCTAGCTCAGTATAACATGCGGGTTCGGTCAATATATCCGTATTATTATCTTGATTAAGGCGTGATATGGTCGCTACCTGGAGAGAGAGAGAAGAAAACACTCAGCGTATGCTCTTGCAAGATCATATTGGTTATTATTTTATCTAATTAGGATGGCTCCCACTGTTTTTATCAAATCTTCCTTCAAACCCTAAAAGGAAAGACTAGCCGGGATTAATTACACGCTATAAGTTCGCCAATCTTTCAGCCAGGCCAGTGTCGGTACTTTGAGGGAGGTCCCCCGTGCTTTCGCATGAACCTAATTAATGTAAACCTCGTTTTCCCAGAGGCGTAACCTCGTTAACACCTTTCTAGACACCTACTTGATCGGCTAATTGTAATGTGTAAAACTCTCCCAGGAGTAACTCTTACTCGCAGCGGGTATCGGAATCCAACTATCTCATAGAAGGTATGCAATCTCATAGCAAATTTCAACACTTGAAATTCCCGATAATTTTGCCCCTAACCTCCTATGACCTTGACAAAGGCCAACAAACCATAGGATGCTAGTCAAGTTCAACCCGTCATTTCTTGATTGAATTAAACCCACCCGCATGACCCTTGACAAAGGCCAACAAGGTCGTACGACTACCCTAACCCAATCTGCATTATATGCATAAGCAGATAAGTACTAGTCAGCTACCGCACACTACGCCTTGACAAAGGCCAACAAACGCAGCACGAATACTAACTACTACTTATCTGAAATGACAGAGGGCTACAACAAGTTTTTCGGAAAACTTATTGCGTAATGAACTTGATATCGTTGTAGAATCAAATGATTTTAAAATGGAGTGTTTTTGAGGCTTTTCTAGTTTTGCTAAAGGGGTCACTCCCGGTGAAGGGATCGTCAGGCCTTTCCTCGTCGAATGAGGTGCTGGATATATCATATATATCACTGTGCAAAGCAGAAACTATAGAAGTAATCAAAAGACAAACCGAGTGTGTAGCATCTGCCAGTTATTTCTAAAGGGGTCACTCCCGGTGAAGGGATCGTCGGCCCTTTCCTCATCGAATAAGGTGCAGGATGTTCTACAAGGAACACCGCGATGCAAAGCAAGAACTGTAGCTACTTGTTTTTGAAAATTCGATTCCACAACATCTTTTAGGTTTTTTTTTCTTTCATTAATCATATTAATGAAGTCCCATCATTTAAGTTACCTAAACATCACAGATAAATACGACGTACACTTATGCCATCCGCATTCGCCTCGATGTCCCCTCGTGCACCGTTAGGTTATATAACTAACGGCAGAGCGGGGCAGGGCTAGCGCGGATGTAAAACATAAGTATCGTCTATATAATATATCATATATACTATATACAGTATCTATCACAGAACATCAAATGATCACATCACAGATATCGCAGCAGAAGAAACATATGAAATATTGGATATACTAAGACGTCCGTGTTTTATTTTGAGCCACTATAAAACACGGATTCCACGATCGCGATGAATAGCCAAACCCACACCCCTAGACCCCTACGAGAGCGGCAAACAACCCTACCAATTCTAGAGTTAGGAGACCCGGACTCGACTCCTCGAGTTGGTCTCCCATTGGACTCTAGAACCCGGTTACTTGTGCTCTCCTCCTTGGGTCTATCCTAGTGCGGAAAAGTAAATAATATACAAATGGTGACAACATCCGCAACCTGGAAGTGCCCCAATAAAAGAATATTACATACAAGTTTTTACATGAATGAAAATGAAAAACACTCATCTCACATAAAAAACCCCGGCTATTCAAACACGACGATCCAATATAACATATCCAGCAACACATAACATCACATGTCATCAACGTAAGTAAATATGCTCATCCCAATTGTCGTTGACATATAGCAACGAAACCGGCGATATCACATATTATACTTACGGTCGCCGAAAAGAAAGTGTAAAACTACAACAGTTGGAATCCGCAAGCTCTTTAAACATCGCATGCCTAATCAAATGAATTCCTTAGACATCACATGCCTAACAATTATAAACCCCGCATTTTAGTCTCATTTATCGAAAACTCTTTTCAATATCTAGTCGGGCAATTCAACAAGATTCCCGGCATCCTGACCGAATGCTCGTCGCAAACTTTAGTAGACGGCCGCACCCCCGATACCGTCGACGAAGTGCACTAAGGCGGAACACCGCTGCCGCGAGCACCCGAACGGATGCTTTCGGCGACGGAGTTCTCCTACAGTCACTTGGTCGGGGCTATAGGGTGTAGCTATCTATTAAGTTTACCGGCGAGTATCTGCGTACGCTACGCGATTGCGACGGACTTTTGATCACATCAAAATTCCGTGGCAACCGATCAAGTGAGACTAAAGTGCTATGTTTATAACATTCAAATCAATTATCTCATAACTCCTTGTGGATTCCAAATATTATATCATATTCCAGATAAACAGAAAATGTTAAATTTTCCGATCGAACAATCAAACACCCAAGTTTTCCCAGAATAGCTCAACACATGAAATAAATTTAAAAACATTCACTTCATGCCTCAGTACCAACGGTCCAGCCGTAGAAGGGTCAAGCCAACGCCTCCCATGTGGCACGCCGTACAGCCCCAAACCCTAAGGTTCAAAGGGCAGTTCAAGACGGTCACATAATCGAGTTAAGGTTTGTTGTCTTCTAGAGGGTCCATCGCGTTACTTGCACTACTTAGAACGTTATTAAACTACGGAAAAATCCAACAATTGGAAATTTCCCAGCAGGGAAAAAATTGGGTATTTATATCCGGTCGAACTTTTTAACATATTCTAAATTACCCCGAAAACACATAGACGCAGTTAAAGTTTCCGATCGAATCATCGAATCCCCAAAACACCCCAGATTACTCAACTCTTGAGTGCAGATTAAAATTACCCAGAAAACACAGGAGTCAAATAGAAACATTACTGTGCAAATTGTGGTCAACAAAGAACAGTATGGCCGTGGAACCGCCGCGCCACGTGTGGTAAGGCCGCGGTTCCGCGGCGGTTTGATGGAGTTAGGACGACGTTTTGTACAGTAATTCTTATAAAATCCTGCCGATTTTTCTGCATATTTTTAATTAGGAAAAATGTACGGTTTTGAAAAATGTATAGAGAAGGGTTTCGGATTAGGGTTGCGGGCTCGATCGGACTTCTAACATCGTCTACACTTCGCCCAAGGCTCTAGCTAGGCTCTGATACCACTGTATGGTTCCTAGACACACTCAAGAGGTTCCACAAGGCATCTACCATGCCAAATTCAAATTTTATGTGCCGAGAAACCCTAATATAGATCGTTAACTAGAGGATAGGCGAAAGTAAATGCAAGCAAACAATTTTGCTACTGAGTGAAAGTGACTACAACCTTTGTAGATCCGGTCCTCCACCTCTCTAGCTCCGTGTTGACGTCCCTCCGCTGCGATCATCGGAATCCCGGACTCTAGCGTCGGTTTCATCGGAGAAATGGACGGGCTAGATCGTTGACTTCGATGCCGAAGATGATCTACGTCGAGACAACTCAAACTCAAGCTCTATTTTCACTAGGTCATAAAACCTGTGAAGAAAACACACTCTACTACATGGCAAGTGGTAGAGGATGAAGAAATAGGAAGTTGGTTCACTTTAGATTTGGATTTCTCACTTGGATCCATCACTTGGAAATTTCAAGAAAGCTTTTCTTTTCTTCACTTGAAGAAGATGAAGAAGAAGAAGGAAAATGAAAATCAATTCTTGAAAATAAAATTCAAGTGAATACTTATCATATTGCAACCATGGGTTAGATAAACTCATGTAGAGAATAAACTAGGGTTAAAGTAAATGGTTAGGATTAACGAATAAAACAAAATGGTAAGACTTTTTCAAAGATGCTAGAAAAAACATGAAGCTTCTTGCATAAAACAAAGAAAGCCACTACCATTTTATTTTTGCCAAAAATGAATAAAGAAAATAAATGAGTAAATCAAACCCTAACCATTAACCTAATCATAGTTTAAAGCATACACACACCCAAGTTTTCATGTATCATCAAACATGATACAATCAAGTGCACAAAAATATATCATATATACAATGTGCACATTCAAGTGAGAAAATAATCTTAAGTGAACAAATACTAGTTAATGTAAAATAATATATCATATATATAATTATACATTAAATCATTAAATTAACACTTGATTTAATGATCCGGTCATGACGCATATAACCGACTAATATAAAGTGTATCAATGTATCGAATCAACACTTGATTCAGTAACCCGGCTATATCTCATATAACCGTCCAATGATACAAATCGCGAGAATAGAATATAGTATCACATACTGGAATTATTCTCGGTCCCGCACATATCTCATATGCGCTCCTATTTCGTTTCGCTTGAGCCAGGAAACCCCTGTGTAGGACTCTAAAGACTCGTCAATACGCCGGCAGCAGGTGATGATCATATCAAACACCCACAAGCCGCAACCGGTCTGCTAAACGTAACGGCCACCCGGGTATTGAGCGATCAGAAGATCAACGAGCAAGCCCGCTCACACTCCTGTGAATCCAACCAGCAACACTTACCGTACAGTCCGGTCTGTTCGTCTGATATGTCGCATATCTCGCCTAGGGGTGGTAAACGTCAGACTCCAGTAGCTCGATAAGTCATGTCGATATGAGGTCTATAACAGTTTGAGAAACTACTGGTAACACTTACCAGTAAATCTCAGCAACTCTGGCCAAGGAATTCCGGTTATAGCCAATCGAACACAGCGCAACATCAACTCCCTATACCGGGAGAGACGAATACCCTCCTATCGCTCATTGCCTCCATGTGATTCGGGACTGTACCCAAAAACCACCGTTTTGCACGCCCTCTTGGACGCGGTAAGGTGGAAATCAAAGCACAGTGGGAATCACACAAGACTCTATGACGATCTCGGGTCAACAGACTACTCTGTACCAGTGTCACCAGAGAACTGCCATCTGACGTAAGGTATAATACCATCTGGGAGTTCTCGGCGAGTCCGTCCAGTGTACCCAGTCTCCACTGAGCACCCGTATATCATCTCTGATGTCAAACACCAATGGATATGGGATCATCCATCGCCCATCTGTATGGGTCGAGAAGGTATATGCTAGTCTATCTGGTATATCGATGCCCCATCTCGATACACCCACGACCAGGGACCTTGAAGGATGTACTTATGGACTACCATGTCCCCACCAGTATGATCCGTATCATAGTCCAGGTAGTCAAGCACACATCTTAAAGGCTTTACCAACATGTAACAGAGAGACAATCAGTGTACACGTTAAGGTAAAGAGCAACCAGACAGCATACTATCATGTCGAGCAAGAAAGTCTTCCCTATATATGTCTCAGCATCCACTACAATATACATCCTATGTACAGTAATGGCCTCTTGGGCATACATATAACTAACATATATATATATATATATATATATATATATATATATATATATATATAGGAGAATAATGGAGGAAAAGTGCCATAGAAGGGAATTTTCTCCTATAGCGTCAAAAAAATACGCCCTCCAAGATTTCTTTCCACGATAGACACTCATCATCATTATCTTAATCTTGTAAGATATGAATACACCAAATTTCTTGCGATTCCATCATTTTTTCACTGTTGATTTCTTGGATGCAAAATTAACGGTTTACCGACAATAAAACTCTTTTACATTGCTAATTCAATGGTGAAAAAGTTGTGGAATCGGATGAAATTTGGTGTATCCACATTTTACATGATAAAAATGATAATGGGTGCTGATCGTCAAAAAAAATCATGAAGGACATAAATTTTTGATGCCATCTAAGGAAATCCTTTTTTGCCCTCCATTATTTTTATATATATATATATATATATATATATATATATATAAAATGGAGCACAAATAGAGGATTTCGTTTGGTGGCGTCAAAAACCTATACCCTCCATCATTTTATTCAACGATCGACAACGTCCACCTTGATTTTCATTGTCTAATATGTCGATACACCAAATTTCATGTTATTTTAACAAATTTTCACCGTTGATTTAGTAATGTAAAAAGTTATATTGTCGGTAATCTGTTAAATTTGCAACTACTAAATCAATGGTGAAAAGGTGTTAAAACCACATGAAATTTGTCTTATTGACAAACTAGGCGATGAAGATCAAGGCGTTGCCGATCGTCGAATAAAATAGCGGAGGGTATAGTTTTTGACACCACCTGACGAAAAAGCCTTATATATATATATGGAGTGATCCATTGCAAATCGGTCTGTGTGTTTTAGAAACGAGAACTCCCGATTTACGACATATTTTAACGATCCAATTCGTTTAATTTGATCACCCTACCCTCAAATATATGTGTATGAAAAATCAAAGGATTTAAAGACCTATAGCCTATACAACGGATAACGTTTATGTTGCATTATTGAAAGACGCTCATTTTTGCATCCATTGATGCATAAGCTAGAGGTCTTTAAATATCTCGATTTTTCATACACATATATTTGAGGGTAGGGTGATCAATTTGAACGGATTGGATCATTAAAATATGTCGTGGATCGAGAATTCCCGTTTTTAAAAAAACACGAATCGGTTTGTAATGGATCGCTTCCATCATATATATATGTGTGTGTGTGTGATATATATATATATATATATATATATATGTATATATATATATAGAGAGAGAGAGAGAGAGAATAATGGAGAATTATATATATATATATATATATATATATATATATATATATATATATATATATATATATATATATATATATATATATAGAGAGAGAGAGAGAGAGAGAGAGAGAGAATAATTGAGAAAAGAGGCCATAGGAGGAAATTTCCTCCTATGGCGTGGAAAAAATACAACCTCCACCAATTTTTTCAACGATCGGCCCCCATCATCTTCATCGTTATCATCTAAGATGTGGGTACACCAAATTTCATGTGATTCTACAACTTTTTCACCGTTGATTTAGCAATGTAAAATATTCTATTGTCGGTAAACCGTTAATTTTGAACCCACTAAATCAATGGTGAAAAAGTTGTGGAATCACATGAAATTTGGTGTATAACGATGATGATGATGGGTGCCGATCGTCGGAAAAAATGGTGGAGATTGTATTTTTTCCACGTCATAGGAGGAAATCCTCTCCTATGGCCTCTTTCCTCCATTAATCTCATATATATATATATATATATATATATATATATATATATATAGGGTATAAGGGTCCTATGGTTGAGCACATGAATTTTCCCTAAGCCCGTTAGCTAAAAAACCCCATCCTTTCTGTCGTTCCTAGATCCCCAATTTCAATGGAGAAAATCCCTAAACCCTTCATTCTTTCAGATGAACCCTACCATCATCACCATCGTCGTCATCATCATTTCCTCTTCATCATCCGCGGCCATGGAGATTAGGGTTTCGGAGAGACCGAGGCGGAAGAGGTGGGCTTAGAAGGTGACGAGGGCGGTGTGGAGCTCACGGAAGGGCATAGAGCAGAGCAGGGCCTACTGGATAGGTCGCCAGGGATGGTGGTGGAGCTTTATGAGGCCGAAGAGGAGCCCCAGGGAGGGGGCAAGGCCAGCGTGGGCCATGATGACGTAGATCGCGAGGCATATTGGAGGGTATCTCAAGAGAGCGAAGCCTGAGGACGATGACGATGATGACGGTGGTGCTGATGCATCTCCTTCTTCGTTGTTGTTTTCGTTTTTTATTTGCTTGGATTTTGATTTGGGGATGATGATGGTGAAGGGGCAGCGGCGGTGGAGGGATTGCAGTGGTGTGGAGTAGCAGGTTCGGAGGCCGGGACAGCTTCAAAATGGAGATGAGGTTTTGTGTAATGGGCTCAGGACCTTTAAGCCCCCCCGAATTCTATGGGGTAGGTTCGCGTTTTTAAAAACACAAATCTAAATGAGGACCATTGGATCTTGTATTTTTAATCAACGGTTAAAAGTAATTCAGCTTATTAAATCGTTAATAAATGGAAGGTAAATATTCTACTTCTTGATTTTAGGTAAATACTAAAGGGTTTGATGTTTCTCTTGATTTTTTTCTAAAATCAAGAAGTAGAATATTTACTTTCATTTATTAACGATTTAATAAGCTGTATTAATTTTAACCATTGATTAAAAACACAAGATCCAACGACTTTCATTCAGGTTCGTATTTTTAAAAACGCGGACCCGCGTCATAAGATTCGTACTCTCTCTCTCTCTCTCTCTCTCTCTCTCTATATATATATATATATATATATATATATATATATATATTTGAGAGCGCTCTGTTACAAACCGACATGCGTATTTAAAAAACAGGAACTCTTGATCCCCGATATATTTGAACGATCCGATCTGTTCAAGTTGATCGCCATACCCTCAAATGTATGTATATGAAAAATCAAAATATTTAAAAACGTTTAACCTATGCATCGATGGGTGCAAAAATGAACGTTGCAAAAATTAACGTTTTTTGGTTATGCAATATAAACTTCATTCGACGGATAGGTTAAAAATCTTTAAATCCTTTGATTTTTTATGCTCATATATTTGAGGGTATGGCAATCAAGTTAAACGGATCGGATCGTTAAACTATGTCGTAGATTGGAAGTTCCCGCTTTTAAAAAACACGGACCAGTTTACAATGGATCACTTCCATCCATATATATATATATAGTACGGATCCGTTAGGGCGGGTTCTCGTTTTAAAATTCACAAAACTGAATAACAGCCGTTGGATGTACCTTTGCTTTCAACGGCTCCGATTAAAACAAATTAATAAATCCATTAAATAATAAAGTAAATATTTTATTGCCTAATTTTTGGGATCCATGATTTTATGATTCCAATACTCATGATTCTAATTAATATTACTCTAAATATTTTTAATGAACCCAAAAATAAAATATCAAAATATCCAACAAATTCAATCTCTATGATTCTAAAACAATATTACCCAAAATATTCCATGATCCATATTTTCCAAAATAAATTAATAGAGATATGCATGAATTCCAAAAATTAGGTAATAGAATATTTACTTTATTATTTATTATTTATTATTTAATGTATTTATTAATTTGTTTTAATTGGAGAATAGATCTAACGGCTTATATATATGGTCAAAGAATATCAAAATCATATAAAAATTAGTTTATATATATTTATATATTTTAGATCATGACAATCAAGATGAAATATGCCCAATGGATTGAGAAATTGATTTTTTTGACCAATGTAGGAGTAACTCTCTGCTTTGTCATTGACCCTACCATTATCATAATCTGTTTTCTATGCTTTTCATAGGTTCGGTAATATTCACGAGACTAGGAGAAAAATTCTCTTTTATAAGGTTGTAAATAGCTATGGGTAGTTTGAACCGTATCTGCATCCAAATCCGATTTTTATCAACTACAACAGTTATTTTCATTTCCTATGACTCTGCGATTCTGTATCCGCATCCGCCAATAAAAACCAGATACAGATATGATAACATATATCCATTCGGTAACCTTACCCGATACCAAAAATGATAGGTTTTGTCTTTATTGAGTGTGTGTTCATGTTATGTCCGTATACATATCCGATCTTTACCAAATATGAATAGTAAATTTTCATCTTCGATAATGATCCTTATTTGTAATAGAATTTGTTTAGTATTGCCGTGTACGGATATGGTAACACCTGTCTATATCCGAACCGTATCCGCTCCATTGGCATCCCCATCTGGAATTCCTCCCATGCCACCATTGACACACCGACCACCCATTAATTTCACATGCCTAAAACATTAAGTATAAAAAATTGATGAAACTTCCAATATGTTGCTTAAAAGATCATGCCCCATTACCATTCCTAGAATAGGGGGACCATCAATTCTATTTGATAGAAACATAGAGCTGATTTGGTTTTGGTGTAATGATTTGGTTTTAATGGGTTTTTTTAATGGCTTTTTATTGTCAATATTTTCTCACTGGATCAATAGAAATAAAAGTATTAAATCACATGAATTTGGTACGTCTATATTTTGGATAACGAGCATTACGCATTGGACAATGTTGATCATTAATATAAGATTGACAAAGTTGATCGTTCAAGAAAATAGGAAGAAACTTCCGTTCTTATCACATAGTTTCTCTATTTTTCTCTATTTACAGTTGTGCAAATTATTCTGTTTTGTTTTACTCCTAATTTTCTCTTTATGTTTTATATGTAGTATGCTTATGTACAATATGCATCTAGATTTGTACACTTCCAAGCCATCTTCTAAATAAAAAAGGATTTATAAGATATACCTTATTTTTTTTTATAAAATAACTTAGATATTCCTTGCAAACTTACACACACACACACACTCATATATATATATATATATATATATAAACCCTCCTCAAATTTTCATTTTTTTCTGAAATACTCCCAAAACTTTTTGGTGTGAATTTAAAAATGACACTGAGAGCTGAAATGACAAACATGTCTATGCAAATGTATAACCCAAACTTACTATTCTTCTTCTTTACAGCCAATTCCCAATATCGCTCTCATTTATTAATTCAGTGGATGTTCTCGGCAAGTGAGAAAAGAGAATTTTGAATGGAAAATGATGATGCTCTATATTAGCGATCTTCCAGATCAGGACACGTGGCAGATGACGTATCCCAGAACTCAGAAGAAAGGGTCCACAGGGACCGACCGGGCCACCCCTGTACCCGACCTGCAAGCACAAGCTGACTCTCCTCAGGACCCCCTGCAAATTGGCCTCCTCGGTCTCTCAGCTCGTCCCGAGCTACCACAGGACCAAGACTCCTCGGCCCTCCCGCTCGTTCCCGAGCTCCCCTGCCGAGGCCATTATCCTCGGTCCCTCTGACCGACCAACTCCACCACTCACAGGCGTAACCGCCGCTCCGCAAATCTTGCCATGCGCAGATTCTCCGCCGGCAACATCTCACGTTCCATGCTATCACGATCCCCATTAACGGGCGATCCGCTCATTACGCGGGCGTGACGTCGGGAGCGTAACTGCCGGCGAGATTCTCGTGCCTGCTGCTGCGTGCTGCCGCCACTATATAAACCCCCATCACAGAGGGGTCAAGTAAGCTTTTTCACCCCACTTAGCCGTTACTCTGCTCGGATCTTGTGCTAACTTGATCGTCGGAGGGTCCTCGGTGGTACCAAACCACCCCGGGACTTCCTTGCAGGTACTCGGCGCAAACTCCTCAAAACCACCAATCTCCTCAAAACCCATTGAGAACTACACGCAACAGGAGATCACCTCCAAGATCCACCGGGGGATCGAC
Organism: Agapanthus africanus; assembly: GCA_030015575.1. Classification (NCBI taxonomy): domain Eukaryota; kingdom Viridiplantae; phylum Streptophyta; class Magnoliopsida; order Asparagales; family Amaryllidaceae; genus Agapanthus; species Agapanthus africanus. Next base: position 196,439,376 of record CM057342.1, read on the forward strand.
GGAAGAAAACATTTGACGAAGACCAGAAAAGGACCTCCATCAGTTGGCGCCATCTGTGGGAAACGAAACTCCACAAAAAATAAAGTTGGCCTTCCGATCTCCATCCACATGGCAAGCGATCACCCTGAAGATACAAGTACCAGCCGTCGCCTCCCCCTCACCGGAGGCGCGGATGAACCTCCTCCGGCGACCGTCATCAACGCCCTCGCCGGCCGAATAGATCGACTACAGTCCATCATGGAGGCGCTCATCTGCGTCCAAACGGCCGGGCCAGGGCTCCAGATCGCCGCTCCTTCGCCTCCAGAAGACTCTGCCTTTGTCGGCACGGCTGACCACCGGCAGGCTACGTCCTATGGCCACAGATCTCATGGGCCGATACTCTCTGAGGCCCGCTGGACGCCCCATGGCTCCACACCAAGATCCGCCGCTAGAGTGCCTCGCCTCGAGCCTCCTCACAACCCTCACCCCCCTGAGGAGATGTCGGTCACCTTGCCTGTCCCCAGACATGACCGATACCCTTCCCTCGACAGGGCCGCACAGAAGGGGATTGCCATGGCGGCTCGAGGGCCATCTCGCCCGGGGATCTGAGGAACCTCATCAAGAGGAACCGGGGCCGCGCCCAGACGCAGATCTCCCACAGCAGAGGCCAGGGATCGCAAGGCGCCGAATTCTCAGGATACCACGGCCGACTCAACGCCCTCGAGAAGAAGATCGAGAGCATATACCGAGAAGGTCACCTCTCGGGCGACGGGGCTAAGTACGCCGCCGACTCGTTCACTAAGCCATTTACCGAGGGACTGCTCGCTGTTCACGTATTTTCGCGCAACAAACCCCCGAAGGCCTCTCTGTTCGACAGGAAAACCGACCCGAAAGACCATTTGGATGCTTTTACCGCTAAGATGAGATTCCAGGACCATTCCGAAGTCGTCCAGTGCAGAGCCTTCCCAGCTACCCTCATCCGCTCTGGTCGGGACTGGTTCCGAGGACTCGAGCCTAGCTTAATCTCGACCTTTGACGAGTTGGCTACTCAGTTCCTTGGCCTCTTCGTCAGGAACCATCGGCAGAAGCGCATGGTCGACTACCTCTTCACAATTAAGAGCGGGGACAAGGAGACGTTCAAAGATTACGTCACCCGCTTCTACAACGCCCTCCTCGAGATCCCCGAGCATCGGGACGATACCGTCATCACGGCGCTCAGATCTGGTCTTAGGTACAAGGAGTGGTTGCACTCCTTTGCGTAGGCACAGCCTAAGACCATGGCCGAGATCAAGGCGTGGATCGAGCGCGAGGTCCAGCTCGAGTCCGAGATGAATGCGAACCTCCCTCGAGAAGAAAAGTTTGACCAGAAGAAGAGGGCTCGGGAAGAGAGTTCGGAGCGTCAGCAGCCCTATCATCCGAAGTTCCAGGAGTACACCCCGCTCAACGTCTCCCTCGCAGTGTTACCAGAGGAGGCCCACTGTGCCTTCCACCGGATGCTGGGCCACGCCACGGAGGATTGTCAGCAACTCCGGGACTACATCGAGGAGCTCATCCGATCAGGGCACCTCGCCTCCTACTTGAGGGATAAGCGGCAGGCCGACCGTGAGCAGGAGCGGCGTCCCCCTCCCGCCGAGCTGACCATCAGCCAGATATGCTCGTTTCGGCAAGTGACCAGTCCGGAGCCCAGGGACCCCGTACCCGGTGCCGAGCATGGAGACCAACAAGCCTCCGGGGAGCTCGGGCCATGCTAATAAGGTCATCTATTAGCCTGTACTTTTTTAGGGGCAATGTAAACTTTTCCTAGGGTCTGTTGTTAATTTAATAAAAGATCAATGGAACATTGCGAAAAGGAAGGAAATGTCTCATTTATTCAAAAAGGGTATTATGGGCTCCTCAGCCATGCATACAAAATGAAAAAGAAAATTACCGCAGCGGAGGAAGGGGGTGCAGAGAGCACTGCTCATGGTACTCAGTAAAGATCTCCGCCAGCCGAGGCCTCGCAAGATCCAGCCTCTGCCTTCGATTCGCCCCGCGTGCGTTGACCTCGAGCCTCAGTTCGTAGCACTCACAGACGAGTGCCACCGAGCGAGCCAGCCGACCCGCGGAGATCAGGACGAGGCGCCTCAGAGACCGCAGCTTGCCTATGGCCTCGTCGTAGAGCTGCTCGGACAGAGGGTTGTAAAGCCCCGGCGACGCCTTCCAGATGGAGTACATCAGCAGCTGCAGCAGAAGGGAGCGCCTGGGGAGCAGCCGGCCGAAGTGGTCTTCGATGCTCCCATAGACCAACTGTGTTCTTGGTGCAGTTCTGGTCATAGAGGTATACGTCTTCGAAGTGGATGATATCGGGGATGGTAAAGGGGAAGTCTACCATTCTCAACGATCTGTTTACGAAGAAAGGAAGGACCAGTGCTCCCTCAGCCTTATATAGCCCACTACGTCCCAACGGAACCCAACAGTCGCCCGTTTTCGCCCACAAAGTCGCTACCACGCGGCAATCATTGAGCCTTCTCTGGCAGAATCGAAACGACGCGACTCTGGCGCTTCGCCTCCACGAACATTCAATGCGCATGCTACGCACACGTTCGCCGCGACTGTTTCTGTTCCCCATACCTGCCACGGGATGGTCGGGCGAAACCTTATGAAGAATCGACCAAGCATCTACCATGCTCGGCCATCCCTGGCCGGTAGCTTCCCTACACGCAACGCTGGGGATCAAAACCCTAGCCGAGAGGCAACCGCGCAACTTCACTGCCCGGTTATCCTTAGCAGGTCTCCTACGGCCCCTCCAACGCTAAGGATCAAAATCCTCCATAGAGGCAGCCAAGCGGCTTCCCTGCTCGGCTATCCCTGGCCGGTAGCTTCCCTACTCGCAACGCCAGGGATCAAAGTCCTCACTAAGAGGCAGTCGCGCAGCTTCACTGCCCGGTTATCTTTAGCAGGCCTCCTATGGCCTCTCCAACGCTAAAGGATCAAAGTCCTCCTTAGAGGCAGCTCAGCAGCTACCCTGCTCGGCTATCCCTGGCCGATAGCTTCCTACTCGCAACGCCAGGGATCAAAAAGTCCTCCCAGAGACAATCGAGCCCGACTCTCGCTCGGCTATCCCCGGCTGGTAGCTTCCTACCACAACCGACAGGGATAAAAAGCTCTCCCAGAGGCAGTCGAGCCCGACCCTCGCTCAGCTATCTTTCAGGACAAAAGCCCTCGCCAAGAGGCACCGGGCAGTAACCCTGCTCGGCCAAGGATCCTTGGTAGGTTTCTTACAGCCCCTCTCGTGCTAAGGACCAAAGTCCTCCTTTGAGGCGGTCGAGCCCGACCCTTGCTCGGCTATCCCCGGCTGGTAGCTTCCTACCACAACCGACAGGGATCAAAGTCCTCGCCAAGAGGCACTAGGCATTAACCCTGCTCAGTCCCCGTCCTGAAGGATCAAAAGCCCTAGCAAGAGGCAACCGAGCCCGACCCTTGCTCGGTCATCTCCGTCTGGTAGCTCCCTACCCATGACGCCAGGGATCAAAGCCCTCGCAAGAGGCATCCGAACGGCTACCACGCTCGGTCATCCCAGGCTGGTAGTTGCCTACCCACGACGCCAGAGATCAAAGCCCCCGCCAAGAGGCAACCGCGCAGCTTCACTGCCCGCTTATCCTTAGTAGGCTTCTTACATCCCCTCCAACGCTAAGGATCAAAGTCCTCCTTAGAGGCAGCCGAGGGGCTTCCCTGCTCGGCTATCCCATGCCGGTAGCTTCCCTACTTGCAACGCCAGGGATCAAAGCCCTCACCAAGAGGCAACCACGCATCTTCATTGCCCGGTTATCCTTAGCAGGCCTCCTACGGCCCCTCCAATGCTAAGGATCAAAGTCCTCCTTAGAGGCAGCTCAACAGCTATCCTGCTCGGCTATCCCTGGCCGGTAGCTTCCCTACTCGCAACACCAGGGATCAAAAATTCCTCCCAGAGGCAGTCGAGCCCGACCCTCGCTCGGCTATCCCCGGCTGGTGGTTGCCTGCGCGCAATGCCAGAAATCAAAGCCCTCACCAAGAGGCAACCGAGCAGCTTCCCTGCTCGGTCATACCTAGCAGGCATCCTCCTACCCAACAGACGCTGCGGGTTTGTAGCTCTCATAACGAGGCCTCTGAGACCATTCATGCTCGGCACAACTACGGCGGAAATCCCTCTGCCCATCTCATGCAGCGGATCCGAAGCCCCAAGAAGGGACATCAGGTCTATCCAAGTTTGAGCGATCCCCCCTCGACTTCGGGGCTATGGAGATGCCTCCTTCACAGCAGCGCTTGGCACACTTGGCAAGTGATCGATCAACTCGACGAACGATCACTAGACAGATAGTCGGCCTGACATGGAAGCCCATCAGTGCAAGCAAAGATATTTTACAAGCATTCTTCACAAACAAAAGATAAAGTGCAAACTGATGAAATAAAAAAAAGATTTACTACCAAAAGCGAAGTCTTTACAAAGGGTATTTTGGGCTCCCCAGCCTTACAGACTGCCCGGAGGCTTACAAAATAAAAGGAGGAGGTTAGGCCTCGGGGCCAGGCATGACCTCGGGGTCCTCGATATCTACCACGAGTCGAGCAGGGTCCTCGGCCAACTCCTCGTCAGGAATCTCTTTCCCTTGCTCATCGGCGTCCGCGAGTGGGTATTCGGCCCGGAGCTCTTCATCGGCGAACTCCGGCATCCGGGCCTTAACGGCGTCGAGGGCCTTGTGCCAGATGCGGGTGGTGGCCACGGCTAAGTCATTGTAGAAGTTCTTTGACTTATTGTAGCCCTCCACCGCTTTCGCCGCCGAGAGGCCGGCCCGCTTTGCCTCTTTGGCCGCCGCCCCCATCTCCTTCCAGAGGGTCCTCACCGTCTTCTTCAGGTTGCCGGCGAGCGCCTGAGCGTCCTCAAGCTTGACCTCGGCAGCCACGGCGGCTTCGCGGTGCCGGGCAACCTCCCGTTTCCCGGCATCCACCTCGCCCTCTACGGCGGAAACCCTCGCCATTGCCGCCTCCAGCTCCCGCTTGGAGCTCTCTTCCAGCGAGGCAAGCTGGTCCGTGGCCTTCATCGCCGGGGCTATCACCTCGGCCTCCACGCGTAAGGCAAGGGCGACGTGCTGGAGGACCTGAAAAAAATAAGAAAAAGGTCAGGAAGACGAAGGAAGCACCAAATCTCACAAGCAACCGAGCACTTACCTGCACGGACTCCTGGGCGATGGACGCCATCTGGGCCCTGAAGGTCCCTGTAACAACCCTAATTTTCTTATACACTTTTCTATACAATTTTTTTTAAATTAAATTTTTTCAAAATCCATAAAGAAGTATTTTAACCTGAGCACAATATATAAGTAATTATTTTGTTTTTAAATAACTCCATTTTTAGTGTACATAAAATTGTTTTAAAATTAAAGTATACTTGGGGTATTTAATGTTGCTGTTACCATTTTAAGTAATTATTTCACACCATAATTACAAGAAGGAGCTTGTAGCTCATTGATAACACTTTGCACTGCTGAACCAAGCCACCAGAGTTCAAATCCCCTGCCCCACATTATTTTTAGATTATTTTTGTTTTAAATTTCTTGGAAGCCCAACAGTCCACAGGCCATAACTCCCAAACTTTGAACTGAACCCTGAAAACTAAAAATACCAGAGCTTACACCCCACCCTCTCGACCCCCGACTCGGCCGGATGGCCGAGTCGTAAACACAAAAATTTTGGCTTTTCGTATTCCTTAACCCCGTGCACATACCATTTATTTGGATCGGTACCCGAATTTTAAATACACCCCATTTACTATAATTTTTAATGATTTTTCTATAATTTTTACGTTTTTTTAATTAAAAACCTTTCACCTACCCTACCCTAACCTACCCTATAAATACACCCCCTACCCTCTACCCTCTCATTCCAAAACCATAAGCCCACTCTCTCAAAATTTTCCAAGAGTGTGTACTTTGAAAATAAGTTCGTGGCGAAGCTCCGACGAAATTCCGGCGACGTTTTTAGAAACAACCGGCGATGAAGTAACGCCTCGGCAACCCCATTAGTCCCCCCTCACTCCTTAGTATAGATCGAAACCCGTAAGTCCCATTCTATCCCCCTTTCTATTTCTCTAAAATACGAAATTACGAAACTCGACGGAATCGGAACAAATCCGATTTCCGATTCGGTTTTCTATAAAAGTTCACTTCTCACCAATACATTCATGTTTAAACATCTTTATCTTGACTATTAAACTTTTAAAAATCAATTTGAACAAGTTTCATCACATGAAATGATAACCTTTCCAATTTATCGTATTTTTCACTTTAATACCATCATATTTCGATTTCACATTTAACCCCCTTAACCTTACTATACATTTAAAGTAGAGCATGAGGTAATGACCTACCTCCACACACACGCAAATACAACCCTAAACGACATCATCAAAAACTTATAATACGATAAAACAATAATTTCATTTAAATACCATATTGTTAATAAAATCAATTCTAAAAGTTTAGTTTTGATACACTTTTAAATAAATACCTCTTATTAGGAAAACACGATAAGTTGTGGACATCGATCGTTTATCTAAACCTGACTTTGTGGTGTCTAGGCTAGGCAAGTGAGCAAAGGAAACTTTAAAAGGTCCGTCTCACGATTCGTAAGCGGATCCCTCCTTCCTCACTTGTACTTACCTGGCCACAATTGGCGGTGAAGAGGCGATTTGAGCCTTCTAACGACTTTTCGTTTAGACCATTTAGAAATAGGCTAGTTGGCTTAGGAACCCTAGAATCTAAAATACGGAAAATTAAACCTTGCAAATAAATACCCTTTACTTTATAAAACCGTTTTCTAAAGGATTAGTATTTTACAATTTTTGCAAAGCGCCGCTGCAACCCATCTTTGGGGAACCCGTTCGGGATCGTGCGGTTTATCGCGCACCTTCGAGCTAGTAGTGCGAGATTCAGACCTCCGCAAGGAGCATTCGGTCTCGAAAGGTTTAAAATACGACATCTTAAGAAAATAAGATTTTTTGAATATAAAATATTTATTAAAATTATTTTTGTATAAACATATGTATATTTATCATTTAAATATCTATTTTATTATAATATAAATTTTCCACTTTTTTCTAAAAATCATAAGAATAAATTTTACACTAAAATACCATGAACTTCAAATAATCAATAAATACCCTTATTTATAAAAGTAGGATATTTTCACTAGAAATGTCACAACATAAAATCCACCCTCATTAAAACTCTAAAGACGAACAATAAATACTTGAGAAGTAATTTGAAAAGTATATAAAAGTATTTTTACATAAAACCCCCTCAAGTTTATAAATTACCCTAAGGACCCTAGCAATTTTAAGATTTTGATTCACATTTCTGATCGTCTGACTCGGATTTGAGTCTGATTAATCTGACTTGAATATGATTCAAGTCAACCTACAATATACAATATTCCAATTCAATATGAACACATGAATCCATGAATTCAATTATCAATTTATACAACTTGACTGAATCGAACCATGGATATATCTTCCTTTTACATGATTCTCAGTATTCCATTTACATGAGTCTACGGTTACAACTGTTTCCTGATATCATGGTTTCGGTCAGTCAGTCAATCAAACTTACAATCAATGCAATTTACAAGATAACAATACAAACAAGATATCGCGGGGTTTAAAGGGTAGATTGGTACGGAAGGTGTTAAAGGTGGCACGAGACGGTCAGACTTAAGACACCTAACATGAATCCAATTGCCGTTGTTCCGGGCCTTTTAACGGAGCCTTGTACTCTATATTCCGTTTGCCCTGGTCTCTAGCATATAGAGACCCCTCTTGTATACACTGGCATTCTTCTGTACCAAGCTACAAACAACAGCGTTAATACAATATTAAAATAATACAATACAACATTAAAAGCTACTCTCTCTCTCCTACTCTTTGTTTATTTCTCCCCTATCTTTGGGACTTACCGAGCGACCTTTTCGCTGACGACATTCTATTTCTTTCTTCTTTGAATGTCGTCAGGTGGTTTGGACCCGGCGGAGATCGAGCCATCTCAAGAAGACTTGGAGCAGTTTGCCGAAGACCCTGCACTTTAGTTTCATTGTACACTTTTCCTTTCTGTATTTTTCATTTCCTGTTATGCTACTGTTTAGACATCTTTTTATTTCAGTTGTATTTCTTTTTCATGCATTGTACAAAAGAATGTTAATAAATAAAAGTTGCTGTTCTTTTTATATCTTGTCTCTTGTGTATTTATTTTATATTGCTTAGATACGCTTAGCGTATGTACTTCTGTGTATATACGTAGCGGACCTCGTCGCGTTCCCTTCACCGTACACCGGGAAGCGGGGCGTGACAGGTTTTGTTGGCGGCCCATGCAGGTCAGAGCTGTATGAATCCCTATCGTGCAGTTCTGTTCTGCGTGAACAACCTAAGTAATATAACACAAGGACCAGCAACTAAAACATTCTTTACAATTCATGTTCCTTGAATCTTACAATTCCATATTCCTTGAATCTTATCATTTCATGTACGTGAATCTGTCCTAACCCAAATTTTTCTTCAAGGTTATGGATTCTCCGAACAACACCAGCACTAACATCAACAACATACCTCCAGCACTACCCCTCACACCTGCTGTTCCTGCACCACCTACCGAGCAAACATTGCTACTTGAGGCAATCCGCAGCCTTCTCGAGGGACAGCAACAACTCCTGAACCGTCCCGAGACTGACGCTCCGGGGGTAAAGCAATTCGGGGCTTTACATCCGAAGCAGTTCTCTGGAAAGGGGAGTCCACTAGAAGCTGAGGAATGGGCTCAAAGTATCGAGGATGATCTGGCCACAGCACAAGTGCCAGACATAGCTTGGGTCCGTGTGGCTAAACAATAGCTCACGGACAATGCTCGCAATTGGTGGAAAGCGGAAGAAAGCAGTCTTGCACAGCCTATTGAATGGAAGACTTTTCGCGAGAAGTTTGACGCGAAATACTTCCCTGTGACTGCCAGGTTTTCCATGGAGCAGCAGTTCATTCATCTACAACAAGGATCGATGTGGGACAAATTGGTAGATGAATACGATGCTGAATTCACCATGTTAAGCTGATTCGCGGCACACTTGATACCGACAGACGAGATCAGAGCCCGTCGCTTCCAATAAGGACTGAACACAGAAATTCAGGCTGCACTAGCCACAGGGAAATTTCTGACACATGAAGATGCTTTGGAAGCTGCCCGTAGTTATGAGGCAGTGATAAAGGCGAGGGGCAGACCCCAATATGCCGGTTTGAAACGCCCTGCCACTCAAATAGCAGGAGGAGCCTTTCCAAGGCCATCGTTTGAACCCAGGAGATCAGAAGAAACCAATAACAAGTCAAGTCCAGATTTCTGCTACTACTGCAGAAGAAAGGGACACTTGTGGAAGGACTGTAGGCGCACAAAAGGCTTGTGTCTAATTTGTGGCGCATCCAACCACGGAATTGGGAACTGTCCTTACAATAGCAACTTAACTCACCCACCCACCAACTACCCGCAGCGGCCAGCTATCCAGGCTTCTGCACCTCGTTATGCACTACCTGCTCCACCACCTGCACATCCTACTCGTCAATTTCAACAAGCAATGAGGGACATGCCTAGAGGGCAGAGAAAGAGGCTCCAAAGGCAGAATGTGCCTCCAGCTAGAAGGAATGTACCACGGCGACAGACATTCACATTAGAAGCCGTAGAAGCCAAGACTGTAGGTCAAGATAACACCGATAAGCCTTTTTCACCCTTGTATCACTTTGTTATCTATACTACAGTCACCAGACTTTCTTTGAAATTGTTACACTTTCTTTTTTTCAAATTTCGAGGACGAAATTTTTATAAGGAGGGTAGAATGTAACAACCCTAATTTTCCTATACACTTTTCTATACATTTTTTTTTAAATTAAATTTTTTCAAAATCCATAAAGAAGTATTTTAACCTGAGCACAATATATAAGTAATTATTTTGTTTTTAAATAACTCCATTTTTAGTGTACGTAAAATTGTTTTAAAATTAAAGTATACTTGGGGTATTTAATATTGCTGTTACCATTTTAAGTAATTATTTCACACCATAATTACAAGAAGGAGCTTGTAGCTCATTGGTAACACCTTGCACTGCTGAACCAGGCCACCAGAGTTCAAATCCCCTGCCCCACATTATTTTTAGATTATTTTTGTTTTAAATTTCTTGGAAGCCCAACAGTCCACAGGCCATAACTCCCAAACTTTGAACTGAACCCTGAAAACTAAAAATACCAGAGCTTACACCACGAGACTCTCCACCCTCTCGGCCTCCGACTCGACCGGGATCGGCTTAACGTCAACACAAAAATTTTGGCTTTTCGTATTCCTTAACCCCCTGCACACACCATTTATTTGGATCGGTACCCGAATCTTAAATACACCCCATTTACTACAATTTTTAATGATTTTTCTATAATTTTTTACATTTTTTTAAATTAAAAATCTTTCACCTACCTACCCTACCTTATAAATACACTCCCTACCCTCTACCCTCTCATCCCAAAACCATAAGCTCACTCTCTCAAAATTTTCCAAGAGTGTGTACTTTGAAAACAAGTTCGCGGCGAAGCTCCGATGAAATTCCGGCGGGAATTCCGGCGACGTTTTTAGAAACAACTGGCGACGAAGCAACGCCTCGCAACCCCTTTAGTCCCCCCTCACTCCTTAGTATAGATCGAAATCCATAAGTCCCATTCTATCCCCCTTTCTATTTCTCTAAAATACGAAATTACGAAACCCGATGGAAACGGAACAAATCCGATTTCCGATTCGGTTTTCTATAAAAGTTCACTTCTCACCAATACATTCATGTTTAAATATCTTTATCTTGACTATTAAACTTTTAAAAATTAATTTGAACAAGTTTCATCACATGAAATGATAACCTTTCCAATTTATCGTATTTTTCACTTTAATACCATTATATTTCGATTTCACATTTAACCCCCTTAATCTTACTATACATTTAAAGTAGAGCACGAGGTAATGACCTACCTCCACATACACGCAAATACAACCCTAAACGACATCATCAAAAATTTAGAATACGATAAAACAATAATTTCATTTAAATACCATATTCTTAATAAAATCAATTCTAAAAGTTTAGTTTTAATACACTTTTAAATAAATATCTCTTATTAGGAAAACACGATAAGTTGTGGACATCGATCGTTTATCTAAACCTGACTTTATGGTGTTTAGGCTAGGCAAGTGAGCAAAGGTAACTTTAAAAGGCCCGTCTCACGATTCGTGAACGGATCTCTCCTTCCTCACTTGTACTTACCTGACCACAATTGGCGGTGAAGAGGCGATTTGAGACTTCTAACGACTTGTCATTTAGACCATTTAGAAATAGGCTAGTTGGCTTAGGAAACCCTAGAATCTAAAATACGGAAAATTACACTTTGCAAATAAATACCCTTTACTTTATAAAACCGTTTTCTAAAGGATTAGTATTTTACAATTTTTGCAAAGCGCCGCTACAACCCATCTTTGGGGAACCTATTCGGGATCGTGCGGTTTATCGCGCACCCTTAGGCTAGTAGTGCGAGATTCAGAGCTCCGCAAGGAGCATTCGGTCTCGAAAGGTTTAAAATACGACATCTTAAGAAAATGAGATTTTTTGAATATAAAATATTTATTAAAATTATTTTTGTATAAACATAGGTATATTTATCATTTAAATATCTATTTTATTATAATATAAATTTTCCACATTTTTCTAAAAATCATAAGAATAAATTTTACACTAAAATACCATGAACTTCAAATAATCAATAAATACCTTTATTTATAAAACTAGGATATTTTCACTAGAAATATCACAACATAAAATCCACCCTCATTACAACTCTAAAGACGAACAATAAATACTTGAGGTGTAATTTGAAAAGTATATAAAAGTATTTTTATATAAAACCCCCTCAAGTTTATAAATTACCCTAAGGACCCTAGCAATTATAAGACTTTGATTTATATTTCTGATTGTCTGATTCGGATTTGAGTCTGATTAATCTGACTTGAATATGATTCAAGTCAACTTACAATATACAATATTCCAATTCAATATGAACACATGAATCCATGAATTCAATTATCAATCTATACAACTTGACTGAACCGAATCATAGATATATCTTCCTTTTACATGATTCTCAGTATTCCGTTTACATGACTCTACGGTTACAACTATTTTCTGATATCATGGTTTCAGTCAGTCAGTCAATCAAACTTACAATCAATACAATTTACAAGATAACAATACAAACAAGACATCGCGGGGTTTAAGGGGTAGATTGGTACAGAAGGTGTTAAAGGTGGCACGAGACGGTCAGATTTAAGATACCTAACATGAATCCAATTGCCGTTGTTCCGGGCCTTCTAACGGAGCCTTGTACTCTATATTCCGTTTGCCCTGGTCTCTAGCATATAGAGACCCCTCTCGTATACACTGGCATTCTTCTGTACCAAGTTACAAACAATAGCGTTAATACAGCATTATAACAATACAATACAACATTAAAAACTACTCTCTCCTACTCTTTGTCTATTTCTCCCCTATCTTTGGGACTTACCTAGCTATCTGTTCGCTGACGACATTCTATTTCTTTCTTCTTTGAATGTTGTCAAGTGTTTTGGACCCGGCGGAGATCGTGCCATCTCAAGAAGATTTGGAGCAGTTTGCCGAAGACCCTGCACTCTAGTTTCATTGTACATTTTTCCTTTCTGTATTTTTCATTTTCTGTAATGCCACTGTTTAGACATCTTTTTATTTCAGTTGTATTTCCTTTTCATGTATTGTACAAAAGAATGTTAATAAATAAAAGTTGCTGTTCTTTTTATATCTTGTCTCTTGTGTATTTATTTTATATTGCTTATATACGCTTAGCGTATGTACTTCTGAGTATATACGTAGCGGACCTCGTCGCGTTCCCTTCGCCGTACACTGGGAAGTGGGGCGTGACAGGTTTTGTTTGCGGCCCATGCAGGTCAGAGCTGTATGAATCCCTATCATGTAGTTCTGTTTTGCGTGAACAAGCTAAGCAATATAACACAAGGACCAGCAATTAAAACATTCTTTACAATTCATGTTCCTTGAATCTTACTATTCCATATTCCTTGAATCTTATCATTTCATGTACGTGAATCTGTCCCAACCCAAATTTTTCTTCAGGGTTATGGATTCTCCGAACAACACCAGTACTAACATCAACAACATACCTCCAGCACTATCCCTCACACCTGCTGTTCCTGCGCCACCTACCGAGCAAACAGTGCTACTTGAGGCAATCCGCAGCCTTCTCGAGGGACAGCAACAACTCCTGAACCGTCCCGAGACTGACGCTCCGGGGGTAAAGCAATTCAGGACTTTACATCCGAAGCTCCCCCGCCGAGGCCATCTTCCTCGGTTCCTCCGACCAACCAACTCCGCCACTCACAGGCGTAACCGCCGTTCCGCAAATCTCGCCATGCGCTGATTCTCCGCCGGCAACATCCCACGTTCCACGCCATTACGATCCCCATTAACGGGAGATCTGCTCATTACGCGGGCGTGACGTCGGTATCGTAACTGCCGGCGAGATTCTCGCGCCTGTTGCCGCGTGCTTCCGCCACTATATAAACCTCCTTCACAGAGGGGTCAAGTAAGCTTTTTCACCCCACTTAGCCGTTACTCTGCTCGGATCGTGTGCTAACTTGATCGTCGGAGGGTATTCGGTGGTACCAAACCACTCCGGGACTTCCTTGCAGGTACTCGGCGCAAACTCCTCAAAACCATCAATCTCCTCAAAACACTTTGAGACCCACATGCAACAGTAGATCACCTCCAAGATTCACCGGGAGATCGACGGAAGACAACATTTGACGGAGACCAGAAAATGACCTCCATCATAAAATGAGAATCGTGAAAATAGAAAGGGAAATATGCAAGAATGAAGAAAAACCGGAGAGAAGTAAAACCATATTTTATGTATTTATAGTTGTGGTTATTTCTTTAAACAAAAAATTGATTTGGATTTTAATTAGCACGAAGATTTGCAGTATACATAAACATTTATGAAGATTTAAAGGGGTATATCGCAAAACTAAACTAAAGGAATAAGGAAAAGGCTGGCTTTGTTCCACAAAATGGCATTTTATTACATTCCTTTCTAATTTTTGAAAGTAAAGATAAGACAGAATTTAAAAAGCATATATCATGATCCAAATCACGCAACTTTAGTGCATTATTCTTTTGTCATTAATGTAGCAATCTAAGAATTATACCCTTATCAATTTTGGATGTAAAATGAGTTTGGACCCATCAACCTTATCTAACATGATCTCAAGTCATTGGAGAGATCCTAAACTATCAATTCATCCTTATGCATATCCTCAGGCTGCACAACTTTTAGCGTATGTGGTTTGTTGATACTCGATAGGTTTTGATGATGCTCAATACTGAGAACTCTTCAGATCACGACTGTGGCAGATGACGTGTCCCAAAACTTACAAGAAAAGAGTAAGAACGGTACATTGAAGGTGTATCCCGGACCTTCGTCCCGAGGATGTTCCCGACCTTCGATGGCCTCTCAGGACACTCCTATGCTCGTCTTACAAATAACCGTTGGCTCACCTCCGAGCCTTCCGGCGCACTGGGCTTCCTCAGCCCTTCCAGCTCGCCCCGAGCTATCACAGAACTGAACTAACTCGGCCTCCCATCCTTTTTAGGCCTCCCGCAGAGCTAGGACTCCTCGGTCTCACGACCGAAACAGAGTACAGATCACAGGCGTCCCCGCCATGGCTCCGGAAATCTCGCCATATGCGAGATATCCGCCGCCCCACGATCCCGCGTTCCACGCCATCGCGTTCCTCCGTTAACGGACGTATTTCGTCATTAATGGAGGATCCCGCCATTCGCGCAGGCGTGAATCCGGCGGCGTAACGGACGGTGTAAATCTCACGCCCGCCAGCCCATGGCTGCCACTATATAAACCCTGGTAAGAGGATTCTATCTGAATAGGCTGCTACTCTGCCCAAATTCCTTGACTGACTTGATCGTCGGAGGGTCCACGGTGGTACAACCACCCCAGGACTCCCTTGCAGGTAGCTCGGCCTCACTCCAAACCAAGCCCATTGAGATCCACACGCTTCAGGAGGCAACCCTCAAATCCAATTTCAGCCATTCATCAACATTTGCGACAGATCAACGGAAGACAACATCTGAAGGAGATCCAGACCTCCATCAGTTGGCGCCGTCTGTGGGAAACAAAAGTTCCACTCATCGAAAGTTGATCTTCTGATCTCGAATTCATGGTGAGTGATCACCGCGACGATCTAAGCACTAGCCGCCGCCTTCCTCACAACAGGGGCGTGGACGGATCTCCTCCTCCCCCGAATGCCGTTCACGTCCTGTCTGCACGGATCGACAGGCTTGCGTCCATCGTAGATGTCCTCGTCCGTGTCCAGACTGCTGGGCATGCCACACAGGTCGTCGTTCCCCCACCTCGGGACCGAGACCTCCACAGAGGGGGAGAAGACACTGCCCATGCTGGCACGACCGAGCAGCGCCTCACTATTTCCGGCGGCCATAGATCCCCCATGGAGACCAACTTAATGACTTGCTGGGTGCCTCACAGTTCCATATCGAGGTCTCATGAAAGAGCACCCCGCCCTGAGGTCCATCGCGCTCCTATCCCTCCCAAGGAGGTGTCGGTCAGCTCGCCTGCTCCCAGGCATGGCCGGCGCCCTCTCCCTCGACAGGGTCGTGCAGACGGGACTCACCACGGTAGCTCGAGGACAACCTCGCCATGAGACCTGAGGAACCTCATAGAACGGAACCGGAACCGTGGCTAGGCGCAGGCCGCTAGTAGGGGGCCATCACTCCGAGTATGCCGAATCCTCCGGATACCACGATCGACTCGATGCCCTCGAAAAGAGGATTGAGGGTATACATCGGGAGAGTCGCCCTTCAAGCGAGGGGGCTAGATATGCCGCCGATTCGCTTACGAAGCCCTTCACCGAAGAGCTCCTCGCTGTCCGCGTCTCCTCCAGGAACAAGCCTCCAAAGGTCTCCCTCTTCGACAGAAAGTCCGACCTGAAAGACCACTTGGACACGTTCACGGTGGGGATAAGCTTCCAGGACAAGTCTGACGCCGCCCAATGCCGAGCGTTCTCTGCCACTATCATCCGCACTGGACGAGATTGGTTCCGAGGACTCATGCCACGCTCCATCTCTACCTTTGATGAGCTGGCCGCCCAATTCCTCGGCCATTTCGTCGGGAAAAGATGGCAGAAGCGGACCGTCGACCACCTCTTCACTATAAAGAGCGGGGACAAGGAATCTTTCAAAGGATACATTACCCGCTTCTACAATGCTCTTCTTGAAGTCCCAGAGCACCGGGACGAGACGGTCATCATGGCCCTTAGGTCGGGTCTTAGGCACAAGGAGTGGCTCCACTCCTTTGCAATAGCGCAACCTAAGACCATGGCCGAGGTAAAAGCCTAGACCGAGCGAGAGATCCAGATCGAGTCCGAGGTGAACGCGAACCTACCACAGTCTGACCAGGCCGATCAAAAGAAGAGAGCCAGAGAAGAGAAAAAGAAGATTGACCGGTCAAAGCCATACTCCCCGAAGTTCCAGGAGTATACCCCACTCAACATCTCCCAGACAGAGCTGTTGGAGGAGGCGAAGGGCGAGAGATTCTTCAAACCCCCCGGTCAACAATAGAGCGGCCAAATGGACACGAGGCCCCTACTGCGCCTTCCATAGGTCGCAGGGACACCCCACCGAGAACTGCAAACAGCTCTGAGATTACATCGAGAAGTTAATTCGCTCGAGGCACCTGGCAAAATACTTGCGGGAAAAGCGACAAGCAGACCTAGAGCAAGAGCAACGTCCCCCTCCCGGCGAGTTGATAATCGGCCAAATTATGTCGTATCAGCGGGGGGTGTTCCTGGGGCCGACGAGATTCGACGCCTCCTGTCGGTCGAAGGGACAAGCAGCCAACCCATGAAGAGGAGCAAAGCAGTCGAGCCTATCACCTTTACCGACGAGGATTTCCATGGGATATCTTAGCCTCACAACGACCCCCTGGTGATTACAGCACAGGTCCACCATTACGAGGTTCAAAGGATACTGGTCGACTCGGGGAGCTCGGCAGACATCCTCTTCTACGATTGCTTCGTACGTATGGGGCTTAGCCCGTCGGATCTGAGGCCGACCGCCTACATCCTGTCGGGGTTTACTAACCACTCCATCCTGGCGGAAGAAGTGGACACCCTCCTACTTAACATCGGGGAGGCAGGCCGTACACGTACCGTTCCTGTAGAGTTCATCGTCGCCAGAATTCCATCGGCCTACAATATCCTCTTGGGACGCCCAACGCTAAACTCCCTCCGGGCTCAGATATCGACCTACCACCCCGCGATCAAGTTTCCACTCGACCAAGGCGGAATAAGCCGGGCCTACGGGAACCAACAAACCACAAAGATTTTCTTCACTGCGACATCTATGCCCGAGGAGCGAAGGGATGACTTTGAAAGCACGGAGGATTTCAGGAGGTCCTTGGATACTCGGGATGAGCAAAAAGAAATCCGAGGAGCCCCGGTGGAGCCGCTAACGTAGGTTTCCCTCGTCGAAGGGGACAATGAACGGACCGTCCAAATTAGATCACTCTTAACAGGGGCCTGGCGCGACAACCTGGTCCGCTTCCTCAGAGGGAACTCGGACGTGTTCGCTTGGGCGCCCGCCGACATGCTCGGGATCGACCCTAAAGTGATATCACACTATCTCGGGGTCGACCCGTCAGGCATAAGAAACGAAGCTTTGCTCCAATCAAACAAAAGGCGACCATGGACGAAGGCGACAGGTTGCTCGCAGCCAACTTCATTCGAAACGTGGCCTACTCAGAATGGCTGGCGAATTTGGTAATGGTTAAAAAGGTGAGCGGAAAGTGGCGCATGTGCGTCGACTTTACAGATCTCAACAAGGCCTGCCCGAAAGAAAACTATCCCCTCCCTAGGATAGACCAGCTCGTCGACAGCTCGGCAGGCCACGAGCCACTCAGCTTCATGGATGCTTTCTCCGGCGACAACTAGATCCGTATGAATCCGGCAGACGAAGAACTCACTACATTCACAACGGACTGAGGGGTATACTGCTATAAAGTGATGCCCTTCGGCCCCAAAAGCGCCGGGGCTACATACCAACGCTTGGTCAATAGGATGTTCAAACCACAGATCGGGAGGAACATGGAGGTTTACGTCGACGACATGCTCGTTAAATCGACCTCGTCAGATGAGCACGCCAAAGATCTTGGCGAGACTTTCGACATCCTCCGCAAATACAAAATGAAGCTGAATCCCGCCAAGTGCGCGTTCGGGGTCACTAGTGGAAAGTTCCTCGGATTCATGGTTACCCACCGCGGAATCGAGGCTAACCCAGAGAAAATCAGCGCCATCCTCAATATGGCCGCGCCAAAGACCAACGTCGAAATCATGCGGCTCACGGGGAGGGTAGCTGCCCTGAGTCGTTTCATGTCAAGATCCGGGGAAAAGTGCCTCCCATTCTTCAAAGCCCTGAGGAAGATCCCAAGGTTCGAATAGTCGGAAGAGTGTCAGATCGCTTTCGAGCAATTGAAAATGCACCCGGTGACTCCTCCACTACTCACCTGGCCAGTTGAAGGAGACGAGAAATCGCTATATCTAGCGGTGTCCGATCAAGCTGCAGGCTCGGTGCTCGTCCGAGAGGTCGAAGGAGTCTAGAGGCCGGTCTACTATGTAAGACTCGTCTTTAAGGATGCGGAAATAAGGTACCCGGCCATAGAGAAGATTGACCTGGCGCTTGTAGTGGCCTCAAGGAAACTACGACACTACTTCTAGGCACACACCATCCTCATTCTCACCGAGCGCCCTTTAGGGGCTATTTTCGCCTTCCCCAAGTCTTCTGGTTGTTTGGAGAAGTGGAGGTGGGAGTTGTCCCAGTTCGACATTAAGTACCGCCCGAGGCAGGCTATCAAGGCACAGGTCTTGGCCGATTTTATCGGCGAATGCACTATCCCCAAAAAAGAAGCAGTGTCCGTGCCGGCCCCCGGATCTCAACCTTCGATCGAAGAGGGGCCCGACTCCATTCCCAACTGGGTCCTTTACGTTGACGGGTCATCAATCGAGGAGGGCTGTGGTGCCGACCTCATCATTCGAGGCCCGAACGAGGCAGAGATGTAGTATTCCTTAAAGCTCGGCTTCAAAGCCTCAAACAACGTCGCGGAGTACGAGGCTTTGCTCGCTGGACTGCGAATCGCCTGGGGCTGAAGATGATCCAAATCTGTAGTGACTCCGCCCTGGTCGTAGGCCAAGTGACCGGCCGCTTCGAGGCGTGGGAACCTCTGATGGTGAAATATTTAACCGAGGTAAGACGACTACGAAAGAACTTCGATAAAGTTCAAGTGGAGCAGATCCCCCGGCACCTGAACGCCTAGGCCGACGCCCTAAGCAAGCTAGCTTCCTCCTACACGGCCAACAACAAGCAAAATATTCTATTCGAGGTCCTGCCACGGCCCAGCGTGGAAGACAGAGCGGCACCACTCTAAGTTTATACGGCCTAGGAAGAAGTCCAGGATTGAAAGAAGCCCCTCGTTGAATTGTTGAAGGAGGATACACTCCCAGAAGATCGAGGGGAAGCACGCCGTCTTCGAGCCAAAGCCTTCCATTTTGTCTGGAGCAAAGGGAACCTTTACAAGAAATCCTTCACTCAACCCCTGCTTCAGTGCGTCGATCCCTTTGAATCCGACTACGTCTTCCGCGAGGTTCACGAAGGGGTCGGCGGAGCACATTAAGGGGCCCGCACCTTAGCCCAGAAGACACTCCTCCAAGGGTATTATTGGTCGACCATCTATCTGGAAGGTTAGAAGCTCGTCAGAAAGTGCAAGAGCTACCAACTCCATAATAGGATACCCCACCTCCCGGCTACCGAGCTAACGGCCCTAACCTCCCCCTGGGCGTTTTCCCAGTGGGTAATGGACATGATAGGCCAATTCCCAACTGGTACGGGCGGGTACAAATATATCCTCGTCGTGGTGGACTACTTTATGAAATGGATCGAGGCCGTCCCTATCAGAAAACCGGACGCCACCACGACCATCAAGTTCCTGCAGAACAACATAATATTCCGGTTCGGGATCCCGAGGTGTATCATCACCGACCATGGGATGAATTTCGAAAATGAAAAAGTTAAAGGATTCTGCAGCGAATACCATATACCGATGACGTTCGCCATGGTCGCGCATCCCCAGTGCAACGGGCAGGCCGAGGTCACTAACCGGGACGTCATTCGAGGTCTTTGAGCTCGCCTGGAGGGACAACAGGGCAATTGGGTCGACGAATTACCCTGGGTCTTATGGGCCTTGCGCACATCGAAGAAGACCCCCACTGGAGAGACCCCCTTCAGCCTCTGCTACGGCACTGAGGCGATGGACCCAGTAGAGATCGGGATGTCTAGTTACAGGGTCGAGCACTTCGATGACGAAGCAAACACTTCGGCCCTCCGGACTAATTTGGACATCTTACTGGAGAAGTGGGACCGAGCATAGATCAGAGCCGCCGCTTACCAACAACAGACTGCCCGCTACTACAACGCATGAGTCAAGCATCGCGCCTTCAAAACCAGAGATTTGGTCCTAAGGCGGAACGGGTATGTTGATCATGGCAAGTTGCACAAGTTTTCTCCAAAGTGGGACGGCCCATTCCTCATCTCCAAAGTCTTGCCCGGCGGGGCCTATCGCCTACAAGACGCTGCGGTCGCAAATTTCTATGGCCTTACAACGCCGAGAAGCTCAAGTTGTACCTTTGAGAAGTATATCTATGAATACATGTTTCTCCTTTGACGAAGCAATGTAAATTTTTCTAAGTTTTTTAATAATAAGAAGGAACTTCCCCTATGTGTTTACCTCTTCCTCGGTTCAAAGCTCACGGATTTCGTTTCGCAAAAATACTCAAATGCATCCAGAAGACAAAAAGGAAACAATAGAATATCGCAAAAAGGAGAGCTTTATTTTTCAAATGGTATTGTGGGCTCCTCAGCTTTACATAAAAATTGAAATTACAAAAGAGGGGGAACGGGGTCAAGGAAGCACTGCTGGTGATACTCCATGGAGATCTCCGCCAGACGAGCCCTTGCCTCTTCAGCCACCTCCCGCTGATGCTGCCCATGAACTCGGGACGCCACGGAAACGCCGGGCCCTCCATCTGCCGATCCCTGGCTTGCGATCTGTCTCTTTTGGAAGCACTCCAAAATAAGGGCCAAAGATCAGTCGTGCCTGCTCTTCGAGACGAGGCCAAGCACATAGATCATACGCATCTTGTCGAGCGTCTCGTCCAGCAACTCTTCGGAGAGGGGGTTGTACAATCCCGGGGACCTCTTCCAGATTGCGTACATCAGCAATTGGAGGAGGGACGACCGATGAGAAAGAAGACGGCCGATGTGGTCCTCGATGCGCTGGACCACACCCCGGTACTTTTCCTCAGAAACGGATTGATCGTATATGTAGAAATCATTGGAAGTGATGATCTCTTCGATCGCGTAGATACGCCCTGCCATCTCGAAAAAGCAATGTCGAAACAAACACATCCCCTTCTCTATTTATAGCCTCGACAGGATCCCCAAGGGCCCAAATTTGCGCGCGCAAATTTGCGAAAATCCTGGGATTTGCTCAATTCTTCCAATACCATACCGCCATGTGGCGGACATCCCGTAATTCTCTGCAAATCAAAGACGGAACAACGTGGATCTTGGAACGCCTCGCCTCACCTATGCATCCCTGCCACGTGCCGCCCGCGATGGTTACTCTTCCATATTTTCATGTCGGGGGAGGTCGGTCGACGCTTCGCACCACCGAGCAGCTTCCCTGCTTGGTCCATCCTTAGCGGGTAGCTCCTACCCATCTACGCTAAGGATCAAAGCCCTCATCAAGAGGCCACCGAGCAGCTTCCCTGCTCGGTCCATCCTTAGCGGGTAGCTCCTACCTATTTATGCTAAGGATCAAAGCCCTCATCAAGAGGCCACCAAGCAGCTTCCCGCTCGGTCCATCCTTAGCGGGTATCTCCTACCCATTTATGCTAAGGATCAAAGCCCTCATCAAGAGGCTACTGAGCAGCTTCCCTGCTCGGTCCATCCTTAGCGGGTAACTCCCACCCATTTACGCTAAGGATCAAAGCCCTCATCAAGAGGCCACCAAGCAGCTTCCCTGCTCGGTCCATCCTTAGCAGGTATCTCCTACCCATTTACGCTAAGGATCAAAGTTCTCATCAAGAGGCCACCGTGCAGCTTCCCTGCTCGGTCCATCCTTAGCGGGTAGCTCCCGCCCATTTACGCTAAGGATCAAAGCCCTCATCAAGAGGCCACCGAGCAGCTTCCCTGCTCGGTCCATTCTTAGAAGGTAACTTTCTACCCATTTACGCCAAGGATCAAAGCCCTCATCAAGAGGCCACCGA
The DNA here is from genome assembly GCA_030015575.1 of Agapanthus africanus. Classification (NCBI taxonomy): domain Eukaryota; kingdom Viridiplantae; phylum Streptophyta; class Magnoliopsida; order Asparagales; family Amaryllidaceae; genus Agapanthus; species Agapanthus africanus. Next base: position 196,461,872 of record CM057342.1, read on the forward strand.
GCCGCTTCCCTGCTCGGTCTATCCTTAGCGGGTAGCTCTTACCCATTTATGCTAAGGATCAAAGCCCTCATCAAGAGGCCACCGAGCAGCTTCCCTGCTCGGTCCATCCTTAGCGGGTAGGTCCTACCCATTTACGCTAAGGATCAAAGCCCTCGTCAAGAGGCCACCGAGCAGCTTCCCTGCTCGGTCCATCCTTAGCGGGTAGCTCCTATCCATTTATGCTAAGGATCAAAGCCCTCATCAAGAGGCTACCGAGTAGCCTTCCTGCTTGGTCCATCCTTAGCGGGTAACTCCTACCCATTTATGCTAAGGATCAAAGCCCTCATCAAGAGGTCACCGAGCAGCTTCCCTGCTCGGTCCATCCTTAGCGGGTAATTTCCTACCCACCTGCGCTAAGGATCAAAGACCTCATCAAGAGGCAACCGAGCAGTTTCCCTGCTCGGTCCATCCTTGGCGGGTAACTTCTTACCCACCGACGCCAAGGATCCAAAGCCCTACTAAAGGGGCCACCGGGCAGCTCCACTACTCGGTCTATCCTTAGTGGGTAACTTTTTACCCATCTACGCTAAAGATCATAAGCCCTCAACCTCGGCAAACACCGGCCAATCCGAACTAGGTTCTTGTCTGGCTTATTCTAATGTGCCAACCGACATACCCTCAGCAAGCGATCGCCACCTCGACTTCGGGGCCATAAGCACGCTGACCTAATTCCGGCCTTTGTACCTGTTTCCCCCAATCAGAGAACAAAGCTCTGTTCAAAATTTGAATTTTGAACTGAGGCAGCGCCTTACGTGCAAAGCATGAGAGCACTGCGCCAAGAGCGCCAGGGCTAAGAGTTAAAGACTCTAAGGCAGCGTCTCATGTGCAAAGCACGAGAGCGCCAGCGCCAAGAGCGTCAGCGCTAAGAGTCAAGGACTCTGAGGCAGCGCCTCATGTGTAAAGCACGAGAGCGCCAGCGCCAAGAGTCAAAGACTCTGAGGCAGCACCTCATGTGCAAAGTACGAGAGCGCCAGGGCTAGAACTAAATGTTCTCCACTCTTGGATCAAAGATCCAACGAAGATGAATAAATCATCAAATTACAGAATTAAATTCTGTTGAGGAAATACTCCTCAAATCTTTCCAAACAAAAAAGATTGTGCTCTGTAAATCAGAGCACCGTTGGATCAAAGATCCAATGGTGATTAAAAATCACCAAGATACAGAATAAGTTCTGTATGGGAAAATATTTTCCCAATCTTGTTAAAAACAAGAAAGATCTCTTCTGTAAAACAGAAGTCCTTAGATCAAAGATCCAACGGTGGATAAAATCAATCAATCAAAGATCTCTCAATGAGAGATTTCCTTAACTGATTCAACAAATCAGCCTCCCCTATATAAAGGACCCAAGAGTTCAAGTCTTGTACAGAGGAACCCCCTTATAAACTTCAAGAGAGAAAACAGAGAGAGAAACTCCCCCATAAACTTCAAGTTCTCAAAAAAAAGAAAAAGAGAAGAGCAAGCTCTAAGAAGAAGAATTTTTTTTAAGATAAATAACAATAAGTGAGATCATAGCATCTCCTCTATATTGGAGAGTTTAACTCTCACATCAGAAGAACTTAGTTCTTTTTCCAGATCAAAGATCTATAAGACAAAGTCTTTCATAAAATCAAAAGAGATCATAGCATCTCCTCAAAAGAAAAGAAGAACTTAGTTCTTAGATCCATGAGACAAAATCTCTCACAAATAAAAATATAATTCTCAGAGAATTGAATTGGGCAGAATAAAAAACTCAGTGCTTAGCACTCAAATCTGGCACTCAGCGCCGAGTGCTCCACGTGCTCCTCACGTGGGCGCTATTTTTAGAAAGAGCGCTCTGCACTCATTGGTTGGTGCCAAGCGCCAAGCGCTCTACGTGCTCCTCACGTAGGCGCCATTTTTATAAAGAGTGCTCTGCGTTCATTGGTTGGCGCCAAGCACCAAGCGCTCCACGTGCCCCTCACGTGGGCGCTGCTCAATAAAGAGCGCTTAGCTCTCAAATGCTGGCGCTCAGCGCAAAGCGCCCCACGTGCCCCTCACGTATGCGTTATTTAACACAGTTCGCTCTGCCCATAGAGCCTAGTGCAATAAAGAGTGTTTAACACTCAATAAAAAGCAAAAGAAAAGAAGTGAAAGTGAGTGTCAGAACCCACATAAATGCTTAGCATTGTATGCATAGAGAAAGGACTGTGTCCTAGCAAGTGTCCAACACTTTATTCAAAAGAAAAGAGAAATGACAGAGACTCGGTGGGCTGAGCCCAATTTGGCTAAACTCATAATCAACCGAGCCCATGTGCTCTTCATTGGACTTAGTTGCAAACAAGATCATCAAATCTTTGATGAACATGTACTGGTTCAAGGGTACATCTTTCTACACCTCTGATACATATCGTTATAAATCTTCAACGTCTTCAGAGAGGTGGAGGGTCCCAATAACCAATAACTTTTGGCGCATCCCCAAACTGATTAAATCAGAACCCCACAGACCATGATGTCTTTAAACCCAGATTATGATGTCTTTAAACCCAGATTATGATGTCTTTAAACTCCACAGACTATGATGTCTTTAAACCCAGACTATGATGTTTTTAAACTCCACAGACTATGATGTCTTTAAACCATACAGACTATGATGTCTTTAAACTTTACAGACTATGAGGTCCTTAAATTCATGGACTATGATGTCCTCAAACCTAATGGACTGTAACGTCCCTAAACTAGACAATAGAGCCCAAATGCTCTTTTGATTGGATCTAAATGATCCTAAAACCCTGTTAAATAGATCTTAGTCTAGAACTTAGACTAATGTATCCTTAACGAACAATTAAGTAGATCTTAATCTCAAATGAGATTAACGATCCTTAAACCAACCCAAACCCAAATCTAAGAAAATATGGATTTGGACTAATCCACGCCCTACGGGCGATAACATAAATTAGTCTCCGTATATAATCCACGGGCAACCAAAAATAAAAAAAACACATACGACACGAAGTGAACATCTAGAGAAGGAGAAAGCGGTTACCGCGATGCGGTAGCGTAATTAACTGCTGGGGCTTACGCCTGCAGGGAAGAGCGTCCCCATAATAAAAAATCCCTCACAATGAGGGGGAGTCTGACGAAGTCCGCTACAACGGCTGCATCCGTCTAAACCATCGATACACGGTGTCATAAATCAACTTGGCATCCTCGGAGAGGTGGACGGATAAAACCAAATAGCATCTGCCCCTAAAATTCAGGCCAAACGTCCCAACGTCCTAGTCGCGTCTTTCGGCGGTAAGCAGATTCTGGCACGCCCGGTGGGACCTTTTCCTCTTTCCACTCCACACTTTGTTTATCGTGTTCGTGAACAAATCGCGGTTTAATTTGGTTGCCTTTGGATTCGAGGTACCAAGATTTGGTGTCTTGCTCCGTGCAGAAGAAAAGATGGCGTCAATGGCTTCCAACTGCACCAACTGCAACAACAATTCTCACTCCGCCCCGTCTGGTGGAGTAACTTATGGGCCTCAAGCGGCCTCCATTTTCGCAATGCCGGTGGAACAGGTGACACATGACACCACTGGACTATTCTTCGGGACCATGCTCCCACCCATGAGCTTCAACGCCCCGATGCCATCACAAGAAGCTCTGAAGAAGTCGTTCTTTGATCGGCTTGCAACTACCACGACCCCTCTCAATGGGTCATCCAAATCCAACGCCTCAGTCTTTAACAGACTAGGCCAAATCTCAAGTGGGCCTGTGAAGAAGCCTGCGATACCCGAAGGAGTTATCCCGAAGCGGATAGCCATTCCAGCTCCAGTAAACGAAGTCATCAGAGGGGCTTCTCCTGCTAAGGGGTCGGTCTTCATAAGACTGTCCATTCTAACTCCCGCTTTAGGCGAAGTCACCAAGACTGCTTCCCCTGCTCGAAAGTCTGCCTTCAACAGGATGTCCATTCCTTCTCAACGAACGTCAGTCTTCGACAGGCTGGCACCAACAGCAGATACCCCGACAACGGAGGTGATCCCGACCGCACGACATGCTCGACGTCGCCACTGGTGCCGAGTGAAGAAAGCTGGGGGCAGTTCCCCTTCTGGACTGACTCCACCAGCTCCGATGGTGGAAGTTGATACTGCTGTTCCAACTGGGAACAGCTTTGAGCCGCTTAGGAGGGTGCGCAACAACTCTCCAACTGCCGTGTTGAAAAGGTCTCCTCCACCTATGGAAGACACTACAAAGGCAAACCCGTAACAACCCTCTCAGCGGCTATCCTCCAAAATCCACAGGGTCTGGCGAAGAGTCCAAGACTCTGTAATTAACCAAGACTATTCCCGCCGAAAAAGAAAATGAAGGTTTGGCAAGAGAAGGACCACCCCATCGTACCACAGAAGGTGTCATCTGCTTGGGTTACCGCTGCAACGGTCCCCTCAACTTCGACCGCCCATAAAAGGAGAAGGCCGGAGAAGATCCGCGTGTCTGCGATGAATCTCAAGGGCACTGAACCTAAATGCCTTAAGTCTGGGGGCATGGTGGCGCACACCATTTACATGGCTTCTGGAAAAGAGGAAAGTCGTGCTTTCGTGAGTAATCGACCACTCACTCGACCGTTGACAAAGGCTCAGGAGTAACAGCAAAAGCTCCACGAGATGCTGACGAAGATGGCCGCACTCACTGGGCCGAAAGAAAGCCCGGAGATGTCGTCGGAACAACGCCAGGAGCAAGAAACCGATGCCGAATTCCTCCGAAGGATGCTTGAGAATAAAGACAAAGAGGCCGCGGAACAAGCAGTTAACATAAAACAAATGGCGCTCTTGTTCCAAGATATGGTCGGGATGATGATACAGCCGGATCCTCCAGCTGAAGACCCTCCAATAATCATTGAAGATGACAGAGGGGAGACATCAAACCCACTTCCGGCTTTTTCAGCAGCCAAAGTGGAGACGATCTCGAAAGCTGCGCTTGGTGACTATATAGCTCAACAAATACAAGCTCATCAGGCAAGCGAAACCGCTGGCCAAGTCATCAGAACTGGGCGACCCTATCCGGATTGGTATGATCAAATTAAGTACCCGCCGGGATATATGATCCCTAAATTTCACGTGTATAAGGGGACAGGTTATCCCCATCAGCACGACGCTCAGTTCAGAGCTCTCTGCGGCAATACTGGAGGTGATGACAAACTGCTACTTCACCAGTTTGTTGGCAGCTTGTCGGAGATGGCATTTGAATGGTACTCCGAGCTCCCAAATGACTCTGTCAAGACATTTGCAGAAATGGAGTTACTGTTTACACAAAGGTTCGAAAGCGCCAGCGAACGCACCCCGATCATGGCATTGATCAACGCCAGAGTGAAGCCGGAAGAGACATGGGTTCAGTATGCAATCCAGTGGCGGAACCTATGGTCGAGATGCGAACAACGCATAGAAGATGCTCCTGCTGTAGGCATGTTCGTAGGGACCCTTGACCTGCAAGCGACTATATCCCAGTTCATGATGTTTTTCAAGCCGACCACTTTTCAAGCCTTGATCGGCAAGCTAGCCCAAATGGACCAGATGGGCCATAGACCGCCTTCCTAAAGAATGGAGCTTCGAAATGAGAAGGGCAAAAAGAAAGCGACCTTCGTCGCCAACACTCAGCAGCAGCCGAGTGATCCGAAACCGGTTGCTCGTCAAGGCAACAAATCGCGATTCCCCGACGAGAAGTTGAAGCGTCCTTACTCGTTTCCCCGGGATAAAATGAGGAGACTGTTCGAACTAGCGGTGCGCAACAGGCTCATCACCCTTCTGGATCCAAAACGCCTACTGCAGCTCGGTGACGTCAACAGTCCCAACTATTTCCCCTACCACCGAATATTGGGCCATCCAATCGAGGATTGCTTTGTCTTCAAAAACTGGATTGAGGACTGTTTCCCGCAATCAGAGCAAAGCTCTATTTGAATTTCAAAAATTCAAAATTTGAAGCAAAGCTTCAAATTCCTTGCGCTGCGTACAACGCGCCACGTGTCAAAAGCTGATAGTCAGCGCAGCGTCCAAGGCAGCACGCCCAATCAGAGCAAGACTCTATTTAAAACAAAAATTAAAAGAAGCAACTCTTCAGTTGCGCAAGCGCTGCGCCGCGCGACATGTGTCAGCGCAGTTGCGCAAGCGCTGCGCGACACGTGTCAGCGCAAACACAGTTGCGCTGCGCTGTGCGCTGCGCGACACGTGTCAGCGCAGTTGCGCAAGCGCAGTTGCGCTGTGCTGTGCGCTGCGCGACACGTGTCAGCGCAGTTGCGCTGCGCTCTGCGCTGCGTGACACGTGTCACGCGCTGGGGCGTTTGCGCCAAACAGAAATCCTTCTGTTCTTGTTAAAACAAGAAGATTGCCTTCTGTAAAACAGAAGCTCTTGGATCAAAGATCCAACGGTGGGGAAAATTCCCCAAATCACTCAGAGAATGATCCCTTTAACCAACTTAACAAATCTATTGGCACTATATAAAGACCCATAGACCCCAACTCAAAGGATCATCAACATTGTGAGAGATCAAGAACTTCAAAAACAGAGAGAACTCTGAAGAAAATTCAAGAAAAAGGTAAAAACCTTTATAAAATAGAAGAATTTCTTCTGAATAGATCATTGATCTAAGAACAAGATCAATGATCTTCAATAAAAAATAAATAAATAATAACAGTGCCTTGCACTTTTTATGAACCATTGGTTCTGGAATTTCAGAAAAATTCTTTTCTTGAATCCAAAATTGGATCAAGTTATTGAAACAGTGCCTTGCACTTGCAAAACTGCACTGTTGCGCTCCTGGGTTGGCGCAAGCCACCAGAAAGCGCCACGTGTCAGCACCAGAACCACTTGCGCTATGCGCTTTTAAGATGGAGCATTGCTCTCTGAAATTGGCGCAACTCACCAGAGCGCACCACGTGTCAGCAGCGCAACAGCGCAGCACACTGCGCTTGCGTGACAAGTGTCACCACCACAAGCGCTTGCGCTCAATGATTGGCGCAAAGCGCCTGACAAATGCATTGCATTGTTTACTGAAGGGGCAGGCCCAAATCAGGCCAAAATAAAAATGCAATGCATTAAATGGCCAGAGCCCAAACAAGATAGATGCCCTGCATCATTTATAAAAAGGGCAGAGCCCAAACAAAATAGATGCTCTGCATCATTTATAAAAGGGCAGAGCCCAAACAAAACAAAAAATGCAGTGCATTATTAAAAAGGGGCAAAGCCCTAGCACAGGCTTAATAGGCCAAAGACAAATAAAAATGTTGAACATTTTTTTAACTGGACTTAGCCCAATCATGGCCGTAAGTCCTCAAATTAAATTGACTGAGCACGGCTGCTCTCTTAAATTAATTTACATCCGGTTCGAGGGTACATCTCCGAACTCCTCTGATTTCTATCGTTGTAATCCTTCAACGACGTCAGAGAGGTGACGGGTCCCGACAACCACACATCAACACGGACTGTGGGGTCCTTAAACTCATGGACTTATGCGTCCTTAAACCAAAACACGGACTGTGGGGTCCTTAAACCCACGGACTCATGCGTCCTTAAACCAAAACATGCACTGTGGGGTCCTTAAACCCACGGACTTATGCGTCCTTAAACTAATGGACCGCAATGTCCTTAAACTACCTATGGACCACTATGTTCCTAAACTGGAACAATAGAGCCCCCAAATGCTCTTTTGTCGGATCCAAACGATCCCGTTAAGTTGATCTTAGTCTCAAATCAGACTAACGTATCCTTAACGAACGTTTAAGTTGATCTTAGCCTAAATATGGCTAACGTATCCTTAAACTAAAACACCAAATCCAAATCTAAGTAAATACGGATTTGGACTAATCCACGTCCTACGGGCGACGGCATAACTTAGTCTCCGTATACAATCCACAGGCATCCACAAACAAAACAAACACACACGACACGAAGTGAAATTTTGGAGAAGGAGAAAGTTGTTACCGCGATGAGGTAGCGTAATTAACTGCAGGGGCTTGCGCCTGCAGGGAAGAGCGTCCCCACAATTAAAAACCCCTCAAGCGAGGGGGAATCTTACGAAGTCTGCTACATCGGCCGCATCCGTTCAAACCTCCGATACACGGTGCCATAAATCAACTTGGCATCTTCGGGGAGGTGGACGGATAAAACCAAATAGCTTCTGTCCCGAATCTCAGGCAAGACGTCTCCGCGTCATCGCCGCCGTTCGGAGGGGAACAAGGACCAATACCAGCAAGGTAAATTCGCGCTGTCTGAAAACTGGAAGGTAAATCCGCCACAACCGCATGCACTTAAAAAGGTCGATACGCTGGGAGCATCATGCTCATTTGTAGAAGAAGCTTCGTGGGAGGTGGCCCTTTCAACTAAGAATAAAAGAATGCTGAAGGACCTTCAAGCATGTCCGGCGATTAGGTGGAAGAGCCTGCTGGAGCCTGTGATTATTGACGGGATGCTGAAGCCGCGCCCAATGCTGAAAGTTGGTGACAGTGGACAAAACCTTCAGGCCAAGCCCCCGAAGTCCTCAAAGAAGAAGAAGAAGGCCAAGAAGCCAGTCCAACTTGACGACAACCGTACAGGTTTGCAGAAATACATTGATGCACTGGAAGAATATAACCAGAGAGCACGGACCCCAATTATATTGGACGAATTCTTCAAGCATGTTCTTGAGAATGAAGACGATGATGCTGATGAAGGAGATGATTCTTCAGAAGAGCCAGAGGATTATATGGCGAGCTGCCTCATGATCTCTCACTCGTCAATAAAGGGCAAAGAAGCTCCTGATGCAGAGAAACTGGGGGCAGATCCAGAACCGGAACTCATGGAACCGTCATACGAGATGATTGACATGTTGCTGAACGAAGCCTGTCAGAGGAGCAAAGCTGATCGAGAGAGCGAAATGGCCATATTCGAAAAAGCCAAACGTCGGCAACAGGACGAAAAGGTTGAAGCACTCCAACCGAATCGATGCACGCCCGCGGAAGACAGAAGTAGGCTTAAGACAAGGAAACGGTTCGCTAAAGCCCTGTCAATGGGAATGAAGCTGCCATCTCTCAGAGGAAATACTCCTGGCGGTATACACCTTGACGAAGCAGACGTACATCCTAACTACTGCTTATACCATCAGAGGATTGTACACCCTACCGAAGAGTGCATGGACTTTAAAAAGTGGTGGCAGGGATACCTTGCTCATCAACAACATTTCAAGCGGATAAAGCACAAAACTCGTCGGGAGCAGAAAAACACGACAGATGGGCACAAAAGAACTGCCGGCAACTGTCACATGGTTGATACCAGGGGATCGCAAGTTCTCACCTTCGGAAGCGACTCTGACGAAGAAATAGCCCTCGGCCCTCTCTTCAAGGAATTCACCTCCGAAACAGAAGAAATTAAGACCTACGAGAACATTCAGCCGCGTAATCGTACTTTGCCCGAAAAGAATCTTGGACCTACGAACAAGGGATCGAATAAAAAAGATAAGGGGAAGGAAAAAGTCCCTGAGGATATCGCCCTCGATGAGCGAGTCGTCGAAGAGCTGGCATCCAAGGACCCGTCCAAGAAAAACAAAGTGGATTATAATGTCCTGGCACACCTGAGGAAGATACCTTCACAATTGAGTATCTTGGCTGCCCTTCCCCTGTTTAAAGAGGAGCGAGATTCCCTGATCAAGGCGTTACAAGAGCCCGACCAGTTCCAAGCCTTCCTGGCGGAAGAAAAGATGAAGGACGAACCGGAAGAAGTCCACACGGCCGATAACACCTTCAGCGATGAAGATCTCCTCCTCGGAACGTGCGAGCACAACCGTCCCTTATATGTCACCGGATACTGCCATGACATTTAGATATGGAAGATCTTAGTTGACAACGGGTCCTCTGTCAACCTCCTAAATGTGAGGGTACTAAAAGAAATTTGCATGAGCATTCAGCACCTCGCTCGGGATAAAATCACCATCTCCGGATTTGACTACCAATCATTGAGGACGCTCGGGTCTGTAATACTCACATTACGCTTTGGGATGCTCACCACTGACATCAAATTTCATGTCATTGATGCCAAGAATTGCTACAACGCTTTGCTCGGCAGGCTTTGGTTACATGAGTACAACATCAACCCTTCTACACAACATCAGTGTATGAAGTATTTCAAAGATGGTCTCGAGTACACCGTGATGGGGGAACTAAACCCATTCTCCATAAACGAAGTCCGAAAGTACGAAGATGCAAAGTATTTCCTACCGGACTTTCAAGATACGGAAAGATGCCATAAACCGGAGAATAATCAAAAAGCTATCACCACTATTCCGGTCTTCGAGAGCGATATCGAGGAGGAAGAAGAGATAGTCTATTCAGGGCCGCCCCAATGCAACAGGCCGGGACCGTTCACCCCTATTCTGGTCTTTGGCAGTGACTCTGAAGACGAAGTTAACGCAGTGTTCTCGGTCCGCCCATCAATGCAGGCCCCACCAGAGATGATCAAAGTTTGCAAACCGCCATGGTTCTGCGGCAGCACTACGAAGAGCTTGACGCGCTCGAGACATATAAGGTGCAAGAGCCGCAGACATTCTACGTCCCTCCCAAATGAAGAGGTGAAAATGCGATCCTATTCTATCGATCCGGGGAAACCAAAGTCGAAAGAGAAGTCTGGCATGGTGCCGAAGCTGCGCTCAACAGGCTCCAACCAATCCGTCTGCCCAGATACTACGCAGAGGGATTGAAAAGTTATTGAGATGCCAAGGCGTATCCTTTAAGCAAACTGCGCGACAGGCCCAATTCTACAACAGGATCTGGAACGTCCCCGGAACTCAGCGAAAATTGCCCAACGGAAAAATGAAAATGATCGGGCTTGGATATGTCCATTCTAAGAAATGGGAGCAGTTCCATGGCTGCCATGTCATAAAGGACCTTGATGAAGAAGATGATGCTCTTTTAAAAGACGGTGACGCTGAACCAGAACGCGGTCATGCCATAAAAATGCCAAGTCCATCGTTTGAAGAATAGATGGACAAGCTGATAAGGGAAGCGAGTCAAAAGGTTCAGAACGACTACAGCCGCGAAATGGCCATTTAGGAGAAAGCCAAGACGCAACGCCTCTTTCAGCAGGCTACGGAGGATGACAATACCCTTCACCGTCAGCCCGCCATGCATTCCCAAGACAAGAAAAAGGCCCGATGCGGAGGCAAAAATAAGTTAAAGAATGAAAAAGACGTTCGGCAACGGCGAAGCGGGTCCAAGAAGCCACGCGATTGAGAAAAGGTCAGCCGGAATCCATCGCCGATGAAGAAGATGGATCGGGAATATTCTTTCCCTTGAGACAAGACAAGGAGAATCTTTGACCTTATCATGAAACATCAAATGATGACACTCCCGGAGTCTCGGCACCCCGATCAAGCAAATGAGGTTCATCACCCGGAGTATTGCTCCTATCATCGAGCGATAGGACATCCTCTCGAAAACTGCTTCACCTTCAAAAACTGGGTCGAAGACCAATATCAACTCGGCAAATTCGCTCTATCCAACAGTTGGAAGGTAGCCCCACCGCAAAGACATGTGCCAAAAGCAACGTATATGGCAGGAGTAGAACCAGATCAATATCGGCCTTGGAAACGATCTCGTACCTGTCACGTGATAACACTGTCAGAAGAAGGAGTGCTCGAGAACATGGATGACCTCTCCTGGTGCTTCGAAAATGAGGATGAAAATGAGTTGGTCTCAGAATTTTCACCGGCGCCAAAAGAATTGGAAGATGGAATACACACTACCGCGGACAACCTAAGGAAAATTGACTTGGGGACGACAGACGAACCGCGGCCTACGTTCGTCAGTGAGCTGCTGTCTAAATAACAGGTGGCTACGCTAAAAAATATGCTCATGCAGTATAAAGACAGTTTCGCATGGAACTACTCCGAGATGCCGGGACTAGATCCAGAAAAAGCTGCGCATAAATTGGCGATATCCCCGGACGTCAAGCCAGTCAAACAAGCACCAAGAAGAATGCTGCTCGAACTTGAAATGAGTATTAACGCCGAAGTCAAGAAGCTAATCGACTCTGGCTTCATCCAAGAAGTTCAGTACCCCGACTGGATCGCCAACATTGTACCAATGATGAAGAAAAATGGGACGGTGCGCATCTGCATAGACTTTCAGGACCTCAACAAAGCCTGTCCGAAAGATGACTTTCCCGTGCTGGTGACCGAATTGATGATAGACAACACGTCCACTCACAAAGTTTTCTCCTTCATGGACGGCTCGTCAGGGTACAATCAAATAAAGATGCATCCTGAAGACCAGAAGCATACCGCTTTCCGGACTCCTTTGGGCATATTCTGCTACAAAGTAATGCCTTTCGATCTGAAGAACGCCGGCGCTACCTATCAGAGGGCCATGACAAAGATTTTCGATGACCTTATACATGAAATCGTCGAATGCTATATCGATGACCTCATGGTGAAAAGCAAATCGTACGAAGAGCACCGAGAGTATCTGAAAATAGTGTTCCAGCGTCTTCGGAAATACAATTTGAAAATGAACCCACTCAAATGCGCGTTTGGAGTTTCCTCGGGCAAATTCCTGGGGTTCATCATCCGACACCGGGGCATCGAAATAGATCCATCGAAGATCAAAGCAATTATGGAAATGCCCATTCCAAGAACTTTAAAGCAACTGCGGTCTCTACAAGGAAAGCTCGCGTATATCCGGCAGTTCATAGCCATTCTCTCCAGAAAATGCCGTCCCTACAGTCACCTGATGAAGAAGGGGACCCCGTTCGTCTGGGATCATAAATGCCAGGGTGCACTAGAAGAAATCAAGCAATACCTGCAGAACCCGCCGGTACTGACCGCTCCAGTCAAGGGAAAGCCTCTCATCTTGTACACAACCGCCCTTGAAGTCTCCTTAGGCGCGCTATGGGCACAGGAGAACGACCAAGGGAAGGAAAGAGCCCTATACTATTTGAGTCGAGTTCTTCTGGGGGTAGAAAACAACTATTCCCCTATCAAAAAACACTGCCCGGCGTTAATCTTTGCGATAACGAAGCTTCGGCATTATGGTTTGGCGCATGAGGTCCGTCTCATATCAAAGGTGGATCCTCTCAAGTATTTGATGTCAAGAGCCATACTAACAGGACGACTTACTAAATGGGCCCTCTTCTTGATGGAGTTCTCGATAACATACCGATCCCTCAAGGCAGTGAAAGGCCAGGCCATCGCCGACTTCCTCGCTGAACATCCGATACCCGACGACTCACCTTTAAATTGCGAATTGCCAGACGAGCACGCGTTTGACACGATCAACGGGGAGAAAGGAGGGAATGATACCCGATGGGAACTCTATTTCGATAGAGCATCTTCCATGAAGAAGCGATAACACAACACTCCTATAATCAAATCGGGGGTAGGCCTTATCTTCGTGACTCTGCAAGGAGGGATAATGCGCTTTGCCTTCTCCCTAACGGAACCGAGGACAAACAATGAAGCAGAATATAAGGCTTTGATAGCAGGTCTTGAGATCGCTGTCGACATGAGAATCGACAACCTCCTCATATACGGAGACTCCCGGCTGGTCGTTAGCCAAGTAAACGGTGACTATCAGACGTGCAAGCCAGAGTTGGTAAAGTATGGCGAAAGAGTGCAGCAGTTACTAACTCAAATCCTTTTCTACATCCTAGAAAGCATACCGCGTACAGAAAATAGCAAGGCGGATGCATTAGCCAAACTCGCTAAAGAACCGGCTGACGAAAACCTCGATGATGTAAGGATCGTTGTACAAAGCCGTCGGGTTCTTACACCAGCGGAAATATCTCCGGAGTCGTCTGAAGAAAAGGATGCGACTAAGCAAACAACCCTACAAATAGAGGATCAAGAAAAGGCTAAGGATTGGAGAGAAGTCTTTATAGACTACTTCAAATCCCTTCGAACACCTGAAGATGCATCCTCGAGACATCAGCTTATGAAACGAGCTCTGTCCTTCGCTTTCGTCAATGATACTCTATATAAGAGATCGTTCGACTCTCTATGGCTGAGATGCCTAGGACCGGAAGAAGCAAGGAGAGTTGTCCAAGAAACTCACGACGGACTCTGCGGTTCTCATCAAGCCGGGCCAAAGATGAAGCTGAAGATCAAAAGGATGGGCTACTATTGGCCCACGATGATTCAGGACTGCCTCGAATATGCGAAGCAGTGCCATTCGTGCCAAATTCATGGAGACTTCATCCACCAGCATTCAAATCCGCTGCACCCAACAGTAGCAAGCTGGCCGTTCGAAATGTGGGGAACCGACATAATCGGGCCCATCGAACCGGCGTCATCTAAAGGACATCGGTTCATATTGGAGACAACTGATTACTTCTCTAAATGGGCAGAAGCAATACCGCTAAGAGAAGTGAAGACGGAGAATATTCTCCATTTCTTCAAGACTCACGTCATCTATCAGTTCGGCACTCTACGACGGATTATCTCTGATAACGGGCCGGCTTACAGAAGTCACAGAATCAGCCGCTTCGCACAGCAGCATTATATAGACTGGAGATACTCTTCGGTCTACAATCGCCGAGCTAATGGCCTAGCCGAGGCTTTCAACAAAACCTTGATGAAGATCATAAAGAAGACGGTGTCCAAAAATAGAAAGGACTGGCACGAGAGACTGCATGAAGCTCTCTGGGCGTATCGGACTACGTTCAAAACGGCTATGAGAACAACGCCATTCGCATTGGTATTCGGCACAGAAGCGGTACTCCCCTTGGAGATAGAGCTACCCTCTCTACGAGTGGCGGTTCATTATGAGCTAACAGATGAAGAGAATGTTCATCTTCGGCTTGAGGAGCTCGACACCCTCGATGAAACTCGTCTCATGGCGCAACAAAACTTGGAGGCTTACAAAGCAAAGATGACGTGCTTATACGAAAGATTAATTAGGCCGAGAACATTCCACCAAGGAGAACTTGTGCTAATTGTCAAAAGACCTATGATCCCCAATCGTGCCAAACGGGGGAAATTCGAGCCGAACTATGAAGGCCCGTACATCATAGACAAAGTCTACCAAGGTGGGGCTTATTTGCTCATGGATATGCATGGCGAAAGACCCTTCCGTCCAATAAACGACCGATTCCTTAAGAAATACTATGCCTGACGAGTCACAGCCCAGGTTAATGATAGATGACGACGCTTGTGTTCGCTCGCTGTCTTCCAGAGTACCAAACTCTGTAAGTGCTATCCGGCAAAACTTCGCCGCCTAAACGTGCACTGGACCGAAACGTCCCTAAACTAACAATGGACCGAAACGTCCCTAAACCAACGGCAGACCGCAATGTCCTGAAACTAGCTATGGACCGAAACGTCTTTAAACTATTATGAACCGCAGCATCCTTAGGCTAACGCGGCAAAAAAACATGTAAAAAAACAAAAAACGGTACGTCCATAAGCGAAATGGGCACGGATGAAAAGCCGAAAGGGCACTGTGGGTAAAAACAGCAGGGCTACCGGCGAGTTTGTAAAAACCCGAAAGGGCGCAATCTCGTTAAAAGACACTTGCAAGATCCTTTCGACCTTATAAGGAGAAAATACCTGCGTGAGATCCTTACGACTCACAAAGGAGCGACACACTTAGGGACCCCATGATTCCTGAGGAGAAATTACACTTACGAGATCCTCATGACTCGTAAGGAGAATCCCCTTATGAGACCCTCACGGCTCATAGGGTTCAAAAGCCTTAAGCTACAAGGATCTGAACCTGTTCTTAAGCCATCACATCCCCCATTTGCTCTACAAGCGGTTCAATATTGACCCTTGTATACAATCCACGGGCACAAATAAACGTCTCCTCCACCAAGTTCCACTAATGGCGTGAAATCCCACTATTCGGTGAACAAACACTTGTAAGTCCTCTCGACTTATAAGGAGAAAACACTCTTATAAGATCTTTACGACTTATAAAAGAACACACACTTAAGAGTCCTCATGATTCCTAAGGAGAAAACGCACCTACGAGATCCTCATGACTCATAGGGAGAAATACCTTTATGAGACCCTTACGGCTCATGAAGTCAAAAGTCTTAGTTGACAGGATCTTAACCCTGTTTGCTAAGCCACCTTTGTTCGGACCGACAAAGGCAAATGATGATTCGCTCCTGGCAACGTTCCAGTAGTAGCGATGCTGATGCCTAAATTGGTAATAAATTCCAAGTCCTTTCACGGCAAGTGATAATTCGCTCCTGGCAATATTCCAGTCGCAGCGATGCTGATGCTAAGATTGGTTTCAGATCCCAAGTCCCATACTCGTGGCAAAAAGTCAGCGAGCCATAAATACATATGAAGTAGCCGAAATGATGGGGCAACTTGCAACAAAATCATCAAGTAAAATATATGCATACAAAAATAGCCGAAATGATTGGGCAACTCGCAATAAAAAGAAGAGAGTAAAAAGAAAAAATAGACGAAATGATTGGGTACCGCGAAAAATAGCTGAAATGATTAGGCAATCGCGACTTTCGCGATATAAAAAGCTGAAATGATAGAGCATCGCAGAAAGAAAACAAAAAATATATAAAATGAAAGCTTTTCCCTGCAGGTAAGTCCATACTGACCCCTGTATACAATCCATGGGCATAAACAAGAAGGGAACCACATTTGCCACCAGACTTTATCAAAGGGAGTTCCAAATCTCGACGGCCACATCTACAGCCTAGAGATCAACAACGGTGTTCCTCCTCATTCCAGCAGGATACGGACGCGATATCACCAATCGGAGCCACGACAGAAGTCTCCGGTTCCAAGACTTTACGGTTCACAGACAACCTAGAGTCAACTTTGACACTGGAGCAAGCGGAGCAAGTCAACCCTGACACCGCAGCAACCAGAGCAAGTCAACCTGACACCGCAGAAAGCAGAGCAAGTTACCCTGACACCGGAGCAAGCGGAGCAAGTCAACCCTGACACCGCAGCAAGTAGAGTAAGTCAACCCTGACACCGCAGAAAGCGGAGCAAGTCAACCTGACACTGCATCAAGCGGAGCAAGTCAACCCTGACACCGCAGAAGGGAGCAAGTCAACTTGACACCGAAGCAAGCGGAGCAAGTCAACCTGACACCGTAGCAAGCGGAGCAAGTCAACCCTGACACCGCAGCAAGCGGAGCAAGTCAACCTGACACCGCAGCAAGCGGAGCAAGTCAACCTGACACCGCAGCAAGTGGAGCAAGTCAACAGCAAGCGGAGCAAGTCAACGCTGACACCGCAGCAACCGCAACAAGTCAATCCTGACACCGCAGAAAGCGGAGCAAGTCAACCAATGACCTCCCCGCCGGATTAACGCACCTACTTAGAAACACGTCAACCCTGGACCTTCCCGTCGAAGCAATGCTTCGATTCGGAAACAAGTCAACTCACTAATCACTTACGAGTCCTCTCGACTAGTAAGGGAGAAAACTCTCTTATGAGATCCTTACGACTCTCAAGAGAAAACGCACTTAGGAGTCCTCACGACTCTTAAAGAGAAAATACACCTACGAGATCCTCATGACTCATAGGGAGAAAAGTCTTTATAAGACCCTCACGGCTCATAAAGTTGGAAAGTCTTAGGCAGCAGACCTGAACCTGTTTCCTAAACCATCGCTATCCTACAAAGAGTTCAAGATGAACTGTTATCTATCATCTATAGGCCACACTTGCTAGAGTAACATACTAGCAACACAGCAGAGAAAAGAAAGCGATAGTAGGAGATAAAAAAATATGTTTTTATTCATGAATTTAATTGAATACAAGATACATTATATAAAAAAATGATGAATGAATGCATGTTATTCATAAATTACAAATTTCCAATTGATACAAAGATGGTTATTGAGAAGGAGGTATTTTTAACAAATCAGCAAGCCGCTCGCGTACTCCTCTATACTCCTTTTCATGGCCAGCCGCTGCGGCCAGCTCCGCTTCGACTCGAGCCCGTTGCTGCAAGCAGGATGAAAGTTTCTCATCAATTTTTCGCTGAGTAGCTTCGCGACTCTGCGTAACCCGCTCAGTGAGGTCGAGCTTTTGCCTCAGTATCAGCCCCTCAGAAATGCATCGTTGGAGGCCCTCAAAAATAGCATTCAGCTGTGCAGCATTCGCTTCGACCTAGGCACGAAATTGGACAGACTCGATGGAAGCCGCCTCACGTTCCATCTGCCTCAGGGCCGCCTCTTGTTCGAAATGGCGAAGGAAAGGAACACTCTGCTCAACCCACGCAGCCCGGTGGGAGTTCAAAGCTGATATTTCTGGAGAAGGACGCTTGAGCTCAATCTCATGCAGACATACCTCGATCTTCCTGCAGTAATTAACCTAAGACTCGACGACGCCTTTGCTGTGGAAGTTCACGAGCATCTCTAACATATGATTAAGATCAGCAACAAAATCTGCAGCGAATGCGAGGGCCTCGGCGTCAAAATCCTCGATGAACTCGCTCAACATTCGCAGGCTAGTCGCAGCACCCCTGGAAGATGAGCGTTTGGCAAAGGGCCCTGCTGGCATTGGGATTCGAGACTTGAAGGGAGCTAGAGTCGGTGCGATTTCTATAAAACAAATCATGGTCAAGTATCGACTCGGGAGGTAAAGAGAAATACATGAGTAATGGAGTCTACTATACCGGTTGTGGAAGGTGGCAAAATTGGGAGTACCGGAGGCACGGCTATCTCTTCGTCTCCTCCTCCGATCCGTGATGTTGCTATCAATATAAAGAAAGCTTAGCAACAATACAGCTATTCATAAAAGAAAGAAAGAAACAATAGCTGATGGATATACTAACCAATACCAGTGGGCGGAGCGATTTCTGACTGGAAGGAGAAATGCGGGTTCATCACCTGGTACAAATGGTCAAAAAGGATTCCTGCAAAGTTGTGACAATACAATATCAGTACAAGGAGTATATTACCTACAGTAGAACCGATAAATCAAAAATATATACCTTCCAGCATTCCAGAGGACATGGGAGAAGGCGACGGAACAACAGCCGTCACGGCGGCGACCAGAGACGCTTCAGATGGCATAATCTCCGCATTCACCGCACCTACACTAAAAACAAACAGAATGTCATCAGATGGGGCTGAACGGGATTGAAAGATAAAAAGAGAACAGTGACCCAAGATCTACCTGATGGGTCGCCAACCGAAACCACGACGGAAGCATCACCAGGCATTGCGGCTTCTTCGCTCTCCCTTAGAGGAGTAGTCTATGTGCCCATGGCTTCGTCCCCTGATTCGAAGAGGGCCGTCGTGACGCTTGCGACGCCCGCCGATATCAGGGTGCCACAAGGGGAGAGAGCAGCGGTTTGGGCAGTCCCAGACTCCCGAGAAAGAGTAGCCACTTCGGGCTCTGTGGTCACCATCGCTTCGCCTGCTATCTCATCATCAGGACTTGGTCCTACAGGATATGGTATATCAGAATTTGCCGATCGAGTTCTAATAAAAGACCGGCTATTACATTACCTTGCGATGGATTCTCAGTTGCCTCTCGAGCCGCACGCATGACCTGTCTATGGGCGGTAGACAGGGCAGCCAGAGCAACCTCTGAAGGAACAGTGACAGATGGAGTGGTGCTTGAGCCTGCACCTACAGCCAAAGCGGCATCACGTTCCTTCACTGCGCGCTTCCTGTGTTTCTTTTCGGTCTGAGCAGTGAGAAGCGATCTCCTCAAGACCTCTGTAAAAGGATGTCATCGTCCGAACCAAGCTCTGCCTCTGGAGCCGTTACGGCGTCTGTCATCGGCTGCTTGAGCAAAGCCTCTTGCAGCAATACTGGGGGAGCTGGGGCCTCAGTAGCTGGCTCTAGAAGCATCACCGCATCACCACGCGGGATTGGCACCGCACTCGGGATAACCTGAGTCAAGGTAGTCCCTGCAATAAGATGAAAGAAAGGGTCAGAGCACGAATAAAGAAAGGAGCAAAGGCACAATGAACTAAATTATACCAAGTCCCAAAGAAGCGCGGAGCCTCTCTTCCTCTTCGAAAGTCTTGAGGGAAGCCGCGAGAGCCTCTTCGGCGGAGATACCTGTTGAAGAAGAAAACATTAGTAAGAGCATAATAATAAGGAAGGAATGAATGCAGAAAAATACAACTGAAGTATACCTGACTTCGCCATAGTAATCAGTGCCGCTTCATCTCGAGCCAGTCACTCAGAGGCCAGAAGGGCAGCCTGGAGATCGGTGTCAGTCGTAGGCGTGTCGAACAAGCCCTCATTAGTGCAATACTCACACAGGCCCTCGCTGTAGAGAGCATGGGGCTCCTGTCCAAGTACAACATCAACAGAAAAGAGCGACTTCTTCTTTTTCTGTGACCTAACGCCGGTAGCCAATAACACGAGCTTGCACTTGGCGGGTATTTTTGGGCGACGAATCCCGATTTCTGCACCAACGCCAGACTCTGGGGACGCTGCAGCTACCGTTTCCACAGGAGCACGGGGCAGAGGCTTCTCAGGAAGAGCGCGTAGGGCCGCAACCGCAACAACTTCTCTTAGGAAAGGACGAACAATGGTCCGTCGCTTTAGGGGAACAGCTGGGTTATCAGCAGGGGCTGCACCCTTGTGATCAAGCAACAACCGCTTTTCTTACCTAATGACAGCACCCGTCGCGTGCTGGTACCACGCCATGTGTGCGTTCGAGGCTTTCGGAACGCTGCTCGACTCACTAATCAAAAAGTTGGATCCGGTGTTTAGCCTCATGAAATGGTGCAACGCGCTCCGTATACCCTCTTCAGTAGCAACCGGTTCTGCCAGACGGCCTCGAGGGGAACACCTTGTTTGTAACCCGACTGTTGGGCAAAACCGTATGGGTTGTACCTTATGAAAAGCGCCGAGTCGTTTTTCCTGAACACTAAGAAGCCCGGCCTGATCGAGTACAAATGCAAGATCTCCCGAGCCTTCAACGTGAGAGCCCCGTGTTTAAAGGTGTCACGCAGCGGTTGCACTACCTTAGTGGACTCCTTGCCGATAGTCAGGACCCTATCAACAAAGGTCATGCCATCCCCGACCATACGTGGGCGAAGGACCAGGCCCCGAGCCTCTCGCTGTGACGGCTCTAAAGCAAAAGCGTCAACTAGGGACATGACCCGAGGGAAATTATAACTGTCGTAGAAACGAGGCCGTTTATGGACTCCAAAAGTGACAAGCACATGCAGCTCGATCCACGACGTGAAATAATGCAGCGGGAGATTTACGGGCTGTACCCCCGGCTGAGTGGTGTTTGCCGCTGAGCTGAGGCCATGATACAAATGAGCCAGCCCAGCGATCCCGACGGCAACCCGCGTCCCTTCAACCATTCGGTGAGCTGGGTAGAAAACGGATGGCCTCATATAGCGATGGTGCGTTGAGAGCACAAACCAGCTTAGCCATTGTAAGTCCACGGTAGCGCCCCGGCCGTCTAACTGATGCCAAATGCGGAACAAAAACTTTTTACAACTGGCGCTATCGCGTACTATAACCCGGATCTGCCATTAAAGCTAAACTAACAAACTACAAAGGGTAGAAACGTTATACCGAATGATCCGAATCCTTCGGTCTTCAACCATCATCCCACGCTTTGTTGCGGCTGCTCCGATCTCCTGAATCTCCAGTCTCGTCGTCTAGGTGACACCACGTCGACGGATCTTTAAACGGGCTCCCGCCTCTGAACCGAGGCAACTCGGTCGTCAAGTTTGCCAAAAGAGACGACCAAGATGATGTAGAGAATGAGTAGAACACTTTGTCTCGTTATGTCCAAGACTATGGACGAACGGTTAATGAAGTTGCCTTTTGGAATCGGGTGAAATGAGAAATGAGGCAATATCTAATTTCCATGCTTCCAAACTATAATCTTTTCCAAAACCACAACCATAATTCCCACACCAAGTGGGGCCGGCCACTTATAGCAAGGAGAGGGTGAGTGTAGGAGCTTCAAGTGGTGACCATAACAATATGATAGTTATCAACACAATTAATGAAAGAATGAATCATCAAAAGACATTAAATGTAAAAGCATGAATCATGAAGCCTAGTCATCAACTCATTAATGCTAAAGAATGAGTCACTAACCTAGTCACTCATCATGAAGCTTCCACACACGATGACTCACCCTCAAGATGAAAAGATAAATCCGCATTTAATCGAATGTCAAAATACGGCTGATAGAAAATTGGAAACTGGCAACTTCCAAAAGTGATCATGAAACGAATTTCAGGATAACTCCGCAATGGTATAAACATACCCGCATTTGTATTACGACCGAATACAAATGCAACTGAGACAAAGATATTATATCTACACAGTATAATACTCGGATCCGGCTTAAACCAAAGCCTACCAGTATTATCTGCCCCAAAAATAACACGTGCGAAAACGCACGTGCATTTTCCGAACCTTGCCATAAAACCATACGGCCTCTACAACGTTTCGCCCGAACTTGGGAAAGTGTCTGTGGGGGACTCTAATAACTCATCAACACACTGGCACTGGGTATAACCTCTAGCACGTCAGAGGTACAAGCTGTACGTAACAGTTTGCCTATGTATTGATTGGAAGGGAAGCTGACGAGCGAACTCATCTATGAACCCTACTGAGTCTAACAGTGACAATGTATATACAGTCCGGTCCGTTCGTCTAAAGAGTATCGCATATCGAGTGTAGGGGGGTGGATAAAGTCAGACCCCTAATAACGCAATAATTCGTGTCGGTATGAAGCCCATCACCACCTGAGAAACTACTGATCCAAATCAGTAATTCTCCACTACCTTGGCCAAGGATTTCTAGTGATGGCCACCCGTGCACTGCGCGACATCAACCCCCAATACCGGGAGAGACGAACCCCCGACGATCCGCTCACTTGCCTCCAATGTGGCTCGGGACTGTACCCAACTAAAACCTGTTTGCACAATTCATTTGAGCGTGGTAGGGTAGTAATCTAAGCACAGTGGGAACTCACATGAGACAAATGACGATCTCAGGTCGATGAACTAACCTGTACACATGTCACCAGGGAACTGCTATCCAACGATATGTATAATACCAACTAGCATGTTCCCGGCGAGTCTTGTCCGGTGTACACATAACCTAATGAGCACCAGTATACATCTTAGGTGAACCAACTGACACCAGTGGCTTGTGAGACCGGCCACCGCCCCTCGTCGGGGTCTCGACTGTATACACTAGTCTACTCTGGAGTATCGATGCCCTGTCTCGAAACTCCCACGACTAGGGACACGTTTAAGGATGTGCTTATAGACCCCAGCTCCTACGTATATGATCGCCATCATACTGCTGGTAGTCAAGCATGAATCCTATAGGCTCTATCATCACGCAATAATGAACTAAGCATATATACGATGATAAAGACAAACCAGATAGCATACTATCATCTCGAGCAAGACTGTCATATCGGTATAGGTCCTGCCTCAATCATTGCAATCACGTACCTGCGATCCAATAATTGACTTTGAGGGCACCATCTAAACCATTACTAGCTTGTTAGCAACTAATTAGAAGTTCGATCGACGGAAAACACGAAAACGAAACCCCGGGATCCCTAAGTTTCTGTTAATTTTAAACATGTCTGAAAAATTATTTGATATGCCTTAAAATTCACAGCAGGGAAATATAAGAATACTGGGAAAATACGAGCCCCTAACTCGGCAAGACGGCCGCGGATCCACGGCAAAAAGGTGCTTTTGGCCGCGGATCCGCCACCAAGTCAACGCCGAGTTGACTCGGATTTGCTCTGTTATTCATATGTATTGGTGTTTTGGTTTCCTGTATGCTCTGTTTCTACCCATGTTGCTTCAGTGCAGGTTTGCTTTTAGGGTAGACACGGAATATGGTATTCGATCGATATTCTAAGATATTTGCTAATTGAGTTTGTATCTGTAATATTTAATGTGTTCGTAAACCTCCCCTAACTGCTAGTATGTCGGTTGGCAGGGGATTGCACATTTCTGAAATGTTTACTGTTTGTGTATATGAACTGTGTTGGACTGTTGTGATGATTAGCCAGGGTTTGAGATGTATTTAATATTCATTCATTCAATGTAAATGTAATTTGATGTAATATTCTTTTGCGGGGCACATCCAGTTTGCGGTTGTAGCCACCGTTGTATTATTTCCTTTTATTGTTTTTGCTCCTAGGATAGACCCAAGGTGGGGTACACAAACTACCGGGTACGTCAAAGTGTTTAGTGGCATACTCACGTTGTTGAGGGAGACCGCTTCACTTCGGGTACTTGACGGGTAGTTTGCCGTACCCGTAGGGGTCTAGGGTGGGGTAATAGCTATTCATCACAACTGTGTAATCCGTCTTTTATTGCAGGCTTAAAGCAAATACGGATTGCTAGTAAATCCAATAAAGTGTTAGTGTTTATGCCCTAGAAGGCCATTACTGTATCATACTAGTTTGTATATTACTTAATGGAAGCTTGGGATATTCACATGTATATAACAGTCTTGCTAAACATGGTAGTATGCTACTTGGTTTTTCTATCTTAATATGTGAGTATACGTATTGATAGAGCTCTTAGGATTTTGCTTGACTACCAGCGTTGTGATAGCAGTCACACTAGTGGGGGCTGGGTAGTCTACAAGCACATCCTTATTCAGATCCCTGGTCGTTGGATTATCGAGACAGAGCATCGATACTCCGGAGTAGACTAGTGTGTACGCTTCTCATCCCAGTTGGGGAGATGGTCTGTCCCACAGCCGTCAGTACGTCGTACTGGAGATAGTATGCAGGTGCTCGTTAGGTTACGGATACACCGGACAGGACTCACAGGGAACTGTTGGTTGGTTTTATACCAGTCGTTAGTGAACAGTTCCCAGGTGACATGAGTACAGCATAGTCCGCAGACTTGACACTGCTACTTCGCCTCGAGTGTGTCCCACTGTTCTTAGATTGCTACCCTACCACGGCTCAAAGGAGTCGTGCAAACAGGTAGCAGTTGGGTGCAGTCCCGAGCACTTGGAGGCAGTGGCGGTTAGACAAGATTCGTCTCTCCCGGTATTGGGGGTTGATATCGCGCTGTGTCAGAGAGCCATTACGCAAAGTCCCTGGCTAGGGCAAGCGAGATTTGCTGGTGGGTTCCAGTAGTTTCTTAGGGTGTAATGGGCTTCGCTCCGACACGACTTATACCGCTATTAGGGGACTGACGCTTGCCGCCCCTAGGCCCGATATGCGATAGTCTTAGACGAATGGACTGGACTGTATGGAGATTGTCACATCAGACTCAGTAGGAGTTCGGATGGGTTTCCTCATCGGCCTTCTTATCGACATCTACCTGGGGACCGTTACGTACAGCTAGTGCCGCTTGCGGTCTGTGGTTAAACCCACTGCCAGCGTAGTAGTCGAGTCTCTAGAGTCCCACACAGAGAGTTTCCCTACTCCAGGCGAAACGATATAGAGGTCGTATGGTTTTACGACAAGGGTTCGGACGCATACGTGTGTTTACGCACGTACGACTTTCGGACAGTTTTTACTAGTTGGCTTTGGTTTAAGCCAGTTACTGGTATCCGGTTATTGGATTTATACAGTCTAAAGTTTTTCCGTATTTTTGCGGAAAGGAGGGGCGTTCTCGTAATTGCGCGAGAAGCTTCTAGAAGATGGTGACTAAGGAGGTTTAGGTGGCATATACATTGAATGAGATTAGTGAGTCCTATGGATGATTCATCCATGTCATTAATGCTTCATAATTGCTTAATGACTCATGGAGATGAATCACCACAAGATATTTATCAAGTATGGTTGTAAAATGATTTCTTTTCTTTTCTTGTTAAAAAGAAATGCTTGATATATATTATGATAACTCATTCTTCTCACTTCACTATGATCCTCACCTTCTCTCTCCTCAAGCTCTCCCTCTTCAAACCCTAATCCTCCCCTCTCATGTGTTGAGTACAAGGATTAGTTAGACTACTTAATCCATAACCCTCTCTATATTTCACCTAGCTTCTTTGATTAGCACTTAGAGAAGTTTAGTTGCCTCAAGTTTAGAGGCTAAGCTTGGAGTAAAGCTCTCGGGTGGACCGTCTACTACTTCGAGAAGGCCGAGGAGGAGGTGGAGTTCGCAAAGACGAAGGACACGATTCGTTAGGTATAATCCCTAAACATAGTAGCATAGAAACTCTATGTTTTAAGTTAGTTATCGTTTAGCTTCGATTCAAGCGGTTAGTCGATATTTGTTCACTAAACAAGTTCGTTTTTGAAAATTCCGCCTCCTCACAAGTATTGGGGTGTTGTACATCGACTTACAGTGGTATCAGAGCCTCACTAAACAATAAATAACTTACTTGCAAATTTGTATGAATTTCGAACGGAAAAAACGAAACCGGAAAATCCCGAAATCACTAGTTTCTGTCGAATTTTAAATGAAGTCCTAAAATTTTTCAGGGAGGTTCAGAAAGCTTAAAAAGACAGTAGAAGAACACCCAAGAAATTTAGGCCCCTGAATCGCCTAAAGCGCCGTGGAACCGTGGCAGATAGCACCGATCCGCCGCGCTTCCACCGCCGAGTTGGCGATTCAGGAACCCAAATTTCCTGTGTTGCTTCTCTGTGATATTTGGTATTTTCTGGAATATTTTATTTTTGCTCAGGTTTCAGATTTACAGAGAAGTATTGGAGCAAAATTAAAAGTGTTTAATTGATCGAAATTATACAGTATTTGCTTGATGGATTATATCTGTGTTTGTATAATGTGTTCGTAAACCTCCCCTAACTGCTAGTATGTCGGTTGGTAGGGGGTTGCACATTTCTGTAATGGTTTTTACTGTTTGTGGATATGAACTGTGTTGGACTGTTGTGATGTATAGCCGGGGTTTTGTGATGGGTTATTATTTAATTTATTTGATGTAAATGTAATTTGTTGTAATATTATTTTGCGGGGCACATCCAGGTTGCGGTTGTAGCCACCGTTGTATTATTTCATTTTACTGCTTTTGCTCCTAGGACAGACCCAAGGTGGGGTGCACAAACTGCCGGGCGGGTAGTTTGCCGTACCCGTTGGGGTCTTGGGTGGGGTAATGGCTATTCATCACAACTGTGTAATCCGTCTTTTGTTGCAGGCTCAAAACAAACACGGATTGCTTGCAAATCCAATAAAGTTCATCTGTGATCTGGAATGCCTATTATTGCGTCTGACGAATGTACAATATCTATATATGATAGCTATTTAGACGTCACTTATGTTTTACACCCGCACTAGCCCAGCCCCCGCTCTGTCGTTAGTTAAGTAAACTAACGGGTGATGACGGGACCCCGTGGCGAATGCGGATGGCATAAGAGGACGTTGTATTTTCGTTGTTTTCTGCAATGATAGGTTAATGATGGGACGCATTATTTATAATGCAAAGAAAATAAACCAAAAGTTTAATCGTTGGAACAATTTAAAAGAAACCACTCGGTTAATTTTAAAAATAGATATTTTTAAATGCGGAGCTTTAGCCACTTCTTTTAAAAGCTATCAGGATCCTTCGGTTATATCAAGTTCACTACGTTCACGGTTTCGCCAAAACCATTCGTAGCCCTCCGTCATTTCATCTGGGTATTCAGTAGTATTCAAGCTATGTATTTTGACCTAACGCCAAGGCATAGTGTTTGGTAGCTACTGGGTATTCATTTGTTGCATAGATAGATGAGTTAGTTTGGGACAGTCGTATTATCATTTTGGCCGAACGTCAAGGATATATACGGATGGGTTCAAATTGACAAGATAATGATGGGTAGAACTTGACATGTGACTTATGACATTTTGACCTAACGCCAAGGTCATAAGAGCATGGGGCAGAAATATATATCGGGAATTTCTAAAGAAACTGAAATTTGCAAAGAGTTGCATACCATTTGGAGTTTGATGAATGTTGGTAGGATTCCTTAAACATTATCATACAATGATATTTGGATCCGATCCTACTGTGAGTATATGCTACTTATCAGGAGATTCGTCACTTAACGATCAATGCTATAAACCAAGTAGGTGTCCAGAAAGGTGTCAGCGGGGTTACGCCCCCAGAGAAAAGAGGTTATTTAATTAAGGAACTTCGCGAAAACGTTGGAAAACCTCCCTCGAAGTATCGACACTAGCCTGGCTGAACGGTTAAGCAAGAATTGTACAGTGAGAATAATCCTGGCTAATTCTTCTTTTATGGTTTGAGGAAGGATTCGAGAAACAGTGGGAGCCATCCAGTTTAGATAAACTAAAAACCACTCTAAACTTGCAAGAGCATCATGCTAAAGAGTTTTCTTCTCTCTCTCCTAATTGCAGCGACCCTGAAAATGACTGGACTTAAGTTACTTTTAGAGAAAAATATACTGACAGGGCCAAACTATAAAGATTGGCTGCGGAATGTCAAAATGGCTTTGACCTATGACAAATTGGGGTACGTCCTCACCGCTACGGCACCTGCTGTCCCTGGTCCCAAATCCAGCAATGCGGATAAGGAAATCCGCAAAACCTGGGATTTAGATTGCGCGAAAGCCAAGTGCATCGTGCTTGCCTCAATGAACAATGAACATCAGAGGAGGCACGAGGATATGACCCTAGATGGCATATTTCTCCATACAAAGGAACTTTATGGAGAGCAATCTCGTATAGCAAGATACGAGACCTCTAAGAACTTGTTTCGAGCGAGGTTGGCTGTCGGGTCATCGGTAGGAGAACATGTCCTAAAGATGATCGGCTATATTGAAGAGCTCGCAGACCTTGGGACGACTTTGGATAATTAGCTCTATACAGAACTTATTCTCCAGTCCCTTCCTCACACCTACGCCCAGTTTATCCTGAACTTCAACCTTCAAAGAAAAGAAGTTGAACTTCCGAAACTCCTGAACATGTTAAGGAGTGCAGAGGGCACCTTGCAGAAAGCAAGGGAAACACCCGCTATGTTTGTTAGCGGTGCATCTTCTTCCGGGTCCAAGGCTAGGGCCAAAGGAAGGAAGAAGAAGGTCGCCACCAAACCTAGAGGAGGTGTTAGTAAGGTGGGAGGGAAGGGAAAGAAAAAGTTTGCAGTACCGGTAGTTGGCCAGGACGAGTGCTTCCATTGTCACAGGAAAGGGCACTGGAAGAAGGATGCAAGGCGTGGAACGCCAAGAACCAGGAACCGAAGTAAGCTGTGGCTTCGACTTCAGGTGTGTTTGTAATTGAGAATTGTCTGTCGATCAACTCTACTTCCTGGGTATTGGATACCGGATCAGGATCTCATATTTGCAATTCATTGCAGGCACTGAGAAACCATAGAGTGCTGAAGGAAGGTGATATGACCCTAAAGGTTGCTAACGGAGCTAGCGTAGGAGCTGCGTCCGTCGGGGATTATCACCTAGGATTGAAGAGTGGACACATTTTGGTTTTACATAACTGTTATTTTGTACCAAGCTTAACGTGTAATATCATATCAGTTTCCTTGTTATCAAATAAAGGTTATGATTTCACGTTTGTAAGAGATGTTGTTAACATCCACCTTAATCATGGTTTGATTGGGTCCGGTACCCTAAATAACGGTATATATGTTTTAAACCAACTCCAAATTTTCAATGTCCAGAACACACTAAAAAGAAAGTCTCCAGATTTAAATAAAGCTTTCTTATGGCATTGTAGACTGGGTCACATCAATGAGAGAAGGTTGACTAAGTTGCATAGAGAAGGATATTTGGACTCGTTCGAATATCAAACTTATGACACTTGTCAATCTTGTCTCAAAGGAAAGATGACAAAGACTCCATTTACTGGATAAGGAGTAAGAGCGAGCGAGCTCTTAGGACTCATACAAAGCGATGTATGCGGTCCGATGTCTACACATGCAAGAGGTGGTTTTTCCTATTTCATTACTTTCACGGATGATTACTCAAGATACGAATTCATTTATCTGATGAAACATAAATCCGAGGCTTTTGAAAAATTCCGAGAGTATAAGAATGAAGTAGAAAACCAAACCGGCAAAAGTATCAAGACACTTAGATCTGATCGAGGTGGTGAATACTTGAGTGCCGAGTTCCTTGGTTACCTAAAAGAGAAAGGAATTCTCTCTCAGCTTACTCCTCCATACACTCCATAGCATAACGGTGTATCGGAGAGACGGAATCGAACCCTATTGGATATGGTACGATCCATGATGAGTAATGCTGAGTTACCGCGATCTTTCTGGGGTTATGCGCTAGAATCAGCGGCATATCTTTTGAACATGGTTCCTACCAAGACTGTGCCTACCACTCCATATCAGATGTGGAGCGGGAAGAAACCCCATCTACAGTATATAAAGATTTGGGGATGTCCAGCTTTTGTTAAAAAGCAGCATGTGGACAAGCTCGAGGTACGATCAGTAAAGTGTAAGTTTGTGGGATATCCAAAGAACTCCAGGGGATATCTATTCTATTACGCAGAGGAACAAAAGGTATTTGTTTCTCGTAATGCCCATTTTCTAGAACATCAGTTTTTAGAAAAGGAATCAAGTGGGAGCGAAATAGAACTGGAAGAAATTCCAGAACCACAAACTAATACTGAAAGTTTGGTAGAACCGGTAGTTCAAGAAGAACAGGACATTCCCGCACCCCTCCGCAGGAGTAGTAGGCCGTCTCATCCGCCTGAGAGATACTACGGTTTTCTCATAGATGGGGATAGAGAGGATTGCATCATAGATGATGATGAACCTACTGACTTCCAGCAGGCCATCCAGAGCGGCGACTCGGTACGATGGCTAAATGCAATGCGGACCGAAATGGAGTCCATGTACACCAACAAAGTATGGACTTTGGACTTTGCTCCAGATGGGGTAAAACCCATAGGATGCAAATGGATCTTCAAGAAAAAGATTGGTGTAGATGGACAGGTGGAAACCTATAAGGCTAGACTTGTTGCAAAGGGTTTTCGTCAAAGACCTGGTTTGGACTATGACGAAACTTTTTCTCCAGTGGCTATGCTCAAATCTATTCGGGTCCTTCTTGCTATTGCTGCCTTCCATGATTATGAAATCTGGCAGATGGACGTAAAGACGGCTTTTCTGAATGGAAATTTAGAAGAGAGCGTCTATATGGATCAGCCAGAGGGTTTCAATCAGAGTGGGAGCAGCGGGAAAGTATGCAAGCTGCTTAAGTCCATTTATGGACTAAAGCAGGCATTGCGGAGTTGGAACATCTGTTTTGATGAGACAGTCAAAGAATATGACTTTATCAAAATCCAGATGAACCGTGCATATATAGTAAAGTTGTAGCCAGAAGTGTCGTTTTCCTCGTCTTGTACGTGGATGACATTCTATTGATAGGAAATGACATTCCTATGCTACAATCTGTCAAAGGATTCTTGTCACACAGGTTCTCCATAAAAGACCTGGGTGATGCCTCTTACATTCTGGGGATCCGGATCTATCGTGATAGATCCAAGAGGATGTTGGGACTTTCGCAGTCCAGGTATATCGACACTGTACTGAAAAGATTCAGTATGGAAGATTCTAAGCGCGGTAATCTACCGGCTTGTCACGGAATCACCCTCTCCAAAGAGATGTCTTCCAAGACTGATTTGGAAAGGGAACGCATGTCTATTATACCCTACGCTTCTGCGGTAGGCTCTATAATGTATGCGATGTTGTGCACCAGACCAGATGTAGCTTACGCACTAAGCGTGGTAAGCCGGTATCAGTCAGACCCAGGGGAGAAGCACTGGATAGCAGTAAAGAACATTCTCAAGTACCTGAGAAGGACTAAGGGATATTCTTGGTTTACGGCGGAAAAGACCTCAGGTTGGAGGCCTTTGCTGATTTCAGCTTCCAGAGTGATAAGGACGATTCCAAGTCTATGTCGGGTTATGTCTTTACCCTCAATGGAGGGGCGGTGTGCTGGAAGAGCTCCAAGCAGGACACCGTTGTTGACTCGACGATGGAAGCGGAGTATATAGCTTCTTACGATGCCGTAAAAGAAGCAGTCTGGATGAAGAAGTTCCTAACAGAACTTCAGGTGGTTCCTACCATAGTTGATCCAATACCTCTGTATTGCGACAACAACGGAGCTATAGCTTTAGCAAAGGAACCAAGGTCCCATCAGAAGTCCAGACACATCTTAAGGCGGTATCACCTGATCAGAGAGATCATTGATCGTCAGGAGATCGAGGTTCGGAGAGTTGCTTCTGAAGAGAACAATGCTGATCCATTCACAAAGGCCTTACCTCAGATTCAGTTCGAGAGGCTACTCGAGATCATCGGTCTACGATACGCCAGTACATGTCCCTAGTGCAAGTGGGAGATTGTTAGTGTTTATGCCCTAGAAGGCCATTACTGTATCATACTAGTTTGTATATTACTTAATGGAAGCTTGGGATATTCACATGTATATAACAGTCTTGCTAAACATGGTAGTATGCTACTTGGTTTTTCTATCTTAATATGTGAGTATATGTATTGATAGAGCTCTTAGGATCTTGCTTGACTACCAGCGTTGTGATGGCAGTCACACTAGTGGGGGCTGGGTAGTCTACAAGCACATCCTTATTCAGGTCCCTGGTCGTTGGATTATCGAGACAGAGCATCGATACTCCGGAGTAGACTAGTGTGTACGCTTCTCATCCCAGTTGGGGAGATGGTCTGTCCCACAGCCGTCAGTACGTCGTACTGGAGATAGTATGCAGGTGCTCGTTAGGTTACGGGTACACCGGACAGGACTCACAGGGAACTGTTAGTTGGTTTTATACCAGTCGTCAGTGAACAGTTCCCAGGTGACATGAGTACAGCATAGTCCGCAGACTTGACACTGCTACTTCGCCTCGAGTGTGTCCCACTGTTCTTAGATTGCTACCCTACCACAGCTCAAAGGAGTCGTGCAAACAGGTAGCAGTTGGGTGCAGTCCCGAGCACTTGGAGGCAGTGGCGGTTAGACAGGATTCGTCTCTCCCGGTATTGGGGGTTGATATCGCGCTGTGTCAGAGAGCCATTACGCAAAGTCCCTGGCCAGGGCAAGCGAGATTTGCTGGTGGGTTCTAGTATTTTCTTAGGGTGTAATGGGCTTCGCTCCGACACGACTTATACCGCTATTAGGGGACTGACGCTTGCCGCCCCCTAGGCCCGATATGCGATAGTCTTAGACGAACGGACCGGACTGTATGGAGATTGTCACATCAGACTCAGTAGGAGTTCGGATGGGTTTCCTCATCGGCCTTCTTATCGACATCTACCTGGGGACCGTTACATACAGCTAGTGCCGCTTGCGGTCTGTGGTTAAACCCACTGCCAGCGTAGTAGTCGAGTCTCTAGAGTCCCACACAGAGAGTTTCCCTACTCCAGGAGAAACGATATAGAGGTCGTATGGTTTTACGACAAGGGTTCGGACGCATACGTGTGTTTACGCACGTACGACTTTCGGACAGTTTTTACCAGTCGGCTTTGGTTTAAGCCAGTTACTGGTATCCGGTTATTGGATTTATACAGTCTAAAGTTTTTCCGTATTTTTGCGGAAAGGAGGGGCGTTCTCGTAATTGCGCGAGAAGCTTCTAGAAGATGGTGACTAAGGAGGTTTAGGTGGCATATACATTGAATGAGATTAGTGAGTCATATGGATGATTCATCCATGTCATTAATGCTTCATAATTGCTTAATGACTCATGGAGATGAATCACCACAAGATATTTATCAAGAATGGTTGTAAAATAATTTCTTTTCTTTTCTTGTTAAAAAGAAATGCTTGATATATATTATGATAACTCATTCTTCTCACTTCACTATGATCCTCACCTTCTCTCTCCTCAAGCTCTCCCTCTTCAAACCCTAATCCTCCCCTCTCATGTGTTGAGTACAAGGATTAGTTAGACTACTTAATCCATAACCCTCTCTATATTTCACCTAGCTTCTTTGATTAGCACTTAGAGAAGTTTAGTTGCCTCAAGTTTAGATGCTGAGCTTGGAGTAAAGCTCTCGGGTGGATCGTCTACTACTTCGAGAAGGCCGAGGAGGAGGTGGAGTTCGCAAAGACGAAGGACACGATTCGTTAGGTATAATCCCTAAACATAGTAGCATAGAAACTCTATGTTTTAAGTTAGTTATCGTTTAGCTTCGATTCAAGCGGTTAGTCGATGTTTGTTCACTAAACAAGTTCGTTTTTGAAAATTCCGCCTCCCCACAAGTATTGGGGTGTTGTACATCGACTTACATAAAGTTCATCTGTGATTTGGAATGTTTATTATTGCGTCTGACGAATGTACAATATCTATATATGATAGATATTAGACGTCACTAATGTTTTACACCCGCGCTAGCCCAGCCCCCGCTCTGTCGTTAGTTAAGTAACCTAACGGGTGATGACGGGACCCAGTGGTGAATGCAGATGGCATAAGAGGACGTGGTATTTTCGTTGTTTTCTGCAATGATAGGATAAATGATGGGACACATTATTATAATGCAAAGAAAATAAATCAAAGTTAAATCGTTGGAACAAATTTAAAAGAAACCACGCGGTTATTTTAAAAGAGCAGAATTTTTTAAATGCGGAGCTTTAACCACTCCTTTTAAAAAGCTATCAGGTTTCTTCGATTATATCAAGTTCACTATGTTCACGGTTTTGCCAAAACCAGTCGTAGCCCTCCGTCATTTCTTATGGATGGTCAGCAGTATTCAAGCTATGTATTTTGACCAACGCCAAGGCATAGTGTTTGGTAGCTGCTGGGTATTCATTTGTTGCATAGATAGATGAGTTAGTTTGGGACAGTCGTATTATCATTTTGGCCAACGTTAAGGATATGTACGGATGGATTCAAATTAACCTGGATAATGACGGGTAGAACTTGACATGTGACTTATGACATTTTGACCATCGCCAAGGTCATAAGAGCATGGGGCAAAAATATACATCGGGAATTTCTAAAGAAACTGAAATTTGCAGAGAGATGCATACCATTTTGGAGTTTGATGAATGTTGGTAGGATTCTTTCAACATTATCATACGATGATATTTTGGATCCCGATCCTACTGTAAGTATATACTACTTACCAGGAGATTCGTCACTTAACGATCAATGCTATAAACCAAGTAGATACCTAGAAAGGTGTCAGCGGGGTTACGCCCCTAGAGAAAAGAGGTTATTTAATTAAGGAACTTCGCGAAAGTGTTGGAAAACCTCCCTCGAAGTATCGACACTGGCCTGGCTGAACGGTTAAGCAAGTATTGTACGATGAGAATTGTCCTAGCTAATTCTTCTTTTATGGTTTGAGGAAGGATTCGAGAAACAGTGGGAGTCATCCTGTTTAGATAAACTTAAAACCAATCTAAACTTGCAACAGTATCATGCTAAAATGTTTTCTTCTCTCTCTCTCTTAATTACAGCAACCTTGTGACCACACCTAGATTACATCTAGATAACAAATTGACTGAATCTGACTTATATGACTAGCAAAGGTCTGTCCAGATGTCCATTGCCTATGACAAGCTGGACCACCCTATTACTACTCAAGATCTCGCCGTCCCAGGTCCAGTTTCCACCGTCACGGATATGGATATCCGCCAGACAAGGGAAAAGGATAAAGCGAAAGCCAAATGCCTCGTGTTAGCTTCAGTTGATGGTGTATACCAGAAGCAGCACGAGAAGATGGACTCAGTTTCCATCTTTCTCCATAACAAAGATTTATATGGAGAGCAGTCTCATATCGCAAGATATGAGACCTCAACCGAATTAATTCAAGCGAGGTTGGCTGTCGGGTCATCTGTAGGGGACAACGTCCTTACAATGACTAGCCTTATTGATGATCTCCAGGACCTGAAGACCACGTTGGGAAACAGGTCAGATACTGACTTGATTCTACAGTCTCTATCTTCTACCCTGAAGGAAACCAGGAAAGTAGAAGGAAAGAGAAGGGCAAAAGTTTCGGGACTGAATGTAGTAAAAGAGGGTAGTTCCTATTATTATGGGATTGGGCATAGGCAGAATGATTGCAGGGCTTTGGAAGCCAGTAGCCAAGATACAAAGCATGTTGTGGCTTCAGCCTCAAGTGTATTTGTTATTGAGAACAGTTTGTCAATTAACTCTACTTCCTGGGTATTAGATACCGGAGCAGGATCTCATATCTGTAATTCATTACATGCTTTGAGAAACCGTAAAGTTATAAAGGTAGGTGATTGGTCTCTCAAAGTTGCAAACGGAATGACAGTGAATGCTGAATCCGTGGGAGAATATCGCCTAGGTTTGACAAGTGGCTATATATTGATTTTACGTAACTGTTTATATATACCTAGTATGACTTGTAATATCATATCAGTGTCCTCACTTTCGAGAGAGGGATATGATTTTACATTCGTAAGCGATGTAGTTAACATCCACCTAAATCAAGTTCTGAGTGGGTCAGGTACATTAGATAACGGCATATACGTATTAAGTCAAGCTGAGGTTTTCAATATCCAGAATACACTTAAAAGAAAGTCTCTGGAATTAAATCAGGCTTTCTTATGGCATTGTAGACTAGGTCACATCAATGAGAGAAGGTTGACTAAGTTATATAGAGAAGGATATTTGAATCCGTTCGAATATCAATCTTATGCTACTTGTGAATCTTGTCTCATGGGAAAGATGACAAAGACTCCGTTTTCTGGACACGGAGTAAGAGCAAGCGAGCTCTTGGGACTCATACACAGAGACGTGTGCGGTCCAATGTCTACACATGCGCGAGGTGGTTATTCCTACTTCATTACTTTTACGGATGATTTCTCTAGGTATGGATATATCTTCTTAATGAAGCATAAATCTGAGGCCTTTGAGAAATTCCAAGAATATAAGAATGAAGTGGAAAAAGAAACAGGCAAGAGTATAAAAACACTGAGATCTGATCGAGATGGTGAATACTTAAGTGCCGAGTTCCTGGGTTACTTAAAAGAGAATGGAATTCTCTCCCAGTTTACTCCTCCATACACACCACAACACAACGGTGTATCGGAAAGGAGGAATCGAACCCTATTAGATATGGTTCATTCCATGATGAGTAACGCTGAGTTACCGCGATCATTCTGTAGATATGCACTAGAATCAGCTGCATATCTTTTGAACCTAGTTCCTACCAAGACTGTGCCTACCACACCATATCAGATGTGGAGTGGGAAGAAATCCTATCTTCAGTATCTAAAGATTTGGGGATGTCCGGCTTTTGTTAAAAAGCAGCATGCGGACAAGCTCGAGGCACGATCAGTACATTGTAAGTTTGTGGGATATCCAAAGAACTCCAAGGGGTATCTATTCTATTACGCAGAGGAACAAAAAGTTTTTGTTTCTCGTCATGCCCACTTTCTGGAACATCAGTTTTTAGAAAAAGGAACAAGTGAGAGCGTAGTAGAACTGGAAGAAATTCCAGAACCACAAGCTATTACTGAAAGCTTGGAAGAACCAGAAGGTTCAGGAGAACGGGACATCCCGACGCCACTCCGTAAGAGTAGTCGGCAATCTCATCCGCTCGAGAGATACTACGGTTTTCTCATAGACGGGGATAGAGAGGATTGCACTATTGACTATGATGAGCCTACAAGCTTCCAGCAAGCCATTCAGAGCGGTGACTCAGTAAAATGGCTGGATGCAATGCGGACCGAAATGGAGTCCATGTACACTAACAAAGTATGGACTTTGGACATTGCTCCAGATGGGGTAAAACCCGTAGGATGCAAATGGATCTTCAAACAGAAGATTGGTGTAGATAGACAGATTGAAACCTATAAGGCTAGACTTGTTGCAAAGGGTTTCCGTCAAAGACCTGGTTTGGACTATGACGAAACCTTTTCTCCAGTGGCTATGCTTAAATCTATTCGGGTCCTTCTTGCTATTGCTGCCTTCCACGATTATGAAATCTGGCAGATGGACGTAAAGACGGCCTTTCTAAATGGTAATTTTGAAGAGAGCGTCTATATGGATCAGCCAGAAGGATTCATTCAGAGTGGGAGCAGCGGTAAAGTATGCAAGCTGCTTAAGTCCATTTATGGACTAAAGCAGGCATCACGGAGTTGGAACATCTGTTTTGATGATGCTGTCAAAGAATTTGACTTTATGAAAAATCCAGATGAACCATGCATATACAGTAAGATTGTAGGGAGAGCTGTACTATTCCTCGTCTTGTACGTGGATGACATTCTCCTAATAGTAAATGATATTCCTATGTTACAGTCAGTCAAAAGATTCTTGTCATATAAATTCTCCATGAAAGACCTGGGTGATGCCACCTACATTCTGGGGATCCGGATCTATCGTGATAGATCAAAGAGGATGTTGGGACTTTCACGGTCCAGGTACATAGACACTATAGTGAAGAGATTCAGTATGGATGATTCTAAGCGCGGTAACCTACCGGCTTGTCACGGAATCACCCTCTCCAAAGAGATGTCTCCCAAGACTGATTTGGAAAGGGATCGCATGTCGATTATACCCTACGCTTCCGCAGTAGGCTCTATAATGTATGCGATGTTATGTACCAGACCAGATATAGCATACGCATTAAGCGTTGTAAGCCGGTATTAGGCAAACCCAGGGGAGAAGCACTGGATAGCAGTAAAGAACATTCTCAAGTACCTAAGGAGGACTAAGGAGA
Organism: Agapanthus africanus; assembly: GCA_030015575.1. Taxonomy (NCBI): domain Eukaryota; kingdom Viridiplantae; phylum Streptophyta; class Magnoliopsida; order Asparagales; family Amaryllidaceae; genus Agapanthus; species Agapanthus africanus. Next base: position 196,500,341 of record CM057342.1, read on the forward strand.
TGTTCTCGATGTATGACGGAAAAGACCTCCAGATGGAGGCCTTTGCCGACTCCGGCTTCTAGAGTGACAAAGATGACTCCAAGTCCATGTCGGGTTATGTCTTTACCCTCAATGGAGAGGCGGTCTGTTGGAAGAGTTCCAAGCAGGAGACCGTTGCTGACTCAACAATGGAAGCGGAGTACATAGCTGCTTGCGATGCCGCAAAAGAAGCTGTCTGGATAAAGAAGTTCCTCACAAAACTTCAGGTGGTTCCTTCCAGTGTTGGTCCAATACCTCTGTATTGTGACAACAACGGCGCTATAGCTTTAGCGAAGGAACCCAGGTCCCATCAGAAATCCAGACACATCTTAAGGCGGTATCACCTGATCAGGGAGATCGTAGATCGCCGGGAGATCGAGGTGAAAAGAGTAGAGACAGAGAATAACATTGCTGATCCATTCATAAAGGCCCTTCCTCAGACGCAGTTTGAGAGGCTATTCGAGATGATAGGTCTACGATATGCCAGCTCATGGCCCTAGTGCAAGTGGGAGATTGTTAGTGTATATGCCCTAGGGGCCATTATTGTATCATACTAGATTGTATATTACTTAATGGAAGCTTGGGATATTCACAGTTATATATACAGTCTTGCTAAAAATGGTAGTATGCTACTTGGTTTGTGTCTACTTTAGTATGTGCATTTGCTTCTTGTTACGTATCACTTATACATATTAGTAGAGCCCATAGGTTTTTTGCTTGATTACCAGCATTGTGATAGCAGTCACACTAGTGGGGGCTGGGTAGTTTATAAGCAACATCCTATACAGGTCCCTAGTCGTAGGATTATCGAGACAGGGTATCGATACTCCGGAGTAGACTAGTGTGTACGCTTCTCATCCCAGTTAGGGAGATGGTCTATCCCATAGCCATCAGTACGTTGTACTGGAGACAGTATACAGGTGCTCGTTAGGTTACGGGTACATCGGACAGGACTCGCAGGGGAACTGATTGGATGGTATTATACCCATTGTCAGTTAACAGTTCTCAGGTGACATGAGTACAGCATAGTCCGCAGACTTGACACTGCTACTTCGCCTCGAGTGTGTCCCACTGTTCTTAGATTGCTACCCTACCACGGCTCAAAGGAGTCGTGCAAACAAGTAGCAGTTGGGTGCAGTCCCGAGCACTTGGAGGCAGTGGCGGTTAGATAGGATTCGTCTCTCATGGTATTGGGAGTTGATATCGCGCTGTGTCAGAGAGCCATTACGCAAAGTCCCTGGCCAGGGCAAGCGAGATATACTGGTAGGTTCCAGCAGCTTCTCAGGGTGTAATGGGCTATGCTCCGACATGACTTATACAGCTATTAGGGGACTGACGCTTGCCGCCCCCTAGGCTCGATATACGATAGTCTTAGACGAACAGACCGGACTGTACGGAGATTGTCACATCAGGCTCAGTGGGAGTTCGGATGATTTTCCTCATCGGCCTTCTTATCGACATCTACCTGGGGACCGTTATGTACAGCTAGTGCCACTTGCGGTCTGTGGTTAAACCCACTGCCAGCGTAATGTCGATTCTTTAGAGTCCCACACAGAGAGTTTCCCTGCTCCAGGAGAAACGATATAGAAGTCGTATGGTTTTACGACAAGGGTTCGGACGCATATGTGTGTTTACGCACGTACGACTTTTTCGGACAGTTTTTACTAGTCGGCTTTGGTTTAAGCCAGATTCTAGTATCGGGTTACTGGATTTATACAGTCTAAAGTTTTTCCGTGTTTTCATGGATTGGAGGGGCGTTCTCGTAATTTGTCGGGAAGCTTCTAGAAGAGTGGTGACTAAGGGGTTAAGGTGGCATTGCATTAAATGAGATTAGTGACTCATTTGTGTGATTCATCCAAGTCATTAATGCGTCATAAATGCTTAATGACTCATGGAGATAAATCACTCATAGATATTTATGAAGCATGGTTGTTAATTCTATTATTTCATTTTTGGATAAATAATAATGCTTCATATATATTATGATAAGATCATTATCCCATTTCATTCTCATCTTCACCTTCTCTCTCCTCAAGCTCACTCTCTCAACAGCCATAGCCCGAAGAACCCCAAAAAGAACGTCTCTTCGTCGACGTTAGAAGCTGCGAGCTCTGTGAAAGAGACGACCGGGGTGTCGGGGAGAAAGAAATTCCTCTGATCCGCTTCCACTGCCGGCTGTTTGTCCAAACCAAAGCCAAAGGGATCGTTGAGTTTGGCGAATTTTACGGCTTCCTTCGACAAGACTTCTGGGCGGAGAAAGCGGGAAATAAAATCTGTGAAGCTGACGCCGTGCCTTCCGGACTCCAGGAACAGACTTTCATAAATTTTTAACACCTTGATTAAGCTTGGGAATCGGTGTTGAATGGCATTCTCTGGGGTCAGACCCATCACTACTGATCGGCGGCGAAAATGTACTCGTCAAGGGGTAATATCTCCTCGTAATGTTCCCCTCTGACAGGTAAGCCGGAGATCTCTGCGAACTCCTCCAAAGAGATTGAAACTTCCCGATCTGATAGAAGAAAGGTATGAGTCGGGACGTTCCATTGTTCCAAGAAAGCTTTAACCCACCATACAGGGGGCATTGAATATTGGAAGAGAGACGCATAAATCGCGAGGTACAACCCGAGCTTCAGCAGCAGCGATTTCTTGGCCGACAAAATGTATTGAGCCTACTGTAGATATCCGGCTGAATGGAGAGGAGTCAAGCCAATCATGTATGCTTGTCCCCAAGGGCGTGACTCGCCTTGACATATGCATCATCTCAAGATATTCAAAGCCATTGGAGGCTGTACGGGTATTGAAGCCATAGAGGGCTGAAGGCGACCCTCCGAAGTCCAGTTGACCTCCTCTTCGGTATAGTTCACTTGGGGTGAGTCGGTGTAGTGAATTGCGGAGATCGGCTCTGAAGGCGTCGCACAAGAGAAGCTGCGTCGACCCCGAATGATTTGGTTGTACCACAACCCCCATAAATGAAGAGACTTCTGCTCCGGGTCGTGATCTTTGATCAGTGCAAAAACTTCCCGGTCAACTAGCGCGTCGGCAAATGCACTCTCCGGACGAACAAATGGGAACGAAGTGTCAAAAGACATGGTACCTGCGCGAAAAAGAACAAGGGTTAGCTGTCAATGATACAGTCCAAATTCTGAGTTCAAACTTGTACCACACTGCAATGCAGTGGAAAGAGATCAAAGGGGGACCCACAAAATCAAGGTGACGACTCATCATTGATGAGACAGTCACTCATTAAGGAGGGAATCCTAAAAGGATTCTCATTTAATGAGAGGCTCATTGGGCCAAGGAGTAAACTCCTTTGAGAGCAGCGCTCTGCAATAGAAATGACATCTGTCAAAATTAATGATGAAGGGAATAAAAATTCCCCCAAAAATTCCATAGAGCTATGCTCTATGAAAATGATGGAGTAACCCATCAAAAAACCTTAAAAAGCAAAGCTTTTACTGAGTTAAAAACTCCGAGATCTCTAAGATCTGCGAAACGAACCCTAAGAGTTCCTTATTAATGGGTTAAGAAACCCTAAAAAAAGATTTTTTTGATCTATGATCTAAGAAGAGCAAATCTCTGTTTTCATTTAACGGTTAAGAAACCCTAAAATTCACTTTAAGATCTATGATCTAATAAGGGAAATGCTCTGTTAATGGGTAAAACCCTAGAATATAAAAAGATTTGATCCTTACCAAAATTTTTGGCAGGGTTTTCACTCTAGAAGAGTTTCTTAAGGCAGAGAACTTAGCTCTGAAGGAGAATTAAATTCTCAAGAACAAGAAAACAAGAAGATGAACAGAAGTCATCTCAAGGGCCAAAGGCCCTATTTATAGGCACTGGCAGTCGATCTAACTTCCAAGTTGATCCAACGGTGGAAAGGCTGCCACCGCTGCACTCACGTGTAAGACACGTGAGCGCAATGGTGGGAGGAATTTGTTTCCCCCAATCAGAGAGCAAAGATCTATTCAAAATTTGAATTTTGAACTGAGATAGCGCCCCACGTGCAAAGCACGAGAGCGCTGCACCAAGAGCGCCAGCGCTAAGAGTCAAAGACTCTGAGACAGCGCTTCACGTGCAAAGCAAGAGAGCGCTAGCGCCAAGAGCACCAGCGCTATGAGTCAAGGACTTTGAGGCAGCGCCTCACGTGCAAAGCACGAGAGCGCCAGCAGTAGAACTAAATGTTCTCCACCCTTGGATCAAAGATCCAACGAAGATGAATAAATCATCAAATTACAGAATTAAATTCTGTTGAGGAAATACTCCTCAGATCTTTCCAAACAAAAAAGATTGTGCTCTGTAAATCAGAGCACCGTTGGATCAAAGATCCAATGGTGATTAAAAATTACCAAGATACAGAATAAGTTCTGTATGGGAAAATATTTTCCCAATCTTGTTAAAAACAAGAAAGATCTCTTCTGTAAAACAGAAGTCTTTGGATCAAAGATCTAACGGTGGATACAATCCCCAAATCAATCAGAGATCTCTCAATGAGAGATTTCTTTAACTGATTCAACAAATCAGCCTCCCCTATATAAAGGACCCAAGATTTCAAGTCTTGTACGGAGGAACTCCCTATAAACTTCAAGAGAGAAAACAGAGAGAGGAACACCCCATAAACTTCAAGTTCTCAAAAAAGAAAAGAAAAAGAGAAGAGCAAGCTCTAAGAAGAAGAATTTTCTTCAAGGTAAATAACAATAAGTGAGATCATAGCATCTCCTCTATATTGGAGAGTTTAACTTTTATATCCGAAGAACTTAGTTCTTTTTCCAGATTATAGATTTATAAGACAAAGTATTTCATGAAAACAAAAGTGATCATAGTATCTCCTCAAAAGAAAAGAAGAACTTAGTTCTTAGATCCATGAGACAAAGTCTCTCACAAATAAGAATATAATTCTCAGAGAATTGAATTGGGCAGAACAAAAAACTCATTGTTTAGCACTCAAATCTGGCGCTCAACGCCGAGCGCTCCATGTGTTCCTCACGTGGGCGCTATTTTTAGAAAGAGCGCTCTGCACTCATTGGTTGGCGCCAAGCGCCAAGCGCTCCATGTGCTCCTCATGTGGGCGCTTTTATAAAGAGCGCTCTGCGCTCATTGGTTGGTGCCAAGCGCCATGTGCTCCACGCGCCCCTCACGTGGGCGCTACTCAATAAAGAGCGCTTAGCGCTCAAATGCTGGCGCTCAGCGCCAAGCGCCCCACGTGCCCCTCACGTGTGCGCTATTTAACACAGAATGCTTTGCCCATAGAGCCTAGTGCCACAAAGAGTGTTTAACACTCAATAAAAAACAAAAGAAGTGAAAGTGAGTGTTAGAACCCACATAAATACTTAGCATTGTGTGCACAGAGAAAGGACTGTGCCCTAGCAAGTGTCCAACACTTTATTCAAAAGAAAAGTGAAATGACAGAGACTCAGTGGGCTGAGCCTAAGTTGGCTAAACTCATAATCAACCGAGCCCATATGCTCTTCATTGGACTTGGTCCCAAACAAGATCATCAAATCTTTGATGAACATTTACTGGTTCAAGGGTATATCTCTCTACACCTCTGATACATGTCGCTGTAATTCTTCAATATTTTCAGAGAGGTGGAGTGTCCTAATAACCAATAACTTTCGGCGCATCCACAAACTGATTAAACCAGAACCCCACAGACTATAATGTCTTTAAACTCCCCAGACTATGATGTCTTTAAACTCCCCAGACTATGATGTCTTTATACTCAGACTATGATGTCTTTAAACTCAGACTATGATGTCTTTAAACTCTACAGACTATGATGTCTTTAAACCCTACAGACTATGGTGTCTTTAAACTTTACAGACTATGAGGTCCTTAAACTCATGGACTATGATGTCCTTAAACCCAATGGACCGTAACGTCCCTAAACTAGACAATAGAGCCCAAATGCTCTTTTGATTGGATCTAAATGATCCTAAAACCCTGTTAAGTAGATCTTACTCAACTTAGACTAATGTATCCTTAACGAACATTTAAGTAGATCTTAATCTCAAATGAGATTAACGATCCTTAAACCAAGCCAAACCCAAATCTAAGAAAATACGAATTTGGATTAATCCATGCCCTACGGGCGACAACTTAAATTAGTCTCTGTATACAATCCATGGACAACCAAAAATAAAACAAACACATACGACACGAAGTGAACATCTGGAGAAGGAGAAAGTGGTTACCGCGATGCGGTAGCGTAATTAACTGCAGGGGCTTGCGCCTGCAAGGAAGAGCATCCCCACAATAAAAAAATCCCTCACAATGAGAGGGAATCTGACGAAGTCTGCTACAATGGCCGCATCTGTCTAAACCATCGATACACGGCGTCATAAATCAACTTGGCATCCTCGGAGAGGTGTACGGATAAAACCAAATAGCATCTGCCCCCAAATTCAGGCCAGACGTCCCAATGTCCCTGTCGCATCTTTCGGTGGTAAACAGTACCCTTGACAAATGATTGGATTCAACTTGACGCGCGATCGCCAACTAAAGGAGCTGTTGCCGACCTAGCGCATGGCTCATCAGGCGAGGAAAATGCTAACATTGCCACGCAAATGGAAGCATTACCACACAGGAACCAAACAAAAATTTCAGTAAAATGGCTTTATTCACTACTCGGGAGTCTTTACAAAGGTATTGTAGGCTCCTCAGCCTTACAAAATCTCTCGAAGGCTTACAAAATTCCAAAACAAAAACAAAAAACAGAAGGCAGAGAGGCTCAGGCCTCGGGGCCGGGGATGACCTCAACGTACTCCGCGCCAGCGTCAGAAGGCGCGGTGGCGGCTTGAAGATCGGCCCCCACAGCAGGAGATTCGGCACTGGGAGCCGGGGTGATCGCCTTATCCCCAACGCCCCCACCGGGGGCTTTCCTCCCGGCTGCACTTCCGGCGGCATTCCCCTGCGTCACATCCTCGAGGGGGTACTCGAGTCGGAGCGTACCGTTGGGAAACTCCGGCATCAACGCCTTGACGGCATCGAGGGCCTGGTGCCAGACTAGGGCTGAGGCGTCAGCAAGGTCGGTGTAGAATTGATCCGACACCTTGTATCTCTCTACCGCCTTCGCATCCCGGAGATCGGCGCGCTTCATTCCTTTCTTCATCGCCTCGTTTTCCCTTTTTAGGGTGTCCAACGTCTTCTTCAGAGTGGCGACGAGCACCCTGGCATCCTCCAACTTCGCCTCAGTGACCTTGTTGGACTCTCTCAAAGCTCGGATGGACTCCCGGTAGTTGGCGTTCACCCCCTCCTCGGCAGCCACCCGGTCTTTGAGGGAGGCGATGCTCTCCCTCGCATGATGCAGATCCTGGCTCAGGCACTCCTCCCGCGAGGAAGCCTCGCCCACTATATGCAGCGCAGGGGCGATTTCCTCGTGGTCTATGTTGGCGACGAGGGCGCAGTGCTGGAAGACCTGTGGAAAACGAAAGAAGGGGTTAAAAAGGTATCCGATCCTGCAAACAAAAAGGTTTAATAAAAACCCAAACGGGAGGCGGACACAAACCTGCATGGCCTCCTGAGGTATGGCCGCGATTTGGGCCTTGAGGGCCCCCCAGAGGATTCTGCCCCCAGCTGACTGCTCTATCTCCGAGAGTCAGATATCGGAGACAAAAAGCCCCGAGGGCACCTCGTAGCGAAGATCACCCTCCTGCACGAAGATCGGGGAATATGGGGCTCGGGACACTGTCCTCTTGCACCGCTTGAGGGGGATACGGGAGGGTCGGCCTCATCTGCCACTTCCACAACCCGGGGTTCCTGCTCCCGAGCGTGTTTTCGGCTCTCCCTGTGGCTGGTCTCTGGCGCCCGGGGCGTAGTGTAACGCCTAGCTGAAGCGGCCACCGACGGGGCTGCGCTCGAAGCGGGGTGTAACGAGCCGGCGCCTCCGGCCTTCTTTCCCTTCTTCTCAGCCATCGCAGCCAAAAATTTAGAGCGGTCCATCGGTTCTGCAAAGGAGGAAAATACATAAAGTGAGTCAGCGATGCCAGAAAGCATAGAAGAAGAGTATGCGAGTCTAAATAGGTCGTCTAGGCTCCTAACTTACCTACGAACTGAGCGGGGCTGAGCCCGGCCCAACTGAGGGCCTGCTTGGAAAGCAATACATCGGCCCATTGAATGGGCTCCTACGCCGACATTGCCCTCGTTTCGGGATTGGACGACCGCCTTACCCGCGGGCAGTAGGCCCTGTACCACTGAACAGGCATAGGCCAATTCTCACCCTCGAGTGGCCTGAAAAATAAGAATTTCTCCTTCCATTCATGGATGAGGAAGGAACTGCTACAACCCCGACCCGGCCGTCCCTCCCCTGTGTTTTCTAAAGGAAACGTATACCCAGCTTGGCTCGTCCTTATGGGTGCCGGGGTGATTTTTATAGTAGAGAGAGGAAAGGAGAAGGTTCAGGCTGAAGGGGATTTCTTGTAGTCTCAACCAGACCAGGAACTCGTGGAGAATCCTCCACGAGTTCGGCACTAGCTGGCCCGGGGCTAGTTGAAAACAGCGCATCGCCACACTCACCTCGAGGGAGAAGGGCAGACGCATTCCAGCCCAAAAGGCATCCAGGTACAAGGAAATCTCCTTGCCTCGCACCTGGTCTGCCCTCTCTCCTTCCTCAGCCAAGTGAAGCGAGTAGCCAGGGGGAATGTGGAAATGAGCCCGGATTGTGGTGAGCTCATCCATATTCCTCAAGAGAGAAGGTGTGTCACGAGCACTCTTGATACGCGCTTTGCGGACCGTCCTCGTCGCATGGCCTAGGGAAGCATGTCTAACCCTAACTCCCAGGGGGGAATCCGACTCGGACGAGGCAGAGGAAGAAGCAGAGGAAGAAGCGGAAAAAGACTCCCTAGACTCTACCTGAACTATCTCAACAGACTCCCCAGAATAAGACATCTAACCTGAGCAAAGGAAGGAGTCCTCCGAGGAAAAGGAGCGAGAAATCCGACCTAAAGGGAAGAGCGTCGAGCTAACAGACGCAGCGATGAGGAAATTATAACGAAATGTGGACCCTGGGGGGATCCCACCTCTATTTATAGCATTTGGCAAGCGCATCCAATGGCGCCGATCATTTCCCAAAACAACGCTTTGCATTCGATGGCCATCGACGTTCCACGTGTCTCAAGAGCATTGGACACGTCCCCTCCAGCGCAAAGGACACCGGCGGCCTGTCACGTCAGCCAACCAGCGTCGGGCACGTGGCCTGGCGCCTCAACGAACGTACGATCGAATCGGCGCTTCCCCTTTAATGCATGATCTTCTCTCTGATCCGCTGATGTCATCAGACGATACGACTAACTGCCCGAGAATCCATGCTGATGATGTCTTCAACTAAGAACTTAGCCCGGGTGACCGATCAGACCACTCTCCACCCGATCCATAAATAGGTCAGGACGAGAGTGGGGGGCTAATGATGATGATCAATACTGAGAACTCCCCAGATCATGACACATGGCAGATGACGTGTCCTAAAGCTTACGAGAAAGGAGTAAGAACGGTGCATTGAAGGCGTACCCCGGGCCTTCGTCCCGAGGATGTTCCCGACCTTCGATGCCCTCCCAAGACATTCTTATGCTCTTCTTACAAATAACCGTTGGCTCATCTCTGGGCCCTCCGGTGCACCAGGCTTCCTCAGCCCTCCCAGCTCGCCACGAGTTATCACAGAACCGAACTAATTCAGCCTCCCGCCCTTTTTAGGCCTCCCGCCGAGCTAGGACTCCTCGGTCTCACCGACCGACCTAGAGCACAGATCACAGGAGTTCCCGCCATGGCTCCATGAATTTTGCCATACGCTAGATATCTGCTGCTCCACGATCCCGCGCTCCACGCCATCGCGTTCCTCCGTTAATGGGCGTATCTCGTCATTAATGGAGGATCCTGCCATTCGCGCAGGCATGACTCCAGGGGCATAACGGCCGGCGTAAATCTCGCGCCCGCCAGCCCATGGCTGCCACTATATAAACCCCCTCTCAGACGACTCAGGTAAGAGGATTCTACCTGAATAGGCCGCTACTCTGCCCAAATCCCTTGACTAACTTGATCATTGGAGGGCCCATGGTAGTACAGCCACTCCGGGACTTCTTTGCAGGTAGCTCGGCCTCACTCCAAACCAAGCCCACTGAGATCCACACGCTTCAGGAGGCAACCCTCAAATCCAATCTCAGCCATTCATCAACGTTTGTGACAGATCAACGGAAGACAACATCTGAAGAAGATCTAGACCTCCATCAGGTTTTAAGATTGAGATGTATGTATCTGTGGAGGTGTTCTATTTTGCTCTCTGCTATTTGTCTTATGATTGAGGCTTAATTTAGGATAAACTAGGACAGGGTTTCCCCCCTCATAAAATTGGTGTGCTCCACACCAACATTTATTAAAGATCGGTAATGAATCACTAAACTTCTAATACAAGTTCGATCTGGCTCTACATCTGAAAATCGAAATAATCAAAATTTATAAGAGTGTTCTAGTTTGTCATGGAAACTTATTTTTCTAGAAGTTTTTTTTATTTTTCCCCCTCGAAAATTGACTATTTTTGAATACCCCGTCCACATATGGTTATTTTCCTGTAGCACTCTCGAAATATCTCCGTCAACTAGATACCCACCCCCCCGTAGGCTTTTATTAAGTTAACCCCTAACCATAGTTAGTTAGAGTGGTAAAAGATAAAAATACCATTACCCCTATCTCTTCTCGAATTCTTCTTCTTCCCTTCTCTCTTCTCGTCATCACCGGCGACGCCCCTGCCCTGACCTTGGTGGCCCCACCTCACCCTCTCACCCGCCGCCGCCTCTCACCATCACCCTCCGACGCCTCACCCTTGCTATTACCGCCGTCCCCTCGTCATCATCAACTTCCCCCTATCATCATCATCATCCATTCTCCACTTTCTTATCATCTTCGGCGATGCTCTTCTTTCCATTGAATTCCTCTTCCTCCCCTCCACACATAAAAAAGAAATTTTTATCCCCAAAATCTCAATAAATTTGATGATTCTCTCTTAAAATTCTACATTAAAAGAAAAGGAAGAGGAGGAACATGGACACATTTTTCTTAGGCCCCAACAAAGTTAGATCCAACGCTAACAGCAGCATCAGCAGAAACCCCCTTCAATCTCATCATCAACACTCACCACCTTCTCATCATCAACACTCACCACCACCATCCTTCGGGATAGGCCTCACCTCTCTCTCTTTCTCCCCCTCTCTTCAAACTCTTCACCACCACCACTATCCCTCCATCAAGTGCATCATCGTCAGGGATCTCCTCTTCACATCCTTGGTGATAGACCTCACCATCGAATGCACACCTTGTCGAAGTTGATGGATGGTGGTTGTGCTGGAGGAGGCGCTTGACGCTGTCGTCGACATAGTGGAGGAGTCAGGGAAGGGGGAGGGTGGCGGCGTAGTGAAGGAGGCATTTGACGTGTTCGAGGGGGGAGAGGAATCAAAACTCAGTGATTAGGCGGCGATGGCGGTGGCGATGGAGGAGGTATCCGGAGGTGTTTGTGGTGGTGGTGAACAGAGATGAGGTGGCGGCGGCGGAGCACGAGAAAGGTGATGTTGGGTTGTTGGTGTTGCTAGAGATTTGAGAGCATTTAATCGTGTTTAGGGAGAAGAAGAGATGGTTCGATCGAGGGTTTTTGGGATGGGATTTGTGGAAGGGGATCCTGATGATGAGCATTAAATTGTAATCGAGAGTGGTGCTAATGGTGGTGGTGGGTAGTGGTTGTGCTGGATGTTGATGGTGGTCGTAGGTTAAAAGGTGATAATGATGGTGGAGAAGAGGATGGAGATGAGGGAGGAGAAGAGAATGGAGGTAGGAGAGTAGGCTGAGGCGGCAGCGGTCGATGAGGATGCGAGAGGGGATTTAGCGAGGAGGGAGACGGGGAGGCTGAGGAAGGAGAGGAGGCTGGTGGAGAAGATAGAGGTATTTCAGTCATTTTACACCCTCTAACGGCAGTTTTAGACGGTAAAAAAAATGTTGACCAACTCAAAGTGAACCAGAATGGGTTTTTAAGTTGGGTTAAGATTTTTGAGTGGGCTACAGGTAAATAGCCATATGTGGATGGGTTATTTGAAAATAGTCAATTTTCAAGGGGCAAAATAAAAAAAACTTTATAGAATTGTTTCTACTTCGAATTTGGAGGTTGATAGCTTATCTCTTTTAATTTATTTTTATAATTGTAATTTGACATTGTTTAAGAAAAGAATGATAATATATAGTTGATCGCAAGATCTTTGTCATGGTTTCATAAAGGAAGGATGGTTCAAATTAGGATCCTACCGAGGTGATGATGCTCACAAGTGGTATTTCCTCAGATTACGACACGCGGCAGATGACGCGTCCTGAAGGCTACGGAGGTGGAATAAATGAGATGCATTAGGGGCGTTCTTCGGGACCTTGTCTCCGAGGACGCATCCGACCTTTCGGAGACCTCCCTGAGTACTTTCCATATTCACCTAGCAAACAGCCAACAGCTCACCTCCGAGCTGTCCGGCGAGCTTCCTTGGTCTTCCTGCTCGTCTCCGAGCCATCTGACAGGCCGAGCTTCCTCGTGCTTCCTGCTCGTCTCTGAGCCTCCTGAAAGGCCGAGCTTCCTCGGCTCCCTTGATCAACCGAGAGCGCGGAACTCAAGCACCCCCGCAACGGTTCAGCATATCACGCCAGGGTGAGATATCTGCCTCCCCACGTTCTTCGTCCCACGCTAGCGCGGCCCCTCATTAATGGGCGTATCCCGCCAATAATGCGAGGGTAACGCAGGGGCGTAACTGACGGCTATGATCTTGCGCCTGCTCACTCCACGCGACCACTATATAAACCCTTCTCTCAGACGACTTAGGTAACTCGAACTGAACCCAATAGGTCGTTACACTGCTCTTATTCTCCGGCACTAACTTGATCGTCGGAGGGTCCTACGGTGGTCTTCCATCCCGGGACTTTCCTTGCAGGTAGCTCGGCCTCAGCAACTTCCAATAACCCATTGAAATCCACACGCTCAACAACCCCAAAACAAATCTCAACCGCTAAAGATTACCAGATCGACGGAGGACAACATCTGAAGGAGATCACAGCCTCCATCAGTTGGCTCCGTCTGTGGGAAACATTCAGAATCTTCTCCACCCATAAGTTGATCTTCTGCCTTCGACCCGATGGCGAGCGACAACCGCAACGATCCAAATACGAGCCGCCACACCTCCCACAACGGAGACAGGAGTGGCCCGTCTTCCCCTCCTAATGTCATCAACGCCTTATCCGCTAGGATTGACATGCCACATCGATGGTAGATGCACTCGTCCGCGTTTAAGCGGCGAACCCTACCCTCTAGAATGCGGTTCCCCCTCCGCAGGATAACGACGTCCGCAGAAAGACAGATAGCCATGCTCAGGCCCACGATCTCACTCACGCTCATCTCAGCGTCTGATTGTTGGAGTTTTGCGTGCTTAGTTAATTACCGCAATCAAGACGGTTTCGCTTGTAGCTAGCCGGTTGAGTACGGGTCGTCCGCAAGGAGATGGGATTCTTTTTCTATATGCTTTAACGAGTTAAGTCCAAATGTCCAGGTTTGTTTGAGATTGACTATGTGCTAAAATGTATATAAAGAGAGCTTGTTAGGGTTAGGATTAGGTTAGTTTGAGTTAGGAGTCGCTCACTTCTTTCGTTGCCACTCTTAATATCGGTGTTACGGTAGTCGGCAACAACGGGGATTAGCACAACTAGGAAGGAACTTGCGAGTATAAGCTAGGCTTTCCAACGCTTAAGTTCTTCCTTTTGGTCCTTGTCCGTCCGTTCTTGGCTCTTAGCCTTAACCTCCGGTTAACTCAACCACAACCGGTCTCACTAAGGAATCACCGCTATCATGTAGGATAGGGTACCGTAGGGTGCGGATTGTGGTTCAATTAACGGGAGTCCGAATTAAGATGTTGGGAAAGAAAAGAGTGAGAGAGATTTCCTTCTCTCAAACTTTCCTTATCCTACCCTAACAAGTGAGAAAACTACTCACCCATTACAAAAAAAGGAAAATACAACAAAAGGAGGAAGATAGAAAGAAAGAGGTTAGAAGATTACAACTAGCTATTTGAGACCTCACTTTGGAAAGGATCAAGCTTAAGCATCATTGTTGTTAAGGATAAAAAAAAGAGAACAAGAAAGAAACAAACAACAAATAACAACAACTAGATTAGCAAATGAAAAATACAAGCAATTATAATTAACAACACAACAAGACAAGCATGATAACAAAAAGAACTCTTTTATTTATCACTTTCACTCATAAAAGCTCACTACAAAGTTTTAATGGAGAAAAGATGAAAAGAGGAAGAAGAACAACAAAATCTATCTAAAACCTAATACAAGAATTAAGCACTATTGGCTTGGCATGTTCTGGGTTATTTATAAGCAGGAAACTGAAACCCTAGGGCAACAATCTGGCCCCAAATAGAGTTACCAAAATACCCCCAAAAGATGAGATGCTGTCGAGCTAAATTGGCCGCGGATCCGTGGCCAAATCGCTATGTTGGCCGCGGATCTGCGGCCATAAAGGGGAGTTGGCTCCTCGAATTTGGTGGGTTTCTCTGTACTGTTATTTTCTTGAGGGTGGTATACTTTGTTTCTCAGAAGCTCTTCACATTTCTTCCAGATTTTCAGCAGATCAAAAGGTGGTTTGATGTGGATCTTTTGCTATGATTTTCTTGAGCTCCGCGTAGACATGTTGGATCTTGTGTTGACATTGTGCTTTGTGCATGAAAATGACAATCGATTTGCCATTTTGTCTCTTAAACTGGTGTGCGCCAACATACGGATAGAGAGCGGAGACTCGTATTTTATCTGTGGTTGGCAGTAATCCAGGATTTGTCGTTCTTTTCCATGAATTTCACTGCTCAGAGCTGAAAACCTGTATCTTGCAATTATCTAGCAAACACGGCTCAAGAGTATCTACCTATAAGCAATGTGATAAAAAATGGGCGGTATAAAAATGCAAAAATCTGATATGAACAAATACCCCCAAACTTATCTTTTGCTTGTCCCGAGCAAAACCAATTTATTCACAAAAATTCCTAACCTCACTTTCCCAGGGAACGCGATTGCACTGAGCATATGCAACAAGCCGTTAAACCTCTGGGTGTCCCTAGTAGGAGGAGTGTTGTCTCCTGAGGGTTTTCAGCGCATACTACCCACAAAATCCCGTCAAGCTAGCTTTGCAAAATAACTATGATTCAAATCCTAAGGTTTTGTTTTAAAAATAACAATTCTATTATCCTAATTGTAGACTATCGAACCTTTATTTTTCACACCTCGCTTCTTATTTAACTTAGGATTTTATATATCTTTACGTGCAGTGTAAATAGTGTCGTTAAGTTTCAGAAGGATCGATTAAAGTCATCATGTCACAAAATAAAGCCCAGATAAAAATTTAAAAAGGATCACATAAGTTTTATAAAGAGTTAAGAATTTTTCAAGTCTCGTTTTCTAGTAAGGTTTCAATTTTAGAATTTCTATCTTCCTTAACAGGAAACTAGGTCTTATTTTTCACTCCACCTTTTTCTTGTTTTCATTTCATACACACCTCTGTGAACGTGCAATAGTCTTTATCATAGAATAAAACTTTCATATCTCCGCTAGAAATACTCTTTTTATAGAAACTTGTCTTTTGTCAAGATTATTCTCACACAAAGAACCGTTAGGAATTTTAAATCGGAGAGAACACTTGCTTGACTTTGTTTTAATCTGGACTTTCTAGACTTCTTAACGAGCTTTGGGCCAATGCTCCCAAATCAGTTGGCTTTAGGGCATTAGGTGTAGAGACACCCCAGCGGACTTAATTAAGTTACCTAGGTCTAAAATCAAAAGACAATTTAGCGTGAAAATCATGATGATTCGATGCGAACGGAGATATAACCGGTAGTTCAATTATTATTTTGGATAAAAGACGTGTTTAGTGGGTTCGGTGTGTAATCATTCCAATCAAGTTCCAGATGGGTTATTTTTCAGAATTAGTTCCAATTAAGGCATCAATAACATCCCTTCATATCCGCTTCGCTTCATAAACTATTCTTGATATTACTTATTTCAGAACAAACCTATTTGATCCTCAGAAAATAATTTATCCATTTAAAAGTTTTCAGACATAACAAACTTGTCATCTAATTTTCAAAACTCACAACACGTGTATAGTGATATAAAGACGTATATCAGCTATAGTTAATTTCAAAGGAGAGTTATCTTTCAGGTTTTTAAAATCTAAAAATAAGATTTAGTTATTCTTATTTTATCAAACAAAACCGTCGAAATGTTGAATCTGAGTTTTCCCACTAGCTAACTTGACAAAAAAGTTTTTATGTTTTTAGAATTTTTTTTTGATTTTTATGGATTTTAGTATGCAGATGCAAAATATACATATGAATGCGAAGGTTAGAAATGCGTACCGAGCGTACCCCCAAACTTAAACTGGACAGTGTTTTCACTGTCATTGCATGAAGAAATCATTGAAGGGTCAAAATTGTCGGTTAGATATACACACATTTTTTTATATTTTTCATTTTTATATTTTTTTTCTCTTTTTTTTTCTTTTTCTGAAAGTTGTTAAAGATGGATATGCACCGGACAAGAATATCCACATATATATATAAAATGGTATATACATACCCCCAAACTTATCTGAAACAGTGTCCACTGTTTTGGCTGGATAACCGAAATTTGATGGTAGGCAGAGGAAGATTATGCAGGGTAAACTGGCTCCTGTAAGACCAGGAGCTCCTCTGTTGGTTCGGCACTAAGGTACGGTTTTAGTCTGTGTCCGTTTACTTTGAAAAATGAACCGTCCTTTGGATTCTCCAATTCCACAGCGCCATGCGGATACACATTCCGCACAAAATATGGCCTTTTCCAGCGAGATCTGAGCTTACCTGGATAGAAATGTAGCCGGGTGTCGTAATGCAGTACTTGTTGACCAGGTGCGAATGTTTTGCGCAAAAGGTGTTTATCGTGAATCACCTTCGTTCGGTTCTTAACGACAGCCGAGTTTTCTTAAGCCTCATCCCGAAGCTCGCTCAATTCGTTCAACTGCAGCTTCCGTTGGCTGCCCGCGTTTTCGAGAGACAGATTCAGCTCCTTTATCGCCCAAAATGCGCGATGCTCTATTTCCATAGGAAGGTGGCAAGCCTTTCCGTAAACAAGCCGATAGGGAGACATGCCAAGATCGGTCTTATAAGCAGTTCTAAATGCCCGAAGGGCATCAGTGAGTTTTATCGACTAATATTTATGGTTCTTGGAAACCGTCTTCTCCAGTATCTGCTTGATTTGCCGATTTGAAACTTCGGCTTGCCCACAGGTTTGAGGGTGGTAGGGTGTAGACAGCTTATGATTAATGGAATATTTCCGCATCAAGGCCTCGAAAGTCTTATTGCAGAAATGAGTTCCATTGTCGCTAATGATCGCTCGGGGGTGCTCAAACCGGGAGAAAATGTTTTCCTTACGAAATCTAACGACAACCTTGTTGTCGTTAGTCCGGCTGGGCACAGCCTCGACCCACTTAGAGACATAATCAACAGCGAGAAGGATGTACAAGTTCCACAAAGTCCCCGGCAATGGCGCCATTTGATTGTTGGAGTTTTGCGTGCTTAGTTAATTACCGCAATCAAGACAGTTTCGCTTGTAGCTAGCCGGTTGAGTACGGGTCGTCCACAGGGAGATGGGAATCTTTTTCTATGTGCTTTAACGAGTTAAGTCTAAATGTCCAGATTTGTTTGAGATTGACTATGTGCTAAAATGTCCAGAGTTGGCTCCTCGAATTTGGTGGGTTTCCCTGTACTGTTATTCTCTTCAGTATGGTATACTTTGTTTTTCAGAAGCTCTTCATATTTCTTCCAGATTTTCAGCAGATCAAAAGGTGATTTGATGTGGATCTTTTGCCATGATTTTCTTGAGCTCCGCGTAGACATGTTGGATCTTGTGTTGACATTATACTTTGTGCATAAAAATGACAATCGATTTGCCATTTTGTCTCTTAAACTGGTGTGAGGCAACATATGGATAGGGAGCGGAGACCCGTATTTTATCTGTGGTTGGCAGTAATCCAGAATTTGTCATGCTTTTCCATGAATTTCGCTGCTTAGAGCTGAGAACCTGTATCCTGCAATTAACTAGCAAACACGGCTCAAGAGTACCTACCTATAAGCAATGTGATAAAAAATGGGCGGTATAAAAATGCAAAAATCTGATATGAGCGTCACCGAGTGCCGGCGTGCTGACTCTGGTTATGTAACATTTCAGAAAATATAAAATATTATTTTTGGAATATAATATTAAAATAATATATTTCACGAAAACTAGTCGATTTGCAAAATGGGGATTTTCGTAAAATGGTATAATTATATACCAATATTTGGAAATAATGGGAGATTAAAATGATTTATTTATTAAAAAGATATTTATTTGGATCTGGCATTTTTATAATTAATTATATGCAGTTTAAATAAAAATTGATTAGTGCACTAATAATCGCGATTAGGCCAAATCATCTTTTTAATTAATCATGGTTAGTGCACTATGACATGTTGCATTTTTGTTATATGTTTGTTCATTGCATTTGGTTTTATTTTGTATAAGAAGAAAAAGAGAATTATTGAGGAGAGAGAGAGGGGGGACATACTTATGACATGGGGCATGGGCAAGAAAGAGAGAGTGGCATGCCATGTGAGTGAGGATAAGAGAGAGAGAGTGGGCTGCCCCCCTTCACATTCCTCTATTTGTTTTCTTCATTTTCTTCATCTTCAAGCTCCCCTCACTTCTACCCTCATGGTTCATCACAAAATCCTCACCAAAATCCTATACTCCCTTCACTAAAAATGATCATAATCTCTCTACAAACCCATTGGACCTTTCAAAGTTGGATTTTGAAAACTTTGAGCAACTCAAGAAAATTCTTGAGTTGCCAAATAAGGTAATTCCTACACTTTTAGTTTAGTTTTTGAGTTTCCTAGCACCCTATAGTAGTTTAGAGCTAAATCGATTTAGATTAGTGATGTTTGGAAATTCCAAGAGAAGGGTTATGTGTTTGTGTGGACTTGTGATCTGTAGTCGGTGTTTACTTAACCCTTAGTGGTGTTTTACTGGCCAAGACCCGAGATTAGAACCAAAACACGAACTTCAGATTTATTCCGTGTCGGTTTGTGAAGTATTGTTTGACTACAGGGAATCTGGAGCAACCTGGGATGGTTATGAGGAAAACAAGCAGTATCATTAACCTAGTTAAACCCTTAGAAACCCACCACCAAGTACGAGCCCCTTTGTCCCTTGTACGACCGGCAAGCTCGGAATTCTGGGGAGTGTCGCCGGATTTCTGTTATCTAGGGTTGGGTTTTTGGCTGTAGCTCCTAATCCCCATAAACTATTTCCTGTATTTGCTTGTTTAGTCCCAATTAACCTGAGATTAAATTTGAGAGTGATTTCCTATGTTTCTGAATTTGGTATTTGTGATTCATGAACTTAGGTTTTGGTATTTGATATTGTATTGGGTCGTGGGATGTTTTTATGTCAACGACGAGGGTTGTTTGGCTATTTTTGCATGCGTAAGCTATAGGTTCTAACCTATGAGCACTTCATATGCCGTTTTGGTTATCGGAATTGATTTTAATAGCATTGCGATTGTGTATTGATTGTAGGTACTTTCGCATGGATTCCGAGATGACGAAGCACTTCGACTACGGCTGAACAAGGAGTTCTGCAGGTGAGTAGATTTATATCTACAGGGAAAGTCGGGTGGATGGAGTATAGCACCTCCGCAAACATTAATATGTGATTTGTAATTCGGAGACAAGATATGCCACGACTTAAGTTATAGTTAATGGATTTAGTGTGAAACGATATGATAGAAAGGATGTCTCGAATTGATATATAAAGATGTGAGACGTGAATGTGAATCACGATATATATATGTTGTTGCAAGAGAATCAGTATGGGATTATAGTGGCATGTTATGAGGTCGATAAATACGACATGAGATTAATAAGATGACTTGATGTGAGATATTGATGTGATGAAAAGAGTATACGACAAGATATGATTACTTGGTTTGATATATCGTTATACAGATGTGAGGCGATATGAGATAATTGATACCTTTGTCGGTCTCATGATATGAGATTTATATGGATATGATATGATATATAGGTATATATATATATATAATTATGTGAATGATGAGTGATATGCCGTACGAGACTTCAGATCCGTACCCTCATTGTTGTATACGTCGATAGAATCTCTATTCTGTTTGTTGTGGCATGCAATGTTTTACCGAATGATTGATCCATACCCTTGACTAGAGGATGCCGTACGATAGATTATACCGTACGTGATGTTGTGAGGCTGGATGCCGATTGATAGATTCACCGACTCGGATATGTTATAGATATTTAATCCCTGTCTACACCGCTTAGTTTAGCATGTACGTAGATGTTGGATTAGATACGTATACCTTATAGCATTTCGCTTACGATGTACTTATGCTTCATTCATGATATTCTCATTGCATTACATATATATGTGCCAGTACGCCCACACAATTATTGATGATGCGTATGTTACACTTACACAGATTACCAGCACAAACACTTTCTTCATCGATAATTGCTATGTCTCTTACACAGTAGAATTGCTACATCATTCTATTACTTTAAATTGTTCGGTACCGTCACATGACTCGTTGGCATAATATACTTGCTATGCTCACATCATTGTGCTATGTTGCACGATATACTTGCTATGCTCACATCACTATTCTATGTTGCATGATATACTGATATGCTCACATTTCTGTTCTATGTTTGCATACATCATGCTTTACGATTATACGCATTGAGATGCTGTTTTCATGAGATTTTGGATTTGAGAACTGTGGTTATATTTCAAAAGAAAGTATGTATTGTTTTAAAAACCAGGTTTCTCTTTTGATATGATATTTCGAGATGTCCACCATGTGTTTTCTCGGTTATGAGCCATGTGATACCCGATTCGAGGAGCTGGATGAGCCGTTTGCGGGTACATGGTGGACCCGGTATGGTACCCCCAGGCAAGAAAGGTATGTTGTGCAGTAGACGATGAGCTTGGCAGAGGGACTACTACCTACTGGTGATAGTATTGGGCTCGGCGGTTATCCGGAGGATACCGACCGGAGTAATAAGATGATATGGGCTCATCCGGACTGACGGAGCCCTTGGGCCGATCCGGAATGACGGAGCCCGAGATAAGAGGATATAAGTATCGATGTTGGACACGGGTTTCATGATGTTTCGAGTGTCGATATTGGACACTCAGGTTCCATGATTTTGATGTGTCGTTGATGGACACACGTGGATTGATATCCTCATATTTACATGCATATGCTTTCATGATATTTCGAGTGTCGATATTGGACACTCAGGTTCTATGATGTTGTCGTGTCGTTGATGGACACGTGGATGATATCCACATGCATACAGACATTGATTATATTGTTGGTATATATGCAGATACGGTCACCCTAGATATCATAGTATTACCTCTATGATATAGTTGACCTAGGAATCGTTGTTTTATTCGATTTCTACCTGCTGATGTTTTCTACTCACGAGTTGGCGACTCACCCCCGTTGTGCCACAGTTCTTGCAAGTTGACCGCATGGATCAGTAGCGGTATCGCTGGCACACAGCTTGCATTCGGGTGATTTGCTTTGGTAGGTGGGACATATTGGATCTTGCCCACTCTTGTATTATTATTCCTGTTGTATCTAATCAACTCCATCAATCAGAAACTAGTATTTGTATAAGTAGTAAGACTTAGCAAGACTTGTGGTTGCGAGACTTAAAGCGATGGGTTATATGTTTGCTTGGTGGGTTTGATGTCTTGCTTTATTTACATTATTCCTTGTGTTGATCTTCGCCGTGGGGCGTCGTATACATATTCCTGACTTGCGTGGTTGTGATTCCACCGATTGGCGAAGAGCTAGCTCCCGCTTGGGGATGCCTTTTATATTATCATGTATATGCGGTTTTAGTTCAAAATATATAAGGGAGGTGCTGCCCAAAATTTTAAAAGACAACATATTTTCCAACTAGTATAATCCACTTGCTTTTCGTGTTCCATTATCTATGCATTTAAGAAAACGTTTGATTTCATCATACCTTTATTTAAAAACTTCACCTCTTTTATTTTCTTTAAAAAGGTTTAGATTTCTGAGCTTCGGCTTACTTAAGTTACGTTACGCCTTTAGCCATTGCGTGATTTAAGTGCCGGTCATGAACAAAATAAATTTCGGGGCATGACAGGTTACCATGTCCCTCATACGGCGAATGACTCCATGACCCGCTGGGCGCCGGATAGCTCCATACCCCGATCCTAGGGAAGACTAGGCCGTCGCTCTGATGCCCACCGCGTGCTCTCACCCCCTAAAGAGGTGTCGGTCAGTTTGCCTACTTCCAGGCATGACCGACGCCCCCACTCCCGCCGAGGACGCACGAACGGCGAACATCGGGAGTACTTAAGAAGGACCTCGCCCGAGGATTTGAGAAACTTGATAGAGCGGAATTGAAGACGCTCCATTGCGCAAACCTGGAGCGGGGGTAGACACCACTCCGACTGTGCAGAATCCTCAGGGTACCACCACTGACTTGAAGCCCTCGATAAGAAAATCGAAGGCATACGACGGGATGGACATGCGTCCGGCGAAGGGGCCAGGTATTCCGCCGATTCACTAACAAAGCCCTTTACAGAAGAGCTGTTGGCCGAGCATGTCTCGTCCAGGAACAAGCCGCCAAAAGTGGCCTTCTTCGATGGGAAATCCGACCCGAAGAACCACTTGGACGCATTTACGGCGGGCATGAGCTTCTAGGATAACTAGGACGCGGCTCAATGCCGAGATTTCCCTACCACCTTGATCCAGGCTAGCCGAGACTGGTTCCGAGGGCTAACGCCATGCTCTATCTCGATCTTCGATGAGCTGGCTACCTAATTCCTCGGTCACTTCGTCGGGAACCGACGACAGAAATTGACGGTCGACTACCTGTTCACTATCAAGAGCGGAGATAAGGAATCCTTCAAAGGGCATGTCACCCGCTTCTACAATGCCTTCCTGGAGGTTCCCGAGCACCGCGATAAAATAGTTATCACAGTGCTGAGGTCGGGTCTTAGGCACAAAGAGTGGCTCCGCTCTTTTTGTTGGCTACAGTGCCCTCAAGTCAATTATTATAATCGCAGGCACGCGATTGTGATGATTGAGGGAGGACCTATACGGGTAGAACAATCTTACTCGAGATGATAGTATGCTATCTGGTTTATCTCTGTCATCATGTACATGCATTATGTGGTATTACATATCACTATTACATGTTGATAGAGCCCATAGGATTCTTGCTTGACTACCATCATTATGATGGCGATCATATACGTGGGAGCTGGGTGGTCTATAAGCACATCCTTAAATGTCCCTAGTCGATGGAGTATCGAGACTGGGCATCGCTACTCCGGAGTAGACCAGTGTATACTTATTGAGACCTCGACGTGGGGCGGTAGCCGGTCTCACAAGCCATTGGTGTCAGTTAGTCACCTAAGATAGTATACAGGTGCTCATTGGGTTATGAGTTACACTGGACGGACTCGCCGGGAACATGCTAGTTGGTATTATACCTATTGTCAGATAGCAGTTCCCAGGTGACATGAGTACAGGTTAGGCTGTCGACCTGAGATCGTCATTTGTCTCGTGTGTGTTCCTACTGTGCTTTGATTACTACCCTACCATAGCTCAAAGGAGTCGTGCAAACAGGTTTTAGTTGGGTACAGTCCCGAGCCACATGGAGGCAGTGAGCAGATCGTCGGGGATTCGTCTCTCCCGGTATTGGGGGTTGATGTCGCGCGGTGCACGGATGGCCATCACCAGAAATCCTTGGCCAAGGTTGATGAGAATTACTGATTTGGATCAATAGTTTCTCAGTTAGTGATGGGCTTCATACCGACATGAAATATCGTGTTATTAGGGGTCTGACTTTATCTACCCTCCTGACTCGATATGCAATACTCTTAGACGAACAGACCAGATTGTATGGAGATTGTCACTGACAGGCTAAGTAGAGGTTCGGATGAGTTTGCTCGTCGACCTTCGTTTCACTCAATACCTGGGTAGTCGTTACGTACAGCTAGTGTCGCTGACGTGCTTGTGGTTAAACCCACTGCCAGTGTATTGATGAGTCTTTAGAGTCCTATATAGAGGGTTTTCCTGGTTTAGGTGAAATGATATAGTAGCCGTTTTGGATACGTGCAGGGTTCTGATCAAATGATTGTATTAGTTACCCGAACTTTCAATTAGACAGTTGATAATACTAGCCAGCTCGGGATTGAGCCAGATTATTAAATCGGTATTGATTTAATAATTTACGTATATGTATTTCAATATGTATATTCTAGTATTATGTTCTTTGTGTTATTCTATCTCTTTGGGTATTCGTATTTTGGTACGAATACAGGTATGTATATACAGTTGAGTGTAATCCGTATTTATATGGAAAACATTGTAGAAGGTGGACACCTCATTTTGGTTTATCCATTTATTAAATTAAATGGAAATGATGTGTAAAGGTAAAGAAGAGAGTATGGTGAGACCCATGCTTGAATAGTGTTGACAAATGAATTGTTAATTTATTTGTGCTCACTATTCAACTATGGTTGTATTATTATATTTGGAAATTGGTTTTTACTTGAGATTTTCTCTCACTTGGATGGTTCATTATTTTTAACATGGTTTTTTTTCACACTCTCACGATTTGCTTGCTCTCTTCACTACCTTTCTTGAGCTCCTCCTCTATCTTCTTTATCTTCTACCTTACCATCTCATGTGTTGAGAATCATGGGTAGAAGAGAGATAGATAAACACTTTGAGCAACACACTATATCCCTAGGCACTATAGATTAGCAACCTAGAGTCCCTAGTTGCTTCACTAAATTTTTAGTGTGAAGCTAGAGCCATCGGGTGGATCATCTTCGACGGAGGAAGACCGGCAGCCAAATTCGATTGAGGAAACCTCTAAGAACTAAGGAAGATGATAGAAAACTAAAGGACATGGTTCATTCAGTATAACACTTCTATCACAATAGATAACTTCTTTGTAGCTTGCTAGTTTCATGTTTGGTTTTGATTCTAGGTAGTTGTTTCAAGCGCCAAGTTTTTTAAACACCAAAATTTTTCGTTCCGCAACGGCCACGGTCGACGACCAGGATGCTAGGAACCCCAACATGGTATCAGAGCCACCCAAACATTAGAAACTAGTAGTAGACGATGCATAAGTTTCAAAACCGAAAAATTCTGATTTCAAAACCCACTCTCGATTCTGAAATTTTTTTGGTTTCTAAATTTTTTTAAAATAAGTGCAGAGACTTAGTCTAGACATGTATGTGACACACGATGAAAACAAGCCCATTCCATGCAAACTTGGCCGGCCAAATCCTTGAAATTCTCGATCTCACCTTTTTACTATTCACTTCTGGGTCTCGTTTTCATCCAGTGTCTGGGATTTTGTAAATTGGTGTTTTTGGTCTTGTTTGATTTCCCTAGATTTCACTTAGTGTTGTCTTTGCTTTGGGGGGAATTTGAAAAGTTTCAAAACTTGAAATTTAGCATCGTTGATATCTGTGATGTGGTGTATGAGTTTTTCAAACGTCGTCTGTTTTCTAAATGTCGTTTAGACAGGGTTGCACATACTTGCTTATACTGCTGTGATGTTGATATCCGTGATGGCTATGTTCGGATTGTCGTGTGGGATAGCCTCTTGTGCAATGGTAGTTGTACAGTTTAGATTCATTTGTATATTCATTATTTCGGGGCAAGCGTCCGACATGTGAACTGCCGTTTCCGTCAGTTTGTATATTCTTTTATTGGGGCACGACCGGGTTGAGGTCGATGTCGCCATTGTATATATACTTTTCTTTTCTGTACTAGGATTACCCCACGGTGCAGTGCTCGAATAGCCGGATTCTAGAGGGCAATAGGCCCGCATCTCATGGCGTTGAGATGGAGGGGACCTTACTCTAGAATTGGTGGGCTATTCGTTGCACTTGTATGGGGTATAGGATGACCTACGGAGCGGTGCTCAAGTTACCGGATTCGGTGAAGTGCTGGGTGGTCCATTCACTTTGTTGATTGGGGTTGCCTCACTTCTGGAATTGGCAGGTAACTTGCCGCACTCATAGGGGTCTTGGTTTTACATTTCACAGGCTATCCACATGACCGGGGAATGTCGGGTTTCACTTGTGGCTCGTGTGAAACCCGGGGCTCCTAGATTATACATTATTCTGTGTTGCTTATCGCTTTTCTGTGATGTTGCTTATATCATGCATAGGATGAATGCCATATATATTTATATATATACTAGTAGATATTGTATATGTTTTGCATCCACGCTAGTCCAGCCCCCGCTCTGCCGTTAGTTAAGTAACCTAACGGGGCATGACGGGTCCCCGTGGCGAATGCGGATGGCATATACGTACATTTTATTTTCGTTCTTTCCTGGTGTGATATGGATTAATTGATGGGACTGCATTAATTTTGATTAATGCAAGGAAAAAAAACCTAAATGATGTTGTTGGAACCAAGTTTTTAAAAACCGACATTACAGACATTTCTTTTTGCTTTGCACAGCGGTATTCGGTTATGAATATCCAGCACCTCATTCGACGAGGTAAGAACCAAGATCCCTTCATGGGGAGTGACCTCTTGGGCAAAAGTTTGCGTTTTTGTAATAACTTCACTATAGTCGATTCTTTTGCTTTGAATCGTGATATTCAGTTAGGAATATCCTGCACCTCATTCGATGAGGAAAGAGTCGATATCCCTTCACAGGGTGTGACCTCTTTAGCAAAAGTTTACGCTACTATATATTTGTAAAACCACTCGAGTTCCTTCAATGATATCAAGTTCATTACGTTAAAGGTTTTCCACCAAAAACCAGCCGTAGCCCTCCGTCATTTCAAATTAATATTGCTTAGTATTCGTGCTACGTTTGTCGTTACTATTCGCCAAGATGTAGTGTACGGTAGCCCTGTAATACTTTTCTGTCGCATGGATATGTGGATTGGTTAGGACAGTCGTATGACCTTGTTGATCATTCAGCAAGGGTTATGTGGGTGGGTTTAACGCAATCAAGATAGTGACGGGTTGAACTTGACTAGGACCTTTAATTTGTTGATTATTCATCAAGGTCCTTGGGTCTTAGGGGTAAAAACCATATCGGGAGTTTCAAACATAAAGAAAACTTACCAGGCATGCACATACCTTTTGAGGTGTGGTGACTTGAGTGGTTTCCACCAAGTTATCATGCGATGATAGTTGGATCCCGATTTCCACTGATGAGTAGGTTTTGCTCCTCGGGTGATTTTTAGATGATCCCGACTAATTCTCCTTTTAGGGTTTGAAGGAGAATTCGACGAAATAGTGGGAGCCATCCTGATTAGATAAAATGATTAGCCAATCTAATTTAGGTTAGAGTGTACGCTGAGTGTTTCTTTTCTCTCTCTCTGTTTGGCAGCGACCATGACCTGACCCTAAACTAAAACTCATGAACCAAGATAACCGAACCTTCTTAAACACTTTGGCTTTTGGATTGTCATTTAGTCGCACATATCCCTGCCACTTTTACTTCTCCTTTGCATTTCTCTAGAATACTCCGTATCACTATGAAGATCCATATTGCTTGGATATGCCATCGTATAGTTACATACGATTTCGAAGAAAATTGTTTCTGTTCGAGAATGGATTCTGGTTCTGGAAAAATTGAATAGGATTATTCGGATGTCTTTTCTCTTTACGTCCTCTCAGGTTGCGAGAGCTCCTAGTGTTAGAAGAGTACACCTATTACGCTTATTGGATAGTCTTCTTTCAAATCATAGGCAGGTGCCGAAAGGTAGGGAAGGAAGAAAACCAATTAGCCTAAGTGTGGTGTACAGAAGGTAATAAGTAAAGACATATAAAGAGAATAGAGTGAGGGAAAAGAAAATTGCGACCGCTATCATTCACGACGAAGCCACGTATATCATTGCCACTTCGACTTCCTATTTGCATTTCTGCAGAACACTCCGTATCACTACGAAGATCCATATTTTTTTGGATACGTATAGTTACATACGAACTCGAAGGAACTTGTTTTAGTTCGAGTATGGTTTCCGGCTCGGGAGAAATTGAATAGGATTATTCGGTTGTCTTCTCTTTACCTTCTCCCAGGTTGCGAGGGCTCGTGGTATTAGGAGAGTACACCCATTACACTTGGATAGTCTTCTTCCAAAGCTTAGGCTGGTGCTGAAAGATAGGGAAGGAAGAAAACCGATTAGCTTAAGTATGGTGTACAGAAGGTAAGAAGTAAAGACATATGAAGGGATTGGAGAGGGTAAGGAAATATACGGTTACTGTCTTGAATCTGGATAGTGGAAGAGGCATTACTAGGAATACCCAGTTACCCGTTTGAAATATTTTCATGTTTCAGTTTTACTGTGCGGTGTTAATTGAAAACTGTTTTCCCAATTAGATTCTGACTCTAGGCTATGTATTTACCAGACTTGATTCTCATATCTGTATGGCGTTACGGATACTGAGTGGGAGTAGAATATTGGGAATTGGGTGATTAGATCCTCAATATATCAGAATTCTTTGTAATTGATGATATTTGAGAAAATCACATGGGTTTTTCCTGACGGCAAATTTTTGGTTTTGAATTTCAATTGTTATGCACCAATTTCAAACTGATATTTCTGTACGTTTATTTTATAAAGTGAGATATAAATTTTTGAATATATGTCTATGACATTTATTTATATCAGTTGATGGTTAGGTAAGGTGCATTCAATAGCGGTGTAATTCTTCTTAAGCATAACACAGTTTTCAACCTACGACACACAGGTTTGAGTTATTAAACTCAGTGGACTTATACAAAATATTGTATGTTGTCCGATGTCCGTTAGGATAAAGGGATTGGTACTCGTACTGTATTCCATTTACTCATGATTTCTTTGGTTTTAGACAAGTATTTCGCTGAAATACAAGGTCCAAATTTTGAGAAGTTATAGGTATAAGAATAAAGTAGAGAACAATATGTTACAAGTACCAGGATTCTTCAAGGTGATCGAAAATTTAGATACTTGTGCTAGGTATTTTGTCGTAAGTAATAATTTTGAGAACTTGCTTCTCTCTCAGGTTACTCATCCATGAGTATGCTCCTTGATGAGTAATGCTGCTTGACCTTCTTCCATTTAGTTGATATGCACTGGAAATGGCTGTATGTATTTTGAATCTGATTCCAATTAAATTAGTGTTTTTGTTTCTATATTGAATATAGAATGGATTCATATCTTAACAATGTTAAGGTATATGGAGTGTTCGGATTATGCTTAAAACCAGAATCCAGATAAACTCTAAGCACGTTTCAGTAATGGCAGTTTGTGGGTTATCTCAGGCTTTGATGAGGGTTAACATTTTACCATTTGGAAGATTAATAGTTATATTGTTCTTGACTCGCCACATTTTTAGTAAAATGGATTATTTTCAGAAAACATTAGTCGGAGTATGATAGAACTGGAAGTGATTCCAGAACCACAAACGATTACTAAAAATTTAATAGAACCTAAATATTCAATTGGATTCGACAATCCATTAGCCACTCCATAGATTTGGTGGGTAACCTCAACCACCCGAGAGGTACTTTGGTCTCCTCAAGGACGGTGACAGGGAGGTTTTGATGACCCAAGCTTGCCACTACTGCTGTTCTAGACTATGGGATCTGGAAGATGGATGAGTATAACACCGTTCTAAATTAGCTTTAGAAGTGCACATGTATATGACTCTGCCAGAGGGTTGTTATAGTCAGTGGGAGCAGCAGAAGCGTGGTGGGCAAGTAGCTTATGTTTATTTATAGACTAAAGCAAGTATAGCGGAGTTAGATCATCTATTTTTGATGTGACAGTCATAGCGTTTGATTTCATCAGAATTCAGATGGACCTGGCAAGAAGGTAGTAGGGAGTGATGTCCTGGTATTTGGATGACATGCTCTTGATAAGAAATGATATTCCTATACTACTATCGGTTATACTGTGGTTGTCACAAGTTGTTTCTCTACATACGATCTGGATAAAATATCAGGGATTCTGGTTACTAGATCTATGGTTTTAGATCTAAATTTGGGAAGTGTCCCAATTCGGGTACTTGACACTATTCTAAAGTGTTTTAGAATGGACGACTCCTGGCATGATGGTGTACCTGCAGGTGATGGAGTCACCCTCGCTAAAGAGATGTCTGCTAGACTGATGAGGAGAGAGATTTGCATGATTGACATATCACTCACTTAGGCAATTGAGTTAATCATGAAATGTCAAGTACGACACCAGATATTGCTTTTGCACTGGCTGCAATAAGCGTATAGATTAATCCAATTCTGGAGAAATATTGGAAAGCAGTTATGAACATAAGAGGATGTTCTTGGTATATGGTAATAGCAGCTTCCTTCAGGAGGAGATTATCATTTCAGACTTCCAAGGTGACCTGGATGACAGAGTGGCTATCAGAGTTATAGTTTTCCCTTTTTTGAGGTGCAGTATGTTGGACAGATGGTCCAAGCGGATACTGATGAAGGCATGGCGCAGGATACTGATTAAATTCTGTGGAAGTTACGGTCTAAGAAGTTTGTTGGATTTGGAGTTCATTTGTGAACTGGGTCCCATCAGATATCCAGACAAATTCTAAGAAAAGTGTCGCTCATTTCGGGAGATAGAATTTCTCCACGAAGTTGAGATATAGAGCGATAAAGATAGAAACATTAGAGCGGATCCACTCACTGAGGCTATTTCTCGAACTCAACGGTTTCACAAACGGGCTTTGTGAGACTGATTAGTAGAGAAGTTGGGTGTTCGGTATCATACGGGCTGTGAGTATGCGATATCGCAATAATTATCCTTAAGTGCAAGTAGGAGATTGTTGGTTATAGTGCCCTCAAGTCAATTATTGTAGTCGCAGGCACGCGATGATTGCGGGAAGACCTATACGGGTAGAACAGTCTTACTCGAGATGATAGTATACTATCTGGTTTGTCTTTGTCATCATGTACATGCATTATGTGGTATTACAGATCACTATTACATGTTGATAGAGCCCATAGGATTCTTGCTTGACTACCAGCATTATGATGGCGATCATATACGTGGGAGCTGGGTGGTCTATAAGTACATCCTTAAATATCTCTAGTCGAGGGAGTATTGAGACTGGGCATCGATACTCCGGAGTAGACTAGTGTATACTTATCGAGACCCCGACGAGCGACGGTGGCCGGTCTCACAAGCTATTGGTGTCAGTTAGTCAACTAAAATAGTATACAGGTACTCATTGGGGTATGAGTTACACTGGACGGACTCGCCGGGAACATGCTAGTTGTTATTATACCTATTGTTAGATAGCAATTCCCAGGTGACATGAGTTGAGGTTAGTCTGTCGACCTGAGATCGTCATTTGTCTCGTGTGAGTTCCCACTGTTCTTTGATTACTACCCTATCACGGCTCAAAGGAGTCGTGCAAACAAGTTTTAGTTGGGTACAGTCCCGAGCCATATGGAGGCAGTGTGTGGATCGTCGGGGATTCGTCTCTCCTGGTAGTGGGGATTAATGTCGCGCGGTGTACGGGTGGCCATCACCAGAAATCATTGGCCAAGATAGACGAGAATTATTGATTTGGATCCGTAGTTTCTCAGTTGGTGATGGGCTTCATACCGACACGAAATATCGCGTTATTAGGGGTATGACTTTATCCACCCCCATAGACTCGATATGCGATACTCTTAGATGAACAGACCAGAGTGTATGGAGATTGTCACTGACATGCTCAGTAGGGGTTCAGATGAGTTTGCTCGTTGGCCTTCCTTTCGCTCAATACCTGGGTTGCCGTTACATACAGCTAGTGCCGCTGACGTGCTTGTGGTTAAACGCTCTGCCAACGTATTGACGAGTCTTTAGAGTCCCACACAGAGAGTTTCCTTGGTTCTGGAAAAATGATGTAGTAGCCGTATTGGATACGTGCAGGGTTCCGATCGAATGATTGTATTAGTTACCCGGAATTTTGTTAGGACGGTTGATAATACTAGCCGGCTCGGAATTGGGCCGGATTATTAAATCAGGTATTGATTTAATAATTACGTATATATATTTCGATATGTATATTCTAGTATTATGTTCTTTATGTTATTCTATTTCTTTGGATATTCGTATTTTGGTACGAATACGGGTATGTATATACAGTTGAGTGTATTCCGTATTTATATGCAAAACATTCTAGAAAGTGGACACCTTATTTTGGTTTATCCATTTATTAAATTAAATGGAAATGATGTGTAAAGGTAAAGAAAAGATTATGGTAAGACCCATGCTTGAATAGTGTTGACAAATGAATTGTTAATTCATTTGTGCTCACTATTCAAGTATGGTTGCATTATTATATTTGGAAATTGGTTTTTACAAAACCTTGCTTGAGATTTTCTCTCAGCTGGATGGTTCATTATTTTTGACATGGGTTTTTTTCATACTCTCACCATTTGCTTGCTCTCTTCACTACCTTTCTTGAGCTCCTCCTCCATCTTCTACCCTACCATCTCATGTGTTAAGAATCATGGGTAGAAGAGAGATAGATAAACATTTTGAGCAACACACTATATCCCTAGGCTCTCTAAATTAGCAACTTAGAGTCCCTAGTTGCTTCACTAGATTCTTAGTGTGAAGCTAGAGCCATGAGCTACATCCCTCGGGTGGATCATATTCGACGGAGGAAAGCTCTAGGAGCTAAGGAAGATGGTAGAAGACTGAAGGACACGGTTCATTCGGTATAACACTTCTATCACAATAGATAACCTCTTTGTAGCTTGCTAATTTCATATTTGGTTTTGATTCTAGGTAGTTGTTTCCAGCGCCAAGTTTTTTAAACACCAAATTTTTTCGTTCCGCAACGGCCGCGGTCGACGGCCAGGACGCTAGGAGCCCCAACACTTTTGCATTAGCGCAACTAAGACCTATTATTATATCTAGCCGTCTCCGACCAGGCTGCAGGCTCGGTACTTTTCAGAGAATCTGAAGGCATACAGAGGCCGGTCTATTACGTGAGCCATATTTTCAAGGACGTGGAAACGAGATACCCGGCCATAAAGAAAATAGTCCTGGTACTTGTTGTCGCCTCCAGAATACTTCGACATTATTTCTAAGCGCACACAATCCTCATCCTCACCGAGCGACCTTTAGGGTCTTTTCTCGCCTCCCCCGAGTCGTCAGGCCATCTGGAGAAATGGAGGTTGGAATTGTCCTAATTCGATATCAAGTACCGCCCCCGACAAGCCATCGAAGCACAGGTCTTAGTAGATTTCGTTGTCGAATGTACTATTCCCGCTAAAGAAGGAACGGCAGCGTAAGGCCCTGAACCACGTCCCTCGGTCGAAGAGGTACCCGACCCCATCCCGGACTAGGTGCTCTACATGGACGGATCCTCTACCGAGGAGGGGAGCGGGGCTGGCTTGATCATCCACGGCCCGGACGAAGTAGAAATGGAATACTTTTTAAAGCTTGGGTTTAGAGCGTCGAACAACGCTGCGGAATACGAGGCTTTGCTGGAAGGGCTACGAATCGCCTCTGGGGTAAGACCATCAGAGTTCGCAGCGACTTCGCAATGGTCGTCGGCCAAGTAACCGGGCGTTTCGAAGCCCGGGAGCCACTCATGATAAAATACCTGGCTGAAGTAAAAAGCTTCGAAAAAATTTCGACAAAGTCTAAGTGGAGCAGATTCCCAGGAGCTTGAACACCCAAGCCGATGCCTTGAGCAAACTCGCTTCTTCCTATTCGGCCAACCATAAGAGAAATATCCTCTTCAAAGTCTTACCACAGCCAGCGTAGAAGACGAAGAGGTAACACTCCAGGTCTACACAACCCAGGAAGAAGGCCGAGATTGGAGAAAGCCCCTCGTGGAGTTCATAAGGACGGTGTACGTCCCAATGACCGAGGAGAAGCTCGCCGACTTCGGGCCAAAGCACGACATTTCATCTGGAGCAACGGAAACCTGTACAAGAAATTATACACTCAACCTCTGCTCCGGTGCATCGACCCCCACGAGGTTGACTACGTTCTGCAAGAGATACATAAAGTGGTCGGCGGAGCACATCAAGGGGCCCGGACCCTGGTCCAAAAGGCACTACTGCAAGGGTACTATTGGCTGAGATTACACTAGGATACCGAGAACTTGGTCAGAAGATGCAAGAATTGCCAACTCTTCAGCAGCATACCTCATCTCCCCGCCACCAAGCTAACTTCACTCAGTTCTCCTTGGCCGTTTGCACAATGGGTGATGGATATGGTGGGCCAACTCCCTACCGGCACGGGCGGGCACAGATACATCCTTATCGTTGTAGACTATTTCACGAAATGGATATAGGCCGTACCCATGTGAAAACCGGACGCCACCTCTATAATAAAGTTCCTGCAGAACAAAATAATTTCTTGATTTGGGATCCTGAGATGCATAGTTACCGACTATGGGACCAACTTCGAAAAAGATAAAGTCAAGAAGTTTTGCAGCGATTACCACATATTGATGAAGTTCGCCGCAGTCGCACATCCTCAATTCAACGGGCAGGCTGTCACGCCCCGCTTCCCCGTATACGGGCAGAGGACGCGACCAGGCCGCTACGTATTTACTCAGAAGTAAACACGCTAAGCGTATCTCAGCAATATAAAATGTAATTTACACAAGAGACAAGATATAATTGAACAACAACTTTATTTATTAAACATTCTTCTTACAATACAACTGAAAGGTAAATACATGGAATGAAAGCAATGCCTAAACAGTGGCATAACAGAAATGAAAATACTAAAATGAAATGTACAAATAACTAGAGCTCCGGGTCGAAGGCTAGCTGATCCAAGTCCTCGCTGGTGGGCTCGATCTCTTGAAGGTCCGAATCACGTGACGACATTCGAAAGATAGGAAAGTGAATGTCGTCAGTGAACAAATCGCTCGGTAAGTCCCGTAAATAGACAAGAATGGAATAGACATAATGGAGAGTATATTGTTATAATGTTGTATTTAGTGTTAACGCTGTTGTTTGTAGATTGGTACAGAAGAGACTAGTGTATATGAGTGGAGTCTCACTAGACCAGAGACTATGGTATATGGAGTACAAGGAACCGTTCAGCCACGGTACAACGGCAATTGAATTCAGGTTAGGTGTCTGTATGGTTGCTGTCTCGTGCCACTTCTAACACCTTCCATACCAATCTACCCCTTATAAACCCCGCGATGTCTTGATTGTATTATTTGTATTGTATTATCTTGATTTATATAGATGGATGACTTGCTGGAACCATGATATCAGTAAATGGATGTAACTGGAGAATCATGTAGATGTATGTATATCCATGGTTCGGTTTGGTCAAAATAGATTGAATAGATTGAACAGATTAAATATATATGGATTTTTATTGAATTGTAGTTTTGTAATTTCATACTTAAATCATATTGATTATATTGAGACCCAGTCTGAGTCAGACAATTAGAATAGAAATTGAATCCTGAATTAGGTTTTGGTGTTATCGGTAACTGCTGCACATGGACGGCAGGATTTGTGTCTTTTTCCAAGACAATTACTATGTTGATAATACCGTTGTTCCCTTATAAAATACAAGAAAAAACTCCAATGGGGCATCACGTGCACACACGTGATCGGAGGCCACGTGCTGACACATGATGGCTTCTTGAGGGCTCTGAAATGATAAGAATTGTATCCTAATCAAATGGGGTCACGTGCCCACATATGATGGGCCTTTAGACCCACTGAAAAAAATTAAAGGTATAATAAAACAACAGGGAAAACCCCTAATGGGGCATTACGTGCCCACACGTGACCAAGGGTCACGTGCTGACACGTGATAATTCCTGACTTCTTTAAAACAACAGAATAAAATTCTGGTTAAATGCTTAATCAGGGGGTCACGTGCCAACACGTGATGGGTTCCTAAAGATCTCTGAATTAATAGAATTAAATTCTAATTAAATGGTCAATCAGTGGGGTCACGTGCTGACACGTGATAGGCTCTTAAACCTTCTGAACTACTAGAATTAAATTCTAATTAAGAGAAATTAAAAACCCTAATATTTCCTTAGATTTTTCCAAACAAAAAGATTGCGCTCTGTAAAGTGGAGCACCGTTGGATTAAAAATCCAATGGTGATTAAAAATCACCAATTTATAGAAAGATTCTATACAAGGAGATATTTCCCTGAAATTTTCCAAGAATAACAGACATAATATCTTTTGGGTTAAAAATCCAATGGTGAATAAAATTCACTCAGTGATCTAAAAGATCATGTTGGTTACAGAATCAATCAAAATCTTTCAATGAAAGATTGATTAAACAAACTGATTCTTTTCTTTCTTTTATAAATAGGAGCCATAAAAAAAGGGAAGGGAGATACAACAACAGAGAGAAAAAAGAAGAGAATTTAATTCTC
Source organism: Agapanthus africanus (assembly GCA_030015575.1). Classification (NCBI taxonomy): domain Eukaryota; kingdom Viridiplantae; phylum Streptophyta; class Magnoliopsida; order Asparagales; family Amaryllidaceae; genus Agapanthus; species Agapanthus africanus. The sequence continues at coordinate 196,536,884 of CM057342.1, forward strand.
CAGAGAAAAAGGAAGGTCTCTTGAGAAAAGAAAGAAATTTTAGGTGAGAGATCATCCTATAATCTCCCACAAAAGAAAAAGAGAATTTAATTCTTAAACTAAGAGTTTAACTCTTCTGAATAAGAACTTAGTTCTTCCTTTGGTTGAAAATCTGCAGAAGCAGATCTCCCCATAAGTTGAGAATTTAATTCTCATCGGGGGGATTCTGCCATGCAGATCTAAAGCCTAAGGGAGGACCTAAGTTCAGAGAATTTTATTCTCTCCACAAAAGAACATAGGAATTTAATTCCTCCAACAAAGATAGGGCTTAACACTTAATATAAGAACTTAGTACTTCTTTATGGTTGAAGATCTGCAGAAGCAGATCTCCCTATAGGTTAAGAATTTAATTCTCATCGGGGAGATTCTGCCATGTAGATCCAAAACTTAGAGGGAGAATTGGGTTTAAAGAATTTAATTCTTCTAAATACATAGGAATTTAATTCCTCTAAACAAAATTAGGGTTTAACCCTATAAAAGAATTTAATTCTTAAATAAGAGACTTAAAACTCTCCATGCACGTAAAAAGATCAAGTACCCAACCTGAACACGTGGCAACACGTGACCCCTGACAAATACCTCTTTAAAAAAGAGAAGATGGAAAGAACTGAAGTATTAAAATCCAATGCATGGGCGCCCTCACGTGTCGGCACGTGATCCCTAGCAAATCCTTTTAATATCTAGTGCATGGGTACCCATCACGTGCCCACACGTGATGGTCGTGAAGACTAAAGTGTTTAACACTTACTTGCATATCCTGAGAATAAAATAAAAGAAGTTTGGGCCCAACACTGTTTTGTGTGCTGCATCCTTAGTGTTTAACACTATTTTAAGCGCATCACATGGGAGCACGTGATGGCCGAGTGTACTCTAGTGTTTAACACTATATCCAAGCTAATCTTAGCTTGAACTAGCCAAGTTTTTCAGAGGCAGTTCCCCATTTTGACTGAACTTCAAACACACTTTTGTCCTCCAAATTTGGTCATCTCATATGACATTCAAAGTAAAACCCAGAGCCTTTCATACTACTTTGGTTCAAGGGTATATCTCTCCACACCTCTGATGCATGTCGTTGTAATTCTTCAACGTCTTCATAGAGGAGGTGGGTCCCAATGGCCAATAACAATCTGGTGCATTTTCAAATCCATGTTTACATCTGAACTTGGACCGCAATGTTCCTGAACTAAACAACAGAGTCCAAATGCTCTTTTGTTGAATCTAAATGATCCTGTTAAGTAGATCTTAGTCTAAAATTAGACTAACGTGTCCTTAACAAACATTTAAGTTGATCCTAATCTCAAATGAGATTAACGATCCTTAAATCAATCCAACTACAGATCTCCCAACCAACATTGGTTCAAGGGTACATCTCTTCACTTCTCTGATATTTGTCGTTGTAATCCTTCAACGTCTTCAGAGAGGTGACGGGTCCCGACAACTAGACATTCTATGGATTGTGGGGTCTTTAAACTCATGGACTATGATGTCCTTAACTTTGGACTGTGGGGTCTTTAAGCCCATGGACTATGATGTCCTTAACCTTGGACTGTGGGGTCCTTAAGCCCATGGACTATGATGTCCTTAACCTTGGACCGTAATGTCCTTAAACTAATTATGGACCGTAATGTCCTTAAACTAACAATGGACCGCAATATCCCTAAATTAAACAATAGAGCACAAATGCTCTTTTGTTGGATCTAAACGATCCCGTTAAGTTGATCTTATTCTAAAAATTAGACTAACGTATTCTTAACAAAGCGTTGAGTTGATCTTGGTCTGAATTTAGACTAACGTATTCTTATCAAACGTTTAAGTTGATCTCAGTGTCAAATGAGACTAACGCATCCTTAAACCCAACCCCAACCCCAAATCTAAAAAAATATGGATTTGGACTAATTCATGCCCTACGGGCGACAACATAAATTAGTCTCCGTATACAATCCACGGGCAACCAAAAATAAAACAAACACACAAGACAAGAAGTGACCATCTGGAGAAGGAGAAAGTGGTTACCGCGATTCGGTAGCGTAATTAACTGCAGGGGCTTGAGCATCCCCACAATCAAAAACCCCTCACAATGAGGGGGAATCTGACGAAGTCTGCTACATCGGCCGCATCCGTCTAAAACTCTGATACACGGTGCCATAAATCAACTTGGCATCTTCGGTGAGGTGGACGGATAAAACCAAATAGCATCTGCCCCCAAATTCAGGCAAGACGAACCTACACAGTCGCGTCTCTGTGTTCGGAGGAGAACAGATTCTGGCACGCCCGGTGGGACCTTTTCCTCTTTCCACTCCATACTTCGTATGTCGTGTTCGCGAACGAATCGCGGTTTAATATGGTTGCCATTGGGTTCGAGGTACTAAGATTTGGTATCTTGCTCTGTGCAAAAAACAGAAGATCAAATGGCTTTCAACTGCACAAGCTGCAACAATGGTAATAACTCTCACTCCGTCCTTGCTGGAGGAGTGAACTACGGGCCTCAGGCGGCCTCCCTTTTCACAATGCCGGTGGACCAGGTGATGCAAGCCACCACAGGGCTATTCTTCGGAACATTGATCCCACCAACAAGATTTAGCGCTCCTGTACCATTGCAAGAAGCTCAGAAGAAGTCGGTCTTTGATCGGCTTACCACTGCTGCGGCCCCTCTTAATGGGTCGCCCAAACCAAGCGCCTCAGTTTTCAGCAGACTGGGCCAAAGCTCCAACGGGCCTGTGAAGAAGCCCGCAATACCAGAAGGCGATATCCTGAAGCGGATAACTATTCCTACTCCTGAAGTCACCAAGGCGGCTTCTCCGCCTAAGGGGGCGGTCTTCACAAGACTGGCCGTTTCAACTCCCACTTCGGGTGAAGTAACCAAGGTCGTTTCCCCTGCACGAAAATTGGCCTTTTCAAGATTGGCCATTCCCTCTCAGCGAGCATCTGTCTTTAATAGGCTGGCGCCAACAGCAGACTCTCATCAGAACCGAGGGCATGGAAAAGCTGATCTAACAGCGGAGGTGATTCCGGCCGCCTGACATGCTCGACGTCGCCACTGGCGCCGAGTGAGGAAAGCTGGGGGAAATTCCTCTTCTGGACTGACTCCGCCAGCTCCAATGGTGGATGTTGATGCTGCTGTTCCAACCGGGAATAGCTTTGAACCACTCAGGAGGGTCCGCAAGAACTCTCCGACTGCTGTGCCGAAAAGGTCTCCTCCACCTATAGAGAATGCCACAAAGGCGAAGCTCGAACAGCCTCCTCAACGGCTGTCCTCTAAAATTTACAAGGTCTGGCGTCAAGTCCAAGACTCGGTGATTGATCAAGATTACTCCCACCGACCGAAGAAGATGAAGGTTCGATAAGAAAAGTACTACTCTGTCGTACCACAGAAGGTGTCGTCTACCTGGGTGCCCGCTACAACGGCCCCCTCAACTTCACCAGCCCACAAAAAGAGAAGGCCGGAGAAAATCCCCGTGTCTGCGACAAATGTCAAGGGCACTGAGCCTAAATGCCCTAAGTCTGGGGGCATGGTGGTGCATACAGTCTATATGGCATCCGAAAAAGAGGACAGCCGTATCTCCACAGGTCATCGACCGTTTATGCGATCAGCGGCTAAGGCTCAGGAGCAACAACAACAAAAGCTCCAAGAGATGTTAACAGCTATGGCCGCACTCACAGGACCGAAAGCAAGCCCGGAGAGATCCTCGGAGCAGCGTCATGAGCAGGAAACTGATGCCGAATTTTTTCGGAGAATGCTCGAAAAGAAGGACAGAGAAGCAGCAGAACAAGCGGCCAATATAAAATGAATGGCGCTTCTCTTCCAAGAGATGGTCAGGATGATGATAAAAGCAAATCCTCTGGCTGAAGACTCTTCGATTGTCCTTGAAGATGATAGAGGGGAGACATCGAACCCTCTTTCGGCTTGTTCAGCAGCCAAAGAGGAGACCATCTCAAAAGCCGCCCTAGATGATTATATCGCTCGGCAGATACGAGTTCATCAAGAGAATGAAGCGGCTGGGCAAATTGTTAAGACTGGACAACCTTATCCGGGTTGGTACGATCAAATAAAGTACCCGCCGGGATATACGATCCCTAAATTCCATGTATATAAGGGGACGGAGAACCCTCACCAACATGTTGCTCAATTTAGAGCCTTGTACGGGAACACCGGAGGTGACGATAAACTACTGCTCCGCCAGTTTATTGGCAGCTTGTCGGATACGGCATTCGAGTGGTATTCAGAACTCCCGAATGACTCTATCAAGATATTTGTAGAGATGGAGCTGCTATTCACCCAGCGTTTCGTAAGTGCTTGCGAACGCACCCCAATCACGGCATTGATCAATGCCATGGTGAAGCCTGGAGAAACATGGGTTCAGTATGCAATACGGTGGCGGAATCTATGGTCGAACTGTGAGCAGCGCATCGAAGAGGCTCCTGCGGTAGGCATGTTCGTAGGTACTCTTGATCCTCAGGCGACCATTTCACAATTCATGATGTTTTTCAAGCCGACCACTTTCCTGGCCTTGATTGACAAACTGGCCCAAATGGATCAGATGGGTCATAGACCGTCTTCTTCAATGCTAGAATCTCTAAATGAAAAAGGAAAAGGGAAAGAGACCTTCTTAGCCAATGCTCAACAGCAGCCCAGTGGTCCAAAACTAACTGATCGACAAGACGAGAAACGGCGATTCTTTAATGAGAAAATGAAGCGCCCTTATTCGTTTCCCCGAGACAAAACGAGGAGATTGTTCAAGCTGGCGGTACGCAACAGGCTCATCAACTTGCCGGATCCAAAACGCCCATTGCGACCTGGTGAGGCTAATAATCCCAATTATTGCCCCTATCACCAAGCGATAGGCCATCCAATCGAAGATTGCTTCATCTTCAAAGGGTGGATTGAGAACCAATACCAACAGGGCAAATTCGCACTGTCTGAAAATTGGAAAGTAAACCCGCCACAGCCGCACACTCTCAAAAAGGCGGACACACCGGGGGCATCATGCTCTTTTATAGAAGAAGTTCCATGGGAGCTCGTTCTTTCAGCTAAAACGAAAAGAATGCTGAAGGATCTCCAAACATGCCCGGCGATCAAATTGAAAAGTCCGCTGGAACCCGAAGTCATCAAGGGAATGCTGAAGCCGCGTCCAACTCCAAAAATTGGTGGTGATAGTCAAAGCGCCTACACCCAGCCGTCAAAGTCTTCGAAGAAAAAGAAAAAGACCAAAAAGCCCGTGAAGCCTGATGACAAGCGCACGGACCTGCAAAAACATATTGATGCGCTGGAAGAATATAACCAGAAGGCGCGGACCCCAGTCACACTCCAAGAATTTCTCAGCCACGTCCTTGAGGACGGAGATGATGACAATGGAGAAGACTCGTTGGATGAACCTGACGATTATGTGGCAAGCTGCCATGTGATCTCTCACTCGTTAAAAATGGTGAAGAAGCTCTAGACGCTGAGAAACTAGGGGCAGATCCTGAGAAGGAACTTTTAGGACCATCAGACGAAATGATTGACGCATTCCTGAACGAAGCTTTTCTAAAAAGCAAAGCTGATCGAGAGCGCAAGATGGCCATATTTGAAAAGGCCAAACGCCGGCGACTGGATGAAAGGGTTGAAACACTCCCACCGGATCAAAGTATATCCGCCGCAAACAAAAGCAGGTTCAAGATTAGGAAAAGGTTCGCCAAAGCCATATCGATGGGAATGAAGCTACCCTCTTTCAGAGAAAATTCTCCTGGCGGTATACATCTTGATGAAGCGGACGTACATCTTAATTTCTGCTTATATCATCAGGAGATTGCACACCCTACTGAGGAATGCAACGCCTTTAAAAATTGGTAGCAAGGGTATGTCGCTCACTGGCAGCACTTCAAGAGGATGAAGCGTGAAGCTCGTCGACAGCAGAAAAATGCGACAGACGAACGAGGAAGAGCTGCCGGCAACTGTCATATGGTTGATAGTAGGGGATCGCAAGTTCTCACATTAGGGAGCGATTCTGAAGAAGAAATGACTTTCGGCCCTCTCTTCGAAGAATCCACCTCAGGAAAAGAGGAAGAACCGAAGAGCTGCGAGAACATTCAACTGCGCAATCGCACGCTACCTGAAAAGAATCTTGGACCTGCAATCAAAGGATCAAATAAAAAGGATAAGGGGAAAGAAAATATCCCTGAGGATATCACCCTCGATGATCGAGTCGTCGAAGAGCTGGCAGCTAAGGACCCACCCAAGAAAAACAAGGTGGATTATAACGTTCTGGCACACCTAAGGAAGCTACCCTCATAGCTAAGCATTCTCGACGTCCTTCTGCCATCTAAAGAGGAGAGAGATTCCCTGATCAAGGCACTACAAGAGCCTAAACAGTTCCAAACTTTCCTCGCCGAAGAAAAGATGAAGGACGAGCTGGAAGAAGTGCACACAGCCGATATCCCCTTCGGCGATGAAGATCTCCTCCTCAGGATGTGCAAGCATAACCGTCCCCTTTATGTCTCCGGATATTGCCATGACATTAAGATAGGAAAGATCCTAGTCGACAATGGATCCTCCGTTTACCTCCTCAATGTAAGAGTGTTGAAGGAAATATGCATAAGTGTTCAACACCTCGCTCGGGATAAGATCACTATCTCCGGGTTTGACTCCCAGTCATCAAGGACGCTCGGGTCTGTGATACTGACATTACACTTTGGGCTGCTCATCACAGACATTAAATTTTACGTCATTGACGCCAAGACATGCTACAATGCTTTGCTCGGTAGGCCTTGGTTACACGAGTATAACATCATCCCTTCTACACAACATCAATGTATGAAGTATTTCAAGGATGGTCTGGAGTATACCGTGACAGGGGAGTTGAACCTATTCTCCGTGAATGAAGTCCGAAAGTACGAAGATGCAAAATACTTCTTGCCAGGTTTCTAAGACACGGAAAGATGTCATAAACAGAAGAACAAAGCTATCACCACCATTCCGGTCTTCGGGAGTGATACCAAGGAGGAAGAAGAAATAGTTTATTCAGGGCCACCCCAATGCAACAAGCCGGGACCGTCCACCCCTATTCTGGTCTTCGGCAATGACTCGAAAGATGAGGAGTTTGTGATTAATCTTGTTCCTGGTGCAATGACAATCTCAAAGGCGTATTATCCGATGGCACCAGCGGAGTTGGAAGAAGTCAAGAAGCATGTTACTGAATTACTTTAGAAGGGTTGGTTTTGCAGCAGTAACTCGCCTTGGGGAGCTCCCGTTCTTCTAGTAAAGAAGAGGATGTCACAAGGAGGATGTGCATCGATTATCAAGAATTAAACCGGGTGACTATTAAGAACAAATAACCGATCCCTCGCATTGGTGAATTATTTGAGCAGCTTAGTGGCGCGAGGGTATTCTCGAAACTGGATTTGCGATCCGGATATCATCAGGTCTGAATTAAATCAGAGGATGTTTGCAAGACGGCATTCAGAACTCGGTATGTACATTACGAGTATTTAGTGATGTCCTTCGGAGTAACGAATGCACCGGCGATATTCATGGACTTGATGAACCGAATCTTTTCACCATTCTTGGACCAGTTTATAGTGGTGTTTATTGATGATATTCTGGTCTACTCGAGGAGTATTGAAGAGCACGCAGAACACTTGAAGATAGCACTGCAGACATTGAGGCAAGAAAAATTGTATGCAAAGATGAGCAAGTGCGAGTTTTGGCTTGAAGAAGTGAAGTTTTTGGGGCATGTCGTACCCGTAGATGGAATCACCGTTGATCCTGAGAAGATTGCAGCAGTTCAAGATTGGCTGATTCCAAAGAATGTAGACTAGATCAGAAGTTTTCTTGGACTTGCCGGCTATTACAGAAGGTTCGTAGAGAATTTTGCTCGTTGGCTGAGCCTTTGACCAAGCTTACGCGCAAGAAAGTACCATTTGTATGGACGCATAAGTGTGCGTCAGCTTTTGAGGCGTTGAAGCAAGGATGGAAAACCGCTCTTATTTTGACCATACCAGACGGTTCCGGAGAATTGGTGATTCATAGGGACGTATCTGGAAAAAGGATTTGGATGTGTTTTGAGGCAGCATGGGAAGATTGTAGCTTACGCATCGAGACAGTTGAAGACCCATCAGAAGAATTACCCAACTCATGATTTGGAGCTAGCAGCTGTGATTTTCGCTATGAAGATTTGGAGACACTACTTATTGGGAAAAAGGGGACGAAATATTCACCAATCATAAAATCCTAAAGTATGTGTTCACTCAGAAGGAGCTAATTATGAGACAGCGTAGATGGTTGGAACTGATGGCTGACTACGATCTTCATCTTAAGTACCATCCGGGGAAAGTTAATTTTGTGCCGGATGCGCTTAGTCGGTTGCCAGCAATTCAGATGTTGACTGCACAGATGGAACTTAGTGAAGACTTTCGGAGATTCGATTTGGAAGTTGTGCTACCGCATTCTTCGGGACAGTTGATGCAGCTGCAAGTACGGTTGCCACTGATCGAGAATATTAAAGCAGCGCAGTTACAGGACCCTAAATTGCAGAAGTTTCGAGAACGGGTTGAAGCTGGACTTCGAATAGACTTGTTGATTCATGAAGATGGTTCGTTGCGTTATGGTAGCCTTTTGTGTGTGCCAAAAGGAGACATTCGAGAAGAACTTATGAAGGAGGCGCACAGCTCAGCATATTCCGTACATCCAGGAGGCATGAAAATGTACCGAGATATACGACAGCATTTCTGGTGGGAAGGCATGAAACGGGAGATTGCCCGCTTTGTAGCAAAGTGCTTGGTGTGTCAGTAAGTTAAGGCTGAACATCAACGGGTTGCTGGTTTATTGCAACCACTTTCGATTCCTCAATGAAAGTAGGAACATATAACTATGGATTTCGTGACGGCTCTACCGAGGAGTCCGAAAGGCAACAATGCAGTTTAGGTGATTGTTGATCGATTAACCAAGACAGCTCATTTCATACCATTTCGAGTTGGTCAATCAACAGAAGCTTTGGCAGAACGGTACATGCAGGAGATTGTAAGATTTCATGGAGTACCGGTGAGCATCGTGTCCGACCGTGACACTCGTTTCTTATTATACTTTTGGAGGAGCTTACAGGAATGTTTGGGGACTCAATTGAAGTTTAGCACAGCTTATCATCCTCAAACAGATGGCCAGTTGGAGAGAACGATCCAAACTCTTGAAGACATGTTGAGAGCTTGCATGTTAGACTTCAAGGGTTCATGGGAGGATCATCTACATTTGGTGGAGTTTTCTTACGATAACAGTTTTCAGGTGACTATTCAAATGGCTCTATTCAAAGCATTGTATGGTCGCAAGTGTCGTTCACCTGTTTGTTGGGATGATATTGGAGAACGAAGATTGTTGGGACCAGATTTGGTCGTGCAGACAGTTGAGAAGGTTAACACTATCCGGAATCATGAAAGCAACACAAGACCGACAAAAGAGTTGGGCAGATTCATTGAGAAGACCTCTAGAGTTCACCGTTGGTGATTTGGTATTCTTGAAGATGTCACCGACTAGAGGGGTTTCGTTTCGGAAGTCAAGGAAAGCTTAGTCCTCGATTTGTTGGACCTTTTGAGATTTTTGAGTGTGTTGAAGAAGTAGCATATCGTTTGGCGTTAACACAATCCTTGACGAATGTTCATGACGTGTTTCACGTATCTCAACTCCGTAAGTAAGTACGGGATGAAGCATATGTGTTGGATCCTTCGGAGCTGACTATACGAGAAAGATTTGACTTTTGAGGAGCGACCGATGCCGATTATGGATCGATGAGAAAAGGTTCTTTAGAACAAAATTATCCCTCATGTACTTGTTTCTTGGGGTAATCGCTCACATGGAGAATCAGCTTGGGAACGAGAAGATGAAATCCGGCAGAAGTTTCCACATCTATTCTTGTAGTTTGCTGTTTGTTTATCCTTTCTTGTTCTTGGAATTTCGAGAACGAAATTCTTTTTGTAGTTGGGTATAATGTAACAAGCTAAATCATTTATACCATTTCCAGTTCCCGTATTTACTTATCTGTGGTATTTTTCTTGATTTATCGTATTTTGGGTGTGAATGGTATTTTACATTTTACATTTCATTCGATCCGACCCGCTTGCTTGAAACTTATTTGATTCATATTTATAAACTACCCTGACTTGTTAAATTGACACTTGCATTTAATGTGGACTGCATACTGGCATTTCATCTAGCATCGCACATTTTACATATAACATTTTAATTCACGTAAAATATTTTAAAAATACACTTCATAGCCTGCATGATACCCCTAATCTCGTGGTAGCATCCGCATATCTTGTTCTCGTCCCGTTCAGTGAAATAGACGTGTTTGGATGGCTACGTGCACGTATGTGCATCCGTTCTTGGGGGTGTGCATTTTTCGTTACCGGGCATTCATTTTGAATTTTGAAAGTCGCATATATTCTTCATATTTTAAAACCGGATTTTTAGACCCGACCCGGGCGTGTTTTGGACTAGTTTTGTATTAGCCAAAATCTTAAATTTTTCTAATATTATATTCTAATATATCTATACGTTTATAAGATTTTTCCTAACTAAAAATATTTTTTAAATTTTCTTTTAACTAATAAATCTCTCTCTCGTTCTGGCCCCACCACCGGCTCTCTCTCTCTCTCCCTCTCTCGCTGTCTCTCCCTCTCTCTCTCCCTCTCTCGCTGTCTCTCCCTCTCTCCTCTCTCTTCTTTCTTTCTCCTCCCTGTTCCTTTCTTCCTCTCTCTCTTCTCTCGATTTCTCTCTCTCTCTCAGCCCTCTCTCTTCTCTCGATTTCTCTCTCTCTCTCAGCCCTCTCTCTCTCCTCTATTTATTTTCTTTAATATTTTTCCCCACGTCTCCTCATTCTCATCTTCTCAGAAATGTTTCCGCTCGCCTAACCCACGACCTCGCCGCCTAACCCGATCTCGTCTCGGTCCTCGCCTCACGTCGTCGACCATTCCCTCACCGTCGTCTTCTTCTTCTCCTCGTCTTCCTCTCCCACTCTCGCTACCCCCGACATGAAACCCCGACCCCTGCACACGACGAGAACCACCAAGAACCCATCTTCGCCTCTGTCGCCGGCACCCTCATCCGCCTCACCCATCGCCACCTTGGCACCTCACCTTCTTGCCCATCACCTTCTTCTCACCAACCACTTCTCTTCATCTGCACCTGAATACTACAGAAACCAACACAGAAACCCATTTGTAACCATCACTGCCCATCGCCGGAGCTCCGTTCCAATCGCCTCCTTCGAACGCCAATCCATCGTTGCCACCTCCTCATCTCCTTCACATCACCGACCGCCTCGTCGGCCTTAGCCGCAACCTTCTCCTTATTCCTCCTTAAACCTTCGGCCATCTTCATCGTCACCTTCGCCATCATCGACTTCTCCTTCTTTCCTATTCTACAACTGAACCCGTCCAGAGACCAGGCCCTCCTCCAGCCATCGTCTTCTCATTCTCCATCATTGCGGCCGCTGCAACCTCTTCGTCGCAACCATGAGTGTAACCCCAGTCGACTTCGTCGAGCGCCGCTTCATCTTCATCGTGCAGTAAGCAGCCGTGGCGTCCCAGTCACTATCGCCGTCAGTGGATGAATCATCTCGCCGCCGTGTTGTATCCATCATTTTCGTGATCGTCGTCTCGAGCAAATATCTAGCCGAGCACAACTTTTAATCGAGCCAAAGTCCAGCCGTGATCGTGCATCAAGTAGTGTTGTGCTTCTTGTCTGCATTACTGTTTCGTTCCCGAGGCAAGTAAAACTTGCTACATGCTAATTATAATATTTCATATTTATTTAGATATATATTAAGCATGAAGTTTGAATTTAGTGCCCTATATTACATTTTACCATTCGATGTTCGTTTATATCATTTTAGAGTTAATTATGAAAATATACCTGGTTGCATGTTAGATTACAATATTTTGTGCCCACGTCCATATTTATATCATAGTGCTTGGTTGTATAGCCCATAGTACCATAAAATAGTATAACCTTTCACTGTTCAAACACCCGTTTGCATCCATCTCGTCTAGTATACATGTTATTGCATCCATAGATCACTTGAATATATAATATTATAATATTAACTTTCCACATTTGATATATTGTAGTTTAATTAGTATTGGAACTCTAACTTTAACCCTAATCATTAAACTGCATCTATATGCCTTAATCTGTACCTGATTGCATATCACATTACAATGCTCCATTTTATTGTTCCAATAGTACCCCATACTTGTTTTGGATACCCATGCTTATGTTAGTTGATTATGAGCACCCACATGACATTTTGTGCACCCCTGACATGACTTGTTACACCTACTATTTGACACGACATGGTACCGTACACCTCTCGACATGACATGATACCTAGATACTTCCTGACTTGACCTGATGTACCATGGCTTTACCTGTTACCTGATCTTGTGACTAATACTAACAAACCTGACTTGTTGTCCTTACGGACGTTTTCTGTTGTCTATCCAGACAAACCTGTACCTGCTTGATCTTGTGTTGGCATTAGCTCCAGATTATTTAATACCTGACTTGTGCATATGTAACTTGGGGGTATTGGGAAATCAATGATGAAACCTGACTTGTAACTCGACAGTTCTATACCTTTTCTGATCAGTCTTACGGGCTAGGCCAGCCCCGGAGTGATGCTACTGACATCACTCGTCATTACCTACCACCCTTTACTGCCTTGCGGCACGTCTCGGGTTCAGCCCGAGAGTCATAGACCGTGATCCCGGGCACGCATGAGATACTATTGAGTTACATCGATGATTCATCAAATTGATTTCAAAGACTTGAGAGTAGTTAACCCAATAGACCAGTCCAGATTTCTCATTACACATTACCCTCACCGTCCTCATTTATATTACTGTTATACCTGTTTTACCATTTATACTCATACCTGCATGTATTGCTACCCCTGTTTATAGTATTGCTTGATATTATGATGCACTGACGTCTGGGTCTTGCATGGCCCAGATTCTCTACCTTTGTTGCAGACTGATCAGGAGTACTGTCGCTGCTAGACCGAGCGGTGAGGATCCTGTTGGTATCCAGTTTTACTTCCAGGTGTTTTATTTATTGGATATTTTGCTTCCGCATATTATATTACTTCTTGACTCATTTATTCTGGCTCATGGACATGTACTAGATATTTTAGTTTACTTTCCAGTTCTTGATATCTCTACAGCCGTAATGTGACTGTGGAAGGATATTTCCTATCCTCAGGTAGCATGGTTGGCTATGTCACGTGCCTATCTTAGCATACTCTGGGAAGCGGGGCATGACATGGTTCTTTTGGTATCAGAGCCAGGTTATAGGTTAATCGAGTTTGATTCTTTTGTAGTTGGGTATTGGACCCAATACACGAATCAGAATACTCGTGATTATGAACATGCCCTGCCACCTTGTTATCGTGATTCTTGAATCATATCTTTCTCTTATCCTTTGCCTTGACGATATGCAAACCACTTTGCATCTCGACTTGAAACCTTTTTGGTTCCCTATTGCTTCTCCCTGTTTCTTGATTCTAATACTAGGATTTGGGCGACTTGAGTGGAGTTATGTGATTGTAACTATGAACTGCAGTATAGTTACAATGCGGTACTCTATTTAAGTAACTTGGAATTCTAGTTTTGATTCATTTACCTGTTTCATGATCGTTATATTACCTTGCTTCTCTCGGTTTCATTGATTACCAGTTATTGTTTTATCGCCAGCTTGAATCATGTTTACCGTGCTTAATCCTCTTCAGTATCTTGACTTCAGATGAAGTCATCTCGGTATCTAACTTCTTCATGTTTTCCCCGCATTAGGATTATTCAATTCTGGTGCATCCCTTTGTTTGTTGTTGTCTTGGGAATGGATTTTAGCGGCACTTTCCACGCTCATATTGATTGTAAGGAAAGGAAAGTGATTCTTCAGATTCCCGGACATCCGGAGCTTGTTTTGCTGGAGGAAGCAGTTCTGTCGGGACATTCGAGTTTAAGGCTAGGCCGACAAATAATGTTCTTTCGTTGATGGAAGTTGATAAGAAAGAAGCGCTGGCTATAGTTCGTGAATTCATGGATGTGTTCGAAGACATCTCGGGTTTATCGCCAAAACGAGATGTGGAGTTTGCGATTAATCTTGTTACTGGTGCAGCGCCAATCTCAAAGGCGTATTATCCGATGGCACCAGTGGAGTTGGAAGAAGTCAAGAAGTAGGTTACTGAATTACTTGAGAAGGGTTAGTTTCGCAGCAGTAACTCGCCTTGGGGAGCTCCAGTTCTTCTAGTAAAGAAGAGGATGTCACAAGGAGGATGTGCATCGATTATCGAGAATTAAACCGGATGACTATTAAGAACAAATACCCGATCCCTCGCAGATGAATTATTTGAGCAGCATAGTGGCGCGAGGGTATTCTCGAAGCTGGATTTGCGATCCGGATATCATCAGGTCCGAATTAAATCAGAGGATGTTTGCAAGACGGCATTGAGAACTCGGTATAGACATTACGAGTATTTAGTGATGTCCTTCGGAGTAACGAATGCACCGGCGATATTTATGGACTTGATGAATCGAATCTTTTCACCATTCTTGGACCAGTTTATAGTGGTGTTTATTGATGATATTCTGGTCTACTCGAGGAGTATTGAAGAGCACGCAGAACACTTGAAGATCGCACTGCAGACATTGAGGCAAGAAAAATTGTATGCAAAGATTAGCAAGTGCGAGTTTTGGCTTGAAGAAGTGTAGTTTTTGGGGCATGTCGTACCCGGAGATGGAATTGCCGTTGATCCTGAGAAGATTGCAGCAGTTCAAGATTGGCCGATTCCGAAGAACGTAGACGTGATCGGAAGTTTTCTTGGATTTGCCGGCTATTACAGAAGGTTCGTAGAGAATTTTGCTCGTTGGCTGAGCCTTTGACCAAGCTTACGCGCAAGGAAGTACCATTTGTGTGGACGGATAAGTGTGCGTTAGCTTTTGAGGTGTTGAAGCAAGGATGGATAACCGCTCTTATTTTGACCGTACCAGACTGTTCTGGAGAATTGGTGATTCATAGCGACGTATCTGGAAAAAGGATTTGGATGTGTTTTGATGCAGCATGGGAATATTGTAGCTTACGCATCGAGACAGTTGAAGTCCCATGAGAAGAATTACCCAACTCATGACTTGGAGCTAGCAGCTGTGATTTTCGCTTTGAAGATTTAGAGACACTACTTATTGGGCGAAAGGGGTCGAAGTATTCACCGATCACAAAATCCTAAAGTACATGTTCACTCAGAAGGAGCTAATTATGAGACAGCGTAGATGGTTGGAGCTGATGGCTGACTATGATCTTGATCTTAAGTACCATCCGGGGAAAGTTAATATTGTGCCGGATGCGCTTAGTCGATTGCCAGCAATTCAGATGTTGACTGCACAGAAGGAACTTAGTGAAGACTTTCGGAGATTCGATTTGGAAGTTGTGCTACCACATTCTTCGGGACAGTTGATGCAGCTGCAAGTACGGTCGTCACTGATCGAGAATATTAAAGCAGCGCAGTTACAGGACCCTAGATTGCAGAAGTTTTGAGAACAGGTTGAAGCTGGACTTCTAACAGA
Source organism: Agapanthus africanus (assembly GCA_030015575.1). Lineage (NCBI taxonomy): Eukaryota > Viridiplantae > Streptophyta > Magnoliopsida > Asparagales > Amaryllidaceae > Agapanthus > Agapanthus africanus. The sequence continues at coordinate 196,552,508 of CM057342.1, forward strand.
CTTGTTGATTCATGAAGATGGTTCGTTGCGTTATGGTAGCCGTTTGTGTGTTCCAAAAGGAGACATTCGAGAAGAACTTATGAAGGAGGCACACAGCTCAGCATATTCCGTACATCCAGGAGGCACGAAGATGTACCGAGATATACGACAGCATTTCTGGTGGGAAGGCATGAAACGGGAGATTGCCCGCTTTGTAGCAAAGTGCATGGTGTGTCAGCAAGTTAAGGCTGAACATCAACGGGTTACTGGTTTATTGCAACCACTTCCGATTCCTCAATGGAAGTGGGAACATATAACCATGGATTTCGTGACGGCTTTACCGAGGAGTCCAAAAGGCAACAATGCAGTTTGGTTGATTGTTGATCGATTAACCAAGGCAGCTCATTTCATACCATTTCGAGTTGGTCAATCAACAGAAGGTTTGGCAGAACGGTACATGCAGGAGATTGTAAGATTTCATGGAGTACCGGTGAGCATCGTGTCCGACGGTGACACTCGTTTCTTATCACACTTTTAGAGGAGCTTACAGGAAAGTTTGGGGACTCAATTGAAGTTTAGCATAGCTTATCATCCTCAAACAGATGGCTAGTTAGAGAGAACGATCCAAACTCTTGAAGACATGTTGAGAGCTTGCATGTTAGACTTCAAGGGTTCATGAGAGGATCATCTACATTTGGTGGAGTTTTCTTACAATAACAGTTTTCAGGCGACTATTCAAATGGCTCTATTTGAAGCATTGTATGGTCGCAAGTGTCGTTCACCTGTTTGTTGGGACGATATTGGAGAACGAAGATTGTTGGGACCAGATTTGGTCGTGCAGACAGTTGAGAAGGTTAACACTATCCGGAATCATGAAAGCAGCACAAGACTGACAAAAGAGTTGGGCAGATTCATTGAGAAGACCTCTAGAGTTCACCGTTGGTGATTTGGTATTCTTGAAGATGTCACCGACTAGAGGGGTTTCGTTTCGGAAGTCAAGGAAAGGTCGGTCCTCGATTTGTTGGACCTTTTGAGATTTTGGAGCGTGTTGGAGAAGTAGCATATCGTTTGGCGTTAACACAATCCTTGACGAATGTTCATGACGTGTTTAACGTATCTCAACTCCGTAAGTATGTTCGAGATGAAGCATATGTGTTGGATCATTCGGAGCTGACTATACGAGAAGATTTGACTTTTGAGGAGCGACCGATGTCGATTATGGATCGATGAGAAAAGGTTCTTTAGAACAAAGTTATCCCTCTTGTACTTGTTTCTTGGGGTAATCGCTCACATGGAGAATTAGCTTGGGAACGAGAAGATGAAATCCGGCAGAAGTTTCCACATCTATTCTTGTAGTTTGCTGTTTGTTTATCCTTTCTTGTTCTTGGAATTTCGAGGACGAAATTCTTTTTGTAGTTGGGTATAATGTAACAACCTAGTTCATTTATACCATTTCCAATTCCCGTATTTACTTATCTGTGGTATTTTTCTTGATTTATCGTGTTTTGGGTGCGAATGGTATTTTACATTTTACATTGCATTCGACCCGACCCGCTTGCTTGAAACTTATTTGATTCATATTTATAAACTACCCTGACTTGTTAAATTGACACGTGCATTTAATGTGGACTGCATACTGGCATTTCATCTAGCATCGCACATTTTAGTTATAACATTTTAAGTCACGTAAAATATTTTAAAAATACACTTCATAGCCTGCATGATATCCCTAATCTCGTGGTAGCATTTGCATATTTTGTTCTCGTCCCGTTCAGTGAAACGGACGTGTTTGGATGGCTACGTGCACATACGTGCATCTGTTCTTGGGGGTGTTCATTTTTTGTTACCGGGCATTCATTTTGAATTATTAAAGTCGCATATATTCTTCATATTTTAAAACCGGATTTTTAGACCCGACCCGGGTGTGTTTTGGACTAGTTTTGTATTAGCCAAAATCTTAAATTTTTCTAATATTATATTCTAATATATCTATACGTTTATAAGATTTTTCCTAACTAAAAATATTTTTTAAATTTTCTTTTAACTGATAAATCTCTCTCTCCTTCTGACCGCACCACCGGCTCTCTCTCTCTTTCTCTTTCTCCTTCTCTCTCTCTCTCTCTCGCTGTCTCTCCTCTCTCTTCTTTCTTTCTCCTCCCTGTTCCTTTCTTCCTCTCTCTCCCCTCTCGATCTCTCTCCTCTCGATTTCTCTCTCTCTCTCTCTCAGCCCCCTCTCTCTCTCTCTCTGTCTCTCTCCTCTATTTATTTTCTTTAATATTTTTCCCCATGTCTCCTCAAGAGAAGAAGAACCCGAGAATATGGATGACCTCCCCTGGTGCTTCGAAAACGATGACGACGAGGTGATCTCAGTGTTTCCACCGGCGCCAAAAGTGCTGGAAAATGGGATACGTACTACTGCAGATAACCTCAAGAAAATTGACTTGGGGACGGCAAGTGACCCGCGGCCGACATTCGTCAGTGACCTGTTGTTTCAAGAAAGGGTGGCCACGCTAAAAGATGTGCTCATGTAGTATAAAGACCGCTTTGCATGGAACTATTCAGAGATGCCAGGACTCGATCCAGAGAACGCCATGCACAAATTGGCGATATCTACGGACGTCAAGCCAGTCAAACAAGCGCCGAGAAGGATGTGGCTCAAACTTGAGATGAGCATCAACGCCGAGGTCAAGAAGCTAATCGACTTCGGCTTTATCCAAGAGGTTCAGTACCCTGATTGGATTGCCAACATTGTCCCAGTAATGAAGAAAAATGGGATGGTGCGCATCTGCATGGACTTTCGAGATCTCAATAAAGCTTGCCCGAAGGACGATTTTCCTGTACCGGTTACTGAGCTGATGATAGATAACACGTCCACTCATGAAGTCTTCTCCTTCATGGACGGATCATCAGGGTACAATCAGATAAAGATGCATCCCGAAGACCAGAAGCATACCGCTTTCCGGACTCCTCTGGGCATATTCTGCTACAAAGTGATGCCCTTCGGTCTGAAGAACGTCGGCACCACTTATCAGAGGGCCATATCGAAGATTTTAGATGATCTCATACATGAAATCGTCGAATACTATATTGACGACCTTGTGGTGAAAAGCAATGCGCACGAAGAGCATTGGGAGCATCTAAAAATAGTGTTCCAACGTTTTCGAAAATACAACTTGAAGATGAACCATCTGAAATGCGCGTTCGGAGTCTCTTCGGGGAAATTCCTAGGATTCATCGTATGACATCGAGACATCGAGATAGACCCGTTGAAGATCAAGGCAATTATGGAAATGCCTCCGCCGAGAACTCTCAAGCAACTGTGGTCTCTCCAAGGAAAGCTCGTGTATATAAGGCGGTTCATAGCTAACCTCTCCGGCAAATGTCGTCCCTACAGTCACTTGATGAAGAAGGGAACCCCGTTCGTTTGGGATCGCAAATGCCAAAGCGTGCTGGACAAAATCAAGTAATATCTACAGAATCTTCCGGTGCTAATCGCTCCGGTCAAGGGAAAGCCTCTCATTCTGTATATAACCGCCCTTGAGGGTTCTCTAGGCGCATTATGGGCACAAGAAAACAACTAAGGGAAGGAGAGAGCCCTCTATTATTTGAGTTGAGTTCTTCTGGGGGTAGAAAACAATTACTCCCCCATTGAAAAGCACTGCCTGGCGTTGATCTTCGCGATAACGAAGCTCAGACACTAGGCTTTGGCGCATGAGGTCCACCTCATATCAAAAGTGGATCCTCTCAGCCATATTAACGGGACGACTCGCTAAATGGGCCCTACTCTTGATGGAGTTCTCGATAACTTATCGTCCTCTCAAGGCAGTGAAAGGCCAGGCCATCGCCGACTTCCTCGCTGAGCATATGATACCCGCCAATTCTCCCTTGAACTGTGAATTTCCAGATGAGCACGCGTTTGACACGATCGACGGGGAGAAAGGAGGGAGTGATACCCGATGGGAACTCTACTTCGACAGAGCATCTTCTATGAAGAAGCGAAAGCACAACTCACCTATAATCAAATCTGGGGTGGGCCTCATCTTCGTGACTCCACGAGGGATAATGCGCTTTTCCTTTTCCCTAACAGAGCCGAGGACAAACAATGAAGCTGAATATGAAGCTTTGATAGCATGTCTTGAGATCGCCGTCGACATGGGAATTGAAAACCTCCTCATATACGGAGACTCCCAACTGGTTGTTAGCCAAGTAAACGACGACTATCAGACGTGCAAACTGGAGTTGGTAATGTACGGCGAAAGGGTACAACAATTGCTGACTCAAATCCCTGCCTATGCCCTGGAAAGCATACCGCGCGCAGAAAATAGCAAGGCGGATGCATTAGCCAAGCTCGCTAAAGAACTGGCCGACGAGAATCTCGATGACGTGAGGATCGTTGTGAAAAGCCATCGGGTTCTTGCACCGGCAGAAATATCTCCAGAGTCGTCCGAAGAAAAGGGAACGACAGAGCAAGCAACCCTACAAGTAAAAGACCAGGAAATGGCTATGGATTGGAGAGAAGTCTTTATAGACTACTTCAAATCCCGTCGAATACGTGAAGATGTGTCCTCAAGACATCAGCTCATGAAACGAGCTCTATCCTTCGTCTTTGTCGATGATACTCTGTATAAGAGATCGTTCGACTCCCTGTGGCTAAGATGCCTGGGACTTGAAGAGGTAAAGAGAGTCGTCCTAGAAACTCACGACGGACTCTGCGGTTCTCACCAAGCCGGGCCGAAAATGAAGCTGAAGATCAAAAGGATGAGCTATTATTGGCCCACAATGATCCAAGGCTGCCTCGAATACACGAAGTAATGCCACTCGTACCAGATACCAGGGGACTTTATCCACCAGCATCCAAATCCGCTACATCCAGTGGCTAGCTGGCCGTTCGAAATGTGGGGAACTGATATAATCGGGCCCATTGAACCAGCATCGTCCAGGGGGCATCGATTCATACTGGAAACAACCGATTATTTCTCTAAGTAGGCGAAAGCAATACCACTAAGATAAGTGAAGACGGAGAATATCTTCCATTTCTTCAAGACACATGTCATTTATCGGTTCGGCACTCTGCAACGGATTATCTTCGATAATGGGCCAGCCTACAGAAGCCACAAAATCAGCCGCTTCGCACAACAGCATAATATAGACTGGAGATACTCTTCGGTTTATAATCCCCGAGCTAACGGTCTAGCTGAGGCTTTCAACAAGTCCTTAACGAAGATCATGAAAAAGACGGTGTCCAAAAATAAGAAGGACTGGCATGAGAGACTGCATGAAGCTCTCTGGGCATATCGAACTACGTTCAAAACGGCCACAAACACAACACTGTATGCATTGGTATTCGGCACAGAAGCGGTACTCCCCCTCGAGATAGAGTTACCCTCTCTATGAGTGGCGGTTCGTTACGAGCTAACAGACGAAGACAATGCTCATCTTCGGCTTGAGGAGCTCGACGCCCTTGACGAAACCCGGCTCATGGCGCAACAAAACCTGGAGGCTTATAAAGCAAAGATGATGCGCTCATACGAAAGATTGACTAGGACGAGAACATTCCGCCAAGGCGAACTCGTGCTAGTGGTCAAAAGACCTATGATCCCCAATCGTGCCAAGCGGGGGAAATTCGAGCCGAACTATGAAGGCCCGTACATCATAGACAAAGTTTACCAGGGTGGAGCCTATCTACTCATGGACATTCATGGTGAAAGACCTTTCAGGCCAATAAATGGTCGCTTCCTAAAAAAATACTACGCCTGACGAGTCACAGCCTAGGTTAATGATAGATGACGACGCCTATGTCCGCTCGCTATCTTCCTAAGCCCAAACTCTATAATTAGTAGCTGGCAAACGGACCGAAATGTCCCTAAACTAACAACGGACCGCAATGTCCTAAAACTTGCAGCGGACCGAAACGTCCTTAAACTAATGATAGACCACTATGTCCTAAAACTGGCTATTGACCGAGACGTCTATAAACTACTATGGACCACAGCATCCCAAGGTTGACAAAAAAAATGGTACGTCCATAAGCGAAATGGGCACGGATGAAAACCCGAAAGGGCTCCGTGAGTAAAAACAGCAGGACTTCCGGCGAGTTTTGTGAAAAAACGAAAGGGCGCAATCTCGTTAAAAGACACTTGCAAGGTCCTCTCGACCCTGTAAGGAGAAACCAACTGCGTGAGATCCTTACGACTCACAAAGGAGAAACACACTTAGGGATCCCCACGATTCCTAAGGAGAAATTACACTTGCGAGATCCTCACGACTCGGAAGGAAAACCCTCTTATGAGACCCTCACGGCTCATAAGATTCAAAAGCCTTAAGCCACAGGGATCTGAACCTGTTCTTAAGCCATCACAATCCCCAGATTGCCCTACAAGCGGTTCAATGCTGACCCTTGTATACAATCCACGGGTGCGAATAAACATTTCTCTAACAAAGTCCCACCCGCGACTAGGGATATATTTACACAGTGGACAGTCCTCGTATGTCCTCTCGACTTATAAGGAGAAAACACTCTTGTAAGATCCTTACGACTTATAAGAGAACACACACTTGGGAATCCTCACGATTCTTAAGGAGAAAACGCACTTACGAGATCCTCACGACTCGTAGGGAGGAATACCTTCATGAGACCCTTACGACTCATGAAGTTAAAAGCCTTAGTCGACAGGATCCTAACCCTGTTCGCTAAGCCACCTTTGTTCGACATCGACAGAGATAAATGATGATTCGCTCCTGGCAATATCCCAGTTGTAGCGATGCTGATGCCTAAATCGGTATCAGACCCAAGTCCCATGCTCGCGATAAAAAATCAGCAAGCCAAAAAATGCATATGAAATAGCCGAAATGATGGGGCAACTTGCAACAAAATCAGCAAGTAAAAATGTATGCATACAAAATAGCCGAAATGGTTGGGCAGCTCGCAATAAAAAGCAGCGAGTAAATAAAACAAATAGTCAAAATGATTGGGCATCGCGAAAAATAGCCGAAATGATTGGGCAATCGCGACTTTCGCGATATAAAAACTGAAATGGTAGAGTATCGCGGAAAGAAAAATATATAAAATGAAACTTTTGCCTTACAGGTGAGATCACATCGATCCATGTATACAATCCAGAGGCACAATCAAAGAGGGAACCATGCCTTCCCACCAGGCTCCATCAGAAAAGAAGCCAAATCTCGACGGTTCACAGACAGCCTAGAGATCACCAACAGAGTTCCACCTCATTCCAGCAGGATTCAGACGCGACAATCAACCTTGGAGCCATGGCAAAGTCCCTGTTCCGAATCTCGACGGTTCACAAACAACCGAGAGAGTATATCCTGGTCCCGTAGAACACGGCTAATGTCAATCCTGACCCCGTGGAAATGCCCAGAGCACATCCTGGTCTCGTGGAATACGGCTAATGTCAATCCTGACCCCGTGGGAAGCGTCCAGAGCATATCCTGGTCTCATGGAACATGGATAATGTCAATCCTGACCCCGTGGAAAGCATCCAGAGCAAATTCTGGTCCCATAGAACACGACTAACGTCAATCCTGACCCCGTGGGAAACGCCCAGAGCAAATCCTGGTCCCGTAGAACACGGCTAATGTCAATCCTGACCCCATGGGAAATGCCCAGAGCAAATCCTGGTCCCGTAGAACACGGCTAATGTCAATCCTGACCCCGTGGGAAACGCCCAGAGCAAATCCTGACTCCATGAAATGCGGATAAAGTCAACCTCTGACCCCGTGAAATGCAGATAAGGTCAACCCCTGACTCCGTGAAATGCGGATAAAGTCAACCCCTGACCCCGTGAAATGTGGATAAGGTCAACCCCTGACCCTATGAAATGCGGATAAGGTCAACCCCTGACTCCGTGAAATGCGGATAAAGTCAACCTCCTGACCCCATAAAATGTGGATAAGGTCAACCCCTGACCTCATGAAATGCGAATAAGGTCAACCCCTGACTCCGTGAAATGCGGATAAGGTCAACCCCTGACTCCGTGAAATGAGGATAAAGTCAACCCCTGACCCCGTGAAATACGGATAAGGTCAACCCCCGACTCCATGAAATGCGGATAAAGTCAACCCCTGATCCTGTGAAATGCGGATAAGGTCAACCCCTGACTCCGTGAAATGCGGATAAAGTCAACCCTCGACTTTTCCGTCAAAGCAATTCTTTGATTCGGGAATAAGTCAACTCATCAATCACTTACGGGTCCTCTCGACTTGTAAGGAGAAAATTCTCCTGTGAGATCCTTACGACTCTCAAGAGAAAATGCACTTAGGAATCCTCATGATTCCTAAGCAGAAAATACACCTATGGGATCCTCTCGACCTGTAGGGAGAAAATTCTTGATGAGATCCTCACGGCTCATAAAGTTGAAAAGTCTTAGGTGGCAGATCCTAACCCTGTCTCCCAAGCCATCGTTGCCTCGCAGAGAGGTCAAGGTAGATTTTCTACGGGCCACACTTTTCGACAAGAAAGAAAACAATCACTTACAAGTCCTCTCGACTCGTAAGCAAGAAAAACTCTCTCGTGAGATTGTTACAACACTCAAGAGAAAATACACTTAGGATTCCTCACGATTCTTAAGGAGAAATTACACTTACGAGATCCTCACGACTCGTAAGGAGAAATACCTTTATGAGACCCTCACGGCTCATAAAGTTGGAAAGCCTTAGGAGGCAGATCTTAACCTGACTCCTAAGCCATCCCTGTCCTACAAGGAGATCAAAATAGATTATCCACAAAATGCATTTACTAAAATGGACACACCACCATGAAGCAAAATATGTCTTTTATTCATGAATCAAAATGAATACAAAGTATAATTTATGAAAGAATCAAAAAATACTCTCATTCAGGAGTATGTACAAAAGAAGAATAAAAAGAAAATATATACAATTCTTCAAGCCGGCGGACGATTTAATAGATTTGCCAGTTCATCCTTTTTCTGTTGGGCCTCGGCTTCATGATTCATTATCGCTAAGAGATGGGCCTCCGCATGAGTCTGTTGGGCCTGGTACGAGGCAAGCCGACTTTCAAGCTCCTTTTAGGTAATTTTATGAGCTTCGACCATTTCACGAGTAAAAATGACGGCTTTATCAATGGCTACCACCTCCCTGATAGCTTCTTGAAGCACCCGCCAAAGTTCGTACGCCTGAGTGGTCTTGGCCGTAAGGTCAGCTTGAAGTTCCCCCAGCGCAGTTGATGCCAGCTTCCTCTCTGAAAATTTTCGGCTGAGCCTCTTCTCGCATGACAGCATATTTGCGGCACATCGTTCGATCAGCCCCCGCAAGCTCTCCTTTGCAAGCCTCCACCCGACGAAAAAACTCAACCAAGACTTGCACCAACGTTTCGCTGTGGTAAGCAGCAAGAAAGGGGAGAGAACTATTGGCTTCGGTAGCAAATTCTTCGGCTGTGATCAAACTACCAGCACGAAGGTCTTCGATCAGAGCTGACAAAGAGTGAAGGCTTAGCTTTGCCATCCGTTCCGAGGCACGTAGAGCATAGGGGCTGGGTGGCATGACGATGCGAGATTCCAGCGTGGTAAGAACTGGCAAAGCCGTTAAGATTTATAAACAATCAGCAAAACTTGCAAGCAAAGAGCAGATGGAACAACGTCGAAACTTTGCTTACCCACAGTCATGCAAGAAGGGTCCAAAATATCCCCAGGCCCGTCAAGAATCTCAACTTCGTCGTTGGCTTCCAGAACTACAGAAGGCATCAATATCGTTATACAAAATAATAATAATGCCGTGAGAAGAAGGAAAATAACACTAACCTTGCCCGGAAGATAGGACGATGCGTTGAGGGGATATTGCCTGCGGAGCGGCCATCTCTAACAGACGCTGAAAAGACTTCCTACGGGACAAGTCCGCGATGGATGCTGCCAATCCTCATAGCTCTGACAAGACAGAAATGTTCAGATAATGAAGAGATCATTAAAACAAAAGAGAAGAATACTTTCGATGCTCCTCCCGCTCTGGACTGGAGGGATAGCAGCTTCGGCGGCCTCCTCCATGCCCTAAGGCACATGGACCGGTATAATAACTTCCAATTAAGGAGCAGTGGCCATCGCTGCAGGCTCCAATGAAAGGACGGTGGCCTCGACTACCTGTCCCATAGTCTCCGGGCCGTCCCCAGAAAGATCCATTGAATCCGCGGCCAATGAAGATGCCTCTTCCGGGAGAGCAAGCACTGGGGGAATGGAAATCACCAATGGAAGCTCCGTGGCAGGAAGAACAGCTGTATCGACCCCCTCCACACTTACTAGTGTCTCATCGGGGATATTTACAGAGTCCATAGTCAAGGCGCGACTCGAACTCAGATCCTCTACCATTGCCGAAGTCTCTGCAAAGTTTTCACGAAGATAAGGATATATATATATGTATATGAGCGGTTCAAAATACTATAAAAAGATATATAAGTATACCAATGTGCAAAGGAGCTTCTAGTATGGCTTTTTCAAGCCGGCGTTCCTTCTCAAGAATTCGTGCTCGCCGGGGTGCGAGGGTAGACTCGTGGCCACCAGTCCACAATGACAGCACATCTTCGGCATCTACCGAGATAGGCTGCTTAAGGGCTATCTCGCCTCCCTCTTCCAAACGACCTATAAATATCCGCCATATCGATGGAGGATCTTCGTAGAAGATGACGGCAGGATAAGGCCTCTTCGGGATCCTTACATTTTCAGTCTCATTCTGGGAGCGTCTTATAGCCTCAACCAATTGTGCGGCTTTCTCGGCTGATGAACCTGGAAAAAGAAGATCACCATCTGGCTCTTGCATAGCTAGTGGTTCATCTTGAAAGATAGGCTCGGATTCCACTAAAAAGTCGAGCAGATTGGTGACCGTCTTCCTTCGCCTCTTTGACCCAGAACTAACACCAGAAGACGATCGCTTCTTTCCCCTCGGTGCTTTGCTGCGGTGTTGACCCACTTCGCCTTCAGTATCCTCTCTCGGCGGTGCTACTGATGAGGATACTGCCATCGCTGACGCTGTAGCCGATGAAACTGCTACCGGCGCCTTATCAGAAGCCCTTGCCTGAGCTCTAGTGCGCATTGGCATACTAACTGTCGGAGTCAGGTCCACATCCGCCGCCTCAGGAATGAGTACGGTACCAGTATCCCTCAAGGGAGGGCGAACCATTGTCCGCGGTCACGGTGGGACTCCCGTAGCCTGGAGCGGGGCAGGAGCTCTAAGCCCAAAAAGTATCCTCCTATCCTCAGCAATGATTAGACTAGCCTGGTGGCGATACCAACCCGTGAAAGCCCCCACGCACCTCGGAATGTAGTCGGCCTCGGGGATCATGAAATGAGAACCGGTGTTCAGCCTCATGAAATGGTGGGTAGCGTCGCGAACAGTTTCCAAAGAATGGCTGGGCTCCACTGTGAACGCCTCAAAGGGGACACCCTGGTTATATCTCAGTTGCCGGGAAAAGCGGTGTGGATTATACCGCATGAAAAGAGCCGCATTGTTTCGAAGGAACACCAGATAACCGGGTCTGATCGAGTACAAGTGCATGGCTTCCTTGGGCTTCAAGGAGGGTGCTCCCTCTTTCGACAAGTTAAACAACTGTTGAACCGGTCCCGAAGGAGCAGAGAGGATTCAATCACTAAATACCATTCCGCCTTTGTTGGCATATAGATTGAGCAGCACACGAAGAGCCCCAAATTGAGTCGGGTCAGGAGCAGAAGCGTCCACCAACCTCATGAGCCGCGGAAAGGTATAAGCATCATAAAAGCTGGGTCTCTGGTGCCCAGCAAATACCCCAAGCACGTGCATCTCAATCCATGACGTAAAGTAATGAAGAGAGAAACTCACTAGGTTCACGCCTGGGGTTGAGGTATTGGCTGCAGTACTTAGCCCATGGTACAGATGCGACAGCCCTGCAATGCCCACAGGTAGTCGCGTCCCTTCGGCAATGCGATGAGCAGGGTAAATGACCGAGCCTCTCATGAATCGACGGTGCATTGGAACGACAAACCAACTGAGCCAAACACTGATAAAGCCGATGAAAAAAGTTTCTTTATCTATGCCAGGAGCTGCGATCGACTCAAAAGGTACAGCTGACAAGACTGGAATGTAGAACTGGGGCAAATCCTCTTCTCTAGCCGGTAGCCTATTTAAACCAAACCCGAAGGGGTCGTTGATATTCGCGAACTTCGGAGCTGCCTTTGATAGAAAGTTTCCACGAAGGAAGCAGGCGATAAAGCTTTTAAAAGAACGCCCTGTTTTTCTGACTCCGTGAACAGCTTCTCAAAAATCCCCAGAGTTTTGATTAGACTCGGGTACTTGTGGCGGACGACATTTTCAGTCGACAAGCCGTCAAGCGTAGCGGGCATAGTCTCGAAGACATACTTGTCAGAGGGTGACAATTCTTCATAAGGCGTTCCCCTGATCGGTAAACCCGAGATCTCGCGAAACTCTTCCAAAGAAATTGAAACTTCGCGGTTCCCTAACAAGAAAGTGTTGGTAGGAAAATTCAATTGATTAAGGAAAGCTTTAACCCACCATACGTGAGGAGACTGATAATGGAAGAGAAACGCGTACACCGCCTGGTAAAGCTCGACCTTTTGCAGTCGCGCACGATGGGCGGACAAGATGTAACGAGCCCAGAGAAGATAGCCCGTAGGATGGCGAGGGGTAAACCCTATCTTGTAGACTTGTCCCCAGGACTGGGCTTCACCTTGGCAGATACGACGCCCTAAGATGTCTATGGCCAGCACAGGCTAGTTTGGTATCATAGTTGTTGACGGCTCAAGCCGGCCTATAGGAGTCCAATCCGCCACCTCTACAGCAAAAGCAGTCCGCGGACGGTCCATCGGCAGGAATAGGTGGATAGGTTCTGTTGGCACCTCGCAAAGAAAGTTTCGGCGACCGTGGATGATATGACCGTACCAGGTCCCCCACAAAAGTAAGTTGGTGCAATCCGGATCATAGGCCCTGATCATTGCCATCACTTCTTCATCCGACGGTGATTGAGGAAAAGCTGCCTCCGAGCGAGTAAAGGGAAAGTATGGAAGAGAAGCCATTGCGCCTGAAATAAAGGAAGGGGAAACTGTTAGTGAAGCCCACACGTGTATATATATTTATAAATATATATATAAAAGGACAGTGGAAAAAAACGACAAACAACTTATTTTATGGGACCATTGGTTACAAAACACATGGGCCCTACAAAATCAATATGGGCTCACTAATAATGAGGCTGAGCAATCATCATGAGAAGAAAAGAAAGATTCTCAATAAATTCAAATGACTCTACACATTCCCCCAAAGAGAAAACCCATTACAGGAATTATGTGCAAATCGAGAAGGATCTCTGCAAGAACAACTCAGGATGAAAAATCCTAAGAAATCTTCTTTTAAGAACTAAGTTCTTTAGAGGAATTAAATTACTTTTCAACAGAGTAATTAAATTCCCAGAAAAATTTTCAGAGCTAAGCTCTTTGAAATGGAATTAAATTCCAGAGGGAAGACAAGTATCATCATCAGTCCCCTAAGATCAGAGAAACCCTAGCGAAAGGGGTTTATTATTTAAAGATTGGACATTTTTAAAGAACTTGGAAAGATGGGCTTTTGTTAAAGGGAAAAACCCTTGGCGTGGATTTAAAATCCAAAGAAAATTTCTACAAGAACTTCCTCAGCCGTTCAAGATCCTTACCTGAAAAAGGAAATCTTTTGTTGACAGAGTTAAACTCTGAAAATTTTTGGAACAGAGAACTGAGCTCTGAGAAAGAGAATTAAATTCTCAAGACAAGAACAAGAAAGGAAGAAGATGAAAGAGTGGAGGCGCTTCTGAAGAGACCCCTGCATTTATAGGATGTGATGGGAAACGGTTCATCTACCCCCTTCCCTAGGCAGAACCAAAGGCCATAAAAGTTACAACGTTGCACTCACGTGCAAACACGTGAGAACAACGCTGTAGGGGCATTTGCTCTCTCATAAAATACAAGGAAAACCCCCAATGGGGCATCACGTGCACACACATGATCGGGGGTCACGTGCTGACACATGATGGCTTCCTGAGGGCTCTAAAATGATAAGAATTGAATTCTAATCAAATGGGGTCACGTGCCCACACGTGATGGGCCTTTAATCCCACTGAAAAGAATTAAAAGTATAATAAAACAATAGGGAAAACCCCCAATGGGGCATCACGTGCCCACACGTGACCAAGGGTCACGTGCTGACATGTGATAATTCCTGAGTCCTTTAAAACAACATAATTAAATTCTAGTTAAATACTTAATCAGGGGGTCACGTTCCAACACGTGATGGGTTCCTAAAGATCTCTGAATTAATAGAATTAAATTCTAATTAAATGGTCAACCAGTGGGTCACGTGCTAACACGTGATAGGCTCTCAAACCTTCTAAATTAATAGAATTAAATTCTAATTAAGAGAAATCAAAAACCCTAATATTTTCTTAGATTTTTCCAAACAAAAAGATTGCGCTCTGTAAAGTGGAGCACCGTTGGATTAAAAATCCAATGGTGATTAAAAATCACCAATTTATAGAAAGATTCTGTACAAGGAGATATTTCCCTGAAATTTGCCAAGAATAACAGACAAAATATCTTTTGGATTAAAAATCCATTGGTGAATAAAATTCACTGAGTGATCTAAAAGATCATGTTGGTTACAAAATCAATTAAAATCTTTCAATGAAAGATTGATTAAACAAACTGATTCTTTTCTTTCTCCTATAAATAGGAGCCATAAAAAAGGGAAGGGAGATACAACAACAGAGAGAAAAAAGAAGAGAATTTAATTCTCCAGAGAGAAAAGAAGGTCTCTTGAGATAAGAAAGAAATCCTAGGTGAGAGATCATCCTATAAGCTCCCATAAAAGAGAAAGAGAATTTAATTCTCAAACTAAGAGTTTAACACTTTTGAATAAGAACTTAGTTCTTCATTTGGTTGAAGATTTGCAGAAGCAGATCTCCCCATTAGTTGAGAATTTAACTCTCATCGGGGGGATTCTGCCATGCAAATCTAAAGCCTAAGGGAGGAGCTAAGTTCAGAGAATTTTATTCTCCCTACAAAAGCACAGAGGAATTTAATTCCTCCAACAAAGATAGAGTTTAACTCTTAATATAAGAATTTAGTTCTTCTTCATGGTTGAAGATCTGCAAAAGAAGATCTCCCTATAGGTTCAGAATTTAATTCTCATCGGTCTGCCATGCAAATCCAAAACTTAGAGGGAGAATTGGGTTTAAAGAATTTAATTCTTCCAAATACATAGGAATTTAATTCCTCTAAACAAAATTAGGATTTAACCCTATAAAAGAATTTAATTCTTAAATAAGGGACTTAAAACTCTCCATGCATGTAAAAAGATCAAGTACCCAACCTGATCATGTGGCAACACGTGACCCTTGACAAATACCTCTTTAAAAAAGAGAAGATGGAAAGAACTGAAGGATTAAAATCCAATGCATGGGCGCCCTCAAGTGTCGGCACGTGACCCCTAGCAAATCCTTTTAATATCCAGTGCATGGGTACCCATCACGTGCCCACACGTGATGGCCGTGAAGACTAAAGTGTTTAACACTTACCTGCATATCCTGAGAATAAAATAAAGGAAGTTTTGGCCCAACACCGTTTTGTGCGCTGCATCCTTAGTGTTTAACTATATTTTAAGTGCATCACGTGGGAGCACGTGATGGCCGAGTGTACTTTATTGTTTAACGCTATATCCAAGCCAATCTTAGCTTGAACTAGCCAAGTTTTTCAGAGGCAGTTCCCCTTTTTGACTGAACTTCAAACACACTTTTGTCCTCCAAAATTGGTCATCTCTTATGACATTCAAAATAGAACCCAGAGCCTTTCAGACAACTTTGGTTCAAGGGAACATCTCTCCACACCTCTGATGCATGTCGTTGTAATTCTTCAACGTCTTCAGAGAGGTGGTGGGTCCTAATGGCCAATAACTATCTGGTGCATTTTCAAATCCATGTTTATATCTGAACTTGGACCGCAATGTCCCTAAACTAAACAACAGAGTCCAAATGCTCTTTTGTTGAATCTAAATGATCCTGTTCAGTAGATTTTAGTCTAAAATTAGATTAACGTATCCTTAACAAACATTTAAGTTGATCCTAATCTCAAATGAGATTAATGATCCTTAAATCCATCCAACTACAGATCTTCTAACCAGCATTGGTTTAAGGGTACATATCTTCACTCCTCTGATATTTATTGTTGTAATCTTTCAACGTCTTCAGAGAGGTGACGGGTCCCGACAACCAGACATTCTATGGACTGTGGGGTCCTTAAACTCATGGACTATGATGTCCTTAACCTTGGACTGTGGGGTCCTTAAGCCCATGGACTATGATGTCCTTAACCTTGGACTGTGGGGTCCTTAAGCCCATGGACTATAATGTCCTTAACCTTAGACTGTGGGGTCCTTAAGCCCATGGACTATGATGTCCTTAATCTTGGACCGTAATGTCCTTAAACTAATTATGGACCGTAATGTCCTTAAACTAAAAATGGACCGCAATGTCCCTAAACTAAACAATAGAGCCCAAATGCTCTTTTGTTGGATCTAAACGATCCTGTTAAATTAATCTTAGTCTAAAAATTAGACTAACGTATCCTTAACAAAGCGTTAAGTTGATCTTGGTCTGAATTTAGTCTAACGTATCCTTAACAAGACTACCGTATCCTTAACAAACGTTTAAGTTGATCTTAGTCTTAAATGAGACTAACGCATCCTTAAACCCAACCCCAAACCCAAATCTAAAAAAATATGGATTTGGACTAATCCACGCCCTACGGGCGACAACATAAATTAGTCTCCGTATACAATCCACGGGCAACCAAAAATAAAACAAACACACACGACATGAAGTGACCATGTGAAGAAGGAGAAAGTGGTTACCGCGATGCGGTAGCGTAATTAACTGCAGGGGCTTGCGCCTGCAGGGAAGAGTGTCTCCACAATTAAAAAACCCTCACAATGAGGGGGAATCTGACGAAATCTGCTATATTGGCCGCATCCGTCTAAACCACCGATATACGGTGCCATAAATCAACTTGGCTTTCGGAGAGGTGGACGGATAAAACCAAATAGTATCTGCCCCCAAATTCAGGCAAGACGAACCTACGCAGTCGCGTTTTTGTGTTCGGAGGAGAACAACCGTTGTTTAGATTGTCTACCTTAAATAGGCAAGCACCCATATCTCCGGCTCTCTGAGGCTCAAGAGACTGGTTCCACTTAAACCTATGTTTACTAGGGTTCTTATTATAATTTAGTATAACTTGAGGGGTTTTTATGTAAAATAGTTTTGTTATACTTCTAAAATATACCTTAAGTATTTAATTATCGTCTTTAGAGTTTCATGGATATTTCTTTTATTCAATGTGAAATTTCTAGTGAATATGACCTAGTTTTTAAAATATAAGGTATTTATTTGAAATATTGGATATATTGGTATTTTCTTGTAAATGGAATGTTTTTCTTGAATTTTGGAAATGTGGAATATTATAAATATTAAAAATAGATATTTTGATATTAATTACATATATATATATTTATTTATTAAAAATATAAGTTTTATTTATAATAGAAATCACATTTTCTAAATAAAAATGTTTTAAAAATCTTTCGAGATCGTATGCTCCTTACGGAGGTCTGCATCTAACTCTAGTAAGACCGAGGATGTGCGATAATCCACACCATCCCGAACGAGTACCCCAAAATGGGTTGTAGAGGCGCAATTGCAAAGATTTGTTAACTACACTTCTTATAGAAAAATGTTTTTATAAGTTGAAGGTAGTTATATGTAAATTCGTATTTTCCCAAGTCTATGTTCCCAAATTCCATCGTGCTATGTTATATTTATGTGTTGTGAGGAGGTAGGTCATTACCTCATGAACTATCTATAGGTTTAAAAAGGAATTATGATGGTTTATGTCGAAACTAAAATACATGGTATTTTTATGAAAAAGTATAATAAAAGATACAAAAATGATTAGTTTGATATGCAACTTATTTTATTAAGTTTGTTAATGTTTATTAATCAACATATAAGAATATGGTTTTATTTCGTTAAAGAAAAGTATAGTTTTTAAAGAAAACCGAATCGGAAATCGGACTAACTCCGCTTCCGTCGGGTTTTAGTTTTGCATGATTTTAGAATAGAGAAGAGAAGAAGAAGTAGGGAATTACTGGATGATTGGCTAGAGGGGAGAAAAAGGAAGAGGTGAGAGTTGCCGGTGCGTCGTTTCGTCATCGGAAACTCCTTGAGTTGTCGCCGGAAGATCGTCGGAGCTTCGCCCCTTGCTAACTCCACTTGTACACAAAAGGATCTTGGAATTTTCTTGAGAGTTTTGGCAGGGATTTGTGAGTGAGGAGGGGTTATTTGAGGGGTGGTATTTATAGGAAAAACTAGGGTTTAGGGTAGTGAAAGGGTGCATTAAAATTTGTAATAAAAATTGATTAAATGTGCGTTTTATTGTGCTCTGTAAATGTGCAGGAAAAACAAGTAATACTGGAGTTATGGGGGGAGTCCAAGAATCGCCAGGGTTAAAGAAAATTGGGGTTTGGTCCGAGTTGAACCGGCGGCGCCGGCCCGAGTCATGAGGTAGGGGCTCGTATTGGTGACACGCGTCCACGACGCTTCAACTAGCATATTGCACCTATTAGATTATTCTGTAACTTACCCTATTGCGTGTAGTGCACGTGCAACTCTTGGGCTTCTAAAATATTAAAAGAAAATTAAATAAAAAGAATATGTGGCTGATGGGATTTGAACTCTGGTGCTTTGGTTCTGCAGTGTATGGTCTTACCAGTGAGCTACAAGCTCCTTCTTGCTGTTCAAAATTGAATCAAATACTTATAGTACTCACAGAAATTGTAAATACCCCAAGTGTACATTAACTTTTAAACAATTTTATATACATAAAAATTGGAGTTTTTACACCGACTAAGGTAGACAACCGAGGTGTCATCCGCGGTCTCAGAGCCCGCTAGGAAGGAAGGCAGGGCGGCTGGGTCGAAGAACTGCCACGAGTGCAATGGGCATTGCGAATATCGAAGAAAACACCCACGGGAGAAACCCATTCAGCCTCTGCTACGGCATCAAGGCGATGGTCCCCGCAGAAACCGGACTGCCCATTTATAGGGTTGAACACTTCGACAATGAAGCTAACACCTCGGCACTCCGAAGCAACTTGGACGTCCTGCTGGAAAAGAGGGATCGAGCGCAAATCAGGGCAGCCGTCTATCAGCAGCAAACCACCCGCTACTACATTGCCCGAATTAAACATCGAGTCTTCAAGACGGGAGATCTGGTCTTACGAAGAAACGAGTTCGTGGACCAAGGGAGATTACATAAGTTCTCCCCGAAGTGGGATGGACCATTCCTCGTAACAGAGGCTTTTCCCGGTGGAGCGTACCGCCTGCAGGACGCTGGGGGCGTAATTTTCTTCGACCTTATAACCCCGAGAAACTTAAGTTGTATAAATAAATATGTACCCATCTTTTGAAATAATGTAATTCCTATAGGCATTTAATTAAGTCTCCTAAGCTAGGTTCTCTCGCAGAAGAGACCTCTTTTGTTCCTTTTCTCGGTTCCGAGACTCCTAAGTTCTTTTTTATTTTATTAAGAGACAATGCACCTCAACAAAAGAGACATTTATTTATTAAGAGGTATTATAGGCTCCCCAGCTTTACAACAATTACAACAAAGGAGGGCGGAGATTAAGAAAACATTGTCCATGATACACCGAAGAAAGCTCCTCCAGCTGAGCCCAAGCAGTCTCGACCCGCTCCTTCCAATGGTACTCTCGGACCCTAGAAACTACGGAATCCCTGGGATCCCCGTCCGCCGAGCAAGATGCGACGACCAACTTTTACTGGAAACTCTCAAGAAGGAGGTCCACCGAGCGATCCCGCCTACTCTTTGAGATCATACCAATCCCGTAGACAGTGTGCATTTTGTCAAATGCCTCGTCCATTAACTGCGTAGACGGCGTGTTGTACAGACCTGGGGAAGTCCTCCATATCGCATAAATTAGCACCTGAAGGAGAGGATATATCCGGGGAAGTAGGCGTCCACAATGGACCTCTAGACGGCCTATCACCGCCTCAGACGTCTTCTCAGAACGATCAAGGTTATAAAAGTATACATCATCATGAGAAACGATCTTCCTGATGGTATACACGCGGCCGTTCATTTTCAGAGGATGCAAGACTAGAAAGAAACCAACATGCCTTCGGTATTTATAGCCTTAACAAGAATTTTCCAATGGCCGAGATTTACTCGCACGAATGACGCGAATCACGGAATATCACACTTTCCCGATAGGGAACGACCACGTGTCACCCATGACGGTCACCCTTCCCCTGCTTTACGGGTTAAGGGAGGTTGAATGACGCCCCAAGAAGATACTAGAGAGTTAACAAAGCCCTCATCACGAGGCCGCCGTGCAGATTCCTGCTCGACCCATCCACAGCAGGTAGATTCCTTCCTAACAAACGCTGTGGATTTAAAGCCCTCATAACGAGGCCGCCGAGAAAATTCCTGCTCGGCCCATTCGCAGCGGGTAACTTCCTGCCCAACAAACGCTGTGGATCTAAAGCCTTCATCATGAGCCCGCCGTGCAGCTTTCTGCTCGGCCCATCCATAGCGGGTAGATTCCTACCCAACAAACGCTGTGATCTGAAGCCCTCATCACGAGGCCGTCGAGCAAATTCCTGCTTGGCCCATTCGCAGTGGGTACTTCCTGCCCAACAAACGCTGTGGATCTAAAGCCCTCATCATGAGGCCGCCGTACAGCTTCCTGCTCGGCCCATCCGCAGTGGGTAGATTCCTGTCCAACAAACGCTATGGATCTAAAGCCCTCATCACGAGGCCGCCGTGCAGCTTCCTGCTCGGCCCATCTGTAGCGGGTAGATTCCTGCCCAACAAATGCTGTAGATCTAAAGCCTTCATTACGGGGCCACCGAGCAGCTTCCTGCTCAGCCCATCCGCAGCGGGTAGCTTCCTGCCCAACAAACGCTGTGGATCAAAAACCCTCATCACGAGGTGGTTGGGTATCTTCCTGCTCGGCTTATCTATAAGGGGTATCTTCCTGCCTAAACAAACACCGTGGATCCAAAGCTCTCACCACGAGACGACCGAGTAGAATTGAGTGGCGCCGACCTTCCTACACTTGGCTATCGATCGATTCATACTCGATGCGTGATCGCAACCTCGACTCCGGGGAAAGGGAGAACACCGACCTTACATTAGCAAGATAAAGAGACTTACGAGCTAAAAATACTTGCAGAATAAAGATTCGAATAATGAAAAGTATAGGAGCTAAAGTACTTACAGATTGATCAGATATCTGACAACGACCTTCCTACACTTGGCTATCAATCGATTCATACTCGATACGCGATCGCCACCTCGACTCCCGGGAAAGGGAGAACTCCGACCTTACGTTAGCAAGATAAAAAGACTTACGAGTTAAAATTACTTCCAGAATAAAGATTCGAATAATGAAAAGTATACGAGCTAAAATACTTGCAGATTGATCAGATAACTGAGTGAAGAAAAAGTACACTTTATTCATGATCAAAATTATGTACAAAGGTATTGTGGGCTCCTCAACCTTACAAAAATGCCCGGATGCTTACAAAAATCTAAAACAAAAATAGATACAAGAAAATCGCGGGGGGGGGAGGGGGGAGGGGGGATAGCTCAGACCGCCCGCTCGGCCGGGATCTCTCCCTGCTCGACGCCACCATCAAGAGCTAAAACAGCGACCTCAGGCTCGGCGCTTCCGCCAACAGCCTCCCCTCCGGTAGCCAGCTCGGCACCTCCCCCTGCGGATCTTCCTCGGCGAGAGGGAACTTAGCACGGAGCTCGCCGTCGACAAACTCCGGCATAGACTCCTTGACGTCGTCGAGGGCCTTGTGCCACCCGACGGCCGCGGATTCGGAGAGATCAAGGTAAAACTGATTAGACACCTTGTAATTCTCCACAGCCTTTGCCACCCGGCTCTCGGCAAGTTTCGCCTCGTCCAAAGCCTCCCGAGTATCCTTCCTGAATGCGTCCTTCGACCTTTTCATGGAGTTGTAAAGGCCGTTCGTCTCCTCCATCATGGCTTGAATTTCCCGGTTGGATTCGGTTAGAAGACGATGGGACTCCTTCACCTTGGAGTTCGTTAGCCCCTCGGCGACCAATCTCGAGTCAAAAATGGTCGTCTTCTCCTCCGCGAGGAGGATTCGCCCACCTTCTTCATTGCCGGGGCTATCTCCTCGGACTCCATGTGGACAAGGAGAGCACAGTGCTGGAGGACCTGAAGAAAACAACAAACATGTTAGAAAACTGAAACCGAGGAAATAAAATTTGAGTGATTCCTTAAGAAAGAAACTATCGACCTGAACCACCTCCTGGGCAATCGCGGCCAATTGGGTCTTCATGTTGCCCCGAGAAATCTTGGCCCCGCCGTCTTCTCCATGTCCGCTAGCTAGCTGTCAGTCACGGATAGCCTCGAGGCCACCTTAATGAAAAAGTCTCCCTCCTGCACGTGGATCCCGGTAGGGGGCGGCCGAAAGACCACCCGCTTATGTCTCTTGAGGGGGATTTCCTTGGCGGCGGGAGATTCCTCCTCCCTCACCTGGGGCGCCGGGTCTCGTACATGCTTCTGACCCCCCACGGCGCTCCTCCGGGACTGAGGGTGCTGCGGAAGGCCTGGCCGGAGGAGTTTGCCTTGGGGCCGCGCTTGAACCCGGTCGGGACGAGCTGGCGCCGCCGGCCTTTTTTCCTTGGGCCTTCGCGGCCGGGGCAGCCATGATTTTTGATCAGTCCATGGGCTCTGCAAAAAAAAAACACATAGGAGAAAAAGGTCAGCGACATTGAAAAGGCAAAAGAAACTTAAGCAAAGTCTAAACAGATCGTCAAAAATCCCAACTTACCCAGGAAACGCGCAGGACTGAGCCTAGCCCAGCTCAGTACCTGCTCGGAAAGCAAGGCGTTGGCTTGCTAGATTGGTTCTCACTGGGACACCACCCTCGCCTTGGGGGAGGTCGATTGCTTTGACCTCGGGCAGTCGGCCCTGTGCCACTGTGTGGGCACAGGCCAATCCTCGCCCTCCGGTGGCTCGACGAATTCGTACTTCTCCTTCCATTCATGGATGGAATAAGGGACAACCACTACCCCCGACCCGGCCGTCTGTCCCTTACGTTTTTTAAACGAAAAACACACCCAGCTTGGCTCCTCCTTACTGGTACCGGGGTGATTTTTATTGCAAAGAAAAGACAAAAGGAGGGTCAAACTAAAGGGGATCTGATCAAGTTTTA
The DNA here is from genome assembly GCA_030015575.1 of Agapanthus africanus. NCBI lineage: Eukaryota > Viridiplantae > Streptophyta > Magnoliopsida > Asparagales > Amaryllidaceae > Agapanthus > Agapanthus africanus. The sequence continues at coordinate 196,575,791 of CM057342.1, forward strand.
ACCGGACCAGAAACCCGAGGAGGATACTCCACGAGTTCGGTGCTAGCTGGCCCGGGGCGAGATGGAAGCAATGAAGCACCGCACAAATCTTTGGTGAGAAGGGCAGACGCATTCCTGCCCGGAATGCTTCCAGATACATGGCAACCTCCTTGCCCCGCATCTGGTCTGCTCGTTCACCCTCTCTATCCAGAGAGAGTGAATAATTGGAGGGAATGTGGAATCGAGTTCGGATGTCGGAAAGCTCGACCATGCGATTCAAGACAGAGGGCACATCGTGGGTATTCCCAATGCGCACCTTGGGAGCCTTTGTCGCCGCCCGACGTCGTGTGACTCAGGCAGCCCTGACTCTAAGGGTCAAGCCCGACACAGAAGACGCTGTAGAAGATGAACCCTCTCAGCTATCTGAAGCCGAAGAAGAAGAAGACCCACAGGGCTTGGCCCCAACAACTGGGGCCTCATCGTCCGACTCTACCCATACTACATCTATAAACACCTCGGAGGAAGAAATCTCACCTGATTCAAAGAAAAGGACTCGCCGGGGAAAAATTAATGGAAGATCAGATCTACGTGGAGGAGCTCCGAGCAATCTTCAAGCAGCGGAAGGGAATTAAGGCAAAGTGTTGGCCCTAGGATGGTCCCCTCCTATTTATAAACCCCAAAGAGAACATCCTACGGCCCGGATCGATTCCCGCCAAAATAAAACGTCGCGCCTTGCGGCAGTCGAAGCTCCACGTGGCGGTCGACCATTGGGGATGTCTCTTCGATTGCAGGAGTCAAAGACAGCCTATCTTGCCCGCCAACCGACGTCCGACACGTGGCCCGTACCCCAACCGACGATCGACTGAAACAGCGCCCTCTCTTTAAAGCGCCATCATTTCACTGATCCGCTGACGCCATCGGGGATACGCGCGAAAATTTAGGCGCACGATGAGATGACACGTGGGCCCAAAGATCGAAATGAAGTAACCACCAAACGCCATGTCGTTCCCAGGCAATCCACACTATGATTCTCGGCACCAAACTGAGCAGAAGAAAAACCAAGTAGGCCACTCTCGACCCGACCCATGAATAGATCGGAATGAGAGTGGGGGGCTAATGACGATGCTCACAAGTGGTATCTCCTCAGATTACGACACGTGGCTGATGACGCGTCCCGAAGGCTAAGGAGGTGGAATAAATGAGATGTATTAGGGGCGTTCCTCGGGACTTTGTCTCTGAGGACGCATCCGACCTTTCGGAGACCTCCCAAGTACTTTCCACATTCACCTAGCAAACAACCAACAGTTCGCCTCCGAGCTGTCCGGCGAGCTTCCTCGGTCTCCCTGCTCGTCTCCGAGCCATCTGACAGGCTGAGCTTCCTCGGTCTTCCTGCTCGTCTCCGAGCCATCTTACAGGCCGAGCTTCCTCACTCTCCTTGCTCGTCTCCGAGCTATCTGACAGGCCGAGATTCCTTGGCCTCCCTGCTCGTCTCCGAGCCTCCTGACAGGCCGAGCTTCTTCGGCTCCCCTGATCAATCGAGAGTGCGGAACCAAAGTGCCCCCGCAACGGCTCCGCGTATCTCTCCACGGCGAGATATCCGCCTCCTCACGTTCCGAGTCCTACGCTAGCGCGCCCACCCATTAATGGGCGTATCCCGCCATTAATGCAAGGATAACATAGGAGCGTAACTGACGGTAATGATTTCACGCCTGCTCGCTCCACGCGACCACTATATGAACCCCTCTATCAGACGACTCAGGTAACTCGAACTGAACCCAATAGGTCATTATGCTGCTTTTATTCTCAGACACTAACTTGATCGTCGGAGGGTCCTACGGTAGTCTCCCCACACCGGAACTTCCCTTACAGGTAGCTCGGCCTCAGCAATTTCCAACAACCCATTGAGATCCACACGCTCAACAACTCTCAAAACAAATCTCAACCGCTAAAAACCGCTCGCTATCAGATCGACGGATGACAACATCTGAGGGAGATCACAATGTCCATCACGGGGAGACAAGTCATCTATCATTCGTCACAATACATTTAGGTATTGTAACTTTATATACATTTAGAAAGAATGAGCAATTTGGGATTTTTTCAAGAAAAAGAAAAGAACCAATGATTTGGGATTTTGGATGTGTATAGATATATGCTCGGAGTGCATTCTAACCAAATAATTGAATGGGACAAAAATTGAACAAGGCTCGTAAACCGAAATATTCTCGATGTATAATTAGAATAATACTAAATTGTATAAAATACTTGAAATGGCCATAGTGCAATGCAGGCTTACAAATTTCAAAGTCAAGAAAAATCATATTAGTCTAAAACTTTATTGTTATACAGTTTGCAAATTATAATATCTCATATTTAAAGATTTCATATGTAAAGTATACGAAATATTTACTTGCAAATACTTTGTCATTTTTCTGCATCTTTTCAAAATTTTCTTTGTCATAGCATATAAAATCAAAGAAATTTTAAAAATATCAAAAATTTCATTTTATTTTGGTTTTTTTATTATTTTGTATGTTATAGCACATAAAAATCACGAAACATACAAAACAACTAAATTTTTTTTTGTTCTCTTCAAATTTTCAACATTTTGCATGCTATATTACATGAATATAGCACATTTTAAAATTTTCAAAATTTCTGATTTTTCGGTTTTCCGATAATTTTCTTGCTATATATATAGCACATAAAAATAAAAAAAATTCAAAATAAAAATATTTTTGTTTTCTTTCCATTTTCAATATTTTCTTAAAATAGTACGTGAAAATCGCAAAATTTACAAAAATCTAAATATTTATTTATTTTCTTTTTTCAATATTATGCATATATAGCACATGAAAATCATGAAATTTTCAAAATTCTAAATTTTTTCTATTTTCTTTGGTTTTTTATATTTTACATGCTACAATAATCGCGAATCTACAAAAAATCCCAATTTTTTTTTCAAATTTATAATATTTTGCACTCTACCTCACTCTACCTCACGAAAATTGTGAAATTTTTAAAAAATCTTTTAAAAAAATTAGTTTTCGACGATTTTTCAATATTTTGCATGATACAGCATACGAAAATCGTGAAATTTTCAAAAATCACATAATTTTCTGTAGTTTTTGGTTTTCAATATTTTTTTTATTATAATACACAAAAATCGTAATATCTTCAATAATCCTAAAAATTTGTATTTATTTCAAATTTTCAATATTTTGCATGTTATATCATATGAAAATCATGAATCTTTTAAAAATTCAAAAATTTTCTGTCGGATTCAAATTGTCAATATGTCTAGCAAACACAGAAATTGCGAAAATTTCAAATATCTCAATATTTTATGTTTTATTCGGTTTTTCAACGTTTTGCTTGATAACAAAGATCGCGAAATCTTTTAAAATATAAAAATTTCCTGTTTTCTGCCATATTTCAATATTTTTCTTCTTATTTAACACACGAAAAATCACTAAAATTTAGTAAATCGGAATCTTTTTTTCAGTTTTATAATTTTTTGTATTCTTTATGGCATATGAAATAGTGAAATTTTTAAAATCTCAAAATTTCCTGTTTTTTTCAGTTTTTTAAATTATTTTTCTTGCTAAAATATGAAAATTGCAATATTTTCAAAAATCGCAAACTTTGGTTTTTCAACATTTTGCAAAATTTTTCCTTTAGTTTCATTTTTCATTTTTATCAACAGCATATGAAAATCGTAAAATTTCCAGAAACCTAAAAAAATTCTTTTTACTTTTTGAATGCTATATGAGACATGAAAATCTATAAATTTCAAAAATCTGAAATAGCAAATAGACAAAAAAGCTATGTGAAATAGAAAGGGAAGGTCGTTAATTGCTACTAAAAACCTAACATAATAAAATAATACAGTCCGAGTGAATAAGACTCCGGTGACGGAATCTCTGACAAAACACGAAAGTCATAAAATTTAAAATATTCCAAAATGTATTCTTCAAATTTCCAATATTATGCACGCTCTAACATACGAAAATTAAGAAATTTTTAAAAACTTTTTTTTTAGTTTTTCATTATTTTGCTTGTTATAATATACGAAAATCCTAAAATGCTCAAAAATTTCAAGAATTTTTTATTTTCATCCGTTATCAATATTTTCTGTTTGCTCACATGAAAGCTAGGAAATTTTAAAAAGTCTCAACATTTTTTATTTTCTTCCGATTTTCTATATTTTACATATTGTAGCACAAGAAAATTAAAAAAAATCAAAAATCTCAAAATATTCTATTTTCTCTCATTTTTTTAAATATTAAAGCATATGAAAATCGCAAAATTTTTAAAAATTTTGATCTCCTTCTCCTTCAAAATTTTAATAATTTACATGCACATGACAATAATGATTTTTTCAAAAATGTCAAAATTTTCTATATTCTTTAGGGTTTTAATATTTTTTTTATAATACCAAACGAAAAATCACAAAATTTTTTAATTATAAAAAAAATACTTTCTTTTTGATTTTTCAATATTTTGATGCCCATAGTACACCAAAATTATGAAACTTTTCAATAATTTTGCAAGTAAAGCCTAATTAATGAGAGGAAAATTAAAAATAGATTTTAAAAAAGGGGTAAAATTTCACCATATAAACTTAACTGTACAGGATAAAAGAGTGATATATATTCAATAGGGAGCTAATAAAAAATATCCATGACCTAAATATAGTAATAGAATTAAATAACGGCTACATAACAATTTCTCAATAAAGTCCAAACTAGATAAAAGAATATTTCAAAAACACTCTCATATAGCTATATTATATTATATAGATATGTACGAACATATACATAATTATATAAAGAGAAAACATAATTTCAATCACCATAGAAAAGTACTCCTACGATAATAATAGTCACTTTTTAATTTGATGATTAATACCATACATGTTGAATTATCTTCAGTGCTTATGACATATTTATATCTATTTCATGTAATATCTATCACATATTCATATCAATTAAGTTGTGTTTGTTGTTCAACATTGAACCCACTTGCCTAGCTCATGAAAACCAAACCGAAATAAGTTATCGTCAAAAAAAAAAGACTTAAGCCATTCTTTAAACCAGACAAAAATAACATTCTGTGAAACAATATAGTAAGAGAAAATTGCTGCCCTTGTTAATTACCCAAAAGTTTAAGCTCCTAGCCAGTGGGCCATCAATAATTTATATTGATCCAACTTCATCTTTTACTTCGAAGACAAATATATGATGGATAACATTTTTTTATATATATTTGATGTTGCATGGATTTGGCACAAGATACAATAGACTAACAACAACTATTTTGCAACAATCAAACATCATCAAAATTCTAAAATTATGAAGAGACATAAAAATTTCAAAGTATAAATTAAATTATAGAGGGCCACAGACAGGAACTGTTGGTACGTAGGACAACCGAAAGAAATGGCAAAAAGGCCAGGGCGAGGTGGGATTTTTCATAAAGTGGAGAGAGAGAGAGAGAGAATGATTGGTGATGAATGGGGTCCACAGTGGTCAAAGATTGAATGAATGAATCTTCACGTGTATCTCAATTAAATATTGGACAAAGTTAAATGAAAAGCATGTAAATCTTTTGACCTCTAGATTCGTATATGTTACCAACTGCTAGTCTAATACTGTTCAGTGGGTGGAGCATTGCTTCACGTTATACATGCGTTACATGCATGGACCATCTAATTAAGCTACCCCCTCACAACGTACCTGTTCATTCTTTATCATTTGCCTTTTTCCTTTATTTTCCTTTGAGATATATATGTGGTGATCTCCCTCCCTCTTCTAGATTCTCTCTTTTATTAGTCCACATGCATTACTCTTGATTTTTGCACTTAAATATTGCATATAAATTTAAAGTTCAATCTTTCTATAACTTTGAAAGTCGGGCCGATCCATCGGGTTTCTCATCTCCTCCAAAATATTTAAGTGGGTACTAACCCTACAACACTAGTAAAATAGTAGGTTGCCCCTACGGATGGAAATATCCGTAGGGGCATTTTTAACTTGGCCCTACGGATTAATCCGTAGGGCTAAAAGGTTGTCCCTACGGGCACTGACGTCCAAGAATAAAAATATTAATTCTTAATTTGGTGCTTGCCCCTACGGAGCCGCAAACAAAGGACCTACGGGTATATCCGTAGGGGCAAGTAAATATCGTTTTAAAATAAAGCCAGATCGAAAAGCCTACGCTCATTTTCTCTCTCCCCCTCAAACGCGCGCGAAAAACCCTAAATCGCCACCGTCGCGTCGCCACCGTCGTTGGGCAGAGTCGCCACCGTCGTCGCCACCGCCGATTTCGTCGCCACCGTCGTCGCCCGCCACCGCCGGTTTCGTCGCCACCGTCGTCGCCACCGTCGGTTTCTTCGCCAATTCGCCACCGTCGTCGCTCCAGCCCACCAGCGCACCCGTTCAGGTATAAATCTCGAGGTAAATTAAAGAATTTTTGGATTATTCATGGCTGGGTCTGGGTTGCGCGCGCGAGAGTTGGGTTTGGGCAGGGGCGCGGTGGCGGTCGGGGTCGGGGTCGGGGTAGGGTTAGGATTGAGGTTCGGCTGCTGCTGGGGTGGGGCTGGGGTTAGGGTTACGGTGGGGCTGGGGTTAGGGTTACTGTGGGGCTGGGGTAGGGTTACAGTGGGCTGGGGTTAGGGTTGGGGCTGGGGTTAGGGTTACTGTGGGGCTGGGGTTAGGGTTATGAGAGGCATGTCAGCATATTTATGTGTAATAATTGAGAGGATCAAGCTAAGTTCTATGCAAGCAGTCCCTCAGAATACATAGATAGCTAGCCTTACATTTTAAATTAACATATTCCATAGTTGTCTTAATGGTAAGGCATATACCCATATTGTGTAAGAGCTGACATTAATACAACCATAGGGAGCTGACAGATTATACATCTCATGTGGCATTAAAATCTATAAATGGACATACGAGATAATGCAAAGAAAGAGCAATAGATCAAGACTCAATCAACTTTCCTATGCTTTATGATTTCAGCGGATAGCTCAAGTTTAGTTTCAACTTTATATTCTTATTTTTCTCTCTTTTTTCTTTAGCGCTTCTTCCTCCATTTCTTTAAAGAGTCTCTCACAGCGAAATACACTCCAATTGCTGTTGAAGATTTTAGAATGTATCCAGAATTTAAGAAAAAAATGTTGTGCCCCTTATGCTTCTGTTATTCAACTCCTTCCATACACTCTGGACTTCTTAAATTTAAAAACTATTAGAAGTGTACTTGTTTATCATACATTGAACATACCATGCATGCTATTTCTTTCACTCTCTTGTGGCATGATATTGATAGTTTATGTGAGAGTAAGACCATAACAAACATAGAAAATATTTCAACTAAGATATGAGAGACCGCTCCTAAAGAAAAACTAAAAGAGGTTAACAATGTAAAGATCAATTCCTATTCATTCTTTCCAATGTATAAAAAAAAATCACATTTTTTTAACATTACAAATCTTTGCACAAGCGTGCAGCCGCACACAAATAGCCGTGTCCCTAACTAATATGTAACCATGACACATGGCAGATGAGGTGTCTCATAACTCAATATTAGCGATTTCTATGATCACGACACGTGGCAGATGAGGTGTCTCATAACGCTTTATGATATCAGTATCCTATATTTATAGTTTTAATTGTTGATTGTTATAGATGTATACCATTGCAATAATAGTTTTTGGTTGATGAATGCTATTGCAATGTAGGATGATCAGTTCTATCAATCTTGATCTCAATGGTTTAAAATCATGTTACACATACAACACGAATGCACAACAAACGCATAATTAGAGAGCGACTCGAGATATTCGGGTTAAAACCAATATATGATACTCGATGATGATATGAAACCTTCATATTCCCATCGATACCCGTATATGAAACTAAAAGCGCCACTTAGTCCCCGTCTATCGGTTAACATACGTGCGATGCTCGTCGTGACCTAGAACTATACGAAGGTTGTTAAATATCGGACAGTATAGCTCGATACTAACAACCGTCGTATAGTCTACGCGACGAGAAAATTCAATCGTATGGTAACCCATAGATTTGTCCCGTGTGGACAAGTTAAGAATGTATAAAGCAAACGCCTTCATTCACTTGTGTTTTCATCCGTTTCGAGATATTTCGTCGGTACCTTTCCGCTGGTTCTCCGTGTACAAAGATAGATTAGATGTTCATTTCAATGTTGTTTCACAGCTTTGAAATGATTATCTATTATATTACAGTATACTCGGAGAACAGCGGGGAGGTGCTGCCGAAATTTACTCGAAACGGTTGAAAGCACAAGTGATGGGCGTTCGCTCTATACATTCTTAATGGGATAGAAGCCTACCCCCGACAGCCGGAACACATACATACAAACGCATAATTAGAGAGCGATTCGAGATGTTCGGGTTAAAACCAATATATGATACTCGATGATAATATGAAACCTTCATATTCCCATCGATACCCATATATGAAACTAAAAGCGCCACTTAGTCCCCGTCTATCGGTTAACATACGTGCGATGCTCGTCGTGACCTAGAACTATACGAAGGTTGTTAAATATCGGACAGTATAGCTCGATACTAACAACCGTCGTATAGTCTACGCGACGAGAAAATTCAATCGTATGGTAACCCATAGATTTGTCCCGTGTGGACAAGTTAAGAATGTATAAAGCAAACGCCTTCATTCACTTGTGTTTTCATCCGTTTCGAGATATTTCGTCGGTACCTTTCCGCTGGTTCTCCGTGTACAAAGATAGATTAGATGTTCATTTCAACGTTGTTTCACAGCTTTGAAATGATTATCTATTCTATTACAGTGTACTCGGAGAACAGCGGGGAGGTGCTGCCGAAATTTACTCGAAACGGTTGAAAGCACAAGTGATGGGCGTTCGCTCTATACATTCTTAATGGGATAGAAGCCTACCCCCGACAGCCGGAACACATACATACAAACGCATAATTAGAGAGCGATTCGAGATGTTCGGGTTAAAACCAATATATGATACTCGATGATAATATGAAACCTTCATATTCCCATCGATACCCATATATGAAACTAAAAGCGCCACTTAGTCCCCGTCTATCGGTTAACATACGTGCGATGCTCGTCGTGACCTAGAACTATACGAAGGTTGTTAAATATCGGACAGTATAGCTCGATACTAACAACCGTCGTATAGTCTACGCGACGAGAAAATTCAATCGTATGGTAACCCATAGATTTGTCCCGTGTGGACAAGTTAAGAATGTATAAAGCAAACGTCTTCATTCACTTGTGTTTTCATCCGTTTCGAGATATTTCGTCGGTATCTTTCCGCTGGTTCTCCGTGTACAAAGATAGATTAGATGTTCATTTCAACGCTGTTTCACAGCTTTGAAATGATTATCTATTCTATTACAGTGTACTCGGAGAACAGCGGGGAGGTGCTGCCGAAATTTACTCGAAACGGTTGAAAGCACAAGTGATGGGCGTTCGCTCTATACATTCTTAATGGGATAGAAGCCTACCCCCGACAGCTGGAACACATACATACAAACGCATAATCAGAGAGCGATTCGAGATGTTCGGGTTAAAACCAATATATGATAATATGAAACCTTCATATTCCCATCGATACCCATATATGAAACTAAAAGCGCCACTTAGTCCCCGTCTATCGGTCAACATAACGTGCGATAATTTATTCTTTTCAACGACAAACGCACACACAAAGCATATACATGGATTTTCTCCTTTGTCAGTAACTATCCCGTTCTTATATTTCTCAATATAGTCAGCATAACCTACAATTTATATGTTATTCTGTCTAACATGGCCCATGAGTACGTCAGAGTTAAGGACTGGATGTATGTGGATTGGAAACAACGTATGCAACCTAAGTTTGTCGCAGGAGTTGCTGCTTTCCTTGAATTTGCACGAGCACATAATAAGATCATAATAGAGAAGATTCTCTGTCCGTGCGATAGATGTGGCAATAAGTACTGGCAGAAGGTAGAATTGGCAGAGCTTCATATTGTAAAACATGGGTTTACTAGACTTTATTCAACTTGGAAATATCACGAGGAAGGAGAAGAATGCAGTACTGCGGTAGAAGAAGGAGAACACGATAATGCGGCAGGAGAAGAAGAAGAATTCGGTAATACGGCAGGATACGGAAATTTATTTCCATTAGAAGAAATGGAGGATATGGTAGAGGCTGCCCTAGGTGAATCTATTCGTCCCGAAGATGACATTCCTTCCGGTCAAGGACCGCGTGCGGATAAATATGAAAATTTCATGAATGATGCTAGGAAACCAATTTATGAGAATGCGAAGTATTCCACCCTCTCATGGTTCGTCCAACTTTTCCAAATCAAGTGCCTAAATGGATGGAGCAACAAGTCATTCACAATGCTTCTTTCGTTCTTGAAAGATTCTATGCCTCCGGGAAATAATGTGCCCGAAAGCTGGCACGAAGCCCAGAAAATGATGTCTGATTTGGGTCTAAAGTGCGAGAAGATTCAAGCATGTCCTAAAAATTGCGTGTTGTACCGGAAAGAGAATTCAGATTTGAAAGAGTGTCCAACATGCGGAGAGGCCAGGTATAAGCCGAAAGATTCTGATAAGAAGCCTGATATACCTGTGAAGATAGCACGATATTTTCCCATAACACAGAGGCTACAGAGGCTATTCAGGTGCAAGAAAACAGCCGAGGCAATGATTTGGCATCACCGTGCTCCTCCAAGCGAAAATGGAAAAATGAGCCATCCAAGAGATTCACCGGCATGGAAGGATTTCGATAGGAGGCACGCAATATTCAGTAGCGATCCTCGCAATGTCCGGCTCGGACTGGCTGCCGATGGCTTCTGCCCATTCAACTATATGGCTGGAAGTCACAGTACATGGCCCGTTGTAATGATAATTTATAATCTATCGCCTTGGTTGGCTATGGACCAATCGTACTTTATGATGCCTCTTCTTATCGACGGACCAAACTCACCGGGGAACAATATCGACGTCTATCTCCGACCTCTGATTGAGGAGCTGAAAACATTGTTCATTGATGGTGTAGAGACATATGATTCAAACACAAATACAGCCTTCATACTGCGTGCGGCTTTAATATGGACAATTAATGACTTTCCTGCGTATGGAATGCTTTCAGGTTGGTCCGTACATGGTCACAAAGCATGTCCTCATTGCCATGAACACTCAACATCAAAATTTTTGAATTTTAGCAGGAAGGTTTGTTATTGCGGCCATCGACGTTTTCTGCCTCCAGACCACCCCTATAGGTTAGACACGGTTCACTTTGATGGTCATCAGGAGCTTCTTGGGCCTCCATCCCCATTGTCCGGAGAGGACGTGACTGCTAAATGGGATGGTTACAATAACGTGACCTTCGGGATGGATCCGACGAGACAGGTCAAACCACAATATTGGAACAAGTTAAGCATTTTCTTCGAGCTTCCGTACTGGTCTACAAATTCAGTGCGTCATTGTCTGGACGTCATGCATATAGAGAAGGGAGTATCAGAGCACATACTTAACTTGCTTCTGTGTAAAGACGGGAAATCGAAAGACAACATGAATGCCCGGATGGATCTACAAGAGTGGGGAATAAGAAGTGAACTGCACCCTAAACCGGTAGCGGGTAAACCGGGCAAGTTTGTACTTCCCAATGCCGCTTATCATATGTCACAACCGGAGAAGAAAAGATTCCTGCAGGTGTTGCATGATTTGAAAGTCCCCACAGGTTTCTCAGGATCATTCAGCAAGAAAATAAAAATTGTGAAGGGCAAGATCGATGGGCTGAAAAGTCATGACCACCATATTATCGTAGAGCACCTTCTTCCATTAGCACTCAGGACTTCTCTCCCCGACTCGGTTGGTCTAGTAATCAACGACCTATGTTGTTTTTTCAGGGAGTTGTGTGCTAAAACGCTGGAGGTTGCGACGCTGGATAAACTAGAAAATTCTATTGCGTTGATACTTTGCAAGTTTGAGCGTATTTTCCCACCGTCATTCTTCGATATCATAATACACTTGACGGTTCATCTTGCAACTGAGGCGAAGTTAGCCGGACCGGTACAATATCGATGGATGTATCCCGTCGAGAGGTACGTGTAATTTTTCGTTTCGCGCAATTTATAAATTTATTTTTGTCATGTATGTCCGTGTTTATTTATTCAACATATTCTTATTAGGTACCTTTACACTCTTAAGAAGTATATACGCAATAAAAATCGACCAGAGGGTTCTATCATGCAAGGTTATCTTCTTGATGAAGCAACCATATTTTGTTCCCGCTATCTGGACGAGAACATTGAGACAAGGCTTAACCGACCACGAAAAATTCAAGACGGGCCATATGGTAAAGCCGAGTATAAGAGGGTAGACACTATGTTTATCAACAAGATATACCGGTTTATCTTGCTTAATTGTGTATGTCTTGAACAAATTAGAGAGTAAGTTCTTTTGGATTAATTGTTATATCTGTGTTTGTGTGTGTATGAAATGACATAATATTAATGTCACAATTATTTGTCGAAAACAGAACTCATTTTAACGAGGTACGTGAGGGGCATCCTGATTGGAACGAAGAGCGTTTGGAACAATACCATCAGGATAATTTTTGTGATTGGGTCACAGAGCATGTAAGTTATTCAAATTACATTTTATTGCTATCAGTTTTAATCTAAACTTGTATCGTTATGTATTTATCGTAAAATTTGTTTTGTTAGATCCACGATTCGAACTTGTCTGCATCATTTGAGAGTGATTCAAGATGTTTAGCTCAATTTCCTAGTATGGAGGTTGCACATTACAAAGGATTTGGTGTCCTTGGATACAAATTCGAAGTTAAGGACATAGAAACATCTAGAATCACTCAGAATAGTGGGATTGCGACGGTAGGATCGGACGGTGTGATTTACTATGGGTACTTAAATTGTATACTCGGCATCCACTATCCCGGACGATCAGAACCCATTTATATATTCCACTGTACTTGGTACGATCCGCGAACCGATACAGACAGGTGGAGAAGCAGTCTTGGGACTTGGAAAGATGAATATGGATTGACCAGTGTGAACACACTTCGATTTTACGGTCAGGACGATCCGTTTATCTTTCCGAACCAAGCATTCCAAGTATACTACTCACAGTGTTTGAAGCATCCGGGGTGGAGTGTTGTATGCCGATGGAAACCTAGAGATGTCTACGATGTCCCAGAATACGAGGACAGCGATGAGGACGAAGAAGAGAGAAGGCTTAAAGTGCTCCGACCGTCTGTTTCGAAGGACGGGTTGTCTTCGACCGATCATGAAGTTACGTGGGTTATAAATGACATCGACGATGAAATCCAAGTAGATATGTATGATGCGCCCACGAAACGAAAAAGGTTATCAGTAATGTTATATTATTACTTCACATTTTACGCTCTAGATCATATATAGTCAATACTTTTAATGATTGTCTAATGCGTCCACGAACCGTTTATCTAGATTTGATGACGATGTCGGGAGCAGCGAGGGGCGGCAGGAGCTCCAGCCGCGGCAGAGGCAGAGGCAGAGGCAGAGGCAGAGCGGTTCTGCCGCCCGGAGAGCTCCGTAGGGAGCTTCAGAGGGCCGGTCTTCCACCCAGATCGGAGACCCCTTCGGATGCCTCCTTCCGTATGGATTTTGCCACACCTCCAGGTATACTGCACGCATATCCATTTTCAATGTAATATTACAGATATTCATGCATGTTTATGTCAAAATTACTTATATTGTCAATGTTTGATTGTCTAGTTGTTGGTCCTGCGTCCACATCTGGGACAGAGGCCACCCCCGCTCCTCCAGGTATGTTTATATATCATATAGTGTATGTATATTGATTTAGAATGCTATATCATAAATATACACATTCCTTTTGCTCTTACTTAGCAATTTTTATTATTGTCTAGCTGTAGGTGGTGACACCACCGCACCTGCGGGTATGTTTATATGTCCTATAGTGCATGCATATTGATTTAGAACGTTATATTATTGATCTACACATTCTTTTTGCAATTACTTATAAAATCTATTTTTAATTGTCTAGTTGTTGGTCCTGCGTCCACATCTGGGACAGAGGCCACCCCCGCTCCTCCAGGTATGTTTATATATCATATAGTGTATGTATATTGATTTAGAATGCTATATCATAAATATACACATTCCTTTTGCTCTTACTTAGCAATTTTTATTATTGTCTAGCTGTAGGTGGTTACACCACCGCACCTGCGGGTATGTTTATATGTCCTATAGTTCATGCATATTGATTTAGAACGTTATATTATTGATCTATACATTCTTTTTGCAATTACTTATAAAATCTATTTTTAATTGTCTAATTATAGGTGATGCGTCCACACCTTCCACAGGGGCCACTCCTGCCGCTTCCATACCCTCCGCATCGTCTGCAGGTTAGTATGAATAAATTTAAAATATTTATTTATTTTACATATGCTATATAGAATAAATATGAACTTCATGGAGATTTAGCGTCGATGTTTATTTTATAGTTGGAGGGGATGCGTCCGGGTCCGGGACCCCGGTTGTTCCTCACCGGAGGAACTATCGTCCCGCTCGTGCTGCTGCTCGGGCCCAGGCTCGTGCGCTAATCACCGGAGGTATATATCACACTTGAATTTTTGTTTAACCTTGATTTCTTAATACAACTTTGCATTATTATTGATTGTCTTGATATTTCGTGCAGACGCAGGGCCTCTCCATCCCCAGAGGGGGACTCGAGGCCCGAATCAGTCGCATAGGCTGAGGCCTGATAAAGCTAGGGGGGAGGCAGCATTCCCCCTATTTTTTACCCTTGACTATCGCTATACCGGTCCTCATGCCGAGAGGTTCGGCCGGTATTTGGGGGACGAGAGCCGGATCGTGAAGAACTATCCACTTCATGTTGAGTGGGGCGAGCAGCACCAGCGCTCATTCGCCCTCTTCTTTGATCAGGCTCGGGTATGTATTAATATATATTTTCATTTGATCTATTCAATATATTTATTATTAACACTTGCAATCTAATAACAATGTTTTTTTTTTTGTATTTTCAGTTGGATTACGATTTTCAGCCTGTAACCGACCCTGATCACTCGGGGAGGGTGCTCGACCTTCATGCTCTGTACAATGGCCTGATGAAGAACATGCAGGCCAACGTCCGATACAACAGGAATGAGCTGAAGGCCGACTGCTACTCCCTGTGGATAGCGACCCCCGAGGCAGAGAGAGCGGCCCTCCTATCTACTCCGGCGTTTGCGAGAGTCGACGTAGAGACATGGCCTCTATTGTGCGCTTATTTCGACTCCGAACGCAAACAAGTATGTATTTTAAATTTAATTCATTATTTATGATATAATTTATTTCTTTGTGTTTCTTAATAAGAAAACTAAATGTTAATGCGTTGTGCAGAAACAGGCCGCTCAGAATACGGAGAACAGGAAGTCGGCGAAGAGGGGTCGCCCCACTTACACAGGTGGCTCGAGGAACATTACTCGAGCCATGGAGTTATCGGTAAATTAAGAGTTATTCTCTAATATTCTGCAATATTAAGAGTTATTCTCTAATATTTCTAATATTAAGAGTTACTTTCTAATATTGCAGACATCTCGGACCGTGGCGTCAGGTGGTACACCGAGCGTGCTGTCCGCATATCTTGCCTCCACGGCACCTCGACAGATCCCGCCACGGGCGAGCTTCGATGTCCCGACGTCGCTACCCAGGAGTACTGCGTAAGTGTTAATATTTTTTCTACCCAAATTTGAAATTTTAGTTTTGGAAGGTTCAAGTTTAAATTTTATACTTATACTTTACTGCTTAATGTGGGTGTAGGAGCGGGTGGTTGAGTAGGCCCAGGCCTCGGGGATCGATTTTACCGGACAGAACGATCCGAGGCTGCTGACCCCAGTTCTGGACGCTGCACACGGAGGGCACCACGGAGGTTGGGAGAGAGGCCGGGGATTGGGCCCTAGCAGGGCCCATATGAGGTTGGACTCCATCCCGGCGGTTACTTCCTCCGTCTCCAGTGACCGGCATGTCCATCAGGAACTGGATAGCTTGAGGGCTACCATTCAGGAGTTGAAGGAGATGCTGGTATGTATACTACTTTATAGTAAAATATCATTTCATATTATATACATATCAACATATCCATAATTAGTACGTAGCTTGAGCTTATTTGGTTTTAGACTTAAGTTTGATTAATCATACATACATATGTAATTAAAATAAACAACGCTTTTCCAAACTAGATATCCAAACAGGGTTTCGAAATAACTTAATAATGAAACGAATTCGAATAATACACAGTTCTTACACGCTTCTTACACACGTTATGTCCAGACGCGACAGGGTAGATCGGCCGAGCCTCCACATGCATCTCCTTCGGCTGCGGCTCCGCAAGCTACTACATCGGCTGCGGTTCCGCAGACAGCTCCTGTAGCTCCACCGCCCACTCAGACTCCCGCAGCCGCGGCTCCGCAAGCGACTACCTCGACGGCGGCTGCGCAGACCACATCGCCAGCTCCACATGCCGCTCAGACTCCCTTATATGTAGCATTGCAGAGTGTATTGACCGAGGAGCAGGCGCGCGTTATTCTAACGTTATTCGGAGGTGGAGCTGGACCGAACTAGGGTAGCTTTTTGGTTCTTATTTTTTGAAACATGTATTTATATCACATTGTACTACATTTTGAAACGATATTGATATTGGTTTGTATTTATATCATATTCAGTTTTTGGGTTTCTTTTGTATATTATATATATGCGTGAGATGTGATTATGAATACTGCAATATATGATTTTATTGATGTATATAGTATTGTGCACAGGACGGGAAAAAATCTAGCAGCCCATTTTAAAAAAAAAAATACAGACAATATGTACATACGGATTAAGCCGTAGGTACATATGTTGCCCCTACGGAGTTATCCGTAGGGGCAAACTATCAGGAAACCTGATATCTTCCCACCTAATATCAGTGCAGGGTGTTGGGGGTGCCCCTACGGATATGTCCGTAGGGGCCACTGTTTATCCCCTACGGATAAATTCGTAGGGGCAAAATATCAGGTTTCCTGATATTTTTCACCCCGGTCTCAGTGCAGGGTGTTGGGATTAGCCCCTACGGACTTATCCGTAGGGGCTACTTTATATCCCCTACGAGCTATCCGTAGGGGTAAAAATAGGACCTACGGATATATCCGTAGGTATATACAATATATTCAAAAAAAAAATTACATATATGATTTTATTACCCCTACGGGGTACTCCGTAGGGGCTATAACACCTACCGAGATATCCGTAGGGGCATTAATTTGTCCGTAGGGGCAAGTTCAGGACCTCAACTTGCACCTGCGGCCTTTGCACGTACGGGATCTTTTTTCGTCACTATGTATATATCCGTAGGTACAGTGGGTTGCCCCTACCGATAAATCCGTAGGGGCAACCCTTATTTGTAGTAGTGCAATCTTATTAGTTGCACGACTTGAACCTCTGTAAGCTAATGTCCTCAACGATCCATGCGTTTTATTTGGGAGTATGATGAAAATTCCTTTAAGAGTTGTAACATGTGTATGCGTATTTCTCCAATATTTAAACATATTAAAAATGCAAATCTTTGTTGAAATTTAATGGGGCACAGCGCCGCACGTGCTCATCACGCGGGCGTCAATGTGCAAAGCACATGAATACCAATCATAAGAATTAAATTCTTAAGTGGCTTGCACATGCACAACACGTGAACGCCGGCGTCCAAGTATAATTAAATTCTATGTTTCTCTAACAAAAATTTGGGATACTCTCTGTTAAACAAAGTCGTTTGATCAAAAATCTAATAGAAATAATAAATTATCAAAATATAGAATTAAATTATATTGGGAGAAAATATCTTTCAAATATTTCTAATAAGAAAGATACTCTCGGTTGGATCGATAATCCAATAATAGAATAAAATTCTATTTTGGGAATATATTCTTTCAATCTTTCTAAACAAAAAATGATCGCTCTCTGTAAAATAGAGAACTCTTGGATTAAAAGGTCCAATGATGATTAAAAATCACCATTTTACAGAATAAATTCTTTATATGGAAAAATATTTTCCAATCTATTAAAAACAAGAAAACGTATTCTGTAAAACAGAAGTCCTTAAATCAAAAATCCAACGGCGGGCAAAATTCTCCAAATCAATTTTGAGTCTAATTAAATCAATTGGAATCTCTGAATGAGAAATTTTCTCAAAATGAATTAACAATTTGCCTACACTATATAAAGAACCCGAGACTTCAAGTCTCACACACAGAGAAGAGAAAATCCTACATAAGCTTCTGAAAAATACAGAAAACTTCTAAAGACAACAAAGAATTCAATTCTCAAAGAGGAAGATTTCCCTTTCAAGAGAAACCTAGGTAAAGAAATAGAGAGATCAAAATATATCACTTTTACATATTTTAAGGGTTTAACCCTTCTCAAAGAACTTAGTTTTTTATCAAGATCAGAGATCCACAAGACAAATCTTCCACAAGTTGAGAATTTAATTTTCATCGGGAAGATCTAATTCTTGAGAATCAAAGATTCAGGAAAGAACTAAGTCCAAAAAGAAAAGCAAAAGGAAAAAGAATCTATAAAAGAACTTAGTTCTTAAAAAAAAACCTGATCCCGGATCTTCAAAAACGAAAATCTTGGTGATCATTAATGGTCAAAATTCCATTAACAGGGATTTAATCCCTAAAAAGGAAAAAAACTAGCGCCTCACGTACTTCCCACGTGGGCGCCCTTTTAACAGCGCCTAGCGTTTCACGTGAAAAACATGCAAGCGTCTAAAACAGAAGGCCAGCGTCTTACGTGAAACACACGTAGGTGTTGAATAAAGGTGCTTAGCACTCTATATACTGCCAAAATGGCTGAGTGCCTAGCACCGATCGTACAACGCCCAGCGCCGTACGTGCTACGTACGTGGGCGCCATATAAAAAGTGCGCATCACTTCACATGCAGCCAAAACGGCTGAGTGTTTAGCACTGATTGAGCAGCGTCCAGCGCCGCATGTGCACCTTACATGGACGCCATAAAAAGTGCTTTGCACTTCATGATTAGTTAAATGACTAAAGTGTTCAACACTCATTGGGCAGCGCCTACGACTGAATGCTTCACATGATATACATGTGAGCGTCAGAGCTCAAATAAATGTTTAGCATTTTTATATAAAAAGAAAAGGACTGAACAAACAGAGCCCAAATAAGTGCTTAACACTTTTGAATAAAGAAAAAGAAAAGACTAAGCAGATTAAGCCCAAATTGGCTAGGTTTCTGAAGTTTTCTTGCAGCTGAGCCTAAATGCTCTTTTGCTGGATCTTAAGTAAAAATGATCATAAAATGTTGTTAAGTGGATTTTAGTCTCAAATAAGACTAACGCATCCTTAACAAAAACAAACTGAGCCTAAATGCTCACTTATAAATTTAAGTTGATCTTAATCTCAAACTAGATTAACTGTCATTAAATAAAGCAGACCCAAATTTAAAAATATATGGATTTTGACTACTCCGCGCCCTATGGGTGACGACATAAACTGGTCTCCTTATACAATCTGTAAATTCCCGATTCTATCAATAAATTTCTCTAAAATTTTTCCGAGTCCCCTTGAAATTTCTCCTATACTTTATCAATTTTATATACAGATTTTTTTTATATTTACATATCCTTTTAAATTAAAATCAAAACCCAAAAGAAAAAAAACAAAATAAAAACAAAATATATATATATACCCCCAAACACCAAGCACAGCCAAAAGAAAATAAAAACCAAATAAATTAAACTAACCCATTTCCTGGCCCACACCAAACCCAACCCAATCTCTCACCGCGCCCAAACCCGACCCGACCGTTATACCCTCTTCCCCACTCGCCAATTGTTTTCCCGCTCTTTTCCTTACGTGCCCACGTCGTCGCCAAGGTCCCCGCCTCGTCTCCCCCACGTCCCCATTCGTCGACCTCGCGCGCGCCGCTCACTCAAGCCCACCTCGTCTCTCTAACCCTCTCCCTTCCTCCCTTTCTCCTCTCCTCTCTATAGAAACACCCTGCTCCATCCCTCTCTCAAACCCACACCCACGCCACGCCCGCACTTGCCTGCCTCGCCGTCGCTCGCGTCCACCGTCACTGATCTCGTCGTCGCCTCCTTCCCCCTCGTTTCCTTACCCCCGACCACCGACGACGACCACCGACCACCACCTTAACCCATCGCGACTCCTCACCTCGTCAGAGCCACCTCTGCACCGTCGCTGCCCGAGCTCTTCGATCCCCTCTCGACTCCACCTTCACTCATCACCACCGAGCTTGCCACCGCCGGCCACTCCTCCCCTGCACAGCTTCTCTCTCCAACTTCCATCACCGAACCCTACACCAAGCACCCGAGTCGACCCCCTCGCTGCACCCTCTCCGGCGTCCAACCGCCGACCAAACTCCAGCCGAGCCCAACTCCTACAGCCACTATCTTCATCGCCTTCATCTTCCAAGACCAGAGCCTCTTCGAACTGGAATCCCTCAACTGCCCACCGAGCTCACCGTGCCGTGTCCGGGTCGCGTTTGTGCCGTTGCCGCTGCCGCGCGTCGTCAACGCGTCTTCAGGCAAGTAACCTACTTGCTTCATGCTAAATTGTTCTATTAAAATTAGAAATACCGTTAAATTCCGCATAAACACTTCGTGCGACTTAATATAGTGTATGTGTTCGACACAAAACCCGAATGAAAAACTTCCATTAAACTGATGGAAATTGATCACATAAGTTGGCCCTCATAGTAATGAATATCGTGTATCATTTTGGCTGAAAAATACAATCGTTAGTGACGTGAACGATCATCCCCATTTACACCCGTTAAAACTGAAAATTTCCCGCGTCTGAAACTTGTAAAAATCATAACTAATTGTTTATAAATTGAAATGATGCGTTCGAGGGCTCAAATAGAAGCCGACTCGACGACCTAGGACCCCATTAAAGTTTTAAATTGTTTTTATGCTGAAAAGACGACGGAAACTGGTTTGGAGAGCGGCTCTATAC
Source organism: Agapanthus africanus (assembly GCA_030015575.1). Classification (NCBI taxonomy): domain Eukaryota; kingdom Viridiplantae; phylum Streptophyta; class Magnoliopsida; order Asparagales; family Amaryllidaceae; genus Agapanthus; species Agapanthus africanus. The sequence goes on from CM057342.1 coordinate 196,596,863, forward strand.
TGCAGTCCAGAGCAGCTCTGGCTGTTGATTTCCATCTCGTAATGCTTACCCTTTGCTTCTTGAACTTATTATATTTCGGAACCCTATACCATAGCGAATATGAAACAGTTTGATAACTAATTAAAGTGATTTCACCCCTTTGCGCTGTCGTTTACTATTTAAACTGTAATTTAGATTAACAGGACATATAGCAGTCCCAAACAGAAATAGAACTTATACCCCAGTGTTGTACAGTACATAACTTCTGACGTAGAGGCGCGATTGAAAATCCGTCTGATGCATTGGAAACCCTATTGATAAATCTAAATTTCTTTCAGCATCGCCTAATTCTGATCTCAATAGGATGAAAATTGTGTTGCGAAATGGACATTTAGTTCAGGAACTGAAATTCCAGCAGCGAACACTTAAAATGAAACAGCTGTAACTTGCAAACCCGAAATCCGATTGCATTGAAATAAATTTTGTTGAACTTCCGACTGAGTTTACTTGCTACCGCCTTTGTATCATTTTACTGAACTTTGAATGTATGATTTAATGAAATTTTTATATGTTCACAAGGTGCATAATAGTTCGTATTACACATGACTTGTTAACTGCATAAATGCACATACTTACCGATTGCCATACTTATAGTGATAGTCCGCGTTATTGTTCAGTGTACAATGCATTGTCGTGCGTGAATGGTATTGGTTTAGGAGTGTCAAGTACGCCAATGAAAAAGTGAATGATTCGTGACAGTGAACAATACAGTAAACAGTGACAAACCCCGTGTTATTGGTGCATATTTGTACACGACTAGACCATACTCATAAATAGTGTAAACCTGGGGAAAAGGGGAAATCGAAGTGGAAAGAGTATTGTATTTAGCAAGGACAGTGATTTAGAGGATGATCATTCGAACAGCGACTCTTATATATATTAAGTTGGGCCTAGCGGTCCGGCTGACAGGGTTATGTCCCGGGCGATAGCGGGCCGTAGTCTCGGATATGTACGAGACCCTCGTTAAACACGATCCTCCTTTCCACAACTCGATTTCAAAGATGACTTAGAGACTGATAGAGACACAGATCATACTTTGCACCAGTTAGTGACATATTGATTACCTGTATTTTACTTCCACTGTTATTACCTTCTTTGCTTGTTTCTTGTCACTATTATAATATTGCTATTACGTCGCTCTGACTACCTGAGTATGCATGCTCAGACCTCGAGGAAGAACCAGTACAAGAGTCGGACTTGCCCTTCGAGCTTGTGGAGATTTAGTCGGGAGTACCTCCTTCACTTTTATTGCTTTCCCTAAAGAAACCTTGTATTCGAACTTGGTTAGTAGTTCTTTTCCTTGTTCTATTGTAAATTGTGAACAATGAAAGTTGATGTAATAATTTAGTGATGTATTTCCTTTACTTCTTTGCTTTTTTTACTGATTACCATGTAATGTTAGAAGCCGAAGTGTGACTACGGCGGGATTATTCCTTGACTGTCGGAGCATGGCTGGCCTAGTCATCCCTCGTTTTCCGTATTTTGGGAAGCGGGACGTGACATGGTTTTGTTGGTATCAGAGCCGCGTTTAGTAGTAAGGGATAACATTAACTACACTTTATTACATTATTTTCGCTTCACTATCCCTGACTTTCATCCTTATATGTAATCATATCCTTTTAAATTTCTTCGAGCGATATGACGTCCCTGAATGATCACTCCTCGGACTCATGTTCTCAGGATCGCACGGAGAGGATCTTGAGTGCACTGACGACCCCTCGCAGAAGCTCAAGAGAGAAAGACGGACCTACTCACCGAGGGACTCAGGGCTATTACCGCAGTAGGAGGACCCTCCGCTCTCATTACCGCCCTCGAGGGCACTGCTCCACCAGCTTTTTTTGCCACGGCTGGCACCGTGTCAGATTTCCGGAGGTTACATCCAGCTGCATTTACGGGACTAGCCGAACCACTCGAGGTCGAGCAATGGCTGGTTAATATGGAGAACCTACTGACGGCCGTAAGGGTACCCGATGAAGATAAAGTAAATATGATAAAGATCCAGTTGGAAGACGAAATCCGTACTTGGTGGTCAGTTGAAGAAAACAGACTAGAAAGGCCAATCGAATGGAGCAAATTCAAGGAGTGCTTCTTGGACCACTATTTCCCTTCCACCGCCAAGGCAGAGATGGAAGAAAGATTCATCCTACTGAAGCAGAATGGTCGTCCTGTGGACGTATACGCTGCAGAATTCAACCGTTTGAGCCGATTTGCTCCGTACATGGTCGCTTCAGAGGCCACCAGGGCCAGGCGCTTCTTACAGGGACTCGATTTCGAGCTACAACAATTGATCGCGTCACTCGACTTGCAGACTTTTGCACAGGTACTCAACGCGGAACGAATTCAGGGGAAGCTGATCAATAAATTTAGGAAGCCCCCAGTTGTTCCAGCACGTACTCACACACCGTCTCGAGGAGTCATACCAGTCTACAGTCCAGGAACGACACAGATGAAGCGTCCATTCGTGCCCTAGCATCACCCCCAAAGCAAGAACTTAGTTTGCGGCTATTGCAACAGAGATGGGCACACCCAGAAGGACTGTCGCCGCGCCAAGGGACAGTGTTTGATTTGCAGATCCAGTCAGCACAGAGTTAGTGGTTGCCCCGAGCGAACAGAGTTACAGGGAGGGTCTGGACCGCAGCAGCAGAGATCATAGGAGCAGAGGCAACCCTATACAGGCCGCGGTCAGGGACGGGCTTTTACCTTAACTGCCGAGCAGGCTAAGGCTTCAGGAGAAGTTGTCACAGGTATTCTACTCGAACATTCCATGATAACTAGAGTACTATTTGATTCCGGAGTATCGCACCGTTTCATATCTGCGCATTTCGTTGATACACACTCCATACCACATAAACCATTAACCAAGGGTTGGGAAATACATACAGGTAATGGTGTTATAGTATCTAGTCGAGAATGTAGATCCTGTCCAGTTGTAGTGTGTGGCAGGGAATTCTATGCGAATTTCCTTTTGATCGGAACAGGCAGCTATGACGCAATTCTCGGAATGGATTGGATGAGTACCTTCCATGCAGTTATTGATTGCCGAGTAAGGAATGTGACTTTCCGCATTCCCAATCACCCAGAGTTTATTTTCGAAGGCGGGAGCGAATCTTTGGAGCCAGCCAAGTATAGACCCAAGCCAAAAGAGTTGACAGCTATGGAGATTGATGAGATCCCAGCCCCAGAGATTTTTCGGGATTTTCTGGACGTGTTTCCTGAAGATTTACCAGGTCTACCACCTCCACGCGTCTTGGAATTCTCGATTGATTTGACTCCAGGTACAGCACCAGTTTCCAAGGCCCCGTACAGAATGGCACCGATTGAGTTAGCATAATTGAAGAAGCAAATTGAAGAACTCCTGGAGAAGGGATTTATCCGACCAAGTGTTTCACCGTGGGGTGCACCAGTTCTGTTGGTGAAGAAGAAGGATGGATCGCTGCGGATGTGTATAGACTATCGGGAGCTGAACAAAGTCATGATAAAGAAAAAGTACCTAATTCCGCGCATCGACGACTTATTCGATCAGTTAAGTGGGGCCAAGGTATTTTCGAAGTTGGATCTCCGTTCTGGCTATCATCAAATCAGAGTAGCGGCCGAGGATATATGCAAGACGGCTTTCAGGACCCGATACGGACATTATGAGTTCCTTGTAATGCCGTTCGGTGTTACCAATGCTCCAGCGATATTCATGGATTTGATGAACATGGTGTTTGCGAAGTACTTGGACACATTTGTCGTTGTATTTATCGACGATATACTAGTCTACTCGAAGACCCGGGAGGAGCATGTCGAGCATTTGCGCATGGTTCTACAAATTCTTCGGGAAGAGAAGCTGTACGTGAAATTGAGCAAGTGTGAGTTCTGGCTCGACAAGGTTCAGTTCTTGGGACACATTGTTTCTGGCGAAAGCATCTCAGTGGACCCGGCAAAGATAGAATCTGTTAGAGATTGGCCAACACCGAAGTCAGTGGCCAAGATCAGAAGCTTTCTGGGACTGGAAGGATATTATCGGCGGTTCGTCCAAGACTTTTCAAGAATCGCTGAACCTTTGATGAGACTGACACGGAAGGAGGTACCATTTGTGTGGACAGAGGAGTGTACCCGGGCATTTAAGACACTGAAGCAGAAGTTAACCACGGCGCCCATTCTTACAGTGCCAGATGATTCCGGTGGTTTGGTGATACATAGTAATGCCTCAGGGAAGGGCTTAGGCCGTATTCTGATGTAGCACGGTCGAGTGGTTGCTTATGCCTCACGACAGCTGAAAAATCACGAGAGGAACTGCCCTACGCATGACTTGGAGTTAGCTGCAGTGGTTTTTGCGTTGAAGATCTGAAGGCACTACCTGTTGGGTGAGAAGGTAGAGGTGTACATGGATCACAAAAGTCTGAAGTACGTCTTCACTCAGAAAGAACTAAATATGAGGCAGCACCGATGGCTAGAACTGATGGCGGATTACGACTTGGACCTTCAGTATCATCCTGGAAAAGTAAATGTTGTACCAGATGCTCTCAGTCGCAAGCCAGCGGTCATGATGTTGACCAGTCAGAGGAGCATCATTGAGGATTTTCAGAGACTCGAGCTTGAAGTAGTTACGCCGAGCGCAATCAGGTAGTTTTGGCAACTACAGGTGCAGTCTTCTCTTGTGGATCGCATCAAGGCTGCACAAGCAGATGATCCTCGATTGCAAAAGTTCAGAGCGCAAGTAGAAGACGGGCTGAGAACGGACTTACTCATACATGAAGACGGTTCTCTAAGATTCGGTAGCAGACTTTGCGTACCCAAAGGGGATGTTCGAGAAGAGGTATTGGCTGAGGCTCATAGTTCAGCTTATTCCGTGTATCCGAGAGGCACGAAGATGTATCGAGATCTAAAGAAGCACTTTTGGTTGAACGGGATGAAGCGAGAAATTGCGCGGTTTGTATCCAGATGCTTGGTATGCCAACAGGTGAAGGCGGAACATCAGAGGACAGCAGGATTGTTACAACCTCTTCCGATACCAGAATGGAAGAGGGAGCACATTACTATGGATTTCGTGACGGCCTTACCCCGGAGCCCTAGGGGCAACAACGCCATTTGGGTTATCGTCGACCGCCTCACGAAAGCTGCACACTTCTTACCATTCCGAGTGGGACAGTCGACAGAGTCACTTGCAGAGAGATACATGCAGAGAGATACATGCAGGAGATAGTGTGACTTCACGGAGTTCCGATCAGCATTGTGTCAGATCGAGACACCAGATTTGTTTCGCACTTTTGGAGGATCTTACAGGAGAGTTTGGGTACCCGCCTCAAGTTCAGTACAGCTTATCACCCGCAGACGGACGGACAATCCAAGCGTACAATTCAGACACTCGAGGAGATGCTGAGAGCTTGCATGCTGGACTTCCAGGGTTCCTGGGAAGATTATCTGCATCTAGTTGAGTTTTCTTATAACAACAGTTACCAGGCTAGCATTCAGATGGCTCCTTTCGAAGCACTTTACGGGCGTAAGTGTCGATCCTTAGTTTTTTGGGATGATGTGGGAGAACGAAGATTACTGTGTCCCGAGCTCATTGTTCAGACAGTCGACAAGGTCCAGATGATCAGGCAGCGCATTAAGACGGCTCAGGATCGACAGAAGAGTTGGGCAGATACCAGCAGGAGAGCACTAGAATTTGAAGTCGGAGATCACGTAATCCTGAAAATTTCCTCGACCCGCGGAGTTATCAGGTTCGGAGGTCGCGGGAAACTCAGTCCCCGTTTCATTGGACCTTTTGAGGTGCTAGAGCGAGTAGGAGAGGTGGCCTATCGACTCTCCTTGCCTCCATCGCTAGCTGGTGTGCACAATACCTTCCACGTATCTCAGTTGCGGCGTTATGTTCGGGATGAGAGCCATGTTCTGGACTATTCGGAGTTAGCTTTGGGTACCGACCTATCTTACGAGGAGCAGCCCACCACCATCCTCGACTGCAGAGAGAAAGTGCTGAAGAATAAAGTCATTCCGTTGGTCCGAGTGTCTTGGGGCGGTCGTTCCACAGGAGAATCTACCTGAGAGCGTGAGGAAGATATTCGTGAACGTTTCCCACATCTCTTTATTTAGTACTGTTGTTTCGTTGTCTCTTTTTAAATTTCGAGGACGAAATTTTTATAAGAAGGGTATGATGTAAATTCCCGGTTCCATCAATAAATTTCTCTAAAATTTTTCCGAGTCCCCTTGAAATTTCTCCTATATTTTATCAATTTTATATACAGATTTTTTATACTTACATATCCTTTTAAATTAAAATCAAAGCCCAAAAGAAAAAAAACAAAATAAAAACAAAATATATATATATATACCCCCAAACACCATGCCCAGCCCAAAGAAAATAAAAACCAAATAAATTAAACTAACCCATTTCCCGGCCCACACCAAACCCAACCCAATCCCTCACCGCGCCCAAACCCGACCCGACCGTTATACCCTCTTCCCCACTCGCCAATTATATTCCCGCTCTTTTCCCTATGTGCCTACATCATCGCCAACGTCCCCGCCTCATCGCTCCATGTCCCTACTCGTCGACCTCGTGCGCGCCGCTCACTCAAGCCCACCTTGTCTCTCTATCCCTCTCCCTTCCTCCCTTTCTCCCCTCCTCTCTTCAGAAACACCCTGCACCATCCCTCTCTCGAACCCACACCCACACCACGCCCGCACTTGCCTTCCTCGCCGTCGCTCGTGTCCACCATCACTGATCTCGTCGTCGCCTCCTCACCCCCGACCACCGACGACGACCACCGACCACCACCTTAACCCATCACGACTCCTTACCTCGTCGGAGCCACCTCTGCACCGTCGCTGCCCCGAGCTCCTCGATCCCCTCTCGACCCACCTTCACTTATCACCACCGAGCTTGCCACCGCCGGCCACTCCTCCCCTGCACAGCTTCTCTCTCCAACTCTCATCACCGAACCCTACACCAAGCATCCGAGTCGACCCCCTCGCTGCACCCTCTCCGGCGTCCAACCGCCGACCAAACTCCAGCCGAGCCCAACTCCTACAGCCACTATCTTCATCGCCTTCATCTTCCAAGACCAGAGCCTCTTCGAACCGGAATCCCTCAACTGCCCACCGAGCTCGCCGTACCGTGTCCGGGTCACGTTCGCGCCGTTGCCGCTGCCGTGCGTCATCAACGCGTCTTCAGGCAAGTAACCTACTTGCTTCATGCTAAATTGTTCTATTAAAATTAGAAATACCGTTAAATTCCGCATAAACGCTTCGTGCGACTTAATATAGTGTATGTGTTCGACACAAAACCCGAATGAAAAACTTCCATTAAACTGATGGAAATTGATCACATAAGTTGGCCCGCATAGTAATGAACATCGTGTATCATTTTGGCTGAAAAATACAATCGTTACTGATGTGAACGATCATCCCCATTTACACCCGTTAAAACTAAAAATTTCCCGCGTCAAAAACTTGTAAAAATCATAACTAATTTTTTATAAATTGGAATGATGCGTTCGAGGGTTAAAATCGAAGCCGACTCGACGACCTAGGACCCGATTAAAGTTTTAAATTGTTTCTATGCTGAAAAGATGACGGAAACTGGTTCAGAGAGCGGCTCTGAACTGCAGTCCAGAGAAGCTCTGGCTGTTGATTTCCATCTCGTAATGCTTACCCTTTGCTTCTTGAACTTGTTATATTGAGGAACCCTATACCATAGCGAATATGAAAAAGTTAGATAACTAATGAAAGTGATTTCACCCCTTTTCGCTGTCGTTTACTATTTAAACTGTAATTTAGATTAACAGGACATATAGCAGTACCAAACAGAAACAGAACTTATACCCCAGTGTTGTACAGTACATAACTTTTGACGTAGAGGCGCGATTGAAAATCTGTCTGGTGCGTTGGGAACCCCATTGATAAACCTAAATTTGGTTCAACTATAGCATCTCCTAATTCTGATCCCAACAGGGTGAAAATTGTGTTGCGAAATGGACATTCAGTTCAGGAACTGAAATTCCAGCAGC